>CM055116.1:761799725-762999725 GCA_029206835.1 Rana muscosa | reverse complement strand
TTGCCCAACACCAGGGGCACCTTAGGACAATCCCTCCCTCGCGGGACCCAGCGGAAGGTACTGGGCCCCAGGTCTCCGGATGAGTACCTCACCCCAGACTGAAGGTGTCTGGGATGGAACACGAACTTCACGTGTACAGGCCGAGGGCGCCTGAACACCGACCACGGACAGCAGCCCTCAGGCTGAAGGTGCCTGGGACTCCGACCTCGTGGTGAAGATGTCCGCCCCTTTATGCCCTCCCCCAGCAAGCACAGCGGGTTCCCCGCCCCGCAGTACAACTGCCGTGAGAGGTCACAAAGGGCACGGCACTGCAGTAGTGGTTCAACCCCAGCTCAAAGTGACAGCGCCACCTGCTGAGCCGCAGGGAACTAAACACCACTGATGTACTCACCCGAACAGAATACAGCCCTATTCTTCCAATTAGTGCATCTGGGTCATGCTACCACCCAGATGCTCCCCCTAAATAGTACATGCCCGCTACACTCTCCCCCCAGTGATTTGACACTGGTCCCCAGTGTCTGGAACAAGCCATCTCTCCAACGGGAGGCAACATAACCTGATCCAGAGACTAGCTGAAAATGTCAAAAATAATTAAAAAAAAAGAAAAAACTGACAGTTGTGCCTGGACTTAGCACAAAGGGAAGGGAAAGGAAACAAACACACAACAGTAAAACATCTCAAGTCACACCATTAACACTTTTTCCCCTTCCCACATCACTAGCTAAGACCCGTCCATTCTCAGCGGTCTTGATTGGATGTTCTTCTGCAGAGGGGAAAGAAAGAAATGTTAAGCACACAAATCCCTGACACATATTTTCGTGTGGGAATGAAAAAACCTCTCCTCAGAGAAATTCTTTCCTTCCAGAAGTGTGTGCGTGTGAAGTGAATGTCGTTGTGCAACACTGCCACCTGGTGACAGTGTCGCGGTCATAGCACTTGTCGAATCCTGAGACTAAACTTCTCTGTGCCCTGGCTCTAACTACCCCAAAGTCAATGATTACTTTGTCGAACGGAAGAAAGGAGAACAAACAACTGAAACAGTCTCCATTCCTCCGAAGAGCACAAACACCCCTTTAACTAGGGCACAGTCACTGATTTTCCCAGAGAAAGAAACACAAACTCCAGAAAGTTCTACCACTTGGGAAAAAAGGACAAAGGAAGGGAGTCTTTTCTCCTATAGATAGAATTTGGGATGCGGCAAAACAAGGGGCTTCAAATGTTGATCCAGGGTTTCAATCTGATACTCGGCATCTTCCTTGTCTTTCCGGCGTATCAGCACTTTATCCGCATGGATGTGCCGACCCAGCATCCATTCCGCCTTGCAGTCCTTGAACCTTTGTGATGCCTTGGGAGAGCAGGCGAGATACCTACGGGCGTGTGGCACTCCAATATGTGTCCATATGAAGTCATTGTACCAACGCTCCCAATGGACTTCGGCCTCATATAACAGTTCCTTTGACAAGTACGGGTATTCCCACCTGTATTCATGAGAAACTTTCTGGCCAAACAAGCGCTGAAGCCTGGCCAAGGGAGGCATAGTAGCTTTATTTCCCACACCCGGTAAGACAATACAGTCCGGATGGCGAGGGGCTTTGATCACTTCCAAACTGGGCATAGGCGCCCGCAACGACAGTCTCTGACCCCCGGTGTTAGATGCAGGTGGCACCGGGAATTGAAGGGCAGACTGGGGACGGGGCTCCTCCTCAGGTGCTGGTGCCTCCACCCGGGGTGTACTATCCCCTGCAGACATGGGTGAGTCCCTTTTTGCACGGGACGAGGACAGAGGTATCTTGTCCCAGCCTTTCTGGCAGAAAATCTGGTCGATCTCTGTATCTTCTCCAATGTCGGAGAGCGACTCCAGGTCGGAGGTGTCATACATCTCAGCAGGCAGGTAACCCCTTGTAGACTCGGAGTCACCCCCCTTTTCGGGCTTCACCGACTGTGGACTCCCGACACCTCCAGCCACACCAACAGTCCCAACCCCTGGCTCACCTGGGCCTGTAGTAGTTTTGCGATGTCCAGGACTCTTTCCTCCGGATCCATCGAGGCCAGGCAAGCAGTGGGGTGAAGCTCCTCCACGGCCACAGGAAGCCTTGACCAGGCCGACCTTCCGCTTTGACGGTGGGAGCAGAGACCCTGTGGTGACCGAAGCAACAGCCTCGGATTTCTCTTCTTTGATGGAGACCTCCTCCAAGGTCCCGGCAGTGCGCGTGGGGATGGCTATCCAAGCGGTGATTCATCCTCCTTGAGTAGTGGCGCCTGTGCGGTCGAGGTAGATCGCTCTTGGCTTTTCAAAGGACAGTTCCACCTCGAATGAGAACTCTCCGCAGGCTTCGCAGCGCCCGAATGGCTTCAACTGCACCACTAGTCCCGAACAGCTGGGACAAATCATGCCCAGGGCTTCAACGTCTCTGCAGGAATACAGGGCGAATCTTCCCCGGGGCTTGAGCCGGATCCCCATATCTGTCATGATCAGTGTCATTGCCTGGGTCACCTGCTGGTGGTGCTATTGCTTTCAGCACCAAAGAGTGCAGTTCTGGTGGCCACCAGCGGGTGTCTCCCATTTGTCTGGAGCCGAAATCATCTCCTGCAATCAGGCGTCACCTGAGACTGATTGCAGGAGGTGTGTATAAATACCCAGCAGACACTAAAGCATTTGCTCTGGTATTGTCTTGGAACCCAGACCTGTATGCCTGAACCTGAACCTGAACCTGAACCTGAACCTGAACCTGAACCTGAACCTTGTGACCTGTTATCTGTTACCTTGTATCCTGTGTTCCTGAACCCTGCATCCATCCCTGGACCCCTGCCTCTGTACCTTGTATCCTGTGTTCCTGAACCCTGCATCCATCCCTGGACCCCTGCCTCTGTACCTTGTAGCCTGTGTTCCTGAACCCTGCATCCATCCCTGGACCCCTGTCTTGCAGACTCATCCCTTCCTCCTGTTGTCCCTTCCGGCTCCCTGTTCAATCGGACTGATCTCTCGTGTATGACCCTGGCTTGATTACATTTACGCTTTAATCTCTAAACTGTATTCACGTTGGTGTAGGGAGTTGTTTTGTGTGTCACTGTGGTTGTTTGCTGGTTGCCTTTATTGTTTTAGGAATTATCCTTTCAATAAACTCATATATATATTTACTTACCTTGTGCCTAGTTCCTTTAGTGCAGCCCACTGATCTGCGTACTCTGTGCTGGATGCCGTGTTAGGCTTCCGTGACAGAATACCAGAGCCATTCAAGCAGATCGGCTGCACTTGGGAATTGGGTCTGGGCACTGCTATTGCTTTAAAAATGCAGCTTGACGATATTCTGTATTTTTCGCTACTAGCAACAGAGGACAGGGAGTTTTGTTCTCAAACATTAAGTGAACACACTAGAGAGCAGTTGTTGGAATGCATCCGCATAGCCCATGTTTTTGTGGATCTGGGCAGTTTTGTGTTTGAGGATGTGCAAGATCTGATCTGTATCTGTACAGAGTTGGCCCTGTCTGATGCCTCCAGTGGAGACGATGACTATACACCCCCTTTTAGTGCAGCTCAGGTAGAGTCCTTGGTGTGGCTGTTGGAAGATGACTCAGTCTTTTTCCTTGAGCAGTACTCAACTTGTCCTACACAGGTGCTTGCAGCATGTATTGAGTCAGTGCAGTCTCTGGTCAGACAAGCAGTATGCAAACCTAACTTTGTGCAATCATTACTACAGGCCTGGTCAAGTTTATTGTACTCAGCCCCTGTCGGTTCCCTGCCACCCATTCCTGTGTCTAGACACCAGCCTGCTGGGATGTCTGCGTCTCCTTTACTCCCAACTACCACAGTGGCCAACCAATACACCCTCCTACCAATGAAGTACCAGTACCCTGTTTCCCCCTGCTGCACTTACCCTGCCTTTAACCCTCCTGCTTCGTCTCGGCTGCCTCCATCAGTTCCCCTAAGACCCCCTTCAAAATCCGCACCCTCTGCTTCACCATCCTTCCGCTCTTCGCCTCTACCAGCTGCATCCACCACCTACAGCCCTGTATACATATACAAATCTTCGGTGGCTAAACCAAAGAAAAAACGGAAGTTCTTTCCAACTCACACGATCCTGCCAGTAACCCAGCCTGTTTCCACACCAGCCGACCTGTTGCAGCCTGTCTCCGCACCAGCCGACCCGTTGCAGCCTGTCTCCGCACCAGCCGACCCGTTGCAGTCTGTCTCCACACCAGCCGACCCGTTGCAGCCTGTCTCCGCACCAGCCGACCTGTTGCAGCCTGTCTCCGCACCAGCCGACCTGTTGCAGCCTGTCTCCGCACCAGCCGACCTGTTGCAGCCTGTCTCCGCACCAGCCGACCTGTTCCAGCCTGTCTCCGCACCAGCCGACCTGTTGCAGCCTGTCTCCGCACCAGCCAACCTGTTGCAGCCTGTCTCCGCACCAGCCGACCTGTTGCAGCCTGTCTCCGCACCAGCCGACCTGTTGCAGCCTGTCTCTGCACCAGCCGACCTGTTGCAGCCTGTCTCCGCACCAGCCGACCTGTTGCAGCCTGTCTCCGCACCAGCCGACCCGTTCCAGCCTGTTTCCACACCAGCCGACCTGTTCCAGCCTGTTTCCACACCAGCCAACCTGTTCCAGCCTGTTTCCACACCAGCCAACCTGTTCCAGCCTGTTTCCACACCAGCCAACCTGTTCCAGCCTGTTTCCACACCAGCCAACCTGTTCCAGCCTGTTTCCACACCAGCCAACCTGTTCCAGCCTGTTTCCACACCAGCCAACCTGTTCCAGCCTGTTTCCACACCAGCCAACCTGTTCCAGCCTGTTTCCACACCAGCCAACCTGTTCCAGCCTGTTTCCACACCAGCCAACCTGTTCCAGCCTGTTTCCACACCAGCCAACCTGTTCCAGCCTGTTTCCACACCAGCCGACCTGTTCCAACCTGTTTCCACACCAGCCGACCTGTTGCAGCCTGTCTCCGCACCAGCCGACCTGTTGCAGCCTGTCTCCGCACCAGCCGACCTGTTGCAGCCTGTCTCCGCACCAGCCGACCTGTTGCAGCCTGTCTCCGCACCAGCCGACCTGTTGCAGCCTGTCTCCACACCAGCCAACCTGTTCCAGCCTGTTTCCACACCAGCCAACCTGTTCCAGCCTGTTTCCACACCAGCCAACCTGTTCCAGCCTGTTTCCACACCAGCCAACCTGTTCCAGCCTGGATTTTCGGTGCCCGTCACCCAGCCTGACGTTTTGGTGCCCGTCTTTCAGCCCGCTGAACCAGTGCCTGCCATCTGGCTTGCTGAACCTCTGCCCGGTGGCCAGTTTGAAGTGCCTCTGCCCGGTGGCCAGCTTGAAGACCCAGCGCCATTTGCCCAGCCCGCTGACATGGTGCCTGCTAAACCAGTTCTCGATGCCCGGCTTGCCGCTGATTTTGCCCTGCTTGATTCCCAGCCTGACTGTGATGCCCTTGTGTTGTTTGCCTCCGTTAGGTTCATGCACATTGCCCTGCCTGTTTTCATTTCCAGATCCCAACTTCCAGACCCTGGTGGTGGGGTGCGTGTTCCATTGCCGGACTCAGGTGCCACGCCTCCCAGTAAGTTTAAGGACTCTGGCCGGAGGAGCACAAGTAGTCCGCAGACACAGGGGAGACTTTTTGGGACCTTTCCGTACCTACCAGCACTGCCAGATCAAGGGCAGAATGGAGTGTCCGGAGGCCACTCCTTGGGAGGGGGAACTGTCATGATCAGTGTCATTGCCTGGGTCACCTGCTGGTGGTGCTATTGCTTTCAGCACCAAAGGGTGCAGTTCTGGTGGCCACCAGTGGGTGTCTCCCATTTGTCTGGAGCCGAAATCATCTCCTGCAATCAGGCGTCACCTGAGACTGATTGCAGGAGGTGTGTATAAATACCCAGCAGACACTAAAGCATTTGCTCTGGTATTGTCTTGGAACCCAGACCTGTATGCCTGAACCTGAACCTGAACCTGAACCTGAACCTGAACCTTGTGACCTGTTATCTGTTACCTTGTATCCTGTGTTCCTGAACCCTGCATCCATCCCTGGACCCCTGCCTCTGTACCTTGTATCCTGTGTTCCTGAACCCTGCATCCATCCCTGGACCCCTGCCTCTGTACCTTGTATCCTGTGTTCCTGAACCCTGCATCCATCCCTGGACCCCTGTCTTGCAGACTCATCCCTTCCTCCTGTTGTCCCTTCCGGCTCCCTGTTCAATCGGACTGATCTCTCGTGTATGACCCTGGCTTAAATACATTTACGCTTTAATCTCTAAACTGTATTCACGTTGGTGTAGGGAGTTGTTTTGTGTGTCACTGTGGTTGTTTGCTGGTTGCCTTTATTGTTTTAGGAATTATCCTTTCAATAAACTCATATATATATTTACTTACCTTGTGCCTAGTTCCTTTAGTGCAGCCCACTGATCTGCGTACCCTGTGCTGGATGCCGTGTTAGGCTTCCGTGACAATATCCGTGAGCGGAGCATTAGTCAAAGCCATCCTCGTGGTGGTAGAAACTGGAAACCACGAGGCATTTTAAAACATGGTCACGGCTTGTTGCTCCATCGCGCACTGCGTAGTTCTGGCCACAGCCCCCACGTGATCCTCCTCACATGGCCGGACTCCTCCCCTTTGGCGCTTCAGTTCGCGGGCTTCCTCCGAGTCACGCCCACGAACTGTGCAAGGAAGGTGTGCCTCGTGGCTTGTTGGCCAATATGGCCGACCTACTCGCAACTCCATTGGACAGACACACTCAAACTCCGTTAGCTTCGGCTCCATAACACAATCCCGGCACCGAGACCCCACGTGTAGCGGCCTCACCCCTCGTCCCCTCGTGAATAAAGTGGCTTGCTTGTCAAGGGGTATGCGGGAGGAGGGTGAGGTACACTACGGCCCTTGTCCTCTAAGGTGTAGAGGTGAAGGCCAACATTATTTTACCTCTGAGTCCTGTGTTCTGGATGGAGCCTCTGGCCCTCCGGTAGAGGGCAAGTTTGACTGTCAGTAATAGAGCCCCACACCATAAAAAGTCCAACACTCCTTTATTCTTCTTCACATATGAACAGTATCAGTTGAACTTTCAAACGAACAATCAGGGTGTGGATACGAGTAGGCCCAGGCACAATGAACTCTCCTATTCCTTCTTTGGCGAATAGGCTTGGCGCACAGTCGCTGCCACCGACCGTGAGTTTGGTCGCTGCCACCGACCGGGTGAACTGTTGAGGCCCCTGCCACAGGCCTAATAGCAGGTCTCTGCCACTGACCTGAATTGACTAGATGTACCGCTGCCACCGGTCACAGAACATGAATTACCTTCCTTTATGAATAGGCCCTTGTTGGAGAAAGATATCCATCCGAGCAGTCTCCGGAGGTCCACCCGACACTGGCAATATGCTGCACCAGCTTCACGAAGGGTCACCTCTCCGGGCCTTTACGCCCTGGATTCAGGTGCCCAACACCAGGGGCACCTTAGGACAATCCCTCCCTCGCGGGACACAGCGGAAGGTACTGGGCCCCAGGCCTCCGGATGAGTACCTCACCCCACACTGAAGGTGTCTGGGATGGAACACGAACTCCACGTGTACAGGCCGAGGGCGCCTGAACACCGACCACGGACAGCAGCCCTCAGGCTGAAGGTGCCTGGGACTCCGACCTTGTGGTGAAAATGTCCGCCCCCTTTATACCCTCCCCCAGCAAGCACAGCGGGTTCCCCGCCCTGCAGTACAACTGCCGCGAGAGGTCACAAAGGGCACGGCACTGCAGTAGGGGTTCAACCCCAGCTCAAAGTGACAGCGCCACCTGCTGAGCCGCAGGGAACTAAACACCACTGATGTCCTCACCCGAACAGAATACAGCCCTATTCTTCCAATTAGTGCATCTGGGTCATGCTACCACCCAGATGCTCCCCCTAAATAGTACATGCCCGCTACATAAGTTGTACCTATTTATCAACAGTCTTCTCTCTTCCACAGACTCCTAAAGCACAAATTTTACCCAGCATTTCTGAGCTTCGGAAGACAAGGGGCAGGCATCAGATATCACACACTGCACAGCATACAGCAGAGAGCTGAAGGTAATCTGAGACCTGAGTCTAGGGAAAGGACACACAGCCTCTACCCATTCTTGATAGGGAAACATGAGGCTATTAATCACCTTCTGTGTGCTGGAGAGGGGGTGGGGCTGCCCTCCCAGGATTCATTGGTGTCAGCATAGCCTGTCAGAAGTGACTTAGATAGCAGAGGCAAGAGGGAAGAGAGAGGGAGAAGATAGGAATCACACTAATCACTGCATAATGTTAATTATTATTTGTTGGGGTTTTTTAAAGGTAAGACTAGAATATGTATTTCTGCCACTTGCTCCACCACTTCTTGTCTCCATACCAACCAAGAGCAATAGCAAAACTTATTATCATGGAGTGGATTTACAATCTATTTAATGCTTGTGAAAGTAGGCAACTATGTTTCAAGAAAAAGGTTGAACGGGATGGGACTTTGTATGTGCCTTGGAGGAGTAAATAAATATAGAAATACTAGGATTATAGAAAAATAAACAACTTTTATTTTTCTGCCATAAGGCAGTAATACCAAGAGATCAAAACATGAAATAAAACCAAGTTACAGTTTAGGAGTTTCAAGTTCAGGGTGTGCATTTCGCGGATTTCCGCTTCATCAGGGCCTTTGAAAGTGGCACAATGTAATATTGTCTAAACTCTAGAAACAAAAAGTGTTGATAGAAAAATACATGAATACCATATTTGATATAATTCAATACAAAAACTAGATAAAAAAGAGAAGGGAGAAGAGAGACAAAAGTATATGTAGCGGCCTCACTCTCCCTCTCTGCTTATCCACTGCTTGGCTGGCGTCCAGGGGTTCCTGGGAGAGGAGAGTGCAGGAACACTACGCCAAGCTCTCACCTTGTATGTGTATGAGGGTTGAGCTAAGTCACTTGAATTACCTTCGGGTCTGTTCTCTGCATACGAAGCCTCTGCTTGTTCCGTGGAGATGTGTCTGCCAGTAATAGAGCCCCACACCAATAACAGTCCAACACTCTTTTATTTCTCCATTGCCAGGGTGAACATAATCAGTTGAACTTTAGTTACAGACAGACAGGGGTGTGGATACGAGTAGGCTTAGGCACAAATTAACTCTCCTATTCCTTTGCTAGCGAACAGGCCTGGCGCACGGTCTCTGCCACCAACCGTGAGATTGGTCGCTGCCACCGACCGGATGAACCGTTGAGGCCCCTGCCACAGGCCTAATAGCAGGTCTCTGCCACTGACCTGAGTTGACTAGTTGAACCGCTGCCACCGGTCATAGAACATGAACCACCTTCCTCTATGAATTGGCCCCTGTTCGGGAAGATATCCATCCGGGCGGTCTCCAGAGGTTCATCCGGCACTGGCAATATGCTGCACCAGCTCTTCGGTTGAATCCCTCCTCCGGTCCCTTACCCCTCTGGACTCGGGTGCCCAACACCCGGGGCACCCTAGGACAATCCCACCCTTGCGGGACCCAGCGGAAGGTACTGGGTCCCAGGCCTCCGGCTGAGTACCTCACCCCAGACTGAAGGTGTCTGGGATGCAACACATATAGTTACATAGTTACATAGTTAGTCAGGTTGAAAAAAGACACAAGTCCATCCAGTTCAACCATAAAAAAAAAAAAAAAAATATTTCGTACAATCCCATATACCCAATTCTATACCCACAGTTGATCCAGAGGAAGGTAAAAAACCCCAGAAGAGCATGATCCAATTTGCTACAGCAGGGGAAAAAATTCCTTCCTGATCCCCCGAGAGGCAATCGGATATTCCCCGGATCAACTTTACCTATAAATGTCAGTACCCAGTTATATTATGTACATTTAAGAAAGAATCCAGGCCCTTCTTAAAGCAATCTACTGAGCTGGCCAGAACCACCTCTGCAGGGAGTCTATTCCACATTTTCACAGCTCTTACTGTGAAAAAACCTTTCCGTATTTGGAGGTGAAATCTCTTTTCCTCTAGACGCAAAGAGTGCCCCCTTGTCCTTTGTGTTGACCGTAAAGTGAATAACTGAACACCAAGTTCACTATATGGACCCCTTATATATTTGTACATGTTGATCATATCCCCCCTTAATCTCCTCTTCTCAAGAGAGAATAAATTCAGTTACTCTAATCTCTCCTCATAGCTGAGCTCCTCCATGCCTCTTATCAGTTTGGTTGCCCTTCTCTGCACTTTCTCCAGTTCCCCAATATCCTTTTTGAGAACTGGGGCCCAAAACTGAACTGCATATTCCAGATGAGGTCTTATTAATGATTTGAACAGGGGCAAAATGATATCTCTCTCTCTGGAGACCATACCTCTCTTAATACAAGAAAGGACTTTGCTCGCTTTGGAAACCGCAGATTGGCATTGCATGCCATTATTGAGCTTATGATCTACCAAAACCCCCAGATCCTTCTCCACTACGGATCCCCCCAGTTGTACTCCCCCTAGTATGTATGATGCATTCATATTATTAGCCCCCAAGTGCATAACTTTACATTTATCAACATTAAACCTCATCTGCCACATAGTCGCCCAATTAGACAGAGCATTGAGGTCGGCTTGTAAATTGGCGACATCCTGTAAGGACGTTATTCCACTGCATAGCTTGGTGTCATCTGCAAAGACAGAAATGTTACTTTTGATCTCAGACCCAATATCATTTATAAACATATTAAAAAGTAAGGGTCCCAGCACTGAACCTTGGGGTACACCACTGATAACCTTGGACCATTCAGAGTAAGAATTATTAACCACTACTCTCTGAATTCTGTCTTTTAGCCAGTTTTCTATCCATTTACAAACTGATATTTCCAATCCTGTAGACTTTACCTTACACATGAGCCGTGTGTGGGGAACTGTATTGAACGCTTTTGCAAAATCCAAGTATACCACGTCCACAGCCACCCCTTTGTCCAAGGTCTTACTTACCTCTTCATAAAAAGAAATCAGGTTTGTTTGACAACTTCTGTCTTTCATGAATCCATGCTGTCTGTTGCTTAAATAGTTTTTTTCCAGCAAGAACTCATCTATGTGGTCTTTTATTAATCTCTCCAGTATTTTCCCAACTATAGAAGTTAAACTAACAGGTCTATAGTTACTTGGTAAAGACTTAATTCCCTTTTTAAATATAGGCACCACATTGGCCCTGCGCCAATCCAGTGGTACTATTCCTGTCATTAATGAGTCCCTAAAAATTAAATACAATGGCTTTGAAATTACAGAGCTCAATTCTTTTAGGATCCGTGGGTGTATGCCATCTGGTCCAGGTGCTTTATCCACATTTATTCTGTCTAAATATTTCTGGACCATATCACTTTTGAGCCATTGTGGATTTGGGGCTGTGTCACTACCACCCCCATTTTGGACATGAGCTCCCCCATGCTCCTTTGTATACACAGAACTGAAGAAAGTATTTAATAAATTAGCCTTCTCTTTGTCCCCAGTCACCCACTCTAGATTATTTTGTAAAGGGCCTACATGCTCAGACTTGACCTTTTTACTATTAATATATTTGAAGAATTTTTTGGGGTTTGTCCTACTATCTTTTGCAATCTGTCGTTCATTTTGAATTTTTGCATCCTTGATTTCCTTTTTACATATCCTGTTATATTCTTTGTAACATTTAAATGACACTAGTGTTCCCTCATTTTTATATTTTTTAAAAGCTCTTTTCTTATAGTTTATAGCTTTTTTAACTTTGGCAGTGAGCCACATAGGTTTTATTTTTAGCCTTTTAAACTTATTGCCCATGGGAATATACTTTGCAGTGAGTTCACAAACAGTCTTTTTGAAGAATTCCCATTTCTGTTCTGTGCCCATTGATGCCAATGTTCCTTCCCAGTCTAAGTCCTGGAGAGCAGCGCTCATCCTTGGAAAATTTGCTCTCTTGAAATTAAGTGTTTTTATCTTTCCTGTATGTGATTTTTGCTTACAACTAACATCAAATGAAATCATGTTATGGTCACTGCTACCCAGGTGTTCCTTTATCTGAACATTAGTAATACGCTCTGCATGGTTTGAGATTAGTGATGAGCCGAACACCCCCGGGTTCGGTTCGCACCAGAACCCGCGAACGGACTGAAAGTTCGCACGAACATTAGAACCCTATTAAATACAATGGATGCGAACGTTCGGATTCTAAAGTGCTAATTATAACGACTATTATCCATGTTATTGTCCTAAACAGAGTTTGGGAACCCGGGTTCTGCACCAGGGGACATGTATCAATGCAAAAAGAAGTTTTAAAAACTGACGTTTTCCGGGAGCAGTCATTTTAATGATGCATAAAGTGAAAAAAAAGAAGTCAAATATTCCTTTAAATATTGTACCTGGGGGGTGTCTAAAGTATGCCTGTGAAGTGCCACGTGTTTCCCGTGTTTAGAACTGTCCCTGCACAAAATAACATTTCTAAAGGAAAAAAAAGCCATTTAAAACTGCTTGCGGCTTTAATGTAATGTCTGGTCCCGGTAATATGGATGAAAATCTTTAAGAAAAATGGCATAGCTACCCCATCACACCCCCCCCCCACCTCAGCCCATTACCAGCCCCTTTGGGTCTTGTATGGATATTAAGGGGAACCCCGCACACAAAATAAAAAAGGCCCTATATACTCTGAACAGCCGTATACAGGCGGTGCATACAAGACAGGGACTGTAGGTTTGTTCTTATGTAGAATCTGTTTGTAATTTTGAACAGCTACATTGTTTAAGTGTAGCTCCAGCCCAAATACCTATTTTTAAGCTTTTTGGAAAACATAGGGAAGGGTTATCACCCCTGTAACATTTGTTTTGCTGTCTGTGCCCCTGTTCAGAACATTTCACCTCACTTTGCGTCCCAATGACAACTGATTTTGAAATGTGGTGTTTTTATTGAAACAAGGATTGGTGATAAAGCATCAGTAGAGAGGAGACACCTTTCTCCCATATTAATTCTTACAGGAGAGAATTTTCCTTCCAAGGGGTAGATTTCCTCTCACTTCCTGTTGTCTTCTTCCGTTTGCAAGTAGTAGTCGTTTGTAAGTTGGATGTTTGAAAGTAGGGACCTGCCGTATATACTCTGCAGAAATTGGCCCCTTAGGTGTTGGTGTTGGCACAACACTGTAAGCATTCACAGTTACTCTTGGTGGGTGCTGGAACGCCCTGCTGTCAACTATTATATCAGGAATTGTAATAACATATAATTGTTGAACAGTGGTAGTAAAAATTGGGCCTTTGATGGTGGTGCTGGTGCCACAACACTGTAAGGCCTGACAGTTACTCTTGGTGGGCGCAGCAATGGGCCCTGCTGTGAATTATTAGATCAATAATTATAATTGCATGCCCCTGTTGAACAGGGGCTGAAAAATTGGGCCTTTGGTGGTGGTGGTGGTGTTGACACAACACTGTAAGGCCTGACAGTTACTCTTGGTGAGCGCAGCAATGGGCCCTGCTGTGAATTATTAGATCAATAATTATAATTGCATGCCCCTGTTGAACAGGGGCTGAAAAATTGGGCCTTTGGTGGTGGTGGTGGTGGTGGTGGTGTTGACACAACACTGTAAGGCCTGACAGTTACTCTTGGTGGGCGCAGCAATGGGCCCTGCTGTGAATTATTAGATCAATAATTATAATTGCATGCCCCTGTTGAACAGGGGCTGAAAAATTGGGCCTTAGGCACTGGTGGCACAACACTGCAACCCCTCACAGATACTGTACTTGGAGCACAGCAATGAGGCCAGTTGCAAAGTATTGCATCAAAAATTGTAATTACACGCCCCTGTTAAACAGGGGCTGAAAAATTGGGCCTTAGCCACTGGTGGCGGCACCCATAAACCAAAATGATCTTCCAAGCTATCATCATTAATCGGATCATTGAGGAGGAGGAGGAGGATAGCTAGTCAACATAACAGCACAGGAACTCAGCATCAGCATCAGTTTTGAAGGGATGTGACATTTTAAAATCAATTAGTCTGTTATATCAGCATCAGGTGTGTGGTAGCTGGTGGTGATCCAAGACTGGTTCATCTTGATGAAAGTCAGTCGATCAACCGAGTCGGTGGACAGGCGCACCCTGTGATCCGTGACAAATCCTCCAGCAGCACTGAATGTGCCTTCTGAAAGAACGCTGGATGCAGGACAGGCCAGTAGCTCAATTGCATACTGTGCAAGCTCTGGCCAGTGATCCATCCTCAAGACCCAGTAAGCCAGAGGATTTTCGGTGGGGAAGGTGTTCAAGTCTGACCTTGCCCCTAGGTATTCCTGCACCATGTATATCAGACGCTGGCGATGGTTGCTGGAATCGATCATACTTTGGGGCTGCGGACTAAAGAATTGTCTGAACGCATCGGTCAGACGGCCACCTTCCCCACCGCTCCTTCTTTGACTGGCCGAAGCCTCAGCAACTCGTTGTCCAGGACCAGGAGTTTGTAACCTCCCAGTCTCTGGGAACGCGTTGCACAGACCTTTCTGCAAGGCCTCCCGGAGTTGTCTCATCCTCTGCTCCCTCTGCGACGGTAACATAAGGTCCGCAACCTAACCCTTGTACCGTGGATCAAGGAGAGTGGCCAGCCAGTAATGGTCCCTCTCCTTGATCCGAAGAATACGAGGATCCTTCCGCAGACTTTGCAGGATCAGGGAGGCCATGCAGCGTAGGTTAGCTGAGGCATTCAGTCCGGAGTCCTCTGGGTCACTAAGGACGACATGATCCGCAGCCACCTCCTCCCAGCCACGTACAAGTCCACTGGTTTCTTGGGACTGTAAATCATCCCTAAAAGACTGCTGCTGATGATGCTGAGTGCCAGCCTCCACCTCCATGCTGACACAATCCTCCTCCTCCTCCTCCTCCTCCTCCTCTTCCTGTGCGATGGGTGGGACAGAAGGAACACTGTCTGGGTAAAGGGGGCCTTGAGAGGCAAGGAAGTCCTCCTCTTCCTGCCTCTGTTCTGCCTCAAGTGCCCTGTCCATTATTCCATGCAGCGTGTGCTCCAACAGGTGGACAAGAGGTACAGTGTCACTGATGCATTCACTGTCACTGCTCACCATCCTCGTGGCCTCCTCAAATGGTGCCAGGACAGTGCATGCATCCCTGATCATGCCCCACTGGCGTGGTGAAAAAAACCCGAGCTCCCCTGACCCTGTCCTGGTGCCGTAGTCGCACAGGTACTCATTGATGGCCCTCTGCTGCGTGTGCAGCCGCTGCAGCATGGCCAATGTTGAGTTCCACCTGGTGGGCATGTCACATATAAGGCGGTTCTTGGGCAGGTTCAACTCCTTTTGCAGCTCAGCCAGGCGAACACTGGCATTATAAGATCTGCGGAAATGCACACAGACTTTCCTGGCCTGCCTCAGGACATCCTGTAAGCCCAGGTACCTGCCCAAGAACCGCTGCACCACCAGGTTAAGGATGTGAGCCATACAGGGCACATGGGTCAGTTGCAGGGTTGCCAACTTTCAGTAAATATACAAACAGTTTGTAAAATCTGTACTTTTTGCATCTGTCCTTGAATGTCTATTACAGACATGTAGGCTGCATGTCCGTAACTGACATTCATGGATAGATGCAACAATTACGGATTTTACAAACTGTTTGTAAATTTACTGAAAGTTGGCAACCCTGGTCAGTTGTCCCTGTCGGAGGGCGGAGAGGAGGTTGGTGCCATTGTCGCAAACCACCATTCCTGGCTTAAGCTGGCGTGGCGTCAACCACCTCTCGGCCTGCCCCTGCAGAGCAGACAGGACCTCTGCCCCAGTGTGGCTCCTGTCCCCCAAACACACCAGCGCAAGCACGGCATGCCATCTTTTTGCCTGCGTACTTGCGTAGCCCCTTGAACGCCTACGGAGCACCGCTGGTTCCGAGGACAAACCACAGGAAGAGGCCATGGAGGAAGAAGAAGAGGAGGGGGTGGAGGAGAGAGGTGTGTCACAACCAGTAGTAGCATTTTGGAGGCGTGGCGGTGGAACAACCTCCAACACTACTGCACCTTGTCCTGCATCCTTCCCAGCTGCCAAAAGAGTGACCCAATGGGCCGTGAAAGAAAGGTAACGTCCCTGTCCATGCCTGCTGGACCATGAGTCAGCGGTAATATGCACCTTACCGCTGACCGCCCTGTCCAGCGAGGCCAAGACATTGCCTTCCACATGCCTGTAGAGAGCCGGAATCGCCTTCCGTGAGAAAAAGTGTCGTTTGGGAACCTGCCACTGAGGAACCGCACATTGCACAAACTCACGGAAGGGGACCGAGTCTACCAACTGAAAAGGCAGCAGTTGAAGCGCTAGCAATTTAGCCAAGCTAGCATTCAACCGCTGGGCATGTGGATGGCTGGGAGTGAACTTCTTTCGACGGTCCAGCAGCTGGGGCAGGGAAATTTGCCTGCTAGAATCGGACGTCGGTGTACTGCTAGCAGAGTGCCCGCAAGTACTTGGCTGTGACACACCTAATTCTACACCTTCATTCCTCTCAGAGCAGGTTTCAGAGAGGACTGAAGGTATAGTGGGGTTGGAGATCCCAGCTGATGCGGTGCAAGAAGAGGTCAGCTTTGTTCTTTTGTCTGGGTCTTTAAGGTAGGCTTGCCAACGAGCTGCATGGCAGGTCAACATATGTCTGATCAAGCATGTGGTGCCCAAGCGGCTGATGTTTTGGCCACGCGATATACGCTTGAGACATATGTTGCAAACAGCAGCTGTGCGATCTGATGCACTCGCTTCAAAAAAGGCCCACACCAAAGAACTTTTTGAATGACGGGCAGAGGCAGCGCCCTGCACAGGCGGAGCTCTGCGGTGTCATTCCGTCGGTGTGCTGCCCATACGCTGGCCACACAAGGGCATCCTGCCTCGTTGGAGATGTGCCTCCTCCTCATCCTCCTCCTCCTCCTCTCTCCTATTAGGCACCCACGTGGAGTCAGTGACCTCATCATCCCCTCCCTCCTCATCACTGGAGCCAATCTGGCAGTATGCTGCAGCTGCTGGAGCATGACTGCCAGATTGGTGTCCTTCTTGAGCATCCCCTCTCTCTGCTCTCACGCTACTGCCTTCCTCTATCTGGGTATCATCATCAGATCCTTCGAAACGCTGGGCATCCTCCTGGAGCATGTACCCAACACTGTGCTCAAACAGTTCGGGGGACTCCTCAGGAGGAGGACATGGTGGGTCTAGGGAAGGATTGACTAATGAAGATAATGATACCAGAGAAGAGGACGCTTTGGCAGCTGCTTTGCCAGTACCCTGAGCCTGGGTGAGAGAGGATGAGGAGGATGAGGTGGGCTTGGTCATCCACTCTACCAAGTCTTCGGCATGATGTGGCTCAACATGTCCAGCTGCCGAAAAGAAGGACAAGCGTGTCCCATGGCCATGTGCTGATGACAATGCACCGCGTCCACGACCAGCACTGTTGCCCCCAGACACAGAGCCTGCTTGCCCTCTTTTTTTGCCTCCTGACTGTCTGCCTCTCCTTGTTTGCCTTCCAGACATTTTAATGGATGGCCTGCAGGGAGATGGGAAAAACAGCAATAAGGGCTACCTTCAGGTGTATACTGTGCAGGAGGCTTAGCAACAATGACACTGACACTGTCCCCTGCCTATCCTTCTCTGTCCCTAAACACAAGGATTTGCAATATGCTTCAGCAAGATTGGTTTAGCACAGAATAGCACACTGACAGTTTCCCTCACTGTCCTTCTCTGTCCCTACAAACAAGATTTAGCACAGAATAGCACACTGATAGTTTCCACGAGTGTCCTTCTCTGTCCCTAAACTCAAGGATTTCAAAGATGGTACAGCAAGATTGGTTTAGAACAGAATAGCTCACTGACACTTTCCCTCACTGTACCTCTCTGTCCCTAAACTCAAGGATTTCAAATATGGTTCAGCAAGATTGGTTTAGAACAGAATAGCTCACTGACACTTTCCCTCACTGTACCTCTCTGTCCCTAAACTCAAGGATTTCAAATATGGTTCAGCAAGATTGGTTTAGAACAGAATAGCACACTGTCAGTTTCACTCACTGTCCTTCTCTGTCCCTACAAACAAGATTTAACACAGAATAGCACACTAATAGTTTCCACGAGTGTCCTTCTCTGTCCCTAAACTCAAGGATTTCAAATATGGTTCAGCAAGATTGGTTTAGAACAGAATAGCTCACTGACACTTTCCCTCACTGTACCTCTCTGTCCCTAAACTCAAGGATTTCAAATATGGTTCAGCAAGATTGGTTTAGAACAGAATAGCACACTGTCAGTTTCACTCACTGTCCTTCTCTGTCCCTACAAACAAGATTTAGCACAGAATAGCACACTGATAGTTTCCACGAGTGTCCTTCTCTGTCCCTAAACTCAAGGATTTCAGATATGGTACAGCAAGATTGGTTTAGAACAGAATAGCTCACTGACACTTTCCCTCACTGTACCTCTCTGTCCCTAAACTCAAGGATTTCAAATATGGTTCAGCAAGATTGGTTTAGAACAGAATAGCACACTGACACTTTCCCTCACTGTACCTCTCTGTCCCTAAACTCAATAATTTCAAATATGGTTCAGCAAGATTGGTTTAGAACAGAATAGCACACTGACACTTTCCCTCACTGTACCTCTCTGTCCCTAAACTCAAGGATTTCAAATATGGTTCAGCAAGATTGGTTTAGAACAGAAGAGCACACTGACACTTTCCCTCACTGTCCTTCTCTGTCCCTACAAACAAGGTTTAGCACAGAATAACACACTGACACTCTCCCTACCTATCCTTATTTGTCCCTAAACACAAGGAATCCAGGATTAGTAAAGGAAAAAAAATTACACTGTCCCTGCCTATGCTTCTCTTTCCCTGCTCCGGAACACACTACACAAGGCCGCCGCGCTGGCTGCCTTTTATAGTGTGGGGCGTGTACTAAACCCCCTCAGCAATAATTGGCCACAGGCATCCTGCCTGTGGCCAATCATTGCTCTCCTCGCTGCCGGCGCTGTGATTGGCCAAGCATGCGGGGTCACAGTGCATGCTTGGCCAATCACAGCGCCTGGATGACACTGTGATGGCGTAGTGCATTGTGGGCCATTCGCGTCACTCGAATTAGGCGCGAACGGCCCAAATCGTTTGATCTTCGTCGAACGATCGAACAGCCGATGTTCGAGTCGAACGTATGTTCGACTCGAACACGAAGCTCATCCCTATTTGAGATTACCAGGTCCAACAGAGCATCATTCCTAGTTGGGGCCTCAATAAACTGGACCATAAAATTGTCCTGCAATAGGTTTATAAATTTTTGCCCTTTAACTGTCCCATCAGTTCCATTACTCCAGTCAATTTCTGGGTAGTTAAAATCCCCATTATTATCACTGTCCCAGCCCTTGCAGCCCTTTCCATCCGTCTCTAACTCCTCATTAACATTGGGTGGTCTATAACAAACTCCAATGATTAGCTTTGAACTACTCACATCTGTATGCAGTTCCACCCATAATGCTTCAGACTCATCACACTCTCCATCCACCAGGTCCTCTTTCACACTCGCTTTGAGATCACTTCTCACATAGAGACAGACCCCTCCACCCTTCCTTTTTACCATGTCTTTCCGAAAGAGTGCATAGCCAGGAATATTAATAGCCCAGTCATGTGAGGAATGAAGCCAAGTTTCAGCAATACCGATTACATCATAGCTCTCCTCATGCACCAGAGCTTCCAACTCACCTATTTTGCTTGGCAGACTTCTGGCGTTGGTGAACAGACACTTTAATGCATTAATATATTTTGACCGGTCACATACTATCCTCTTGGGTGTTCCCAGATTGCAACTAGGACTTGCTACTATACTTACCTTGGGTTTATGTGCTTTGGTTACCCTACCACTAATGCCCCTAATACTACCCTTTAGAATATGTTCCCTGCTGACTCTCTCTATCTCTGGACCCTCCCCCCCGTCACCTAGTTTAAAAACCCCTCTAACTTTTTGGCCATCCTTATTCCCAGCTGATCTGCACCCTCCTCATTTAGGTGCAGTCCGTCCCTTCTATAGTACTGGTTATCGACTGAGAAGTCGGCCCAGTCCTCCAGGAACCCAAACCCCTCCTTACTACACCAGCTCTTCAGCCACTTGTTCACTTCCCTAATCTCCCTCTGCCTTTCTGGTGTGGCTCGATGTACCGGTAGTATTCCAGAGAATACTACCTTGGAGGTCCTTTTCCTCAATTTAGCTCCCAAGTCCCTAAAATCGTTCTTTAGGACACTCCATCTGCCTCTGACTTTGTCATTGGTGCCAACGTGCACCATGACAGCTGGGTCTTCCCCAGCCCCTCCCAGTAATCTGTCCACCAGATCCGTGATGTGCCGAACCCGAGCGCCCGGTAGACAACATACAGTTCGGCGCTTCAGGTCTTTGTTACAGATTGCCCTCTCTGTCCTTCTAAGAATTGAGTCCCCTACCACCAGAATCTGTCTTTCCTTTCCCTTCGCTTCCCCCCCACTCTCACTGGAGGAGTTCTTCCCCCGGCAGCTAGGAGAGTCCCTCAGCTCCAGCAGTGCTGGTCACGGACTGGTTTCACCAATGTCACTCAATGGAGCATACTTATTGGGATGCTCCAGCCCTGGATCGGCCTCCCTGGCACTTCGCCCTCTACCCTTCCTGACTGTCACCCATCTACTATTTTCTAGTGCCTGCACCTCTTTGTCTCCACCCACCTCTGTGCTGGTCCCTGCCATCACCTGCCGGGTACGTATCCAGCTCTCCTTTAGTGTGGAGGGACTTCCCAGTGCTGACAGTTGCTTTCCTAGATTCAGAACCTGGGCTTCCAGGGAAACAATGTGCTTACATTTTGCACAGCAGTAATCGCCCTCGATCAGATGATCAAGGAACGCATACATGCTGCAAGATGTACACCGAGTCGCCTCGCCACACCCGCTGGGCATCGTACCTATTAATTTAATGAGGATTCGAGATTATACCCTGTCCAAATTACCTAACACTAGCTTCCTGACCCAACTATTCAACAAGACAATACACAGGTACTCAACAAGACAATACACAGGTACTCAACAAGACAATACACAGGTACCACGCAGACCTACGTGCACCCGCAGACCAACGGACCCGCGTGCACTCGCAGACCAGCGTGCACTCGCAGACCAACGGACCCGCGTGCACTCGCAGACCAGCGTGCACTCGCAGACCAACGGACCCGCGTGCACTCGCAGACCAGCGTGCACTCGCAGACCAACGGACCCGCGTGCACTCGCAGACCAGCAGACCCGCGTGCACCCGCAGACCAGCAGACCCGCGTGCACTCACAGACCAGCGTGCACTCGCAGACCAACGGACCCGCGTGCACTCGCAGACCAGCGTGCACTCGCAGACCAATGGACCCGCGTGCACTCGCAGACCAGCGTGCACTCGCAGACCAGCGTGCACTCGCAGACCAATGGACCCACGTGCACTCGCAGACCAGCGTGCACCTACAATACACAAGTACTAACGATCCACACACACTACTCAGACAACACCCAGGTACTCACACTACACATCTACTATGACTCCTGTTTTAAACTCTTGATTTTAACTCACCACTTAGTCCAGTTCCACTTGGACAGAGTTCCAGCAACTCAAAATGAGCTGGCTCTAAATGAGCTCTACAGAAGTTTATATAGGCCTCAAGCACCTGTGACCAATTAACCACTCCCCTTAATTAGTAGGCTGAAGGAAAAAAAGAGAAAAAAAGTCTGTTTAAAATGTGCCAGAAAAAGGTGTTAAAAAGCTGCAAGGAAAAATAACCAAAAATGCAACCCAGCAGTCAAAAGCAGAAACTTCTTCACTCTCCACGCAAGGTCTCCTCCACTGTCTACCCTCCAACCAACAAGACTCCACTCCAAGTGTTCAGGCCTAGGCCGCCTGGACACCGACCGTGGACAGCAGCCCTCAGGCTGAAGGTGCCTGGGACTCGGACCTCGTGGCGAAGATGGCCGCCCCCTTTATACCCTCTCCCAGCAAGCACAGCGGGTTCCCCGTCCCACCGTACAACTGCTGCGAGAGGTCACAAAGGGTACGGCACTGCATTGATGGTTCAACCCCAGCCCAAAGTGACAGCGCCACCTGCTGAGCCGTGGGGGAACTAAACATCACTGATGTCTCCACCAGAATTAAACACTCACAAAAGAACATACTCGCTACACTCTCCCCCTGGTTATTGGACACTGGTCCCCAGTGTCTTGAGCAAACTATGCCCAAAAGAGGCCGACATAGCCCAATCCAGAAATCGACTAACAATTTCAAAAATGTTAACGTTTTTGAGAAACTAACTCAAACAGTTGTGCCTGAACCCGACATGAAGGGGAAGGGAAGGGAAACAAACAACACATAACAACAACAAAAACACATTTTGCAAATCACATATTCACATCAACATTTTCCCCACCCATCCTGGCTAAGACCCACCCCATTCTCAGTGGTCTTGATGGGATGCTGCAGAGGGGAAAAGAAACGTTAAACACACAGATTCCTGACACATATGTACGTGTGAGAACGAAAAAACCTCTCCGCAGAGAAATCCTTTCCTTCTGTAAGTGTGTGAGTGAACAGTGAACATCGTTGCGCAACACTGCCACCTGGTGACAGTGCCGCGGTAACTGCACTTGTTGAAGATTTATTTTTCCCATCTTCTTCTGTAACTCTAACTACCCCAAAGTCCATGATCACTTTGCGGGATGGAAAAAAAATGAAGAACAAACAACACCAACAGTCCTTCAATTCCTCCAAAGAGCACAAACACCCATTAAACTCGGGTACAGTCACTGGGTTTCCGGGAAAACAACCCCGGAGAGTTCAGCAGCAGTTAGGTAAAGCAAGAACGGAGTCTTTTTTTTCCTCCTACAGATATAATTTTGGGTGCGGCAGGACAAGGGGTTTTAAGTGCTGATCCATTGTCTCTACATGGTATTCGACATCCTCCCCCTCTTTGCGTCGAATCAATACCTTGTCTGCGTGGATGTGCCGACCCAGCATCCACTCTGCCTTACAGTCCTTAAATCTCTGCGATGCTTTGGGGGAACATGCGAGGTACCTGCGGGCGTGTGGGACCTGAATGTGTGTGCACACAAAATCGTTGTACCAGCGTTCCCGGTTCCCGACTGACTTCCACTTCATACAAAAGTTCCTTGGGTAAGTACGGGTACTCCCACCCGTACTAGTTGGCAACTTTCTGGCAGAAGAGGCGCTGTAGTCTCACCAGCGGAGGCATAGTAGCGCGGTCTCCCTCACCCGGTAGGACGATCGCGTCCGGGTGACGAGGTGCCTTGATCACCTCCATTCTGGGCATAGGCGCCCACAGCAACAGTCTCTTTTCCCCGGTGCTAGGTGCAGGTGGCACCGGAGATAGAAGGGCAGACTGGGGACAGGATCCCTCCTCAGGCGCTAGTGCCTCCACCCGGGGTGTACTATCCTCCATCCTATAGACATGGGTGGATACCTGACTCTGCGGGACGAGGAGGCATCTTGTCCCAGCCCTTTTTTAGCAAAAAGTTCATCTATGATGACGTTGTCTCCCGGATCGGAGAGCGACTCTAGGTCGGAGGTGTCACACTCCTCCGCAGGCTGGTAGTTTGTAGTAGAGTCTGAATTACTACCCCCCGCGGGCACACAGGGCCATGAATCCCCGACACCTCCGCCCCAACACCAAGTCCCTCCGCCCGGCTTACCTCGCCCAAAGTTGAGAAGGGATGTCCGGGACTCTTCCGACCGGATCCATCCGAGGCGGGCGTAGGCGAGCAGGGTGATCCAACGCGACCGCTGGATGGGGCAACCAAGCCAGTCTTCCTCTTCGGCGGTGGACGCTGGGAAACAGTGGTGACCGAGTCAGCATCCTCGGATTTCTCCCGTATCTTAGTGATCGCGACCTCCCCTGCGGTCACTGTAGTGCGCACAGGGATGGATGTCAAAGCAGTGATTCCTCCTACCTGAGTGGTGCTGCCTGTTGTGCGGTTGAGGTGGATGGTTCTGGGTTTCTTGATAGGTGGTTCCACCTCAGATAAGAACTCTCCGCAGGCCTCGCAGCACCCGAATGGCTTCAGCTGACACACCAGTCCCAAACAGCCGGGACAAATCAAACCCAAGGCCTCAACGTCCATGCATGAGTACAGGGCGAATCGTCCCCGGGGCTTTAGCCAGATCCCGGTATCAGTTATCGGAGCAGCAGTAGTCAAACTCGTGGTAGGAGGATGAAGCGGAATCCACGATGCATTACTGAACATGGCGACTCTCTGCTGATCCATTGCGCACTGCATTGTTGGCGCCAAAGTCCTCACGTGTAGTCCTTCACACGATTGGACTCCTCCCCTCTTGCGCCCCAGTTCGCGGGCTTTCTCCTTCTCTGGGTCATGCCCACGAACTGAGCAGGGAGGGTGTGCCTCGTGGCGCAGTGGCCAACATGGCCGACCTACTCGGAACTCTTCCGGGCAGACACGTTCAAACTCCACCAACTTCAGCTCCATTGTAGCACGAACACATCCTGGACCCGAGCCCCCACATGTAGCGATACCCTCAGTTTAAGAGGACTGCTTGTTTGTTTTGGGCCTTGTAGTGCACCGCTGTCAACCCCTAACCTCTCGTGGCACAGTTAGGAAAGGGGAAAGGATGGTATACTGTATTACCTCTATACTGTTATACGGTACAACCCCTTTGTAAATAACCAGCACAGTAATTGACACTGACAACCAAATTACTTAACTATAGCTTTTTTACTATTGGTAAAAGTATAAAAGGTAATTTGTATACAATATCCTATGCAGATCCCTGCAATATAAGTGTACACATTAAAAGGGTATAACATTCAATAATGCAATGAACATATAATAACCCCGCTGCAGCTATCCTCCCTCGTGAGCAAAAAATGGCACCCAGCAATGTCCTATACTACCCAGTCAGGCCTGACTATAACTTTGGGGTATGGTTCGTTGAAGAATCTTCGCTAGCAACTCTCGGTGGTGCACATAAAGAAACAAAACTGTAATCCAACAGGGGTAGCAGATGATCACTAACTTGGTAAGGCTGGAGAGACTGATAAACTCAGTTCAGCAGACAGTCTCTCCAAAGTATAACCGTGGTCAATGATGGGCCTAGGCAAAGTTAATAGGCAACAAAGTTACTTAGATGTGGTTCTGAGCTGGCGCTCTCTCACCCAAACCGGACCGACTCCTGTCCGGTACCTCCGCTACTGTGAGTTGCTACACAGTGCCCACGATGCACCGGGTCTTCGGTCCTCAAGAAGATGGTGGCACCTCAGATGGATCGGATGCTCCGCAGGCTTCTCGGTGGAGCGGAAGGCTCTCTGGAACAAAGTGCGAGGCCCAGGCTTCAGGCATTGCACGCGCAGCAGGTGAGTGCAGGGATCTTCTCGCTAGGAGGGCGGCGTTCCAAGAGAAAGAGCCAGGCTCCTCCTCCCCCTTTTAAAGTCCACCCCAGCAGTCCTTGCGCGAAGAAGTGCACCCTGGGTGCCTCAAAGCGTCCTGGGAACTGTAGTCTGGTGGGTGAAACGATTCCCTGCTACATATACATGCAATGATGTTTATAAAATTCATTAGATATACATTTATGACCCTCAACATAGATTGTTACAAACTAGATATTACATTAAAAAACACTTTGAGCTATGTACACAGTTGCATTTATGTGAAGCGGTGCTTCGGTGTCTCAGGAGGACACAAACAGAGGTACACGTTATACCGTAAAGGTTATCAACATATGTTAACATGATCGAAACATATTGGGGCTGATTTACAAAATGTTTGCGCCATGAGTATCGGCGCATCTGCGCGCGCAATGGCTGTTTTGGTATTTACAAAACATTAGCGCCGGTAGCGCAGACCTATTTCCCATTTACTATAGTGTTGTCGGCGGACGGGAGGAGGCGCTCAGTGAGCCACTATAGACCTGGCGCACGGCATGTTAAAATCTAAATATAAAGAAGCTGGAAGTGAGAATATAATGGGGGTGATGTGGAGTGATGTGAGGAAGTGTAGTGACACCTGCCCAAATAACTAATATGCCCAAAATAGAGTGAGAAAGTAACTTTTTCAAAACCAGCCCGCTGCGCCGTCAAGTACGATTCGAGCTGCGGGAGGTTTTTTTGAGCTCAGCGCGGCAATTTTCCTTGTTTTCTTGCACCAAGACACTGCGCCAGCAAAATCTTAGTAAATGTCAAGTCACGTAAACCAATTTGCATAAGTTGAACAGGCGCAGCTCTGAACTTGCCAGTGCGCCAGCAAAATGACATTTCTAAAGGAAAAAAAAGGTATTTAAAAGCACCCGCGGCTATAATGAATTGTCGGCTCCCGGCAATACAGATAAACGTCATTGAAAGTCTTTGATAAAAATAAAAAAAAAGCGTGGGGGTCCCCCCAAATTCAATTACCAGGGCCTTCAGGTCTGGAAAGAATATTAAGGGGAAAACTGCCGCAAATTTAAAAAAAAAATGCGTGCGGTTCCCCCAAATATCCATACCAGGCCCTTCAGATCTGGTGTGGATTTTAAGGGGAACTCCACCCCAAATGTAAAAAAAATGGCGTGGAGTTCCCCCAAAAAATCCACACCAGACCCTTATCCGAGCACGTAACCTGGCAGGCCGCAGGAAAAGAGGGGGGGACGAGAGAGCAGCCCCCCCTCCCTCCTGAACCATACCAGGCCACATGCCCTCAACATGGGGAGGATGTCCCCATGTTGATGGGGACAAGGGCCTCATCCCCACAACCCTTGCCCGGTGGTTGTGGGGGTCTGCGGGCGGGGGCTTATCGGAATCTGGAAGGCCCCTTTAACAAAGGGGACCCCCAGATCCCGCCCCCCCCTATGTGAATTGGTAAGGGGTACATTGTACCCCTACCATTTCACGAAGGAAGTGTAAAAAATATAAATAATGACAAGAGCTGGCTTTTGACAATTCCTTTATTAATGTCTTCACTTTTCTTCCATCTTCCTCTGTTCTCCATTCGGGTTTCTTCATCTTCCTTCTTCCTTCTTCCTTCTTCCTTCGGTCCTCTCGTCCGCATCTTGCTCCGGCTTCTTCTTTCTTCTTTGGCCGCTCCATTTGAATTGGAGGTTCCCGCTGTGTGACGATTCAGTTCTCCTCTTGGTCCGCTGCCACCCGGTGACTCCGCCCCCCTCTGACACCACGGGGAAAGTCCCCGTGAAATCCATGTGCGTCAGAGGGGGGCGGGGTCACCGGGTGGCAGCGGACCCAGAGGAGAACTGAAGAACTGAAGCGTCGCACAGCGGGAACCTCCAATTCAAACGGAGTGGCCAAAGAAGAAGCCGGAGCAAGATGCGGACGAGAAGACCGAAGGAAGAAGGAAGATGAAGATGAAGAGGAAGAGGAAGAGGAAGATGAAGATGAAGAACAAGATGGAGGAAGAAACCCGAATGGAGAAAAGAAGAAGATGGAAGAAGAAGATGGAAGAAGATGGAAGAAAAAGAGAAGACATTAATAAAGGAATTGTCAAAAACCGGCTCTTGTCATTTTTAACATTTTTGACACTTTCTTTGTGAAATGGTAGGGGTACATTTGTACCCCATTACCATTTCACATAGGGGGGCGGGATCTGGGGGTCCCCTTTGTTAAAGGGGTCTTCCAGATTCCGATAAGCCCCCCGCCCGCAGACCCCCACAACCACCGGGCAAGGGTTGTGGGGATGAGGCCCTTGTCCCCATCAACATGGGGACATCCTCCCCATGTTGAGGGCATGTGGCCTGGTACGGTACAGGAGGGAGGGGGGGCGCTCTCTCGTCCCCCCCTCTTTTCCTGTGGCCTGCCAGGTTGCGTGCTCGTATAAGGGTCTGGTGTGGATTTTTGGGGGGACTCCACGCCATTTTTTTTAAAAATTTGGGGTGGAGTTCCCCTTAATATCCATTCCAGACCTGAAGGGCCTGGTAATGGAATTTGGGGGGACCCCCACGCTTTTTTTTTTTTATCAAAGACTTTCAATGACTTTTATCTGTATTGACAGGAACCAGCAATTCATTACAGCCGCGAGTACTTTTAAATGATTATTATTTTACTTTAGAAATGTAATTTTGCTCTCGAACTGTTATAAACATGGAAAACATGCGCTACTTTACAGGCATACTATAGACACCCCCCAGGTATGATATTTAGGGCCAGTTCACACCGGATGCAGTCCAGTGCGTTTTTTTGATGCATGAAAAACGCAAAAAGTTGATCACATTAATGCCAATGGCATAGTTCACACCACTGCAGTCCGTTCCAGTGCGTTTCAGAAAGGCAAAAAAAAATTGGTCATGCTGCATTTTTTAGGTACAGAACTGTACTGGACCGCAGTAAAACACATCAAAAACGCAACGGAACGTACCAAAAACGCACTGGAATGCACCGGAATGCACCTAAATGCACCAAAGACGCACTGCAACACACTTGTCCTAAGTGAAAAGAGGGGGGAAAAAACACTGGACTGCATCAAAAACGCACTGAAATGTGTCAAAAACGCGCATGCAGAAAAGCACCTGGAACGCATCCAGACTGCGTTTCTATGGTGTGAACTAGGGCCAGTTCACACCATAGAAACGCAATCCGGATGCGTTCCAGGTGCTTTTCTGCATGCACGTTTTTGATGCGTTCCAGTGCATTTTTGGTACGTTTTTGATGCAGTCCAGTGCTTTTTTTTCACCCCTCTTTTTTATTAACCATAGATAAGGACAAGTGTGTTCCAGTGCGTTTTTGGTGCATTTAGGTGTGTTCCTGTGCATTTCAGTGCGTTTATGATGCGTTTTGCTGCGTTCCCGTACAGTCCAGTGCAGGTAAAATGCAGCATGTTCTACTTTTTTTGTGGAACTGGAACGCACTGGAACAAACACTGCCATTTAGAACCATATAACCAACTTTCCATGCATTTTTGATGCATAAAAAACGCAATGGACTGCATGTGGTGTGAAATGGCCCTTAAGCAATTTGGCATATTTAAAGGCACTTCTCCTTGTTTTGTTTTTGGTGTTGTCCAAATTGGTGACATTGATATATGTCCCTTAGGGTGGGACCTGTACATTTTGGTGTCCTTATCGAGTTTGTAACACATGTATTTTATTTGTTATGTCTTTGCAAAACAGGATGTTTGGTTTACTTTTGTGGATTGTATTTTTTTGTGTGGGGGAAATGTTCCCCTGAAATAATTTTGATGTTGTTAATGTTTGTCCACTTTGATTTAATTGTCTGTGCTGCATTACTTTGCCAAATCTTTCAAGATGTTGTGAGTCTGTAACTGTTTCAAATTGACCCTGTTTTTTTATTTTTTTATTTGTTTATTTTTATTATTCTTTGTTTTGTTGACCAATAAAATTTGATGCAAAGTTTTGAGGTTTGTTTTGCGTTTTCTTTGCAACAAATGTGACAGTTGATTGGCATGTCAAAACAACAGGTGTGATTTGTCTACCCTTGTGCCTTCATGCTAGCATATGCATGTATTGTGTGCTGCCATGGAAAATCACCAGGAAATGAAAAATACAGAGCGGTAAGTATTCAATTTTCCTTTTTTACTGCAGTGGTTCTCAGCCTCAGTCCTCAAGTACCCCCAACAGGACATGTTTTGTGAATTTATCTTATGGAGAATTGCTGTCCAAAATACCAAACCATTGACAGTGATTTAAAGCACATGTGCAAGATGAAGGAAAACCTGCAAACATGGCATGTTGGGGGTACTTGAGAAGCACGGATTTAGAGCACTGCACTTAAAAATAGCTCAAGGCAATACAATTCTAATTGGGCATTTTGAGGGAAACCAAGTAAGTGTTAGAACCCCTGCTTGTGTTTATTTTTTTGTAGGTTGGGGTTTGTGTCCCCCTTTTAGTAAAATTGGCTTCACTTCCTGTCACACAGCTAAACAGGAAGTGAAGGTAAAACCCTACCAATGTCTTTTCTTGGGGACACACAGATCAATCTAACTAGTGTCCCCATTAAGCAAATTGCACTCTAGCACTTTGTTGTGTACACCCCAAACCATTGGGTAGTTTGGGGTTTAGTAAAGACAAATCCACTCTGCAGTAAAAGTGCAGCTGCTGAAAATCTGAGGGATCACTGGTGATTGTAACATCCAATCATGTAAAAGCAAAGATGGTGTTTTTTTGGTTTGCTTGCATGTCCCCCTCGGATATCCAGCAAGTGCACTTGTAGTGCAAAGTAGATTTGCCTTTAGTAAATAAACCCCAAAGTCCAAAATACCTAATAATTTGGGGTGTACCCCGCAAAATGCTGGAGTGCAATGTACATAATGGGGAAAGTATTTAGATTGACCTGTGTGTCCCCAAGGAAAGACATTGGTAGGGATTTCCCCTCAATTCCTGTGTGGCTATGTGACAGGAAGTGAATTATTTGGAAGGATAAAGTGGCCAAATTTGTGAGTTGTCTTCACCCTATCAGGGGTGCAGACATCCCCAAAAACTGTCCAGACTTGTAATCCCTCTGCACTCTATCCCCAAGCAAAAATAAGAAAGGATTTCATTTAGTTTAACTTTGCAAAGACACATTCCTAAGTTGAATTGTGATGCATGTCAATGGCCCATTTAGACCCTCTTTAATCACTTGAGATCAGTGCTATAGCTGATCGACGGCCACAGCATGGTCTTCAATTGCCGGGAGTCCGTCAATAAACGTCCTCCCCTTCGCGCGCGCGCGCTGTGGTCACCGAGTCACTGAGACTCGGGTGATGACAGATCCAAGTAAGGGGCCGATACCTGCCCTTTACCATGTGATCAGCTGTCAGCCAATGACAGCTGATCACGTGATGTAAACAAAAGCTGGGTAATGGTTTTTGTTTTCTCCTTGTGCTGACAGCGTGAGCAAAAAAAAAGGTAATCACCGGCTTATGTGCAAGGGACATCGGGCCCGAAGAGGAAGAGGCAATTCTGTGTCATCTGTGACAATCAGTAGCCCCTGCCAGTGCCACCTATCAATGCCCACCACTGGTGCCAATCAGTGCCACCTAGCAGTGCTGCCTATCAGTGCCCATCACTGCCAACTATCATTGCCACCTAGCAGTGCCACTTCTCAATGCCCACCAGTGCCAACTAGTAATGCCACCTCTCAGTGCCCACCCTTGCCACCTTATCAGTGCCCATCAGTGCAGCCCCTCAGTGCAGTCTCATCAGTGTACATCAATGAAGGAGAAAAATTACCTTTTGTCTAAATTTTCTAAATATTAACCACTTTCCTACCGCCCACCGTCAAATGACGTCCTCGGCTTTGTGCGGTGACATCTGAATGATGCCTGCAGTTGCAGGCATCATTCAGATATCATTCTTTTCAGCCGGCGATTCTGTGCACGCTAAAAATGATCATAGCGGCAGTTCCACCACTTGATTGTTCTTATAGGCGGCGGGAGGGGACGTTCCCCCCCTCCCGCCGCCATCCGGTGCTTCTCCGGGCTCTCCCGTGCCATCTTGGGCTCAGAGAACGATTTGGCCGGCACCGGATGGGAAGCATAGAGATGACTGGTGACCAGATGGTCACCAGTCATCTCTATGACCGTCGGAGGCCCGGGCGCAACGTTATGACATCACGCCGGGTTCCCGTATGTAAACCAAGCCGTGATCTCGGCTGTCAGCATGAGATTGGTGAATTTTTTTGACCGATCTCATGCTTTCCAGCCTGGAGGAGAGATGTGGGGTCTTATTGACCCTGCATCTCTCCATAAAGAGGACCTGTCACAATAGATTCTTATTACAAGGGATGTTTACATTCCTTGTAAAAGGAATAAAAGTGATCCAAAAAACAAAAAAGTTAAAAAAAGAGTAAGAAATACAAAAAAGTCAAAAACTAAAAAAATAATAATCAAAATAAAGAAAAAACGCCCATGTGTCCGGTAGCTCGCGCTCAGAAGCGAACACACACGTAAGTCTCGCCCACATATGTAAACACTGTTCAAGTCACACATGTCAGGTATTGCTGCGTGCGTTAGAACGAGTGCAACAATTCTAGCACTAGACCTCCTCTGTAATGAGAAAATGGTAACGTGTAAAAAAAATTAAAGCATCGCCTAGGGATATTTTTAAGTACTGAAGTTTGGTGTCATTCCATGAGTGTGCGCAATTTTAAAGCGTGACATGTTAGGTATCTATTTACTCATCATAACAACATCTTTCACATTATCCCCAAAAATTGGGCTAACTTTACTGTTTTGTAATTTTTTTACATTCATGAAACCATTTTTTTACTCAAAAAAAGGCTTTTGAAAATTTATTGCGCAAATACCGAGCGAGATAAAAATTTGCAATGCCCGCCATCTTATTCCCTAGGGTGTCTGCTAAAAAAACATATATAATGTTTGGGGTTTTGAAGTAATTTTATAGCCATAAATGTATGATTTTTACATGAAGGAGAGAAGTGCTAGAATAGGCCCAGTGCTAAAGTGGTTAAAATATCCATTTTTTTTTTTTTAACTCGGTCTTTTGTATTTATAGAAAACAAAAAACTGCAGAGGTGATCAAATAGCACCAAAAGAAATCTCTATTTGTGTGCCAAAAAATAATACATTTTCATTGGGTTACAGTGTTGTATGAGCGCGCAATTGTCATTCAAAGTGCATCAGCGCTGAAATGTGAAAATTGGTCTGGGCAGGAAGGGGGTTTAAGTGGCCAGTGCGCAAGTGGTTAATATAAGGCTACATACACACGGACGTTTTTCCAGCCGCTTGTTTGAGCGTTTTTTGCAGCTTAAAAACGCCTCTCCATGTTAGCCTATGGCCTCATGGCCACCATGGCGTTTTTGAGCTGTAACTGGCATAGGCGTTTTGAGGCCCCATGTACACGGGACGCTGGTGCAAAGTGTTCAGAAATAAGGTTGAAAGCGGCGTTTAGAAAGGCACGTTTTGTGGCGTTTGCATGCCGCGTTTTACCACATTTGCGTCTATATGCGTTTAGTTAGGAAACATGATAAGGAGCCGCCCTAAGCTCCAAAAACAGTATTATTAACGATTTCAGCTATTTTGTGAGACCAGAGTGAGTATCAGCAGCTGAGAGAGCAGCAGTGTAGTTGTATTTAGCGTGTCACTTGCCACATCACTTGCTCCAAGTTGTGGATTGTCCACTTGCCACGTCAGCTGCCCCAAGTTGGGGATCGTCCACTTGCCACGTCAGCTGCCCCAAGTTGTGGATTGTTCACTTGCCACGTCAGCTGCCCCAAGTTGTGGATTGTTCACTTGCCACGTCAGCTGCTCCAAGTTGTGGACTGTCCACAATGCAATGGAAGCAATTTCATTTATTTTTTGATAGATATATATATATTTTTAATGGTTTTTCCTAAATTGCCATAATTTTTGAGTTTATCAATGTAAAAAAATAGGTCACCTTTAAAAACGCTTCTAAACGAAAATGCGGCTAAACACCGGTACCGCGTCTGAAACGTGGAAATCTTTGGCGTCTGAAGGCATTTTTAGGCTTTGTGAAAAACGAGTTTAAACGCAACTGCAGATTTTTTTTGCCAGGCCAAAAACAGTGTTTTGGATGTAAGAGAATTCAATGGACCCGCATCCAAAAGTACCGAAAATTTGTGGCAATTTTTTATATTTTTTTAACCTGTTTATAGCTGGTTGTTAAAGGAAATGTAATAAAAATAAACATTGCCGGTGTACTGTCGAGCATTGCCCCCCTGCGGATTCTGCCCGCTCTGTACTGCGCAGGCGCGGCGCTTTTTCCGAAAATAGCCGAACATGTAGAGCTGAGAGTCAGCTCTACATGGCGCCTGCGCACACCAAATTGTGCTACACTGCTGACATCCAGGCTCTTTCTTTACCATCCCCGTGGACATGGAGGATGTTAAAAAAAGAGCCAGGAGGCCGAGCGAGCGTAGCGAGCCGTCCGAGCGAAGCGAGGACGTGAGGCCGACTGGCCACTTACATCTAGGTCCATGCAGGCGCCGTGTAGAGCCGACTCTCAGCTCTACACGTTCGGCTATTTTCGGAAGCTCATTGACGTTCGTACTGCGCAAGCGCCGCGCCTGCGCAGTACAGTTGGGGGCAGAATCCGCCGGGGGGACGTTTGTCGGCAGATCACCTGCTCTAAAAAAAAAAACGAGAAAAAAAACAGCGTGGGGTCACCCCCCAGGTCCATACCAGGCCCTTGAGTCTAGTATGGATTCAAAGGGGACGCCCCCCACCAAACGTAAAAAAAAAATGGCGTGGGGGTCCCCCCAAAATCCATACCAGGCCCTTCAGGTCTGATGTCACAGTCCCGGGGAATGATGGGACTGTGACATGCTATGGGGGCGGGGTCAGCGGGTGGCATCACCCGGTGACCACACCCCATGCCAATATAAGTGGGTGCGCTCCGCGGCAAGAGCATTGTAATGGCGGACAGCGACGAGGCAACATCGGGCGGAGAGAAGAGGGAAGAAGACGACGCTGAAGCCCGGGACCCCGCTATCAAAAGAGCTGGAAGAAGATAGCGGGGCGCCCAGCAGAAGGCAGAAAGAACCGGAGATCATGGAGAAGGCACCAGAGAGCGGGAGAAGAACCGGAGAGAGCGCGGAGACGACACCGGAGAACAGAACAAGAGACCCCCGAAGTCGGAAGAAGACGACGCTGAAGCCCGGGACCCCGCTAGCAAAAGAGCTGGAAGAAGATAGCAGGGCGCCCAGCAGGAAGACCCCCGAAGTCGGAAGAAGACGACGCTGAAGCCCGGGACCCCGCTAGCAAAAGAGCTGGAAGAAGATAGCGGGGCGCCCGGCAGGAAGACCCCCGAAGTCAGAAGAAGACGACGCTGAAGCCCGGGACCCACTAGCAAAAGAGCTGGAAGAAGATAACGGGGCGCCCGGCAGGGTGCTGTGGGGTGGGGGGGCCGCAGGTCGCCCCCTGCCCCCACCCTCCATGTTGAGGGCATGCGGCCTGGTATGGTTCAGGAGGAAGGGGGGCCACTCTCGTCCCCCCTCTTCCCCTGCGGCCTGCCAGGTTGCGTGCTCGGATAAGGGCCGTTTTTTCGGCTTAGGGGTTCCCCCGGAAAGCTCAATTCCTCTATATGCAGCCACCCCTGCTTCTCCTCCTATACAACTTATTTTGCTGGCCCCACCCAGTTCTCCTTGTGGCCCCCCCATTGCTGTCCTCCCCCACCACACTCTCCAGCCCCCCCACAGTTCTCTCCACCTCTGTTCTTTCTGCCCCCCCTGCTCTCCAGCTCTCACCATCCTTCTCCAGCCACCATCCCGGTGCTCTACACTCCCCCTACCCCTCTACACCCCTGTTCTTTCCCCCCCAGTGCTCTCCACCCCTGTTCTTTCTCCCCCCCAGTGCTCTCCACCCCTGTTCTTTCTCTCCCCCTCAGTGCTCTCCAGCTCTCCCCATTACTCCCCAGCCCCCACCCCAGTGCTCTCCGCCCCCCACAGTGCTCTCCAGCCCCCCGTGCTCCCCACCCCTGTTCTTTCTGGCCCCCCCAGTGCTCTCAAGCTCCACCCATCGCTCTCCAGCCCCCCAGTGCTCTCCACCCCCCGTGCTCTCAGCCCCTGTTCTTTTTGGCTCCCCCTCCAGTGCTCTCAAGCTCCCCCCCAGCACTCTCCGCTCCCCACCCCTGTACTCTCCACTCCCCCCTGCATTTTGCCCCCACCCATGTGCTCTCCAACCCCACCAGTGCTCTCTCTGCTCCTCCCTGCATTTTGCCCCCACCCATGTGCTCTCCAACCCCGCCAGTGCTCTCCGCTCCCCCTGCATTTTGCCCCCACCCGTGTGCTCTCCAACCCTGCCAATGCTCTCCACCCCCCATAGTGCTCTCCAGCCCCCGTACTTTCCACCCCTGTTTTTTCTGGCCCCCACTGGTGCTCTTAATCTCCCCCATTGCTCTCCACCCCCCAGTGCTCTCCACTCCCCCCTTCTCTTTGTATCCCCCAGTGCTCTCCAGCCGCCGTGCTCTCCACCCCTGTTCTTTCTGCCCCCCCAGTGCTCTCAAGAACCCCCCCACTGCTCTTTACCCCCCACACTCTTAGCCCCCTCAGTGCTCTCCAGCCCCCCCTCTCAGCCTCCCGTGCTCTCCACCCCTGTTCTTTTTGGCTCCCCCCAGTGCTCTCAAGCCCCCCCCAGCGCTCTCCACTCCCCACCCCTGTGATCTCCACTCCCCCTGTTCTTTGCCCCCACCCATGTGCCCTCCTACCCCGCCAGTGCTCTCCGTTCCCTCTTCTCTCGAGCTCCCACCCAGTGCTCTCACTTCCCCAGGACCAGAGAACAGGCTGACTGGGGGCAGAAAATGAGGACGGCTGAAGGTGCAGGTGGCCAGGGACCACTCCATCTCACAGGAAACAGATCCTCTGGAAGGAGCACTGTCCCCATCCAAAACTAGAACAGACCCTGCCTGCTGATGGCAATCATAGATATCCTGCTGGCATGGAAGGTACCGTACTGAGCGTCAACAACACACCTTCCCACAGACAGGGATTGCAGACTGGAACATGGGGCAAAGGAGGGGCTGCAATGATGGGCACACAGAGGCTGCATTCGTGGGCACAGTGAGACTACATTCACTGGCACAGTAAAGCTGCATTTGATGGGCACACTGATGCTGCATTAATGGGCACAGTGAGGCTCCAATGATGGGCACAGTGAGGCTGCAATGGTGGGCACAGTGAGGCTGCATTCAGGGGCACAGTAAAGCTGCATTTGATGAGCACAGTGGGGCTGCATTTATGGGCACAGTGAGGCTGCAATGATGGGCACAGTGAGGCTGCAATGGTGGGCACAGTGAGGCTGCATTCATGGGCACAGTGATGCTGCATTTGATGAGCACAGTGAGGCTGCATTTGATGAGCACAGTGAGGCTGCATTTATGAGCAAAGTGAAGCTGCATTTATGGGCACAGTGACGCTGCAATGGTGGGCACAGTGAGGCTGCAATGATGGGCACAGTGAGGCTGCAATGATGGGCACAGTGAGGCTGCATTGATGGGCACAGTGAGACTGAATTGATGGGCACAGTGAGGCTACATTGATGGGCACAGTGAGGCTGCATTTGATTGGCACTGATGAGGCTGCATTTGATGGGCACTGGTGATGCTGCGTTGAGCTCTTGTTTAATGCCTGCAGCCTCTGACCATCTCCTGTATCATGTCTGCAGTCTCTGAGGGAGTCTGGAGAGGAGTCAAGAGTGGGAGCACCGCCGGGATGGGGGTCATGGGAGAAGTCAGATGTGTGTGAACTGTGGAGAGGAGACTATATAGGATAAAACCAGAGCCACCGAGCTGGAGCCGACTGACTGAGCCCTGTACGGTGCACCTGAGAGGGGGTCAGTGACAGCACCGCTAGGCCAGTCCAAGGGGGGTCACTGATGTAAGGGGGGAGTGAATACGATAATATAAGGGGGCACTGATATAAAGGTTTCCCCCTTATATCAGTAACCCACCCCCCCCTTACCTTAGTGTATTCTTTCTGCGGAAGGTGGCCCCTCCCCCCCACGTTCTGAGTTCCTGGGGTCCCCCTTGATGATTGACCGTTTTTCCACTTTTAACTGGAATTTGCGTTCATATATATATAAAGCCCTATGTGATTTCATATCTGTCGTATCTATATATAATACACTCTTCAAATGTGCTTTAAAATGTGTGGTTTTCCCTTTCATGAACAAGAAAATAATGACGTTATGCTGTTACGCTGGTATAATAATGCTGTGGGGCTGGTATGAAATTTTTTCCAGGGCTGGATTTTATTCCCAGTCTGGCCCTGTTTATAAATACCTCAGGGCTCCCAGTTGGAGACTGCTCCACCTAAGAGAGACAGGAGGTCTCCAGGTGTCAGTGAGGCTGCATGTGGCAGCCAAAGCCTGTGTGTCCGAGCAGCTGTGTACAATAGTGTGAAGCCGTCCACACTAGAGGAGCTGTGTGCATTAGTGTAACGCTATCCACAAAAGAGGAGCTGTGGGCATTAGTGTGAAGCTGTCCACACTGAAGAACCTGTGGTCTGTGTGACCAGTGAAAAGAGTTCCTGACTGATGTGAATCACTTGAAAACGCATCTACCACTAGAGCTAATGATCCCCCGTGTTACAAAGGGTAACTCTTTAGGCAGTACTGGTGAAAAATCAAAAAACTTGCAATATTTTAGAGGTTGTAATTTTTTACATTTTATGGATGTCTTTTCCTAAGCAGATCACACACAAATGTTCTACAATGGTTTAACATTTTCTTGACCAACTATACTAATTATTTTTGCTTCTAAATAGTCTTTATCAGTTTGGGGAAACACTCGATTTCATCTGCTTTGTGTACCTTCCTTTACAGGGACACTTTAAAGATTTATATTAAATAATTTATTTCTAGTGTCTAATGGAGCAATATCTTTATTAATCCTGAGACAGCATTAACACCACAGCGCACACATTTGATGTAGTAAGCTTTGAAATTTAAAAGTGTTCCTTTTCATATTAGAAGTCTTTGATATAAGACTGTCAAAGTGATTTTGTAGCTTATGATACCATTTCTGCTAGTAAAAATTTACATACTGGTAAATTAGGATATGACAAGAAAACTATGTGTGTATGTTTTATTTTAAACATACAGGAAATGAGGCCAAAATAAAAATTAAAAAGAAAAACATTTGTCTGCATGTGTAGAAAAGGGGGGTGGGGGCGTGTATCAAAACTAGAGCAAACAGAATCTGTAGCAGCAGCGCATGGCAACCAATCACTTTCTTTCTTAAGCTTGCTCAGTTAAGCATAAAAAATGAAGATAGTAGCTAATTGGCTGCCATACACATCTGCTCCAGATTCTGGCTGCTCCAGTTTTTATCAATACCCCTAAAGGTACTTTTTTGGTATGTACCTTGAAGCAACAATGGTAAACATAAGGCAATTCATTATTCCAAGCTCAACTGTAGCATATATACAACATAGAAAGCATGCATTTTCTTGATTAGACTTCCTTATGCAACACAATTTACCATGTGCAATGCTAATTAAATTAGCTGTGTCCTCTTCCTTCCACTTCCTGCTGTGCTGCAGGTTTGACCTCACGATCCTGGGGAATGTGGAGTAGCCCCAATCTCACGATGCAAGTGTAAGAGTATCTTTTTTGCAAGATTTTGGTTACTCACTCTTCACTGTGATATCGATGAAAGAATTGTGATGTCACCTTTGCCTAGGTGATGCAGGCTATTACCGATAACTGCTTTTTTTAAAGTAAATTATTTTTTATTAAGTTATTTTTTTTCAATTAAGGTACAAAACAAAGCCATTTGGGTGTATACCTGGCTTAAAAGTATAAGATTGTCAATGTACATAAGTGAGAAACAATAATATAAAATAGTAAAGAAAAAAAACATGGTCTGCCACAATGATATGTCCAACACATACAAGGTCATCACGAGGATTAATAGCTTGCATGGAAGGTGACAAAAGATCCTTTAATGTTGCACCATTACCCACAAAGTGCATGTAGTGAAACACTTCATAACCCCCACCAAACACATGAGCCTACTTAAGAACTTGTAGTGAGATTAGAATGGGTGAATGCAATAATAGCTTTATATCACATTGGTATCTGTGATGCTAACCCAAGAAATCCCATCATTTTTTTTGGACAACCTCTTGACTCAAATGTAGCCTTATAAAATGGGAGTGTTGTATTAACTAGCGATTTACAAAAGTCCAGAGTAGAAGCTACGAATGACTTCTAATTTAATACAATAGCTTTCCTAGCATAAAACAGAAGATTTAAAAAAGTCTCAACTGCATGAGTAGGGGCTAGTGGTTCCCATAGACCCAACAGACAAGTAGATACAAGGAACTTGTATGGTGGTCAGCATTCCAATGAAATAAAATATACTAAATCAAATCAGAACAATTGCATTTGAATATAAAGATTGAAGAACCACACTAAACTGTTACAGTCCAAAATAAGATTTTGGACTCTTACACCTTACTCTGAACTTTAACACTTTAGTGGGGTTTTAGGCCCGGTTCACACTTGTGCGATTTAATACCGAATGGGATGCGTCAAAAACACTTTGAATTCGCATGTCATCCCTAAAGTCATTGTTTTCAATGACGGTCGCTCACATACATGCATTGCGATTCCTCAACGAATGCGATGCGATGAAAAAAAAGGTCTTGTCCGGTTTTGTTGCATTTGCGTACCACTGACCACCAATGAAAGGGCATGTATCACACTGACCACCAATGTACAGGCATGCATCCCGCTGACCATGCATCCCATTGACCACAAATCCCACTGACCTGCAGTGTAAGGAGCATTGTTCCCATTGACCACTAATTCATGTTTTTTTTGATTACAGAACATCTCATACGTACCAGGTGGCAAAGACTAAAGGATACACTGCAAAGACACCAGAGAATGGAGCGTGAAGCACAAAGTGGGTCTGGTGCTGCCCCAAAGCGTCCATATGCCTTCAGCCAGATACCTGGATATTCTCTCTCTCTCTCTCTCTCCGGTATTACCGCAGTGTCCCAATTATTTCAATAGGAAGGAGCGGTAAAGGAGCGGTATACACACCGCTCCTTCACCGCTCCAAAGATGCGGCTTGCAGGAGATTTTTTCTCCTCCCGCCAGCGCATCGCCTCAGTGTGAAAGCCCTCAGGCTTTCACATTGAGCATAAGCCAAAAGCACACTCCACTACACGTCTTGCCCTTGACAGCCGGTAAATGAATACCCTCTTTGCAATGAAAAATCCCCTGTTTGCATATGGCCGTAGAAGGTGCTCAGAAATAGGGAATGCCTCATCCCCAACAAAGACATAAGGCTCCAGACATAATGCCGCGTACACACGACCGTTTTTCATGTCATGAAAAATAACGTCGTTTTTCTCAACGTTATTTTTCATGTTTCCTCTCAAGCCTGCCTTGGCTACACACTATCGTGATAAAAAATTATCTAGCAAAGCGCGGTGACGTCCAACACGTACGACGGCACTATAAAGGGGAAGATTCAATATGTTCGCGCCACCCTTTTGGCTGCTTTTGCTGATTTCGTGTTACCGCGTGTTAGTAAAAGTTTGGGAAGAGACGATTCACGCTTTTCAGTCTTCGTGCTTTAAAGATCGTTTTCGGGAGTTCAGTTTGTGCTTGTGGGTTCGTATCTGGCTTTCAGTGCTTGTAGTGAGTTCGTATCTGTTTTTGCAGTGCGTTCTTGTCCGCTTGTTACTGTTTTTCAGCTCGTTCTTCATAGGCCTTGCTGTTCTTCAGTGCGTTCTTTTAGTTCGTTCTGATTAGACGACCGTTTTGAAGCCATGTTGCGGGTACGTTCTTGTCGCCGAGATCGTGCTGTGCTTGCTTCTGGGCTTGTTGCTATGTCCCAGATCCGGTCCATGAACAGGGTGAGGAGGAGTTCTTGGACCAAGAATTGGTTGCTCAAGCGGGACCAATTATGTCATATGCCTCTGCTGCGGGAGATCCAGGAGAATAACCCTGATGACTTCAGGAATTTTCTTAGGATGTCTGACCCCGTTTTTCAGCAGCTCTTGGCTTTGGTGTCCCCCTATATCACCAGGCAGGACACCGTTATGCGGGAAGCCATTACTGCTGAGCAGAGGCTCATCGCCACGTTGCGATACCTTGCGACTGGGAGAAGCTTGCAGGACCTCAAGTTCTTGACAGGCATCTCCCCCCAGGCTCTGGGCGTCATTATCCCAGAAACCTGCTCTGCCATTATCCAAGTCCTTCAGGAGGACTATATTAAGGTAAGTTTTCTCCTTTATAAACATCCCAATCTATGTTTATTTTCTGCTTGCTAATGTATAGTATTTTTTGAACTGTCTCTAATTACCATGATTCGAATATGCTGTGAATGTCCCCTTTGTCCCCATGCATGTTATAAGCTTTGAATGTTCATTTTTTTGGCCTACATGCATATTTTAAAAAAACCAACCTCTTCAGCATTATATCCTAGGCCCAAACACACCTAGCCTAGTCACTCCACAATGTTTTTTTGTCTGCTCCATTGTAGTGGTTAGATTGCCTGACCCCCCCCCCCCCCAATTATTTGCTTTTGTCTAATCTAACAAAAGAAATTACAGAGCTTTGATATATGATGTCCCCAACTCATCTCAACCCCCCCACCCTAAAAGAATTTCACAGGTCCATCAGAGTGGGTGATGTTTTTTGTGGTCATTTTTAGCTCTTATTAAAGCGGAGCTCCACCCTAAAGTTTATTTTCCGCTCATCGTAACCCTCCCCCCCTCCGGTGTCAAAATTGACACCTTTCAAGGGGGAGGGGGGTGAAGATACCTGTTTAAGACAGGTATTTCCACCCACATCCAGGAGTCATCTCTGCAGCAAATCTGCCGGAGACAAGTCACTTCACGCAGAATGCCCGTAGTGTTCTTGGAGACACTTGGCTCCCAGAACACAGGAGGACCAGTCAGAACTGCGCAGTGCTTCTCGTGCATGTGTGGTAGGGAAACGGGCAGTGAAGCCGCAAGGCTTCTCTTTCTGGTTCCCTCACCGAGGATGGCGGAGGGGGCAGCAGAGTGACGAGCGATTGTTGGTCCTCTGCTGCGGACGTTGCTGGACTCCAGGACAGGTAAGTGGCCAATTATAAAAACTCTGCAGCTGCTGTAGCTGGAGCTGCTGGTTAATTTGGTATTATTTTGGCTGTGGAGCTCCGCTCTAAAATCCTCCTTCCAAATTAATGCTATAATGATGTTTTGCCCAGAGTGTTTAGTGCTAACATGCTTGCAATGTTTTTTTAGCAAAGTATATTAATTTGTATTTTTGGTTTGACTCCACAGTTACCATCGACGCCACAGGAATGGCAGAATGTGGCATCTGAGTTTTCTCAGCGGTGGAACTTTCCCAACTGTGGAGGAGCCATTGATGGCAATCACGTCCGCATCGTGCCACCACCCCAATCGGGATCCTTTTTTTATAATTATAAAGGGTTCCACAGTATTGTGCTGATGGCGGTGGTGTCTGCCAACTATGAGTTTCTCTATCTTGATGTTGGGAAAAATGGGCGGATGTCTGACGGTGGTGTTTTTGCCCAGACCGATTTTGCCGACCGGCTTCTTTCCGAGGACCTGGCATTGCCACCTGCTGAAGAAAATGAACATGGCCTCCCCTTTGTTTTCCTGGCAGATGAGGCGTTTGCGCTTGGACCCCATTTGATGAGGCCTTTTCCACAAAGGAGCCTCACCCCTGAGAGGAGGGTCTTTAATTATAGGCTGGCCAGAGCGAGAAGGGTGGTCGAAAATGCCTTTGGCATCATGGCCAGTCGTTTTCGCATTTTTCAGACTGCTCTCAACATGGTGGAGTACAAGTGGAACTATATAATCATGTGCTGTTGCATACTGCACAATTATTTAAAAAAAAAATCGAACAATTATCTATCTTCAGTTGCCCTTCAGGGCACACAGTTCTTGGATGGACCATTGGCAGCCCAGGTAGCTGGCCCTACAGGCTTGGCCCCCCAAAGCGGCTGTGATGTGCGGCAACGCTATGTGGAATATTTTATGGGTAGGGGGGCCATTGCAATGCCTGATCATATTTAATAAAAATTTTACAATAAAAATTTTTTTTTCAAGAAAACATCTTGTTTGCTTTTATTGTGTTGGATTTGTTCTTTCTCCTAGGTCAGTGATGGTGAACCTTGGCACTCCAGATGTTTTGCTACTACATTTCCCATGATGCTCAACTCCACTGCAGAGTGCCTTAGCAACATGGGAAATGTAGTTCCAAACCATCTGGGGTGCCAAGGTTCACCATCAATGTTTTTTTTGAACAAGTAAATAACCATCATTTTGAGTGTAAACACACACCTTTTTTATGGGGGGGTGCAACATTGATATAAGAAGCCACACGTTGTATATTTTAAAATATTTATTATCGGAGCATAAAATTTGTCTTATTTGTGTAAAAAATTTATTTTTATTTTTTTGGTGTTTTTAAAGATCATTTTTTTGATAAAACTCTTGTCAAAAATGTACAACATGTACAATATTTATTTGCAACATTAAAAGATTTGCCGAAAAAAGTGCAAAAATAGATTTCCAAAAACAAGAAGAAAACAGAATTTGAAAACATATCAAATTTTTAAACCCTCCCAAGAACCTGTTCTATTTTTAGTAGTCTTTGCTCCATCTGTTTAGTGTTTTGCCTCATCTGGAACAAGTTCTCTTTCATTGTTTCCAGCTCACGAGAGCAGACCCTCAGTTCTTTCACCAACATCTGGGCAGTGTGTCGGGTGAAGGTTGCTGGGGCCGCAGGCATTAAAGTACCTTAAATTAGAAAAATAAAAAGGTCTTACTAAATATACAGGCCTACATCTATTACCTGAGAGGCTGTGGTGTATGACACTGACCTGTTGAGTTGTCATTTCCCTCTTCAGCCACATCCTGCGGTTGTGGGTCTTGGGTTGTTGGTGTGGGGTTTGCAGCCTCCTGTCTCTTAGCTCTTTGAAGCCCTAGGAGATAGAACCCAAAGGTAGACTTGTGTAACTAAATATATTTAGGCCTGAAAGAGGAATATTAATCATTCTTTGGAAGTGTGTTACAATTGATTATTTTTAAAATCTTTAGAAGATTAACAAATGATTGTATCCATTTCCCAAGCTGGTAGATTAATCGATTTTGGTCATGTTTCACACATGGAAACACACCAAGTATCCACTGGATCACCTGTGTGTGACACCATAAAAAGGTTGTTCTTGTGGCCCACACTTGTGCTAATGAGTCCAGATGTGGAAGCAGCTGCTGAGCATACTCTCGTAACCGTACACTGAATCCAGTTACATTAGTTAAATATAGTTAGCAACACCTACACAACCATGTTTCTAATTAATTATCCCATAAACAGTTCAAGATGTCCTGTTTCATGTTCTTCGTCCCAAGAATCATCAGTCGTATAAATCCGCGTTCAATCGTTCACTAAAAGACGATCTTTTTGTCCTATTCCGTGTTAACTACATTTGATGATTCCGAATAATAGGCATGTTCAAATGTAGTTATCACTGTATTTCCCCAAAACATCGTTTGGGGGTTATTGAACGCGGATTTCCACGTTTGATTCTTGTGGCCAAGAACATGAAACAGGACATCTTTTACTGTTCAAGATGTCCTGTTTCATGTTCTTCGTCCCAAGAATCATCAGTCGTATAAATCCGCGTTCAATCGTTCACTAAAAGACGATCTTTTTGTCCTATTCCGTGTTAACTACATTTGAGGATTCCGAATAATAGGCATGTTCAAATGTAGTTATCACTGTATTCCCCCAAAACATCATTTGGGGGTTATTGAACGCGGATTTCCACGTTTGATTCTTGTGGCCAAGAACATGAAACAGGACATCTTTTACTGTTCAAGATGTCCTGTTTCATGTTCTTCGTCCCAAGAATCATCAGTCGTATAAATCCGCGTTCAATCGTTCACTAAAAGACGATCTTTTTGTCCTATTCCGTGTTAACTACATTTGAGGATTCCGAATAATAGGCATGTTCAAATGTAGTTATCACTGTATTCCCCCAAAACATCGTTTGGGGGTTATTGAACGCAGATTTCCACGTTTGATTCTTGTGGCCAAGAACATGAAACAGGACATCTTTTACTGTTCAAGATGTCCTGTTTCATGTTCTTCGTCCCAAGAATCATCAGTCGTATAAATCCGCGTTCAATCGTTCACTAAAAGACGATCTTTTTGTCCTATTCCGTGTTAACTACATTTGAGGATTCCGAATAATAGGCATGTTCAAATGTAGTTATCACTGTATTCCCCCAAAACATCGTTTGGGGGTTATTGAACGCAGATTTCCACGTTTGATTCTTGTGGCCAAGAACATGAAACAGGACATCTTTTACTGTTCAAGATGTCCTGTTTCATGTTCTTGGCCACAAGAATCAAACGTGGAAATCCGCGTTCAATAACCCCCAAACGATGTTTTGGGGGAATACAGTGATAACTACATTTGAACATGCCTATTATTCGGAATCATCAAATGTAGTTAACACTGAATCGGACAAAAAGATCGTCTTTAAGTGAACGATTGAACGCGGATTTCTACGAATGATGATTCTTGGGACCAAGAACATGAACCCGGACATCTTGAACTGTACTACATACATTAATGAAAAAGCACATGCAGCACCACGCTATTAATAAAAATAACAGTAAATGTAAATATACTTACTTTTTTGATCACTTTTTTTATTTTTTTATATTGCTCCGGCTCACGCAATTTAATGTCCGACCATCGTTTGCGTATCTGTTCCCTCGACCTGCGAACAGCAAAATTACGGAACAGCGTTTTGACAACTTTATCCATGATCTGTGCCTTCACCTTATTTGGATTTTTGTAGGGACCATGTTTGCCGTCATAATCCTCCCTCAGCAATATGGTGACCATATCCACCATCTCCTGAAACGACATGTTAGTTGCTTTATATCTTCGGGGTCTGGGCCTGCCTCCTTCCACACTTTCCACTTCATCTCTGTCATTCTCCGCCATGTTGTCAGTCTCCGTCATTAAGGACGAGCGAGAAGGGGCGGGGAAAGTAGTCTAACGAACGTCAGGGGCGGGAAAACGTGCGGAGCGTCACGCATGCGCACTGTATATAACGTCTAAAAACATCGTTGAAAGCGACGTTCAGTGAGTGGAAGAAGGTCGGAAGCAACGAACGTGGAGATCGCGGGTACGTAACATTTTTCCTACTTGATATGTCGAGGGTTGAGCGGCCCCTAACAGAAAATTTAGTGACCGTACAGACCTTTTTTTTGGGCTGGGTCCCGGAGCAGAAACATAAACATTCACTGTATGTTCGGGTCCGGTGTTGTGAAATATGCATGTAACTTTGCGCTTGCTTCCCGTGCTGTTAGTACTAGCCCTGCACAAAGTATCATTTTAGAAGTTGGAACAATCATTTAAAACTCAATTACGGCTAGAATGAATTCTCGGCTCACGGCAAATGGCAATACATTGAAAAGTCAGTTTTCCAGACCCCAAAAAACGTGGGGGGCCCCCAAATTCTATTTGCAGGCCCTTCAGGTCTGGCAAGGATTTTAAGGGGAACTCCACCCCAAAATCAAGAAAAAAATGGCATGGAGTCCCCCCAAAAATCCATACCAGACCCTTATCCGAGCACGCAACCTGGCCGGCCGCAGGGGAAGAGGGGGGGACGAGAGAGCGGCCCCCCCTCCTGAACCGTACCAGGCCACATGTGCTCAACATGGGGAGGATGTCCCCATGTTGATGGGGACAAGGGCCTCATCCCCACAACCCTTGCCCGGTGGTTGTGGGGGTCTGCGGGCATGGGGCTTATCGGAATCTGGAAGACCCCTTTAACAAAGGGGACCCCCAGATCCCGGCCCCCCCGGTGTGAAATGGTAAGGGGTACATTGTACCTCTACCATTTCACGCAGAAAGTGTACAAAATGTAAAAAAGGACAATAGACAGTTTTTGAATATTCCTTTATTTTATTTATTGGCTTGCTTCCATCTTCTTCTTCCATCTTCTTCCTTCTTCTTTTCTCGATTTGTGTTTCTTCATCCCTCTTCCTCTTCCTCTTCCTTCTTCCTTCAGTGTTCTCGTCCGCATCTTGCTATGGCATCTTGCTCCGGCTTCTTCTTTCTCCGACCGCTCCGTTTGAATTGGAGGTTCCCGCTGTGTGACGCTTCAGTTCATCAGTTCTCCTCTTGGTCCGCTGACCCCACCCCCCTCTGACGCACATGGATTTCACGGGTACTTTCCCCGTGCTGTCAGAGGGGGGCGGGGCCACCGGATCGCAGCGGACCTAGAGGAGAACTGCATAACTTAAGCGTCACACAGCGGCAAACTCAAATTCAAACGGAGCGGCGGGAGAAGAAAGAAGAAGCCGGAGCAAGATGCGGACGAGAAGCCAGAAGGATGGAGATGGAGATGGAGATGGAGATGGAGATGGAGATGGAGATGGAGATGGAAACTCGAATGCAGAAAAGAAGAAGGAAGAAGATGGAAGAAAAAGAAAACAAATAATAAAGGAATTGTCCAAAAACGTCTATTGTAATTTTTTTGATTTGGCCAAGTTTTGTGGTGAAATGGTAGGGGTACAATGTACCCCATTACTATTTCACATAGGGGGGGCCTGGATCTGGGGGTCCCCTTTGTTAAAGGGGTCTTCCAGATCCCGATAAGCCCCCCGCCCGCAGACCCCCACAACCACCGGGCAAGGGTTGTGGGGATGAGGCCCTTGTCCCCATCAACATGGGGACATCCTCCCCATGTTGAGGGCATGTGGCCTGGTACGGTTCAGGAGGGAGGGGGGGCCGCTCTCTCGTCCCACCCTCTTCCCCTGCGGCCGGCCAGGTTGCATGCTCGGATAAGAGTCTGGTATGGATTTTTGGGGGGACTCCACGCCATTTTTTACCAAATTTTGGGGTGGAGTTCCCCTTAAATTCCTTGCCAGACCTAAAGGGCCTGATATGGATATTTGGGGGGACTCCACGCCATTTGAAAAACATTGGCGGCGGGGTTCCCCTTAATACCCATTCCCGACATGAAGGGCCTGGTAAGAGAAGTTTGGGGAACCACAATGATTTCTCAATGCTTGTATCAATGACTTTTCGATGTATTGCATTTGACGGGAGACAACAATTCATTATACCCAGGAGTGAATTTTGGGTGAATTTGGGAAAAGCACAAATGACACTTTGTGCAGGGACAGTTCTAGGTACTCCTTTACTTTTTTGGAGTCCTTTTAGTCCGCAGATTTACGGAGCAAGATTGACTTCAATGGGGTTTGGGTTCGGGGTCAAGTTCGGGTCAAGTCACGTCACGAACTCTAGCTTTTTACCAAGTTTACAAAAAAGAGTTCAACACAAACATCCAGGTGTCCACTCAACTCTATGATGACTGATCAATTGCTACGTTTGTGGGCTATCTATGGGGAGAAAGATTTGGAGTAGTCTTGACTGACATACGATTTTTGGTGTGTTTTTTGACTTGCAGAAAAAATGCAGGTATTTAAGGACCCTGATTTTATGATGGAATTCCTGCAAAGATGGAAGAATCTTCCTGTTTTATGGGAGACCAAAAACAAACAAAATAAAAATAAAGAAGCCAGAAAGAGAGCACTGGAGACCTTGCTGGAATTTGTGCAATCTCAGATCCCCACAGCAACACTACAGGATGTGAAGAATACAATTGGGACCATTAGGGGCACATACCGGACTCAAAGAAACAAAGTCCGAACATCAATGCGGTCAGGAGCAGCTGCAGAGGACAGATATATTCCCAATCTCTGGTACTACCAGCATCTCAGTTTCCTCGATGACCACCTGGAATCCAGGGAATCCCTTTCCACCCTTCCACCCAGAACGAGCTCCAGCCTTCCCTGCAGCCAACCCTCCAGCCTTCCCTGCAGCAAACCCTCCAGCCAAGTTGAGGTCTCTTTGGAGGAACTCAACTCCTGGAGGAGCCGAATTTGAATATTTGGAGCCAGGTATAATATTTCCTCAAATATTTATAGTAATAAAAGTCTAATGTTGTCAAAGTTGAAACAATTGTGTGAAAAATGTTACCAGATAAACCAAAGTGTATGACATATCAATAGACATCAGTGGCTAAAAATTATGGGGACAAGAATGAAAATTGCTAGTGTCAGAATGATTAACTTTAATATTGATTAGCATTCAATTAGCAAATGTCATGAGGTGACAAATGTGTGTGAAAGATGAAGGCTAAAATAACTATATGTAACTTTTTCTAACAGGATGAGGAGGCAGGCCCCAGTGTGACACACAAGGAGGCAGGTGGCAGTGGAACCCAGGAGGAGGCAGGCCCCAGTGTGACCCACGAAGAGGCAGGTGCCAGTGGAAGCCAGGAGGAGGCAGGCCCCAGTGGGACCCACGAAGAGGCAGGTGCCAGTGGAAGCCAGGAGGAGGCAGGCCCCAGTGGGACACAGGAGGAGGCAGGCCCCAGTGGGACACAGCGCAACACCAGGCCCCAGATACCTCCGCTGCGGATTCCACGAAAAAGGGCAAGGAGGCTTGTTCAAATGGAGGAGGAGACCCAGGCCCTAATTAGGGAGGCTACTGCGGCACTCAGAGAGCCCCCCACCGCTGCAGAGGGATTTGCTGCCCTTATTGGGCACAAACTGCCAGAAATGGAAATGGCCCAGCGTCTAAAAAGCGAGACCCTGATATTGAAGGTTGTAAATATGGGCATGTTGGGGAAACTTAATGATTTTACGGACGTTGTGGACGTTTCTTATGTCCTTGCTCAAGTTCCTGCCCCACTCCCTGCTCCTGCCCCACTCCATGCTCCTGTCCCAGTCCCTGCTCCTGTCCCAGTCCCTGCTCCTGTCCCTGCTCCTGCTCCAGTCCCTCCTCCATGGACACAGCCTCCAAGGAAGGCTGCAGGGAAGACTGCAGGGAAGGGAAAAAAGAAAAGCAGCAAATGAGACCAGGATATGTCCCTCAGATGGTCCCAATTTTCGTCTTCTCATCCTTTGCTGTTTGCTGTGGTGATCTGGGACTGCACTAATTTCAGCAGGGTCTCCAGTGCTGTCTTCCTGGCTTCTTTAGATTTACTTTACATCTGCTTTTGTTTTGGCTTACCCTTTAATTTGTTTTTTGGCCAGAATAAATGGAATTTTTGTTTGATGTTACAAAATGAACATGTGTTTTTATTCGAAAAAGACAGTTTGGTAGTGAGTAGGCAGGGACAGTGGATAAAACATTGGGAAATTAACAAGGGACACTAACCTCCTTGAGGGTAAATTAGAAGAAATAATAATATTGTTGTGGTAACTTGACACACTCCAAAATATCAAATAATATGGAAAGCCAGTCTAAAAAAAATAAAAAAAAATAAAAAAATAAACATATTCAAAACAAGATGGAAAATCTAAAATAATGGGTATTTAGGGAGATCTGGCTTACAAAAAATATAGATTAATCATGAGAAAACACTAAATACTAAAGACCAAACTTTTTCATAACTCGGTGAGAATATCAGCAGCAAGAGAATTGGATTATTGCAGCATTAGAATGAAGAAAAGAATGCGCTGCATTAAACGATGCAATCATTTCATGCATGACGAATGTGCCATCTCCATTCTGAACGGTAGTTTTACCAGAACGAGCGCTCCCTTCTCATCACTTGCTTCTGATCATGCGCTCTTTTTTAACGTCGTTAAAGCCTACACACGACCATTTTTCCTGACGAGAAAAACGACGACGTGCAAAACGGCGAGAAAAAATAGAGCAGGTTCTAATTTTTCACGTAGTTTTTAATGTCGTTTTTCTCGTCGAGAAAAACGACATAAAGCCCACAGACGATCGTTTTTCTCGTCGAAAGGAAAAAATGCAGTTTTTCACGTCGAGAAAAACGGTCGTGTGTACGCGGCATAAGGCTCCAGATCTACATCAACATAATGAAAACATTTTCAACTACACTCGTATGTCAGTTGACAGGTGAGCAATTATCTAAAAGTTATACTTTCTCCCCGTTCCTCCATACCTGCCTTACCCTAAACCCCCCCCCTCCGTCCCTCACTCTACATCACTCCCCCCCTCCTTCCATAACCTTAACCATAGCTGGAATCTGAACATCCCTCCCACCCCAATATCCCTCATCACTCCACCCCCACCCCTACAGTACCTCAGCCATCTATCCCTCTTACCCTCACCCCCTCCATCCCTCCCCCTCTATCCCTCACCATCCATAACCCAATACATCCCTCTGGTCTGTATCCAACCTCCCTCCCTCTCCCAACTTCTCCACCTTATCCTTATTTTCACCCCTTTCACCCCACTTCCTTACCTAATACCTCATCCCTTATCTATGTAATTTTAACTCTTCTCTGTATATATGCTATTTTCAGTTTCAACGAATTGCTTCGACTGATCTACAGCTGGGTTGAGCATCAGAACACAACTTAGAGGTAGATTTGAGGTAGATTTGTTCCAGGAAGTGGGAGGTTTTCAGGAAGGTCCAGTGAGTTTTCTCAAAGCATCTTGCCAAAAGACGAATGCGAGAAGATGCTTGAGTCAGAGCTACTTCCATGTGATCCTATATCCACATAGGTAAAGGAATAATTGGCATCAGCCACTGCCATTAGGACAAATGAAAAATATTTTTTATAATTAAAATACTTTGAACCACTACGAATTGGGCTGATTATTCTGATGTGCTTTCCATCAACTGCACCCACACATTTTGGGAAATTGCACCGCTCCCAAAAAACTTTGGCAATTTTAGCCCAGTCTTCCATAGTCAGCTTCTTCATGACCAAATCCTTTAAAACTTGCCAGATAGCTGCACAGGTTTCATGTACAATAGAACTCACGGTCGATTTGCCCAGCTTGAATTCGTATTGCAAACTAACAAAAGAATTGCCAGTAGCCAGGTACCTGAAAGGAAGGAGAAGGATAATTAATTGTGTGCCTACTTTTTTTCATTTTTTGCTCTAAGTTGCTGCCTATCTGGCTTTATATTAAATATGTTACCTTATGGTGACAAGTAATCCCTCAGCTGGCTCCACACTATTTCTGAAAGTTGTGTTCTGATGCTCAACCCAGCTGTAGATCAGTCGAAGCAATTCGTTGAAACTGAAAATAGCATATATACAGAGGAGAGTTAAAATTACATAGATAAGGGATGAGGTATTGGGTAAGGAAGTGGGGTGAAAGGGGTGAAAATAAGGATAAGGTTGAGAAGTTGGGAGAGGGAGAGAGGTTGGATACAGACCAGAGGGATGTATTGGGTTATGGATGGTGAGGGATAGAGGGGGAGGGATGGAGGGGGTGAGGGTAAGAGGGATAGATGGCAGAGGTACTGTAGGGGTGGGGGGTGGAGTGATGAGGGATATTGGGGTGGGAGGGATGTTCAGATTCCAGCTATGGTTAAGGTTATGGAAGGAGGGGGGGAGTGATGTAGAGTGAGGGACGGAGGGGGGGGGGTTAGGGTAAGGCAGGTATGGAGGAATGGGGAGAAAGTATAACTTTTAGATAATTGCTCACCTGTCAACTGACATACGAGTGTAGTTGAAAATGTTTTCATTATGTTGACGTAGATCGTTGTAGATCATCTTTAACTGTCCTCTCTTCTCCCTATTAGCAATTACAGGGTGTACCCAGTATCTCTGGTTGACAGCATCATCATCCTCCTCCTCAGCCTGGCTTTCTTCTTTTTAATAATTACTGCTGCAGCAGTAGCAGTAACTACTGCTGCCATAAAAAAAGCCAATGAATGGTACATTCTGACACACTATCCCAAGCTCCTCTCTACACACTCTCCAAACACTCCACAAAAACCAGGAAAATAACAGAATGACAACTAATTACAGTACAATCACAGTAAAATCGCAACAAAAACGCAACGAATTTGCAAAGAAGATCTACAACGCAATCGTGTCAAAATCGCGCTAAAATTTGCAACGCACAAGTGTGAACCGGGCCTGAATCTTCAGATTTGAATAATACTTTCAGCTCCAAAGTTTCTGTGGCAGTTCCTCTGTTTATGGGAGCATTTTATTAGGGTAAATCACTCATATGCCACACCCGTATAAATCATTTAGAGAAGAAAACGTGTTTCCCTCGGTGGGACTTTAGAGGCAGATTGGAACAGCAGTATCATTTAAAATATTTTATTGAATATATACATATAAACATACAAAAGTATAAAATTATAAAAAGGTATGTGTCCACAATGACGTTCAACAGAATGACATCAAAGAATGTGTGAGCCCCTGTGCATCTACGCGCTTCGCTTGGTCGCTTCTTCAGGACACACTTTGGGGGGTATAGAAAAGGTCTCGCTGATCTGGACATGCACTGACACCTGCACAGAGATCTTCTTAAGTGGATAACACAATACTATGATGAACCTATAGGGTCCACAATCGGCATACAAAGCCAAATAGTCTGGCCTATAGGGGCAAATGGAATCCTATGTGATGAATTTCCCATTAACTAACGGTCACGTGATGGCTAAACTAGCATCAATGGTTACAGCTTAATTATAAAGTTAGATTAGCCAAGATGCAGCTTTTCATTAATCCGGAAGCAATACACTTCACAGCACCAGCTGCACCAATACACAGGGGACCAACACCTGTTGGTGTATCTAGATATCCTCCCCTGGGGAAGTCATCTCATGGCCACTCTATTGGCTGCTAGTGGACACATATCTTTTTATAATTGTATACTTTTGTATGTTTATATGTTTATATTCAATAAAATATTTTAAATGATACTGCTGTTCCAATCTGCCTCTAAAGTCCGACCAAGTGGGGGAAAAACGTTTTCTTGTTTATGGGAGCAGTCCACACATAACCTAGATGCCCCATTGGAATACCACTAGTACAGCTTTACCAAATACACCATTAGCACAAAGTTATTGTCTACCCAAGGTTCAAGCACTATCAATCTACCACAAGCAGAATAATTGTATGGCAGGGCCTTCCCAGTACATATGAAAGTAACCTGCAGATTCTTAAAGACATCAATAGTGTGCAGGGGTGGAGTGGTATATTTTTTGCAACCTCTGTGGGGTTAGATATATCCTATGAAGTATTTCTAATTGCAAAAAAACAGGTGACGCAGTGAGTAGTTCCATACATCTTCCCAATGCTCTGTATCCAGCCTTGGAACATCTTCCTGCCTTCTAGAGCATAGAATTTTCAGGCCCTTATGAATATTTTATTGCATAACTTTATACATTATAAACAAAGATTTAATCAGGGGTTCATTCTTCAAAAGCACCTCAATCTTAGGGCAGGCCAACCCTCACACCAAACTGTGATTGGTATACATGACAAAATTCCAAATATCTAAACAATTTATGGAGATCATATTTTTGTTTCAATTTATCAAATATCATAGGGTGCCATAAACTTAATACACTATGGTGTCCGTTTATCATCCAGCGGTAAAATACCGCTACTCAGTTCTCAGGCATTCTCAGAGGAGATCGCACTCCTCTGAGTGCCTGTCTATCATGCTTTGTAGATCGCTTCTCATGTGGAGTTGTGAAGCGATCTACAAATGCTGGGAACTTCTGAGAATGTCTCCTCTCACTGTAATCTTGCGCGATGTAGCGGGATTACAGTAATAGGAAGTGAAAAATACCAAATTTGAACACGAATCACCACACATTACACACCTCATTAATAAAATAATAAATTTACATTCCACCTACACAATATACATTAACCTAATTATTCAAAAACATTGAATAATATTTAAAGATCATACATGTGCCTATTTAAATGTGAATGGTGTACAGTAAATGAATGGAATCCACATATGTAATGCAGCTATACACCATTCATATAAATGAAAAATACATTTATAATCATTAAAAAATTATTTTAATAAAGTTATACAAATATAAATATTTATTAATAAATTAAAATAAAATATGTTTCATAATTGATAAACCCTGTATAACTGTAATAGAACAGTCAGTGGGTAAAACCATATTTTAGGGTTTACAATTATTATTTTTTACTAATAAATTAAAAATTATATAAAAATGACTTTAATAATAGCATTTTAATGCAGGTAAAAAAATAAAAATATATATATATATATATATATGTATATATATATATATATATATATATATATATATATATATATATATTTATATACAGTGGAACCTCGGTTTAAGAGTAACTTGGTTTGAGAGCAATTTGATTTGCGAGTAACTTTTTTTTTTAATTCTGACTCGGTTTGCTAGTGTTGTCTCGCAAGACGAGCAGAATTCAACCTAATAGGGCCTGCAGTACCGCATTTGGCCTGACGTGCGGGGGCGCCGGAGCCGAGCAGAGCCGTTCTGCAATGCTCGGAAAGACACGGATATACACGGAAATACTCAGTTTCCGAGCCCTTCTGACGTTTGCCGAGGACAGCCGACGTGTCCTCGGGCCTTACCGGCCGTTTTCGAGGCTCTCCGGCGCCCCCCACCTCTGGTCGGATGCGGTATTGCATCCCATTGAAGTAAATGCGGAACAAATTATTTTCGTTTCCATTGACTTCAATGGGAAAACTCGCTTTGATATGTGAGTACTTTGGATTACGAGCATACTCCTGGAACGGATTATGCTCGTAATCCGAGGTTCTACTGTATGTATATAAAGAATTGTTAATAACATCACAGTATAACCACTTTCAGTACAACGACTTACTGCTATGTCACTGGTCATCAAGTAGATATATTATTTAGATGTATATGTGGATATATATACATAGATATACAGTATCTCACAAAAGTGAGTACACCCCTAACATTTTTGTAAATTTTTTATTATATCTTTTCATGTGACAACACAGAAGAAATTACACTTTGTTACAATGTAAAGTAGTGAGTGTACAGCTTGTATAACAGTGTAAATTTGCTGTCCCCCAAAATAACTCAACACACAGCCATTAATGTCTAAACCACTGACAACAAAAGTGAGTACACCCGTAAGTGAAAATATCCAAATTGGGCCCAAAGTGTCAATATTTTGTGTGGCCACCATTATTTTCCAGCACTGCCTTAACCCTCTTGGGCATGGAGTTCACCAGAGGTTCACAGGTTGTCATTGGAGTCCTCTTCCACGCCGCCATGATGACATCGCGGAGCTGGTGGATGTTAGAGACCTTACGCTCCTCCACCTCCCGTTTGAGGATGCCCCACAGATGCTCAATAGGGTTTAGGTCTGGAGACATGTTTGGCTAGTCCATCACCTTTACCCTTAGCTTCTTTAGCAAGGCAGTGGTCGTCTTGGAGGTGTGTTTGGGTTTGTTATCATATTGGAATACTGCCCTGAGGCCCAGTCTCCAAAGGGAGGGGAGCATGCTCTGCTTCAGTATGTCACAGTACATGTGGCATTCATGGTTCCCTCAATGAACTGTAGCTCCCCAGTGCCAGCAGCACTCATGCGACCCCAGACTATGACACTCCCATCACCATAATTCACTGTAGGCAAGACACACTTGTCTTTGTACTCCTCACCTGGTTGCCGCCACACACGCTTAACACCATCTGAACCAAATAAGTTTATCTTTGTCTCATCAGGCAACAGGACATGGTTCAGGTAATCCATGTCCTTAGTCTGCTTGTCTTCAGCAGACTGTTTGCGGGCTTTCTTGTGCATCATCTTTAGAAGAGACTTCCTTCTGGGACGACAGCCATGCACACCAATTTGATGCAGTGTGCAGCGTATGGTCTGAGCACTGACTGGCTGACCCTCCACCTCTTCAACCTCTGCAGCAATGCTGGCAGCACTCATACGTCTATTTCCCAAAGACAACCTCTGGATATGACGCTGAGCACGTTCACTCATCTTCTTTGGTCGACCATAGCAAAGCCTGCTCTGATTGAAACCTGTCCTGGTAAACCGCTGTATGGTCTTGGCCACCGTGCTGCAGCTCAGTTTCAGTTTTCAGTTTTAGCAATCTTCTTATAGCCTAGGCTATCTTTATGTAGAGCAACATTTTTTTTTTCACATCCTCAGAGTTCTTTGCCATGAGGTGCCATGTTGAACTTCCAGTGACCAGTATGAGAGAGTGAGAGCGATAACACCAAATTTAACACACCTGCTCCCCATTCACACCTGAGACCTTGTAACACTAACAAGTCACATGACATTGGGGAGGGAAAATGGCTAATTGGGCTCAATTTGGACATTTTCACATAGGAGTGTACTCACTTCTGTTGCCAGCGGTTTAGACATTAATGGCTGTGTGTTGAGTTATTTTGTGGGGACAGAAAATTTACACTGTTATACAAGCTGTACACAAACTATTTTACATTGTAGCAAAGTGTAATTTCTTCAGTGTTGTCACATGAAAAGATGTAATAAAATATTTTCAAAAATGTGAGGGGTGTACTCACTTTTGTGAGATACTGTGAATAGATAGAGAGAGAGCGAAAGAGGCTGGCATCACAATTGTGCAATCACAGGTATTGCATTGTGACGCATTGCTGTGCATATCACATGCAAAGTTTGTGCGATGCAAATTTAAATCATATTGCATTTGCACCAAAATGGTACAGGACCCTTTATTTGGTCCGCACTGGAATCGGATCGCATGGGTGTTCACACCCATGCAATCTGATTCCTGCACCATTTCATAGTTCGCACTGTGATCTGTGAAATGATCTGTGGGTGTCATTAACTTTACATTATCACCCACAGTGGTGCGCAGATGTCAATGCAGGTGCGATGTGGAAACCCGCACAGAAATCACGCTGGTTCCCACATCGCACAAGTGCGAACACAGCCAGAGACGTGAACATCAAAAAAAACAAAACATATATATATATATATATAATATATATCTAGACATAGATATAGATATATACATATATAAAAATCTGTATATACAGATATCTATCTATATATAGATAGATATCTATCTATATATAGATGTATCTATATATATATATATACAGTGGGGAGAACAAGTATTTGATACACTGCCGATTTTGCAGGTTTTCCTACTTACAAAGCATGTAGAGGTCTGTAATTTTTATCATAGGTACTCTTCAACTGCGAGAGATGGACTCTAAAACAAAAATCCAGAAAATCACATTGTGAGATTTTTAAGTAATAATTTGCATTTTATTGCATGACATAAGTATTTGATACATCAGAGCAAAACTTAATATTTGGTACAGAAACCTTTGTTTGCAATTACAGAGATCATACATTTCCTGTGGTTCTTGACCAGGTTTGCACACACTGCAGCAGGGATTTTGGCTCACTCCTCCATACAGAGCTTCTCCAGATCCTTCAGGTTTTCGGGGCTGTTGCTGGGCAATACGGATTTCAGCTCCCTCCAAAGATTTTCTATTGGGTTCAGGTCTGGAGACTGGCTAGGCCACTCCAGGACCCTGAGATTCTTCTTACAGAGCCACTCCTTAGTTGCCCCGACTGTGTGTTTCGGGTCATTGTCATGCTGAAAGACCCAGCGACGACCCATCTTCAATGCTCTTACTGAGGGAAGGAGGTTTTTGGCCAAGATCTCGCATTACATGGCCCCATCCATCCTCCCCTCAATACGGTGCAGTCGTCCTGTCCCCTTTGCAGAAAAGCATCCCCAAAGAATGATGTTTCCACCGCCATGCTTCACGGTTGGGATGGTGTTCTTGGGGTTGTACTCATCCTTCTTCTTCCTTCAAACACGGAGTGTGGAGTTTAGACCAAAAAGCTCTATTTTTATATCATCAGACCACATGACCTTCTCCCATTCCTCCTCTGGATCATCCAGATGGTCATTGGCAAACTTCAGACGGGCCTGGACATGCACTGGCTTGAGCAGGGGGACCTTGTGTGCGCTGCAGGATTTTAATCTATGACGGCATAGTGTGTCACTATAGGTTTTCTTTGAGACTGTGGTCCCGGCTCTCTTCAGGTCATTGACCAGGTCCTGCCGTGTAGTTCTGGGCTGATCCCTCACCTTCCTCATGATCATTGATGCCCCACGAGGGGAGATCTTGCATGGAGCCCCAGACCGAGGGAGATTGAGCGTCATCTTGAACTTCTTCTATTTTTCGAATAATTGCACCAACATTTGTTGCCTTCTCACCAAGCTGCTTGCCTATTGTTCTGTAGCCCATCCCAGCCTTGTGCAGGTCTACAATTTTATACCTGATGTCCATACACAGCTCTCTGGTCTTGGCCATTGTGGAGAGGTTGGAGTCTGTTTGATTGAGTGTGTGGACAGGTGTCTTTTATACAGGTAACGAGTTCAAACAGGTGCAGTTAATACAGGTAATGAGTGGAGAACAGGAGGGCTTCTTAAAGAAAAAATAACAGGTCTGTGAGAGCGGGAATTCTTACTGGTTAGTAGGTGATGAAATACTTATGTCATGCAATAAAATGCAAATTAATTATTTAAAAATCATACAATGTGATTTTCTGGATTTTTATTTTAGATTCTGTCTCTGAGGCCTCGTACACACGGCCGATTTTCTCGGCAAGAACCAGCAAGAAACTTGCTGGCAGAGAAGTCTTGCCGAGTAAATCGGTCGTGTGTACGCGGCTATCGGGTTTCTCGTCGAGAAAACCGACAAGAAACCTCGACGAGAAAATAGAGAACCTGCTCTCTATTTTCTCGTCGAGATTCTCCTCGGCATGTTTCTCGACGAGAAAAGTGAGTGTGTGTACACTTACCTGTCCTCCCGGAAGCCCGCGCATGTTCGAAATGAATTCGACGCATGCGCGGTAGCTTCCTAGGCATACGTAGGGTATACCAAGATGGCGGCGACGGCATCGAATGTGACGAGCGCATGCTCGTCGTAGTCGATGACGTCACCGCGTACGCTCCATTCAAAGAACCGCGGGTTCTTTGAAACGAGCGTGTGTACACTCGGCCGGGACAAGTTTCTTGTCCAAGAATCTCGTCGAAAAAAACGACATGTTTTTTTCAACGAGAATCTCGGCCGTGTGTACGAGGGCTAACAGTTGAAGAGTACCTATGATAAAAAATGCAGACCTCTACATGCTTTGTAAGTAGGAAAACCTGCAAAATCGGCAGTGTATCAAATACTTGTTCTCCCCACTGTATATATATATATATATATATATATATATATATATATATAAATATATATATACATATACACACACACACACATACACATTGAAATAAACACACACACACACACATATATATATACTATATATATATATATATACACACATATATATACATACATATATATACACATATATATATATATATATATATATATACACTATATATTCCTAACCTGTTCATTTTGGGTTGTGTAATAGTGGGGAAGATGTGCTCTGACTGTACGGGCTGCTCGTGGGTGAAAGAAGGAAGTAAAAAAAACCACTTCCTTCTTCCTCCAGAATACTCAGCCAGCTTTGCGCTTCTCTCTCTGATTCTCCACCTCTGAGCTGGTGAATCAGAGAGGGAGAATTCTGTCACAGATCGCCAGCGAGGTGCCGAGATCGCAGCTTCATAAACTGGCTGTTTCTGTGACAGTCAGTTACAGATTCTCACTGTGCTGCGATGATCAGTGGAGAACATGTTCTCCACTGATTACCCGTATATACTCGAGTATAAGCCAAGTTTTTCAGCACATTTTTTTGTGCTGAAAATGCCCCCTCGGCTTATACTCGAGTCACCATTTTGCACCTAATCTCCTGGACTTTGGGGACCCGGTACTGGCCAAACTTGGCACACATGTAGCCCAACTCTTTCTCTACAAGTGTGCAAAGTTTGTTGTCCAGGAGACCTACGGCCGCGGAGCACCGATTTATCAAAGCCAGGGCACCCCTTCCATAGACTCTCATGTTAAACGTCAGTCTAGTCATGGACACAGTGAGGCATGGACACAGTGAGGTATGCAGATGGACACCCTAGGCTTATACTCGAGTCAATAAGTTTTCCCAGTTTTTTGTGGTAAAATTAGGTGCCTCGGCTTATATTCGGGTCGGCTTATACTCGAGTATATACAGTACCTCAGTTTCATAAACTGTTAATGACATGAGATCAGCGGCGATACTCGGGATTGCCGCTGATCTCAGTTTGATAAACGGACACCCTTGACACTCAAAGGGCAGGGTCTGGAATCACAAAGAAATTTGGTATAAAACAATCAGCGCTACCTATAAATATACTAAATAATACATCCAAATGTAACAAAATCTTGTGTAACAATCAATAATGAGAAAAAATATATATAAACTACTGTGCAAATATACAGTGTATATTCACAGTGGCTGCTGTATACTGTTAGTGATTTCACCACACCAAAAATACATAAAATGTCCTGTACAGTACAGAGCCACCAAATCCCTTAAATCCTGTGCTAAATATACATCCTTATTAGTGCATAAATTGTCAATCAAAGAATATCAAACAAAGTCCATCAAATATGTAGATTCCACCGCTGTGGTCTTCAATCACCAATCAGGTTAATGACACCAAATCATGCACACCACCTAAAAAGCCTGCTCACCTCAAAGATGATTTCAATGGGCACTGTGTATAATCACTCCTGTGATATACCTAACTGCGATCTCTCTCCTTCCCCCCTGGGAATCAGCTCTGTACACGTCTCTCAATTCGGTAGACAACATGCAATCAAAAAGCAGACTCCATAGTGCTCTCCATTTGAACAAATTTATTAAAATGCCCCATTATTAAAAACACTTACAAGATAACAATTAAAACGCCTGTCTCTCTAATATGTCTGCTCGTTCACCACTCCACACAGATCTCGGTGGCTATGTGGCGTCATGGGCTCGGCTCCTCCTTCCTATATGCATGTTTTTAGTAGGTCTAATTTAAGGTTTAGCCAAAGTGGATTGGTGGGGACTGTTAATTTGGTGAGGTTAGCATTGTATGCTGCACAATGTTCCATGCCTTAATAACTGTACGCATAGGCATTGTCAGCGAGAATAGAGTAGACCCTCACTGTAGAGGAGATGTTTCAGGGCTGAATAGGACCCCAAGTATGCTGCCTCAAGAACCACTGTTGGATTGGTTTTATCAGAAATCAACCACTTATGGGCACAAGAGAAAATAAGTATAGAAATCAGGGCATGCTAAGCCACTTTGTTTCTAAAGTCATTGGAGTATTAAAAACTGTGATGTAAGGATATTTTGTGGGATCCACACCAGGGTATGTCATAACACATATAAAATCGAAGGAAGAAGCTTTGTCTTTATCTAATTAACTCTACCTAATAAAGATAGGAGTAGATTTTCTCATGCTATTGGTTTAGCTTTGGTTCCAGCACAAATGAGAGTATGTTCAGTTTACAGTAGTCTGTAATTGTAGGAGCCATACTGTTACCTAAGTACCATATATACTCAAGTATAAGCCAACCCGAATATAAGCCGAGGCACCTGATTTTACCACAAAAAAATGGGAAAACGTATTGACTCGAGTATAAGCCTAGGGTGAGAAATGCAGTAGCTACTGTAAGTGGAAAAGAGGGTCAACAATGCCCATCTGCAGCCTCACTGTCCCCATTTGCAGCTTCACTGTGCCCATTTGCAGCCTCACTGTGTCCATCGGCATGCCTTAGCCTCACTGTGCCCATCTGCATGCTTCAGCCTCACTGTGCCCATTTGCAGCCTCACTGTGCCTCACTGTATCCATCTGCATGCCTCACTGTGCCTCACTGTGCCTCACTGTGTCCATCTGCATGCCTCACTGTGCCCATATTTCTTGCCTCACGGTGCCAATCTCCCTACCTGATCTGTGCCTCATGTACCGGCTTTGTCCATCTGCAGCCTTATGATTTCCGGCGCTGTGATATGCAGTCTAGTCGGTGGCCGTGTAGTGTAACAAAGCCTCGCCTCCTCCTCGTCCTCGTCCGTGACGGAACACTGACTCAGTTTCCCAGCAGTGAGTCAGTGTTCCGCCTATCACGGACGAGGACGAGGAGGAGGCGGGGCTTTGTTACACTGCACAGCCGTCGACTAGACTGAAGTCACAGCGCCGGGAGATCAGGCGCACGAGGCTGCAGATGGACACAGACTCAAGTATAAGCCGAGGGGGACATTTTCAGCACAAAAAAATGTGCTGAAAAACTCGGCTTATACTCGAGTATATATGGTATTTGCATTTCCAGGTCCATTGCAATAGGAGGCTAGGGCCCCCAACTGTGTGTGCTTCTGAATTAATTGGATTGATCTGATCTTTTCTCAGTTAACGTTCAGGCCTGAAAATTCAAAATGTATGGGTCTCAAAGCAATGATATTAGGTTGACTGTATACATAGCTGTTTTTTCACATAGGGAGCCTATACAGATACCATTCCTCTGCATAGACCGAAGAAGTGCAGTGGCTAAAGGTTCCATCAATAATGTACATAGAGAAGGAGAAGGAGCATCCCTGTCCTGTACCCCTGCTTAAAAAATATAGGGGGGGGGAGTTCACCATCTATCTTTATTTGAACCATTGGTGATTTATATAACAATTCAATCCAACTTCTGAAGCTCTGATGAAAACCCATGGCCCCAAACACATGATTCATATAAAATCCATTTAATGAAATCAAATGCTTTTCAATATCCCATGTGACCAATGCCCTATGACCGTACTCCTAAACAAGTGAAGGTTTGTGAAAACCCAATGAAGATTTACATCAATAGAGTTGCCAGGCAAAAAGCCAGTGTGGCCAATTTCTTCTAAGGAGGGAGGATCTCTCATTGGTCTTATAGCCAGGGTCTTGGTCAGGATTTTCAAGTCGTAGTTTAATAACAAAATAGGTCTCTTTGAAGCACAATAATTGGGGTCCTTGCCCGGCTTGAGTATCAAGATAATGCATGCCTGATACATAAATGTGTTAGCTCCATGTTCTCATGATAGTTGGCATATACTGTGGGTGTTGCAGTCTAGGTGCTATCTCTTGCATAGAGATTTGGACCATCTGACCCGGTTGCCTTATTACTAGGGAACGAGTGGATAGCTGATTATATCTCAATTATAGTAATCTCGCCTAAATTGAAGGCTTCAATTATGAATAAAGAGGGTAATTCAAGGTTTTCCATTATCTCTGAGAGGTGATTCATATGGTGTGGGTTAGGGCTATACAGAGAACTGTGGTAGGAATGATATTTCTGGAGTATGTTTTGGGAGTCAGAAAATCACTATTTCACATGGTAATGATTTATTCAGGAGGATGGCATTTCCTCTTGCATACCTAAAGTATGTGGCACAAAAGGCTTGTTGAACCCAAGGCTTGCATAGGGCCAGGATTTAATTTCCCAATTCTACAGTTCTTGTAGAAACAAAATGCAAGGTTTATTGAGAAATTGAATATTAACCACTTAAGGACCGGCCCATGTACATTTACGTCAGAAGAATGGCACGGACAGGCACAATCACGTACCTGTATGTTGCCCTTTAAATGCCTGACGTGTGGTCGCGCGCAGCCGGCGGTGCGCTCGTGACCCTGTCGCCTTCCCCGTGAGTCGGACCGCGGGTCCCGTGGACTCGATCACCGCGGGGATTCCCGCGATCGTATCACGGAGGTATAGAGCGGGGAGATGCTTGTGGAACATGCATCTCCCCGCTCTGCCTAGTGGCAATAACACGGATCTCCGCTCCGTGTACTCGGAGCGAAGATCAGTGTCATGTGACACACAGCCCATCCCCCCTACAGTAAGAAACACTCAATAAGGAACACTTAACCCCTACAATGCCACCTAGTGGTTAACCCCTTCACTGCCAGTGTCATTTTCACAGTAATCAGAGCATTTTTATAGCAGTGATCGCTGTAAAAATGACAATGGTCCCAAAAATGTGTCAAAGGTGTCCAATGTGTCCGCCATAATGTCGCAGTCACGATAAAAATCGCTGATCGCCGCCATTACTAGTAAAAAAAAAATATTACTAAAAATGCCATAAAACTATCCCCTATTTTGTAGACGCTATACCTTTTGCGCAAACCAATCAATAAACGCTTATTGTGATTTTTTTTACCAAAAATATGTAGAAGAATACGTATCGGCCTAAACTGAGGAAAAACATATTTTTTTTATATATTTTTCGGGGATATTTATTATAGCAAAAAGTAAAAAATATTGCATTTTTTTCAAAATTGTCGCTGTATTTTTGTTTATAGCGCAAAAAATAAAAACTGCAGAGGTGATCAAATACCACCAAAAGAAAGCTCTATTTGTGGGGAAAAAAGGACGCCAATTTTGTTTGGGAGCCACGTCGCACGACCGCACAATTGTCAGTTAAAGCGACGCAGTGCCGAATCGCAAAAAGGGGTCTGGTCCTTTAGCTGCAAAATGGTCCGGGGCTGAAGTGGTTAAAGACCTCCTAAATTTGTTGTTGAGGCCCCTGATGTTTAGGACATATGCTTCCCATGTGAGGGATTTACCATCATTCCCATTCTTTCCTTAGGCACATGCAATATTGTATGTGTGACTTTGTAAGTACAGCTATATTATCTATATTATAGATGATGAGATCTGTATGTATATGTTTATTGTTTATACTTTTTTTTGTAAATTGTTTATACAATACTAATTGTACATTTTAGCATTTTGCATTGTAGAAATATCGTACCAATTTGACACAAAAAACCTCTGAAGGACTGTAATTTGCCTGTAAAATGTAAGGTGTCTACGCCAGTATGCATCACGACTAGACCGCCTTTCCCTAGGGCAGTTGGTTCACATACAGTTGCGACATTGGGTACCATGTACTTTTATATGAAGTCACCATTGTTCTTATATTTTTCTATGTTTATATGTACTTGAATAAAAATTTACCTTTTTACATACATATGGTCTGCCTATATTAGATCCAATAGTGCTTTATGCACCAGGTTTTTAATTTGTTTCATATTTCAGATCAGAGAAACCAAGTGGTTTGTTATACACAAACCAATACCTCCTTCTTTGCACAATGTTTATGACAATAGTCTAATATCCATATGTTATCAAGAAATGTATAAGGATTAGGTAGTGGGTGGTGTGGTGCTGGTGCATCAAAGAAATACAAATAAGATGTGTAAAGGATGCAAGCAAAATCACTATTGTCCTGAAGCTAACTATGGAAATACAATTGTGTCCATTAATTAACCAATTTAGGTCCACCCTATAGCAGTTTTACTGCTACAGGGCATCACCTGTGCGCCAGATCATGTATATATGCGCAATGTGACACTTCCGGGTAGAGGGCGCACATGCACGCTGCCGGTGGCTCGCTTCCGCTGTGATTACACACAGTGGAAGTCAATTGGCGGGTGCAGAGTACTAGATGTCCTCCAACACCCACCAATTATCAGGCAGAGAGACAGAACCCCAGTCTGTCTATGTAAACATTGCCGTTCTGACAGGAGGGAGGGGATGGAGTGTGTGTCCCTGCAAAGCAGGGAATACATTCCATCTCTTCCCCTTGTAAAAGCACCTCACACAGTATAGTAAAACACTGGCTAGGCACACAGTTAACCCTTTGATTGCCCCTGATGTTAACTCCTTCCCAGCCAGTATCATAAGTACAGTTAGTATTAGTGTCAGAATGTCCGCTGCAATATTGCAGTCACTGATCTCCGCCATTATTATAAAATAAATAAATAAAAATCTTGCATAGTTTGTAGATGCTGTAAATTTTGCACAAACCAATCAATATACGCTTATTGGGATTTTTTTACCTAAAATATGTAGCAGAATACATATTGTTTCACAGTGTATGTTTTTTTAGTTGGCACCACTCCCAGTTTTTATTATTTTTCAAAATACATATTGGCCTAAATTTATGATGAAATTTGAAAAAAACACAGAGGTGATCAAATACCACCAGAAGAAAGCTCTATTTGTGGAGAAAAAAATTACATACATTTTATTTTAATGCAGTGTTGCATGACGGCGCAATTGTCAGTTAAAGTAACGCAGTGCCATATTGCAAACAAAATCCTGGTCATGAAGGGAGGTAAATCTTCCGGAGGTCAAGTGGTTAATTGTTATTTCTTTATGTATTTATTATTATGGCCATACAATAGCAAGGCATATGAAACTTTGTGGTAACAAACAAAATCTTCATAAGGGATGGTTCACACCACAAAAATACACTCCAAATCCGTTCCGGATGCGTTTTTGCATGCAAATTTTTAGCGCTTTTTTTGGCACGTTCCGGTGCGTTTTTTGATGCATTTCCAGATGCATTACAGATGCCGTTTTCTTTTTTTTCCTGTTTTTTTCCCCCACTGTACTGGGGTCCTGTGCGTTTTTGATGCGTTCCAGTTCATTCCGTTACGTTTTTGCTGCTTTTTACTGCGGTGCAGTACAGTCCAGTGCAGGAAAAATGCAGCATGTTGTGATGTCATGGACTGGTGCATGCTGGGTCGTGACGTCACAAGGGGTGGTACGAGTAGAATCCTCCCTCTAGCAGCTGCTGCAGTCCTGCTCTGTGCTCCGTCCTTCAGCTGCTTCAGACGGTAGCGTGATCACTCCTCCCATTTAGGCAGATCGAGAATGGAGCACTGACAAGAACACAATAGCTCAGCGGGGAGATCGCTGTACTAACATTGGATTGTTAGTACATTGGCTCCTCCTGCACTCTTTAAGTGATTGTAAAGGTAAATAAAATAAAAAAGAATAACATGACTATACTTATCAGCACAGAGCTGAGGTTCTCTCTCTCATACCACCATAGGACTCTGACTAAAGGGGAACACCGATGCTCTATAAAGAGCAGCGATGCAAACATAAAAGGGTTGTGCTCCCCCCCCCCACTTTTTGGTTTGCATCGCTGCTCTTTATAGAGCATCGGTGTTCCCCTTTAGTCTATAACAGCGATGGAGGCACACGACTTCTACCCAGCCGTGGCCTCATTCAAAGTCCCAATTTCCTTATTCCCCTTCTGTTTTGATACCATAGGACTCTGTGTATGTGCGGAGCCAGGGATCTTTCCTCTCTTCCTTCCAGTACACCCAGAAGTGAGGGGGGAGAAGAGCTGCAGACGTGCACAGCGCTGGATCAAATGAGGGCTCAGGTAAGTAAAAGAGGGGTTAAGGGGCAATGCTGATGCCTAAACTTTTTTTACCTTAATGCAAGGAATGCATTAAGGTTAAAAAAAATGTAGGCTTTAGAACCACTTTCAGTTCTTTTTGTTCAGTCCGCTGGGTTGAACTAAAAAAACGGATAGTGTGTACCAGGCTTTAAAGTTTTACACCTAAAGGAGGAGACAGGAATGAAAAAGATGTGAAACAAGCACCATATATCCCTTGGCAATGGAGCGGAAATGAAAACTTGTATTTAACTAACATAATACATAACATTTTGGGCCTAATAGTCTCTCTGACTGTTGTCACAAAGTTTTAATGCAGCCTGATATTTCTAGAGCTGCCTGTGAAATGACACATCTGTATGATTTATACAACCTACTGCATGAAAAAAAAATACAGTTTTAATTGCGGATAAATGAGAGCTTCAAACGCTTACTTATATTCCTAAACAAAGCAGTCAGAGATTCCCTTAATTTATACCATACCCTTATCAAAGAAAAGTGTATAGATGATATAGATATTAATGGGGAACCCCACATAAAAAAGTATGGGGTTCCCCTTACAAATACATAGAAGACTTTTACACTTGATAAGGGTCTGGTATGGATGTCAAGGGGAACCCTATGCAAAAAAAAAGTGTGAGTTCCCCCTCAAAATAAGGACTCTTTGGGAATAGTATGAATGTTAAGGGGCAACCCTACGCAAAAATCAAAAAAAAATTCCATAGCAGACCCTTAAATTGTAAACAGTAATAAATGGCACCATGTTTTTTTACGAATGCAAAAACAAATAAAAACAAAAAGAAACAATGTTCCACGATGTACATCCATTGTCAATCACATCACCCAGAGAAAACATCTCTTATGCCTCGTACACACGACCGGTTTTCCCGGCAAGAAAACTGCCATGACAGTTTTTCGCCAGGAAAAACGGGTGTGTGTATGCTAAATTGCAGTTTTCCCGGCAGGAAAACTGCCGCGAATCGCGGCGGGAAAAAAGAGAACATGTTCTATATTTTCCTGAAACGATTCCCGGCGGATTTTGTTCTCGGCAGTTTTCAATGTGAAACACTGCGAGGCAGTGCCGATGGAGCATACACATGGACGGGATTCCCGACCAAAGCTCTGAATGGCATTTTCCTGTCGGGAAACCCGGCCGTGTGTAGGGGGAAAAAGTGACCAAGCAGGTTCTCGGTATTCCCCCCGGGATTCCCGGCAGACTTTTTAGCACCGGGAATCCCGGTCGTGTGTACTAGGCATTAGTCCCCATGACTAAAATTAAACAAAGGGGTGAGTTCTCCTGGGTGATGTAATTAACCACATATGGCCATGGCCACATTTGGTCAAAGTCATTGTCTAAATATGGCCATAAGATGTCAGTGCCATTCTCAACCCTCAACAGTAAATTAATCGGTCTGGGTGATGTCACTAGTTGCTTAAGGGTACTTGTTGTTTTCTTAACAAACATTGACAGAAAAGAAGCTGTAACTAGTATAGTAATAGTAGGAAGAATGGGAAGTTCCCCCAATGTGTTTTTTTTTGCAGCAAAATTCCAAAAATAATATACAATAATGCATGTTAAAAATGTATTATGTATAACATTAAATACAGTCCTAACAGGTTTATACTCCGGTAAAAGCATGTATATAAAAACCACACAGAATTATAGACACAACATTGCCATACAGTTTTACATTTCGCATGCATCTGTATAAAATTCTGACGCGTTTCGATCCCAACGGATCTCTTCAGAGGATGGGTGGTTGGCTGTGGGAAATATATGTATTAAATTTCCATTCTCTACATGGGTGTAAGCCCAATAGTAAAATATATATATATAGGGTGTATGATTACCAGTCAACTGTGTGTTAGAACCAATGTTTCTAACCGGAGTTCCATCACTAGCATCTCAAGGGGAATCAGCAGCCTCCCGGACACTCGACACCCAAAAGTAGGGCGCCACCAGGCGTGTGCGACCTACAAGGAGTCATATTGGAGGGGGAGAGACCCGAGAGGGGACACGCACGGACGGACAGCCGGCACCTGTAAAGAAACACCAAGGGCATCAATGTAGGATGCATATGTGCTGCATCCATGTACACTATGTGGTTGCTGAGTATTAAGTGGACAGACTAGAGGTCAGCAGTGGTATATCCTTCAGTATGTATTTATATATATCAATGTACTTCTGTAGTGGTATGTAGCTAATAGGGTATGTTTGCCATATTCTAAACATAATAAATGGAATATAAAGGTTGTGGGAAAAATAATGAGGGTGATGTGCACTATGAATAAGATAGTGGAGGACAAAAACTAATGTCACAAAAATAAAAGTGAAAAAGGTGAAATGAAATGTGAGAAGTATGAGAAATGATAATGGTGGTGTGATGTGTAATGTGTGTTAAAAAGTGGTATAGTGTGATGCGTGTGAAAAGTGAAATGGATTGGAATGATTGTGTGTAGAATAAATGTGTGTATAAGTGGGATGTCAATAGTAAAAGTGATGGTGAGATTAAACAAAGATGTGATGAAGGTCATTAGGATCAAATGTACTGGATATGTATTGTTACACAACAAGTGCAAGCCACAGTGTTGCGTGAAGAAATATGTGGGTTCCATTGATCTTGGAGGGTCCCAGGCTCATTGAATGTGCCAAGGAGACCGACCAACACCACGGATAAAGCTGTAATTAGTTGTAAGTTAATCAAAAAGTAATGCTAATCAGACCTGGTGCATGGTGCTTGAATGGGTCTGGAAGGAATTTGGCAGCCAGCCTATATAGGGCTGGTGTACTTACATTTACCAGGCTGAGTCTAGTCGTCCACATGGAGGAGCTGGGGATCAAAGTGTGAGCCACACAGCTCTCAGGTTATATTAGTACTGCCCTTAATTAGGGAGGCCCTGGTGTAATCAGCAGGCGCCCCGCCTTAGTCCATGCAACATCCTCCAGGGATATCCCCACCGCAATGGGCGGTCCTCCCTGAGTGGCTCCCTCGGCGTTCCGGAAAGACTCAAGGTCTCCGACAGCTGCCGTCTCCTCCGCTGCAAAAGCGTGACGTCCTGACATCACACGCGCGCATGGTTTCCCACGCACGCGTGGATGGCAAGGACATCCAGAGGGGATCAGGGACGCCGCCGACAAGGAAGGAACGCCCAAAAAGGGCAGGCGGAACAGAAGTCAGCCGCCCCATGAGCATGATGGGAGCACAGGGCTTCCCCTCCCCCCTTGTCGGGAGAATGCACACGCATGCGCGGCCCACACCAAGGGCGACGTGGGCCAAGGGGGCAGCAAAAAAAAAACTAAATGCACTGATGGGATGGCCCATGGTGGAAAACTATATTAAGTTGACACTTAGTGCATGCAAGTGCAAATTGCATAACACCACAGTGTGAACAAAAAATGCATGTGTTTATGATCAGTATTAAGTAAATGGAAAAACACCCTATATACATATTTTTTACTATTGGGCTTACACCCATGTAGAGAATGGAAATTTAATACATATATTTCCCACAGCCAACCACCCATCCTCTGAAGAGATCCGTTGGGATCAAAACGTGTCAGCATTTTATACAGATGCATGCGAAATGTAAAACTGTATGGCAATGTTGTGTCTATAATTCTGTGTGGTTTTTATATACATGCTTTTACCGGAGTATAAACCTGTTAGGACTGTATTTAATGTTATACATAATACATTTTTAACATGCATTATTGTATATTATTTTTGGAATTTTGCTGCAAAAAAACCCCATTGGGGGAACTTCCCATTCTTCTTGTAATTTTCGGGGTGCGCAGTGCCTTTCACTCCCAGTATACGTGTCCTTCCCATTCTTTCGTATAGTAATAGTAGAACTACTGCTACTATACATGATGTTGGGATCCTTCTGAATGAGCAAAAAGCTTGTCGAAAAGATAAACGTCCAAAAAGTAAAATATTCAGCATTTGGTATCGTGGTTGAATGTTGCATGAACTTCTGTCTGGAAAGAATTAATGCCAGATGGATTTGATGAATTTTGCAGCCAGCCTGCATCTTTCAAATGGACATATTGGCCTAGAATTAGGCCTCGTACACACGACCGATTTTCTCGTCGTAAACAGTCAAGAAAAGTGCCGCGAGAGTTTTTTTGTCTAGAAAAACGTTCGTGTGTATGGTTTTACGACGAGAAACTTGACGAGAATCTCGACGAGAAAATAGAGAACCTGCTCTCTATTTTCTCGTCAGGAGTCCAGATTTCCTCGTCGTGTTTCTCGTCGGCCTGTTTTGTGACGAGAAAATGGTTCGTGTGTATGCTTTTACGACTCTTCCAAAAGTGCGCATGCTCACAAGCAACTATGAGACGGGAGCGCATCTTCTGGTAAAACAAGCCTTCATAATGGAGAGAGCACATTCGTCACGCTCATAAATATTTCATCGTTTAAATGTTCTGCATTGAATTCTTCGTTAGAATGTTACATTAATCAAAACGAGAGACCTTCTTTTGCTGCTGATATTCACACAGAGTTATGCCTTATTTTTAACCTTTTTCATGCTGCTCTTTATAAGATTTATGTGTATTATATCGTGCAAGTTTTTAGGAATAATTTAAATGGTTAGATTTTTCAAAATGATGTTAATTATAATTTCTCAATGTTTTGATAGCGATCTCCCATTTAATTTTCTAATCTATATTTTTAAAATTTCACACCATGTTTTTGAGCTAATCAGATTTAGTTATTCTTTTGGGGGGGGTGATATCTGTGCCTTTTATTGTCAGTCAAATGTATCTGCTTACTCCAAAGCTTGTTTTTTTTTATTTAAAAATACACATAGTCAAGTATGAACTTAAACAAAAAACACATTTATTCATGTTTATAAATTAAATAAAGAGAAGGCAGCGCTGGAGAAGCTGCTGCCATTTGTGCATCCCAGGGACCCCAGAGCACACAGCAACCCTGTGTGGACACTAAAATTGGGAGCTTGAGAAGGCCCACATTTCAGAACACAATCTGATGCTGGCCTCCCAGAGGTCAGGAACAGCAGCAGGTGAGATATATGTCCCAAGTGTGTGGTACTACAACAGGCTGCCTTCTGTCCGACCAGTGCGACCACAATGAAGCAAGGCCATCACTTCCTCTTCTTCCTGGCAACCTTCCCTGCAGCCTTTACTGAAGCCTTCCTTCTTCGTTTAGCTGGAGGCTGGCCCACTGGAGGGGTACTCCTGTCAGGAGGAGGAGGTGGAGGTGTAGCAGAAGGGGGTGGGGCAGAAGAAGAAGGTGGAGGTGTAGCAGAAGGGGGTGGGGCAGAAGGTGGAGGTGTAGCAGAAGGGGGTGGGGCAGAAGGTGGAGGTGTAGCAGAAGGGGGTGGGGCAGAAGAAGAAGGTGGAGGTGTAGCAGAAGGGGGTGGGGCAGAAGGTGGAGGGGTAGCAGAAGGGGGTGGGGCAGAAGAGGAAGGTGGAGGTGGAGGTTGAGGTTGGGTCAGTTGGGCCACCTCACATATGGCGGTATTGGGGGTAATTTGCTCCATCACCCCCTTGTTGAGCAAGGTGATGAGCAGGGGTTCGCATAGGAGGCGTTGCTCCATGCTCATCACCTTGAACTTAGCCTCCATTAGGCCGGCAATGGCCTCTTCAGGGGATGTGGGCTCCTTGAGGGTGGCATGGGCCTCTTTAATAAGGCCCATTGCTGCCTCACTGGTGGTCCTGTCCCTCCTGCCTCTTTTGTGAAGCCTGATGGGAGGCACCTGGGATCTGGTGCTTCTCCTTTGCCCTGCCACCTCCTGTCTGCCACTGGGCCCTGCCACCTCCTGTCTGCCACTGGGCCCTGCCACCTCCTGGCTGCCACTGGGCCCTGCCACCTCCTGTCTGCCACTGGGCCCTGCCACCTCCTGGCTGCCACTGGGCCCTGCCACCTCCTGGCTGCCACTGGGCCCTGCCACCTCCTGGCTGCCACTGGGCCCTTCCTCCTCCTGCCTGACAGTTTCCAGACCCTCCTCCTGGCTGATTTCATCCTGTGTATGAAAAAGAAACATAGTTTAATATGTTGGTTTAATCTTTGCATCAAACTTTGTAATCCTGATGGAAGCAATTAGAATGTAAATGCATAAATCCTTGCTTTAAATTTACCACTACATCAGCTTGACTATTTACCACACAATTAAGTGCAGAATAATGTCTACAGATCATGATTTCACTTGTTGAATACAAAATAATGTATGTTTCTCATCCTGACATATTTGGGAAACATTAATTTTATCCCACTACATTTTCAGTTAATACTATACCTGGCTCCAGATGGCCAAATCAGGATCATCCAGGATGGCTGCCTCCTCTTGCTCCAGAGAAGGCTCAGGTTGGCTGCAGGGAAGTCTGGGGGGAAGAGTGGAGAGTGATGGCCTTGGCTCAATGTGGTCATCCAGGAAGGACATCCTGCTGTAGTACCACAAAACCGGGACATAAACATCATCTGCTGCTGCTCCTGACCTCTGAGAAGCCAGCACCTTAGAGCGTTCAGTCCTGTAGGTACCTCTCAAGCTCCCAATTTTAGTGTCCACTTGTTTTGCTGTGGCTGTGGGCACCTTGGTATGCACAAATGGGAGCAGCTTCTCCAGCGCTGCTTTTCTCACCCCTTTTTTTTTATGGATGGGGTTTTTGGTCTCCCACAGAGCCGGCAGCTCCCTTACCCGGTCAATAAATTCCGCCAGGAACTCTTTGTCGCTAATAAATACATTCATATTGTATCTGCAAGTAAAATAAATTATATTTAAATAATGTGAGGCAAACAGTCTAACCTCCTTCACATCCTAGTCACCATATATATCCTCCAACAATCTCAAGACAGTATAGGCCAACAATTTTAACAAGTCTCACAAAATCACATACCTTCGTTCGCACGTCCGTCACTTGAACTCCTCTCTCCGCACACCGAACGTACTATAGTCACATGTGTGTTTGCTATATACACACCACGCATGCGTCCAAATTCGAACACGTCGCTCCGCACACGTCGCCCGCCCATGACGTTCTAACTAACATCTTTTCCCCGCCCCTTCTCTTTCGGCGCGCAGACAGATATGGCGGAGTTACAGCAGGTGTCTGATAATTCCGCAACTAGCGAGGAGACAAGCCCGGAGACCGAGGACACGTCACGATCAAGGAGGAGATTCAAGGCATCGAATATGTCTTTGGCGGAGATGGCGGAGATGGTGGACATCTTGGTCAAGGCTGATTATGATGCCAAGCATGGGCCGTATAGCAAACCAAATAGAAGGAAGGCCAAAATCCTCACTAAAGTTGTGAAGAGTCTGAGGGCGAAGTTCGGGGTGAAACGCTCAAATGAGCAGCTCAGAAAGAGGTGGTCAGACCTCAAACTGAGGGAGCCAGACCAGTTGAGGAGCATAAAGAGGATGCTCGCTAAAAGTAAGTAAAATGACGACCTTTCTGCTATTAATCTTTTTAGAAACTGACCTTTTTTTTTTTTAAAGCATATTGGACTCCCTTCCAAAATGTATTATTTTGAACTAGGTTGGGCACAGTAATCGTTCGTTACGTTACCGACACTTCGTTCGGCCACTATCCGTGGTTTTGGCTTATTTAAGACCCCCAAAAGTAATTAGACATCTGCCATTTTTGATCAAGTATTGTGGATAATTTTTAAGTCTAGATGATGTGTTTGTAAGGAGAATGAAATGCAAACTTTAATCAGTGTAAAGGAGAGGACACTCAGCAGCTGCTTCCACATCTGTACTTTGGAGCACTATAGTGTGGGCCACCAGACCCGCCTTTTTTGGGTGTCCCACACAGGTGCATCAGAGTTTATTTGTGGTGCCTCCATGTCCAAAAAATTACATCCAAATGTGAATAATAAACATATTTGGGGTCATAAAGAATGCATTTTTCTTTAAATTCCGCACAAACACACACTTGTACCCCACTTCCAAACAATTTAGCCTGTTTTAAGTTTAAAAATGAGATTTTTACAGTGTGATAAATAGACCTTTGGTTTTATTCTCATAGGGGAGAGAAGACTGGGAGGAGGACACTCCAGGGAGCACATGCACCCCACAACTTCCAAGCAACCCCAAACTCCCAAAGATCCACAACCGAAAGATGTGCAGGAAGTTGAGGTGGAGGAAGGAGAAGTGCAGGAAGGAGAGGTGGATGACGTTGTGGATCTGGTCACCACAACAGGTCAGTATCTGACACCACAGCTTAAGGTAAGCGAGGTAGGCCTGCAGAGTTTTATTAATTTTTTTTATGGTTTTTAGGGGATGGAAATGTTGTGAAGGATAGCACACCGTTCTCTGCTGACAGTGCCCTCCGCCTCATCCAGCAAGTGATGGAATGTAGCACGGAACTGGACCTAATTAAACAAAGAATCCATGTGATGGAACAAACATTTAAAGACATTCTCGATGTTTTGGGGAGAATTCAATAAGCCATCCAAACACATTTGTTTTTACATGTTTGTTTTTATATTTTTACTAATTTTTTGAGTAACAAAGCAGCCAAAAATTGAATATGCACACAGTGTGTGAACATGTGCTATCTGCCATCAGGGGATATCCATGTACGTCTTTTGTGGGTGCAACCCCTTCCTCGTATCAAAAGTCGGTGAACTGAGGAAGGGGATGCACCCCCAAAACACATCCATTGATCACCCCTGATGGCAGATAGCACATGTTGACAATAGGGATCAGGATTGTAAACTTCCTATTTGCAAAAAAGTAAAAATGTGTGCATATTGAATTTTTGGCTGGGCAAGGGGTGGCAGGACCCCATATTAGGACGGGCACATAGAGACATAGTTTGTGTAACTGAATGTCTCAGATTGCTCAGAGGTATCCAATGTTGTCATTTTAGAAATGCAAGTGGTATTTTTGTATTTTCATGAGCCAAAATTTGACGGGTTGTGGTCAGGCCAACCCCAAAGTAAAACAAAAAAAAATGTGCAGAGATTAAAATATTTGACCACAAACAACGTGTAGCTTCTTTTTATAATACACTCTAAGCTTATTTGGTTCTTTTGTAAGGTAACATAGTGAAATTGGTTGTTATTTACTAAAGTAAAATACACTTGCCACTACAAATGCACAAAGACAAACTAGGAGACAGGAAAGAACAAATAATTAAAGGTTTAAACAAGATTTTTATTGGGATACTTAGACATAGGCTGGCATAGGAATTGCCCCCCTACCCGTGAAATACTCCATGTATTTGTCCCGAACCACACGGGCATTTTGGGGGGGCAAGCCAAGACGGGCAGATTCCAGGCCCGGAAGGGGATTTGCAGGGGAAAGTCCAGCCTCTGGCAAAACTGAGGCCATATATGAATTCGCTTTGCGGCAAAGAAAATTGTGTAGCACACAGCAGCATAACACTACATAGTTTATTTTGTAGTCCGCCAAGTGGATGGAAGTCATAAAAAGGCGGAACCGGCTGGCCATTATGCCGAAGGCATTTTCAACGACTCTTCGGGCCCTGGCCAGCCGGTAATTGAACACACTCTTCTCTGGGGTCAGGGTCCTCTGTGGAAATGGCCTCATAAGATGCCGTCCGAGTCCGAAGGCTTCATCAGCCAAGAAAACAAAGGGGAGTCCTTCAATATTCCCTGCATCCGGTGGCAATGCAAGGTCGTCACTCTGGAGACGGAGGGCAAACTCCGTCTGGATGAAGGATCCCCCATCGGACATCCGGCCATTCTTCCCTACATCAACATAGAGGAATTCATACCGTGCTGACACCACCGCCATCAGCACAATGCTATGAAACCCCTTGTAGTTGTAGTAGTAGGATCCAGAACGGGGTGGCGGCACGATGCGGACGTGCTTCCCGTCTATGGCACCACCGCAGTTGGGGAAGTCCCACCGCGTGGCAAACTCCGATGCCACAGTCTGCCATTCCTGTGGCGTTGAAGGAAGCTGTGGAGTGAAACAAGATGAAATAATATTAGAAAAACAAAGGCATACATTACAAGCAAATTCAAGACCAAAAAATTAGAGACCAACATCAATCTAATTATACGTTTATTAAGGTGTGTAAAAAAAGTATAATGGAAGGCTCATTTATCATATTCATCACCCCCTCTGATGGGCCATTACTAAATTATTTTGGGGGGGGGAGATGTGTTTGGCCACAGGATAGCATTGCAGTGGCGGTGCGTCCAGAGTGGGCGCTGGAGCACTGTCCCCTCTCTCCTGTGCCCATCACTCAGAACAATACATAGGTTCATGCGTTGCATGAACCTATGTATTGTCTATGCCGCACACTATTCAGGTGGATGGCCTCTTGTAAAGCGACTGACATATGATTAATTGCGTCATTTAGGGGGTTAAAATTGCAGAGCAGAAACAGGTATTAAAAAAGTCTTGCAAATTACAACCTGAGGGATGTAATTGGCTTCCTCAAAGAAAAATCGGGGACGCAAGGAGGGGGCATTCCTTGTGTAAACACTGACAGGCAGCTCTGGCAATCATGTTCACCAAGTCTGTTTAATGGTAACATGATTGGCTGATGCAACATGAAGGGAAGGAGAAGACATCAAGGACAGAAGAAGGATGGCGCTGACCACAAGAAGGTAAGTGCAGGGCTGGGGGGAAACTGGCTGCAATAGAGGGGACTAAATGGCTGCATTGGAGGGGACAACTGGGGGCGTTTATTAGGCAACAGAGCAAAAAAGGAGGAAGTTTATTTCCGAAATTGGGGTTGTAACCCCCCAACATTTGGAGCAACAGGCGCCCCTGCTGGAAAAGTTAGTGAGGGGAAATATTTAGGGAGGATAAAAAAGGGGCATTTAAAAACTTCCAGCATGCATGGGGACAAAGGGGACATTCTCAGCATATTACAATCATGGTAATTAGGAAAGGATGAAAGAAATACAATACATTAGCATACATGTAATACATAAAATGTGATGTGAAGGGAGAAAACTTACCCTAATATAGTCCTCCTGCAGGACTTGTATAATAGCAGAACAGGTGTCTGGGATTATGAGGCCCAGAGCCTGGGGGGAGATGCCTGTGGTGAACTTCAAGTCCTGAAGACTTCTCCCTGTCGCCAGGTAACGCAACGTGGCGATGAGCCTCTGCTCAGCACTGATGGCTTCCCGCATAACGGTGTCCTTCCTGGTAATATAGGGGGACACCAAAGCCAACAGTTCCTGAAAAACGGGGTCAGACATCCTCAGAAAATTCCTGTAGTCCTCAGGATTATTCTCGACGATCTCCCGCAGCAGAGGCATGTGGCAGAATTGGTCCCGCTGGAGCAACCAATTCTTGGTCCATGAACTCCTCCTCACACCATTCATGGACTGGTCTTGGTCCAAAACAAGCAGACCAACACCAAGCGCACGCACAGCACGAACTCGACGACGAGAACGTCCAGGCGACATGGCTAGGAAACGGTCGTCTAATCAGAACGTACAGAACAGAACGCACTTTAGAACAGCAAGGCCTATGAATAACGAACTGAAATTCAGAAACGAACAGGCAATAACGCACTGTAAAACAGATACGACCTGCCTAGACGCCCTGAAAGTCAAGATACGAACCCACAAGCACAAACTGAACGGCAGAAAACGATCTGAAAAGTACGAAGACTGAAAAGCGCGAATCGTCTCTTCCCAAACTTTTACTTCACACGCGGTAACACGAGATCAGCAAAAGCAGCCCAAGGGGTGGCGCCAAGAAAAAAGATCTTCCCCTTTATAGTGCCGTCGTACGTGCTGGACGTGAGCGCAGAGAACCACGAGGAAATTGGGAAATGACAGTGTGTACGCATAGAAAGCTTGACGAGAAAATCGACAAGCTTAACAAGAATCTCGTCGAAAAAAACGACGTGTTTTTTACGACGAGAAAATCGGTCGTGTGTACGAGGCCTTAGGCTTCAAAAATGAATTAAAAATCTGCATGGCTGATGTGCAACAAACATACATAAGTCATATTAAGTTCAAGCAGGGATGAACTGGCCATAGGGACTACCGGGAGTTTCCCGGTGGGCCGATGGCTCAGTGGGCCGTTTAAAAAAAAAAAAAGAATTTTTTTTTTCTTTTTTTTTGTGGGCCGTTTTTTTTATGCAGTTCGGCGGCAGCGGGAGTGTGGCAGCAAACAGCGGCCCTCAAAAAATAAATAAAATGTTTTTCTTTTGTGGCCCGTTTATTTATGCAGTTCGGCGGCAGCGGGAGCGTGGCAGCAAACAGCGGCGGGGATTCGGGGAAGATGGCCAGCGAGGAGGGCAGTTGGATGTACAATTCCGAGGGAGAAGAGCTCCACCCCCTCTCTGACCACCGAAGAGGCGGACAGTAGCGAGCGCGGCCACCCCGGCGCTCCCAGAACCTCGATTCCTCCACCTCCTCTCTGCTCCAGGAACCATGCGGCCTGGGCCGGAGGGCAGGCTGACTGGGAGCCCGGAGGAAGAGAACATGCGCCGCTGTAAGGAGCAGAGCAGCGTGAGCACCCCCCGGATCAAGAGGGAGACTCGGCGCTGCCACTGATGGCCATCAGGTACCTGGCATCCTACACAAACATGCCAGAACACTGAGACAGCAGGGAGGTGAGCAGAGGAGGGACTGCAGAAAGGGACAGTGCTATGTGGTCTGTCTCAGCCCTCCCCTCTGTCTCTCTGCCCCCTCTGTCTCTCAGTCCCCCCCCTCTGTCTCTCAGTCCCCCCTCTTTCAGACCCCTTCTCTGTCTCTCAGCCCCTCCTCTGTCTCTCAGACCCCCCCTCTGTCTTTCAGACCCCCCCTCTGTCTCTCAGAACCCCCCTCTGTCTCTCAGACCCCTCCTCTGTCTCTCAGCTCTCCTCCTCTGTCTCTCAGCTCTCCTCCTCTGTCTCTCAGCTCTCCTCCTCTGTCTCTCAGCTCCCCCTCTGTCTCTCAGCTCCCCCTCTGTCTCTCAGCTCCCCCTCCTCTATCTCTCAGCTCTCCCCTTTGTCTCTCAGCTCTCCCCCTCTGTCTCTCAGCTCTCCCCCTCTGTCTCTCAGCTCTCCCCCTCTGTCTCTAAGTCCCCCCTCTGTCTCTCAGCTCTTCCTCTGTCTCTCAGCTCCCCCCTCTGTCTCTCAGACCCCCCTGTCTCTTAGACCCCCCTTTGTCTCTCAGTTCCCGTGTCTCTCAGTCCCCCCTCTTTTAGCCCCTCCTCTGTCTCTCAGCTCCCCTCTATCTCTTAGACCCCCCTCTGTCTCTCAGCTCTCCTCCTCTGTCTCTCAGCTCTCCTCCTCTGTCTCTCAGCTCTCCTCCTCTGTCTCTCAGCTCCCCCCTCTGTCTCTCAGCTCCCCCCTCTGTCTCTCAGACCGCCCTCTGTCTGTCTCTCAGACCCCTCCACTGTCTCTCAGACCCCTCCACTGTCTCTCAGCCCCCCCTCTGTCTCTCAGCCCCCCCTCTGTCTCTCAGCCCACCTCTGTCTCTCAGCTCCCCCTGTCTCTCAGCTCCCCCCTGTCTCTCAGCTCCCCCTGTCTCTCAGCTCCCCTCTGTCTCTTAGACCCCCCTCTGTCTCTCAGACCCCCCTCTGTCTCTCAGTCCCCCCTCTGTCTCTCAGTTCCCGTGTCTCTCAGTCCCCCCTCTTTTATCCCCTCCTCTCTCTCTCAGCTCCCCTCTGTCTCTCAGACCCCCCTCTGTCTCTCAGACCCCTCCTCTGTCTCTCAGACCCCTCCTCTGTCTCTCAGACCCCTCCTCTGTCTCTCTGCTCCCCCCCTGTCTCTCAGCTGCCTCCACTGTCTCCCAGACCCCTCCACTGTCTCTCAGCTCCCCTCCACTGTCTCTCAGCTCCCCTCCACTGTCTCTCAGCTCCCCTCCACTGTCTCTCAGCTCCCCCCTCTGTCTCTCAGCTTCCCCCTCTGTCTCTCAGCTTCCCCCTCTGTCTCTTAGCTCCCTCCCATTGTCTCTCAGACCCTTCCTCTGTCTCTCAGACCCCTCCTCTGTCTCTCAGACCCCCCTTTGTCTCTCAGTCCCCCCCTCTGTCTCTCAGTTCCCATGTCTCTTAGTCCCCCCTCTTTTATCCCCTCCTCTCTCTCTCAGCTCCCCTCTGTCTCTCAGACCCCTCCTCTGTCTCTCAGACCCCTCCTCTGTCTCTCAGATCCCTCCTCTGTCTCTCAGCTCTCCTCCTTTGTCTCTCAGCTCCCCCTGTCTCTCAGACCCCTCCACTGTCTCTCAGACCCCTCCACTGTCTCTCAGCTCTCCTCCACTGTCTCTCAGCTCCCCTCCACTGTCTCTCAGCTCCCCTCCACTGTCTCTCAGCTCCCCCCTCTGTCTCTCAGCTTCCCCCTCTGTCTCTCAGCTTCCCCCTCTGTCTCTCAGCTCCCCCTCTGTCTCTCAGCTCCCCCTCTGTCTCTCAGCTCCCTCCCATTGTCTCTCAGCTCCCTCCCATTGTCTCTCAGCTTCCCCCTCTGTCTCTCAGACCCCTCCTCTGTCTCTGAGACCCCTCCTCTGTCTCTCAGCCCCCTCCTCTGTCTCTCAGCCCCCTCCTCTGTCTCTCAGTCATTCATTTCAATGGGCAGGAGCAGTGTGTACACTGCTCCTCCACCGCTCCAAAGATGCTGCTTGGTGGACTTTTACACTGGGACTGCAGCGGAGGCGTTTTTCAGGGGCTTTACAGGCACTATTTTTAGCCCAAAAGCACCTGAAAAACGCCTCAGTGTGTAAGGGGTCCTACACTCACCCCCTCTCTTTTACACTCACTCCCTCTCTCTCTTACACTCACCCCCTCTCTCACCCACCCCCTCTCATCCCCTTTCCCTCAACCCTCCCTCTCTCTCTCTCTCTCATTCCCCTCTCGCTCACCATCTCATGATATACAATAATGGATGTAGGGGCCGTTTAGTGGGCGTGATTTTTTGGGGGGGTGGGGGGCAGCATTTTATTGAATTAAAGTGGGCCGGTCTGGATGAAGTCCAGGGCCAAATTTTGGTCCCAGTCCAGCCCTGAGTTCAAGTGCATATAAATGGGTGCCAAAAGTAAGCACGCTTTAAAAACATATTTGTATCATCATTAGCATTATCATCATCCTATGCAACCCATGTACATTACTAATAAGCAAATGAAAATATGTACTAACTGAACAAGATTTAGATAAACACTCTAGTGTAGTGCTTTAATTACACTTTAGATTGCAATGCGATTTTTGGCTGTTTAAACTATGATTTACTAGAAGCTAATTACAAATGAATTTCTGCTCTGTAATTAATAAAAAACAAATTTGTAATTAGACAGCTGCTTTAGATCGGGGTGAAAATTAGTGGTATTTGACTCATAATGCTTAGCCTGGCAGATCCTCAAAAATAAAAATTTTGCTTAGAAAAGAGGTGTATATATGATGGACAGTACTTGCAAAAAAATCCAACAAAGTACTTTGTGACAACATGAATTCATTTAGATTAATGCATGGATAGTTATTTATATTTGTAAAATAGATATGTATTTTCTATGAAGCCTAACTGAACCTTAAATGCCAGTGTGAATGAGGCCTTACCCACTTGCCACTCTTGGGCCATTTGTACGGCCTTGGGTGAATGTGGTAATACCAGGATCATGGCTGCAAGTGGTATTGTTTTTTAGAGTTGGCGATCAGCTTTCAGTTAAAAGCTGCTTGATACCTTTTACGCCACCATTCCTGGGCTGTCCTGTTCCACTAGTGATGTTTACACCTTGTGATAGCAATAAGCTAAATAAAAAAAATTAAAAAGAAGAAATAAAAAAATGTAAACAATTTTTAAAGCACCCCCCCCCTCCCACCGTGCTCACACACAAATGCAAACAGGCATATCGAAATGTTGATTGCATGTGAGGTATCGCTTGTGAACTTCAGAGTGACAGCAATAATTCTAGTTCCAAAAATCACATTTACTGTGCCTTCAAAAAGTATGTATACCCCTTGAAATTTTCCACATTTTGCATTTTGTCAGAACGTAAATGTATTTTATTGGGGTTTTATATGATAGACCAACACACAGTGGCACATAATTGTGAAGTGAAATGTAAACGATAGATGGTTTTCAATTTTTTTTTTACAAATACACTTCTGAAAAGTGTGGCGTGCATTTGTATTCAGCCCCCTTTACTCTGATACCCCTAACTAAAATCTAGTGGAACCAATTGCCTTCAGAAGTCACCTAATTAGTAAATAGAGTCCACCTGTGTGTAATTTAATCTCAGTATGAATACTGCTGTTCTGTGAAGCCCTCAGAGGTTTGTTAGAGAACCTTAGTGAACAAACAGCATCATGAAGGCCAAGGAACACACCAGACAGGTCAGGGATAAAGTTGTGGAGAAGTTTAAAGCAGGGTTAGGTTTTAAAAAAATATCCCAAGCTTTGAACATCTCACAGAACACTGTTCAATCCATCATCGGAAAATGGAAAGAGTATGGCACACCTACCAAGACATGGCCATCCACCTAAACTGACAGGCTGGGCAAGGAGAGCATTAATCAGAGTAGCAGCCAAGAGGCCATTGGTAACACTGTAGGAGCTGCAGAGATCCACTGCTCCGGTGAGAGAATCTGTCCACAGGACAACTATTAGTCGTGCACTGCACAAATCTGGCCTTTATAGAAGTTTGTCAAGAAGAAAGCCATTGTTGAAAAAAGCCATAAGAAATCCTGATTTGCAGTTTGTGAGAAGCCACACAGCAAACATGTGGAATAAGGTGCTCTGGTCAGATGAGACCAAAATTGAACTTATTGGCCTAAAAACAGAACGCTATGTGTGGCGAGAAACTAACACTGCACATTACCCTGAACACAGCATCCACACAGTGAAACATGGTGGTGGCAGCATCAAGTTGTGGAGATGCTTTTCTTCAGCAGGGACAGGAAAGCTGGTCAGAGTTGATGGGAAGATGGATGGAGCCAAATACAGGGCAATCTTAGAAGAAAACCTGTTGTGCCCTATACACACGATCGGATTTCCGATGGAATAAAATCCGATGGAATTTTCCGTCGGAATTCCGATGAAGCTGACTTCCATCACTTGCATACACACTGTCAGACTAAATTCTGACCGTCCAAAACGCGGTGACGTAAAACACTCCGACGAGCCGAGAAATATTAAGTTCAATGCTGCCGACTTGATTCTGAGCATGCGTGGATTTTTCTCCGATGGGGCCCACACACGATCGGAATTTCAGATGAAACAAGTCCATCAGATTTTATTCTATCGGAAAACCGATCCTGTGTACAAGGCATTAGAGTCTAAAGTCTAAAGACTTGAGACTGGGGTGGAGATTCGCCTTCCAGCAGGACAACAACCCTAAACATACAGCCAGAGCTACAATGTAATGGCTTAGATCAAAGCATATTTATGTGTTAGAATGGCCCAGTCAAAGTCAAGACATAAATCCAATTGAGAATCTGGGGCAAGATTTTAAAATTTCTGTTCACAGACACTCTCCATCCAATCTGACAGAGCTTGAGCTATTTTTCAAAGAGTGAAAAATTTCACTCTCTAGATGTGCAATGCTGGTAGAGACATCCCCAAAAAGACTTGCAGCTATAAAAGGAATCCTATCGAGGGCGTGTCCAGGATCGGCATGTGAGCAGCCACTTTTCACAGAGCTCCCACCAGTCACCCTGTATTTGATCCTGTTCCCGGCTTCCTTGAACCGATCCGATGGTACAGATCGGTACCGGAACCCCCGCTGAGCAGCCTGACCAGTTGTGAGCCCGACAGAGATGATGGTTACCAACAAAAACAAGGAAGGAGCGGACCGACCTGAAATCTAAAATGGCGCCGCCGGGACCCCTCAGCAGCGTGGCCAGCGCGGTACTGAGAAGAAGGACACAGTGAGTAAACTGCCTAAATCCTCCAAAATGGCAGCCAGCGACCAGCCTAGGGACATGAGGTACTATGCCCAGAAACTTGCAGGGCAGGCTGAACGGGCTGATATGACTGTGTCTGAGGTGGAGGCAGAGGGAGAGGACATGGAGCATGTGGAGGGGGATGGTGACCTGACTGAGATATCAGAGCCAGAGGATGAGGACACTGAGCAGCCGACCTTGGCTGCTATATTGCGGGCTGTTTCCAAGTGCACTGCTTCAGTGAATGCATTACAGGCTAGGTTTGGAGGGCTTGAAGAGGCAGTGATCCTGATCAGACAAGATATGCAAAAAATCAGGGAGAGAACCACTGTAGCTGAGAGCAGGATCAGTGAAATGGAGGACAAGCTCCCTCCCCTGATCAGAGAAACACAGACTAATACCAGACTGATTAAATCGGTCGATATGCGGTGTGAAGGACTAGCATCAAGTGTAGAGCTTGAAGGACACCGCCACTCGCTGGTTCTTCTTTTTAAGGGTTGTTTGCCCATTTTTATTAAAGAAGTTCAAAACAAAATCAAAAGGTTTTCCCTCGCAGGGGTTTCAGTACTCCTTTTCAACAACAAAATGACATTCAGCCTCCTGGCTTATACATACAGCAGTGCTGCTCAGGCCTTCCACTTCAGGCTCTTGTCTTTCTCCTATAGACTATTCCATCTGCAACACCGTCCATTTGGATAGCAGCCCCTTGCTGCTCTGACCCTCAGACCTGGGCCTCTGGCTTCCACTGTGCACACAAGCACTCTCTGACTTCTCCAGTGCACACTTGCACTCTATGGCTTCCCCAGTGCACACCTGCACTCGTCGGGAGGGTGGTGCCTAGAATGCTGGTCCTGATTCTACTATCAGGCCCACACACACCTGAACAATCAGTGTGCAGTTGAGTCTCAAAACCCGGATCCAGGACTGGGGATTTCATCCCACCCGGATCTCTAAGAAATCCCCAAGCTCCGGGTCCCAAAGTGGATTTTAGTAAATCATGAGGAAACTGAAATGCCAGTTTCCTCCCAAACAAGCAAATACCCTGGAGCCCCTCAACCTGCCTGGTTGAGAATCCTGTATTTATACACTGGTGGGGTACCACACTACCACATATCCTCCCCCTTTGTTTCGATCCGGAGGGAGGAACACCAGCACCCATCATTATGGTTGGGACACCTCTGTGCTGGCTGTCAGCCACCTAGGCCCAACCTTTTTTCCGGGTGCGCTTCCAGGTACGTCCAACCCTGGATCTTAACAAGGTCCTATATTTCCCTATACTCAACCTTCTCCCTCTTCTTTTGGGGTTCCATAAGCACTGCCTCTCCTGAAATTTTAACAGGGCACCCCTGGTCTTTCCAATACCTTTGGACACCACATTGTCATGTACCTTTAACAAACTATTTGGTTCATGATTGACAGACATATTCAAACCAACATTACATCTCTCAACGTTGCACAGATCACCAATGCCTTTATTTTTAGCATTTGCTAGGGCAGAGTCTGCAGAGGGCACACATACTGGAGGGCTGCCATCACCCATGGGAACCTCACAAGACATCACCTCCCCGGGGTTCACCCACTCTGCAGGCAGCTGTCCTACCACTTGACCTGTTCTGATGCCATCTGTATTTTTATCCACCTGCACAGACAAGCTCTTGTCTGATCCACATACAATTTTTACCGCATTTTTTATTAGTTTCCCTGTCTCGGGGACCTTATTAGGTTTGTCACCTAAACCAAACCTTGGACTGAGGACCCCAGTCTTTTTAACCACCTTTGGTTGAGCCCCGGTCAGGATTTCTGCTGCTTTCTGGTCCACACTTGGCCCTTCCATCTCATGTGATTCTTCCACTGGTACAGCACACACGCCCTTCACCGACAGCTGACCAGTACTACCTTGGACCATAGCAGCAGAAATGCCTTCTACCTGGCTGTTAGGTGGTGAAACCTCAGACACTTTTTTTCACCAAAGCCTCTCCCATATACCTCTTGTACAGGAAGTAACCCATCAGCATACCTAGAGGCGATTTTTAACACTAGTAATACAGTCATAAATAAACCATTTCTGTCTTGTCTTCCTTTGTGCTGTACCACCTGCCACTCAGGGGTCCACCTAATGGTACTCCGCAGTACCAGACTGTCTGACTGTGGTGGAGACACGCCAGTATAGACTGGCTGTACATCCCAAAGTTTAAGCATCTCCTTTAATACTTTTGTTAGAAACCATACCCCTGGCTCCAGACCCAAGTCCTTCCTGGGGACTTTCCTGACACTGGGGATGCAGACAGACTCACTTGCTGAGACGTGAGAGGTTGCAAGGTTTAATGGAACCTTCTCCCAGCTGGAGACAGCCACAGCCTGGTGCTCTACCAGAGCGCTGCCAGGTGCTTGACTCATACCCAACTTCTCAGGTTCAGCACCAATGAACTGCTTCACATTACCAGTGACAACGTCACTTTGACACGCCATGTCAGCATAATTTTTGTAGGTTACTGACAAAGTGTCTGCTGTGTGCTGGCCCTTATATGGTCCATATTTCACACGAGGGTTAACCCCTGCAGCAGCCACCGCGCCCTCAGGTATAAGCTGTTCTGCCGTCCCTCCTGCTGGCACAGCAGAAACTTTGTCCACCTTATTTTTGTGCATGAAAGCCTCATCTATCAGGGACATTAGATTTTTACCCCAACTATCCCAATCCGTTGTAGCTGTGCTCCATTCACTGGCGTTCCTCAGCCCTGATCCATCCGCCCAAGGAGACACATTAGAACAGATGGGTTTAGTTTCAGATTCATCACCCAAATTACGAATCATGGCAGACTTCGGTAACACATGTTTTAGCACCGCAGGTTGCAATACACCACAACCACCACCTTGCTCGGGCGGCGCTTCATAAGCCTCACACACCTTTGCATTTTTCACAGGTTGTGTTAACCCATTATTTACAGGCACATTTTTAGTACTAGCAGCTTGCACTAACACATTACCATTACACGGTGTAGTTCTACTCTGTCCCAGCAGAGTGACATCGCAGTTGTCCATGGCAACCTCCGACTCCAATACATGAAGTTCCCTGGAGATTTCTGGGGACAACTGTGCTGTCTTACCACCAATTGCTACAGGCAACGACCCATTAGTGACAACAGCTTTTGCTCTGGAAGAACCTGGGGTTTTCCCAACAGCAGCAAACTTTTCATTAACAGTAATACTTATAGCATTTTACATTTTTGCAGGTTCTCCTAGCCCACTGCCAACTTGAGGCTGGCAGACATTAGACACAACACTTTTAGTCATCAACACAGGTTCTGTTTGAACTTTAACCCCTGCATTCCCACTGGGTATGAAAAAGTCATTCTCAAGCGCACATTCTGTGGCCCCACTAACTGGGGTCACTCTCACATCATCATGGACAGTCTCGTAGCCAGTTCTTTTATACCTGAAATCAGCAGTTCCAGGCATCATTTCATTAAAGATAGTCTTACCCACCACAGTAGTTGGGGTCTCCATCTTCATTTGAGTACGTTGTCTTAAGAACCAGTCCTCAGCCACACATTTACTGGCCAACTCCCCCTGGTGGCCATGGGATGAAATCACAGCAGGCATCTCCCACTGTTTAGCACCCCCTGCAGACACCACAGAAAACGCCTCCTTGTTGCCAGGGGTGACTGCAAACATATTTGCAAAGGGATCTTGGCCCACAGATAAAGAGTTCTGTTTAGCAACATTACCTCTAGGTGCACCCCAGAATATAGGGCAAGACAATATTTCATGCCCCAGCTGGCCACATTCCAGGCATGGTACTGGATCACTTTTCCCTAGTGCGTTTCTCTCCTGATGATTCCTTCCAGGCACAACTTCCACTCTCGTTGCCATGGGAGATCGCAGTCTCCCAGCAGAGCTTTGCTGGCTCACTCCAACATGCTGTATTGGCTCCTCCAGAAGCCACTTGTCACGACCCATGGGAGGCACATCCCTTGGTCCACAGACAGCCCGACTGGCCTCCTCTGTGTTGCTATGGGCAACCACTCTCTGTCCTGGCCTTTGATCAGCCTCTCTTCTGGCATATAACACAGGCTTCTCAGACCTTTGTTTTGCTAGGTAGCTTTGCACTGGAGCCAGGGACAAAAGGCACTTGGAGACTGCATGCCCCCACTCACTGCACCGCAAACAGCGCACTTGGTTCCATGTCTTGTCAGGGTTTCCCACCCTGCATCTGCTGGACCCTGTCTCAAGCTGTGTCACTTTCACACTTTTCGCAACAGCTGCTGGTTTAACTGCAGCAGCGTTGCCAGGGGCAACAGCACCCCTCTCCCAGGCATGGACATTCAGCAGCTCTCTTTTTGTATGGAAGGTTGGCTTGCCTTCCACTTTAGCTTGGTCCAATCCTGCCAGGTGTCGCTTGCACCAATCCACTGCAGATTCAAACGCTGGTGGACTCTCCACACTAGCCGTCATCTGTGCATTCATTGCACCAGGGTTGCTAGGGACAACAGCAGCCCTCTTTTCCCTTGGAAAACTCTGTTTAGGCATGTATGGGGTTCGATCAGGCGGTAACAACCCCTCCAGCCACAGAGCTCCATCTATCATCTCAGCCATCCTTGCTTCTTTTAGGCGTTTTGATCGCCCCATCCTTGCAGTCTTGCACACAGCAACTTGTAACAGTTCTTGGCGGAGAAAAGGGAAAAAAATAAAAAATCAGTTTGTTTCTCCTTTCACAGGTACACAACCTGCATGCAACAGTCCATCAAATAAACTTCTGCGCAATGCAGTTTTCCTGGCTGCCACACACAGCTAGCAGCAGTTCACTGCAGAGAAAAAAAAATTGACTTTTTGTTCACAGGTACACCACCTACAACAAATTGGAGCACTGTCTCTTTAAGGCTAGTTACCTTTCGCTTGCAGGTTCTCCTCACCTGCACACACACAGATTATGCAGTCTCATGCACCAAAAACACAGTTCATATAACAGATGAACTTACTTGATTGTAGGGATCTCAGATTGTGCCCGCATTCTCCACCACTTGTGAAGGACTAGCATCAAGTGTAGAGCTTGAAGGACACCGCCACTCGCTGGTTCTTCTTTTTAAGGGTTGTTTGCCCATTTTTATTAAAAGAAGTTCAAAACAAAATCAAAAGGTTTTCCCTCGCAGGGGTTTCATTACTCCTTTTCAACAACAAAATTACATTCAGCCTCCTGGCTTATACATACAGCAGTGCTGCTCAGGCCTTCCACTTCAGGCTCTTGTCTTTCTCCTATAGACTATTCCATCTGCAACACCGTCCATTTGGATAGCAGCCCCTTGCTGCTCTGACCCTCAGACCTGGGTCTCTGGCTTCCACTGTGCACACAAGCACTCTCTGACTCCTCCAGTGCACACTTGCACTCTATGGCTTCCCCAGTGCACACCTGCACTCGTCGGGAGGGTGGGGCCCAGAATGCTGGTCCTGATTCTACTATCAGGCCCACACACACCTGAACAATCAGTGTGCAGTTGCGTCTCAAAACCCGGATCCAGGACTGGGGATTTCATCCCACCCGGATCTCTAAGAAATCCCCAAGCTCCGGGTCCCAAAGTGGACTTTAGTAAATCATGAGGAAACTGAAATGCCAGTTTCCTCCCAAACAAGCAAATACCCTGGAGCCCCTCAACCTGCCTGGTTGAGAATCCTGTATTTATACACTGGTGGGGTACCACACTACCACAGCGGGCTGACGATCTCGAGAATAGAATGAGACGCAATAATGTTCACATCATCGGTCTTCCGGAGAAGGTGGAGGGGAGAGATCCTACAGACTTTGTGGAGCAGTGACTCGTGAACATTTTTGGGAAGAAGGCTTTCACCACCCTGTATGCTATTGAAAGGGCGCATAGAGCCCCACTGCGCCCCCTCCCACCGGGTCACCCACCTAGACCTATGCTGGCCCAGCTACTACATTATCGGGACATGAAGATTATCTTGTGGCTGGCCAGGGAAAATCAGTATATTCAGTTTAATGGAGTGCGGATCTCCTTTTACCCTGACTTTTCGTCTGATATGCAAAAGCGCAGGGCACGCTTCACCGAAGTCAAACGGCGGTTGCAAAAGCTACAGGCCCCATATGCTATGCTATACCCTGCCAGGCTCAGGATCACAGCTCGGGGGTAAGCGCATTTCTTTGAAAACGCAGCGGATGCATCTGCCTGGTTGGATACCAATGAAAACGCCTTTCGCCGGGTCAGAAGGCAGGCGGAGGAAGAAGGTTGAGTCAGCCTCTGTTACATTGCAGTTTCCCAGGAGGTCTGGCGGGGCCTTAATACAAAGTGTTACCACAGTGCCTAAGTGAGGAGACTGGAACATGCATACTTTTTTGTTCATCGAGAGCGTTTTTCTGCAAAAAAAGGGAGTTTTTATTTTCCCAGTGGAATGTTTTATTCCTATTTTCTATTCATCTGCAAGATTGTACTTTTGGTCCCTGTTGGATCCTATGTTGAACATGACGGAGAGGACCTGTTGTCCCACCACTGTTTCGGTAGAGCCACACACTGCCACAGGTACTGTACGTGAGACCCCTCGTGTGCATCGGGGGACAGTGACTGGCGGCCTGAGGGGAATGTTCAGCTTGCTGGTTGTGTACCTTGGGCTCATTCCTGTGAGGTTGTGGTGATACACCACTTTTCAATTTTGTTGTTATTTTTGTTTTTTTACTGTTTTCAGTTTATCAGAGCATTACCTCTTTCACAAGACATTTATACAGAGCTAACGGTTATATATGTGCATCTTTTAAATCTAAATGGTTTGATGTGGGACAATGTGCTTCCTATTTACACTGTAATGTATAGACATATGACTCTACAATGGCCACGGCCCCGGTAGTCTCATGGAATGTTAGGGGGATACATGATTCCCTGAAGCGTACCATGATATTTACCTCCCTTCGCAAGTATATGCCTGCCATTTTTTCACTGCAAGAGACTCACCTAACATCTGACTCGGTCTCATGTTTAAAGTTGTCCTGGGTGGGGTGGTCATATCACTCCACACACACCTCCTATTCGAGAGGTGTGAGTGTACTGATCCATAGCTCCTTAGACTACCAGGAGATAGAAAGTGTCATAGATACGGAGGGGAGATATGTAATATTGCTGTGTCACATTTTTACCTTGAAATATATTCTTGGTTTTGTGTACATTCCGCCTCCATACAATCACCAGGTGCTCCAGACAATGTTAGAATACCAGTTGTGTCACCCAGATGTCCCCATATACATCATGGGGATTTCAACTGCTTTTTGGACCCGGCACTTGATAAGCACCGACTGGTGACTGCAACGCGGGGTTCGTATCGCACACCTTTGAAAAAGTTTATTGAGGAGGTGGGCTGGACTGATCCCTGGCAGGATAGGTACCCAGGGAACAAAAGTTTCTCCTGTTTTTCTAAATCTTATATGTCCTTATCCTGGATAGATCTGACTATTTGCTCTACTGTGGCCACCCGGTTCATATCGGAGATCACATATGCTGTTAGCAACATATCTGATCAATCGCCGGTGATTACTAATTTGGAGGTGAGGCCCCTATCGACTATGACCAAGGCCCCCTGGAAATTGAATGCCTTCTGGCTTAATTTATTTCCATCACATGCTCAGATAGCGGCCAAAATTGGGGAATTCTGGCAGGACCAAGGGAACCAAACTAGACCGGAGACTGCATGGGAGGCCTTTAAGGCCTTCCTTCACGGTACATTTATCAGGGAGATTCACGGGATTAAATAAGCTACTAGTGCACAGAGGGAGGGGTTGGAGCAACTGGTGAGTGACCTGGAGGCGAAATTTATATCGGACCCACAGAGGAACACAAAGACTCATGGTTGGCTGCCAGTGAGGCACGCAGCTGTTGTGCTACCTCAGCCGCAGAAAGGAAACGCTTTTTTAATAAACTAGCATACTATGAGGAGGGAGAGCAAACCGGTCGCCTGCTAGCCAAAATTGCCCATGCACAACAGAGGTCACCCTCCATTGGTGCACTTAGAACTCAGGCAGGTGTAGTGACCAATGCCCCAGATCTTATTATGGCTGAATTGGTCTCTTATTACTCCACCCTATATCAGTCTAAACAGACATACACTGAGAGTTCCCTACAGACATACCTATCATCCGTAGACCTGCCCAAATTATCTGAGGTTGCTAGGCAGCAACTGGATGCCCCTCTTACTTTGGAGGAGCTCCAGACGGCGATCGGGATGTTCCCTAACTCTATAGCCCTGTACACACGATCGGTTTTACCGATGAAAACCGTCCGATGGATTTTTTTCATCGGACAAACCGATCGTGTATGGGCCACATCGGTCTTTTTTCCATCGGTGTTAAAAAATAGAACATGTTTTAAATTTTTCCGATGGATAAAAGACCGATAGAAAATTCGGATCGTCTATGGGCAAGTCCATCGGTTAAAAAACCCACGCATGCTCAGAATCAAGTCGACGCATGCTCAGAAGCATTGAACTTCATATTTCTCGGCTCATCGGAGTGTTTTACGTCACCGCGTTTGGAACGGTCGGTTTTTTGACTGATGGCGTGTAGGCAAGACTGATGGAAGTCAGCTTCATCGGTTTTCAGATGGAAAAATCCATCGGTTTAAAATCCATAGGTAATCCGATCGTGTGTACAGGGCTTAAAGCTCCGGGGGAGGACGGTATCCCGATTGAAGTGTACAAACAATATGCTGGGGGTATGCTACCCAAACTACTTAATGTGTTCAAAGCCGCTAAGGCAAACAAGAGCCTTCCAATGTCTATGACCAAAGCCATTATCGTGCTGATATTGAAACCGTTGGATCCGAGCTCCGTCAGACCAATATCCCTCCTACAGAATGATGTGAAGATTTTGGCAAAAGTCCTGGCGGTACGCTTAAATGGGGTGATATCCACTATTATACACTCTGATCAGGCAGGGTTCATGCCCCAAAAATCTACGGCCATAAATTCACGTAGACTTTTTCTTAATATTCAGTCAGAGGCGGATAACGGGGGGGACAGGGTGCTACTGTCCTTGGACGCTCACAAGGCGTTCGACAGTATTGAATGGACGTACTTGAGGGCCACTTTAAAAAAAATTGGGTTCGGGGAGGAATTTATCTCCTGGGTTCAGTTGTTATACCACACCCCAAAGGCAGCCATCAGGGAGGAAGGCAGAGTGTCCCAAGACTTTTGTTTGCATAGGGGCACTAGACAGGGATGCCCCCTGTCTCCGCTTCTATTTGCCCTGACCATTGAGCCTATTGCGGCTCTTATCCGCTCCAACAATGATATACAAGGCTTTCAATACAGGGACCTACAGGAAAAGTTAATGCTGTATGCGGATGATACTATGCTACTTCTAGGGGATACCAAGGGGTCACTGAATGAAGCTATGAGTGTGGTGAAAACCTTTGGTTTTTATTCAGGGTTGGTAGTGAATTGGACTAAATCCTCACTCATGTTTCTTGAAGTGAACCTGGACCAGCAACTGCCAACGCTTCTTGATATTCCAGTGTCCAAGCAGATTAAATACCTAGGGATACAAGTCACCCCCGACCCTTTGGATTATCTTAGGCTAAATCTCACTCCTTTGTTAAATCGTAGTCGTGATAGAATAAAGGTTTGGTCCAGATTGAAAATGTTGCCAGTGGGTAGGATCAACCTAATAAAAATGATTCTTATGCCACAAATTCTTTACGTGTTGCACAACTCACATCTCCCATTAAAACAGTTCTGAATCATTAACTCTATGTTCCGCTCTCTCATCTGGCATTCTTCTCCGGCGAGGGTGAGATTGGAACAGCTTCAACGGCCTAAGGGGGCTGGAGGACTAGCACTGCCAAATCCTTGACTGTACTACTTGGCCTCCCAGCTACAGCACATAGCTAGATTACTCAACCCAGCCCCCGACCCGGAGTTGAACCTGGTGGACTCTACCACTTCACTCATCAAATTCACGATTGGACAGGGGGTATGCAAAAGCAAAAAAAGGAAAAAAAGGGAGAGTGTGGGACTTTAAATGAAGCCTCTCTGTTATTACAAATGGATAAAACTATTTGATCATGCCTATGAAGGATTATTTAGACCAATCCCCGGTGGATAATCCCCATAACCATAATGTGAAATAGTTTATTCTAAATTGATAATTGAAAAAAATTGGATAAATGAGAAAAATATATATATATATGGTGCATCATATAGAAATACATGATGCATAGGGTTTATAAAGAAAACCATAATTAACAATAATAACATATTAAATATTTAATCTCGAAAAAACATGATTAGTACAAAGAGCAATGATACATATAATACACCAATGGATCAATTGTACATGATTATTATAAAGAATAAGAACAATACATATTGAAGCAATAAAAACATAGTACAGATATTGGAAAATTCATGATGGTAAGTAAACAATAACTTGGCACCCTTGAGTATGGACTCAACGCGTTTCGTGGTGTTTAAAACCACTCATCAGGAGTAGGATGCTATAGAGTAGATAAATATAAGAGTAAATAAATGGGCAAACATCTATAATGATGTATGGTCCATCAAAAGACCAAAAGGTACAGTCTAGCAATGGATAATTTACCTATGGAGGTATCTCATAGGTGTATTTCTAGGGCTCCTAGGATGTAGAGGAGATGGTTGGGAGCTAGTTCTCTCGTCCGGGGTAGAGGCCGGGGACATCCTCCCGTTGGCTTGAGCTCCGCAGTCCCCCTAGTGAGGTAGGGTGGACTGAGTCGGAGACCATGGGGCTCGACAGCCGGGAATAGAGCCAGAGGTCTGCAACTTGACTCCAGGGTCGGAGGTGTGTATCCCTGGGATATAGTGGTGCAATGAAGAGTGAATAAAAAGGAAACAAAAAAGAAAAAAATCTAAAAAATAGGGAAAGAAAAAAAAAGGGGGAAATTTTATGAATGTCTAAGTAACAAAAAATCTTGGAAATCAAACATCAAAGTGATCGCATATGTAAAAGAAAGAGAAAAAAAGGGAGAAAAAGGGAGGAAGAGGAGGGGGGAATGAGTGGAAAAGGAAGGGAAAGAAGGGAAGGTAGGAAGAGGGAGGTAGACTAGAAAGTGTGTAAGTGTGCCTATATAGGTTGTTATAGTGCGTACTGTGAATGGACTGGTACGTGAGAATGAAAGAGTATGTCTGTTGGGTGTGGGGAATTTGGATGCACACATCCAGCAATGGGGTGTTGGTGTGCTAACCCTGCATGCACAAAAATATACATATGTGAATAAAAATCTAAGTGTGTGTGTCCGTGTTAGTGGTTGTGGATGAATGTATGTATGTGCCAAGTGTCAGCAATATGAGTGTATGGAGTGTGGTTAGAGTGAAAGCGTGTATGGGGAACTATGTGCATGGATGTAAGTGTGAGTGTGTGTGTTCCTAGTGAGAATCCTACATACCTGGAGTGTCTGAGGGAGACATGCGTGTCGTCCCATCAGGATGGAATCAAATGAGAGCAGACACTGGTTTGTCCCGGCTGAAGTACCTTCATGTCTGGGAGGGACCCCGCCAGCGTCATGCATCGACGCGCGGCGTAAGGAATGGGAGGGGCCCCCCACTAGGGATGCGGGGGACTGTCCAATCCAGCCCCAGCATGAGATGCAATAACACAGACAGCCATCGCGGTGAGGTGTTATGACCGCGTATGGTGGCCGGCTAGCATGGCGCCGAGGTGCAGAGGTCGATCTCCGCCCCCAGTCAGAAAGAGGTGGGAGGGGGGAAGGAAATGGGCATCTCGCAACCCCAGAACGAGAAAAAGGATAGCGCCTAAGACAAACTTCCTGGGCTGTGCAGTAAATGAATTAAACTGATGCATCTGACTGTTGCATAGAGTGACATGGGTACCCTGGGTATGAATACCCAGTGTAGATGGACATAAGAAATTAAGATGAAATAAACTAAGCTTGATGGGTCTTATTGAAAATACTCATGGGAGTACTTTTTAAGGTGGATGCCACAGAGGAATCAAGTAACAATGTATATGTATGTAAACGTATAATAAATTGGCTGTGTTGGGTATAGTCGGTCACGAAAAAAAGTAGGTGTCTGCCACCCGGTATGAGTTAGGTTAAAGAAAATGGAGAGTGACCTTTTAATACCCAAACACGACAGAGGCAGGCTTCCATTGCTAGAAATATGCAAAAGCAAAAAAAGGGAAAAAAGGGAGAGTGTGGGACTTAAAATGAAGCCTCTCTTTTATTACAAATGGATAAAACTATTTGATCATACCTATGAAGGATTATTTAGACCAATCCCCGGTGGATAATCCCCATAACCATAATGTGAAATAGTTTATTCTAAATTGATAATTGAAAAAAATTGGATAAATGAGAAAAAAATATATATATATGGTGCATCATATAGAAATACATGATGCATAGGGTTTATAAAGAAAACCATAATTATTAATAATAACATATTAAATATTTAATCTCAAATAAACATGACCCGGCGAGGGTGAGATTGGAACAGCTTCAACGGCCTAAGGACTAGCACTGCCAAATCCTTGGCTGTACTACTTGGCCTCCCAGCTACAGCACATAGCTAGATCACTCAACCCAGCCCCCGACCCAGAGTTGAACCTGGTGGACTCTACAACTTCACTCATCAAATTCACGATTGGACAGGGGGTAGCTGAGGGGTTGGAAGCTTTGCAGATGGGTAAATCGAATAAACTATCCCCCTCGTATAACCTAATGCAAAAAATTTGGAATAAAGTCAGAACACTTCAGCAGGTCACGGGTTTTACTAAATTCAGTCCTATATGGCACAATGAACGATACATGGAGATGGGGAAACTACAATACAGTAAAAGGTGGCAGAAGTATGTTATTAACTACCTGTATAAAAAATTCCGAAATGGAGAGCTGCGTACATTTGCCGCTCTCCAGGAGGAATTTCAGCTTCCCAGTTCTATGCAATTCTACTACATCCAACTCCAGCACGCGGTAAGGGCCTGGGTTCAGACTAACACTCCAATTTTTAACTATATGGCGGAGGTGTCCTCATATAAAGGCTTCATATCATGTAGCTATGCGATGCTCCTTAATTTGTTTCTGCCTGATCTGACCCGTAGGGTGATAGCCCAATGGGAGGGAGACGTTGGGCTTTTTGAGAAGGAACAATGGGAGGAGGCACTTTTGGCAGTCTCTCAGTGTTCACTGAATGTTGCCCAGCGCTTGTCGCACTCGCAGCTGTACATACTTCTCCAAGTTCATTATACGCCCACCAGACTGGCTAGAATGGGGGTGCGTGATGATCCTTCATGCACATGTTGCATGCGGGATCATGGACGGAGGTGATAGAGGTCATTAACCAAACCTTCCAGGTTCAAATTGCAAAAGAGCCCAAACCTTGCTTGTTAGGTATTGTTGAGGGGGATACACTTGAGGAGGTGCCCATACTGGCGATAGCCAGAGCCCTTTTTCAGGCCCGGATGTTGATTCTACGGCATTGGAAGTCAACAGAACCCCCTACTGTGAAGGAGTGGATAAAACAAATGGGTAACACTTTGAAATTGGAAAAACCAGCATAGAGGCAGCACGGCAAAATTTACCAAACTCTGGGATCCATGGTTAAGTGTGCCTGGGTTGGCTCCGGTGGAGCTAGTATTAAATAAATTGCTGTGAATCTCCTTGTGTCACCGTATTTGTGGCAGGGACTCAGATTAGATGGCAGCACTGCTGTCTCAGGTTATTGTTCATTGCTTTGAGTGTGAAGATGCATACATTGTACATGTTTGTGCAAACTGTGCAGTATTTTTTTGAAACTAAGCATGGTACAGATTTAATGTATTGTGGTGCTCTGATGTCAATATTGGATGTAATGTACTTGTTTTTTTTCAATAAAACATTTGTTTTGAGATAAAAAAATAAATGGAATCCTATCACCTAAAATAAAATTATATAGGAGAACTAGACAGGGGTGTCCGTTGTCCCCCCAGCTATTCTCCCTGGCAGTAGAAGCATTGGCCAATAGATTTAGACAATCTGAAATGTATAAAGGGATAAAAGTGGGAGGAAAGATTGAACATATAGGCTTATATGCCGATGATATTATATTATATATGGAAGAAGTACACACATCACTGGGGGAGGCAATGAAGATAATAGAAACATATGGGACATTTTCAGGGCTTAAAATAAATTGGCAGAAGTCAGCACTGATACTACAGGGGCCGGAGAATGGGGGGGAACATCAGACCCCATTGAAAATAGTTGAAACATTTAAATATCTTGGAATAAATATTACCCTAGACCAGTGATGGCGAACCTTGGCACACCAGATGTTTTGGAACTACATTTCCCATAATGCTCATGCACTCTGCAGTGTAGTGGAGCATCATGGGAAATGTAGTTCCAAAACATCTGGGGTGCCAAGGTTCGCCATCACTGCCCTAGACCCAGAGGAAGCCCTGAAAGCAAATATAAACCCACTGGTAGAATATGTGAAGAACAAACTGGGAACATGGAAAAATTACTGTTATCGATTGCAGGTAGAATACAGCTGATCAAATCCATTATATTGCCAAAGTGTTTATACGTTATGTCGCACTCAGATACCTAAATATATATTTAAAAAATTAAACTCCCAGTTGACCAAATTTATCTGGGCATATAGGAGATTTAAATTAAAACTTAAAACGTTACAAAGACCGAAAACAGCAGCAGGACTGGCAATACCAGACCTATATATATACTACCAAGCGGGGCAACTAAAACATTTAAGAACATGGGTAATGCAGGAACAGGAAACGAGAGTGGAGGAGTATTTGTTGAATAAAATGCAGGTAGGAGACCTATTGGTAGGATTAGAAACGATAGACTTGAAGAGGGTTGGAGTAAAAATCCCACTCCTTAAATTGGCATGGTCAGTATGGAAGGAGGCAAAAAAACTAACGGGATTTGAGGATACCCCGCCAGAAACTGCTTTGTGGAATAACCCAACATATGAGTATTTAGAAAAATTTGAAGATAGTAAATACTGGAAACAGAAAAAAAGTAACCACTATAGGACAGCTTTATAATAATATAATAGTACCATATGAGAATTTGTGTAGACAATATAGCCTTCATAGTAAACAGTTTTACAGGTACTTACAGCTTAGACATCTACTGCAAGAACAGTTTGGAAGAAATAAAAAATCTGAAAATATCCCCTTATAGGTATCCTGAGATCACAAGGCCCAAAGGGATTGATATCTAAAATATAATCATACTTACTACAGAGTAAAATAAGTAGGGAACCGGTGGGAGTAAAGGATAAATGGCAGATAGCTATTCCAGGAATGAGCGATCAAGAGTGGGATGAAGAAAACAGGAAAGTACCGCGACAATATTGAAAAAGGTTTGCTGCCCCCCTAAAAGAGCTCCACAGGGGAGTCTGGTAAATTATAACAAACAGGTGGGGTAGAGGCGCTACCTGGGGTACCTGACAGTGGTACCTGACAGTGGGGAAACCCACTAAATTAACAAAAAGTATCTATATAACCATATAATGTAAGATGTAGGACCCGTACCTTGGTGGGATCATACAATGTAAATAATGGATTCTAAGAGCAGTGAAACAACAATATGTGAGAAAACGTGACCACGCCTTAAGCTTTTCTGCCTCAGACGACGTCCATTGGCAAAAAGCTTAAGGTGTGGTCACGTATACGTACGTTACGTCATTTCCGGGTTGCGAGGAGAGCGGGTGGAATGTAGCTGGAAACCACGCTGCTCATCCCTGCCTCCATTACGCTCATTTACCCACGGATTTTAGTGTATGTTCTTGGGGAGTACCAGCTGCTTTTTATGTGTTGATGCTGGTACCCCTTGTTGTTTTTTAACTTTTTTTAAAAACACCGATGATACTACACTATTGGAGCCCTTGTCTCTTCCTATGAGGATTCATTGCTGAGGAATTGCTACCATCATATCAGCTTCGCTCAGCACTCGGGAACGCAGGATATCATCTAGCGGAAAGGCTGGAGGCGAGCTGACGGGGAGAAACCTTAGGATTCCAGCAGCTTCAGCTACTATACGCCATCTACCCCTGCAGGGGTGGTGGCATCTGGTGAGTGGGGACCCAGAAGGGGGAGCACACAAGTCACCTGATTACCTGCTTCATACCACACCAAGTCACTTTGGATTATCTCACAGAGAATGAACTTGTTATGGGAATTTCTTCAATAATTTAGTAATTTTTTGGTCTATTCATCTATTTTTCTGAACATTCATTTTTATACACATTAGTGTTGAGCCTCGTACACACGACCGATTTTCTCGTCGTAAAAAACACGTCGTTTTTTTCGACGAGATTCTTGTTAAGCTTGTCGATTTTCTCGTCAAGCTTTCCATGCGTACACACTGACAATTTCCAATTTCCTCGTTGTTCTCCGCGGTCATGTCCAGCACGTACGACGGCACTATAAAGGGGAACATCTTTTTTCTTGGCGCCACCCCTTGGGCTGCTTTTGCTGATCTCGTGTTACCGCGTGTGAAGTAAAAGTTTGGGAAGAGACGATTCGCGCTTTTCAGTCTTCGTACTTTTCAGATCGTTTTCTGCCGTTCAGTTTGTGCTTGTGGGTTCGTATCTTGACTTTCAGGGCGTCTAGGCAGGTCGTATCTGTTTTACAGTGCGTTCTTGCCTGTTCGTTTCTGATTTTCAGTTCGTTATTCATAGGCCTTGCTGTTCTAAAGTGCGTTCTGTTCTGTACGTTCTGATAAGACGACCGTTTCTTAGCTATGTCGCCTGGACGTTCTCGTCGTCGAGTTTGTGCTGTGCGTGCGCTTGGTGTTGGTCTGCTTGTTTTGGACCAAGACCAGTCCATGAATGGTGTGAGGAGGAGTTCATGGACCAAGAATTGGTTGCTCCAGCGGGACCAATTCTGCCATATGCCTCTGCTGCGGGAGATCGTCGAGAATAATCCTGAGGACTACAGGAATTTTCTGCGGATGTCTGACCCCGTTTTTCAGGAACTGTTGGCTTTGGTGTCCCCCTATATTACCAGGAAGGACACCGTTATGTGGGAAGCCATCAGTGCTGAGCAGAGGCTCATCGCCACGTTGCGTTACCTGGCGACAGGGAGAAGTCTTCAGGACTTGAAGTTCACCACAGGCATCTCCCCCCAGGCTCTGGGCCTCATAATCCCAGACACCTGTTCTGCCATTATACAAGTCCTGCAGGAGGACTATATTAGGGTAAGTTTTCTCCCTTAACATCACATTTTATGTATTACATGTATGCTAATGTATTGTATTTCTTTCATCCTTCCCTAATTACCATGATTGTAATATGCTGAGAATGTCCCCTTTGTCCCCATGCATGCTGGAAGCTTTAGATTGCCCCTTTTTTCTCCTCCATAAATATTTCCCTTCACTAACTTTTCCAGCAGGGGCGCCTGTTGCTCCAAATGTTTGGGGGTTCAAACCCCAATTTAGGAAATAAACTTCCTCCTTTTTTGCTCTGGTGCCTATTAAACGCCCCCAGTTGTCCCCTCTAATGCAGCCATTTTGTTCCCTCCAATGCAGCCATTTAGTCCCCTCTAATGCAGCCAGTTTCCCCCCAGCCCTGCACTTACCTTCTTGTGGTCAGCGCCATCCTTCTTATGTCCTTGATGTGTTCTTCTTCCCTTGATGTTGCATCAGCCAATCATGTTACCATTAAACAGACTTGGTGAACATGATTGGCAGAGCAGCCTGCCAGTGTTTCCCCAAGGAATGCCCCCCCCCCCCCCTGCGTCCCCTATTTTACTTTTAGGAAGCCAATTACATCCCTCAGGTTGTAATGTGCAAGACTATTTTACTACCTGTTTCTGCTATGCAATTTGAACCCCCTAAATGCCGCAATTATTCATATGTTGGTCGCTTTACAAGAGGCCATCCACCTGAATAGTGGGTGGCATAGACAATACATAGGTTAATGCAACGCATGAACCTATGTATTGTTCTGAGTGATGGGCACAGGAGAGAGGGGGCAGTGCTCCAGCGCCCACTCTGGACGCACCGCCACTGCAATGCTATCCTGTGGCCAAACACATCTCCCCCCCCCCAAAAAAAATTTAGTAATGGCCCATCAGAGGGGGTGATGAATATGATAAATGAGCCTTCCATTATACTTATTTTAAACACCTTAATAAACGTAGAATTTGATTGATGTTGGCCTCTAATGTTTTTTCAGAGAATTTCCTTGTAATGTATGGTTTTTGTATTCTAATATTATTTCATCTTGTTTCACTCCACAGCTTCCTTCCACGCCACAGGAATGGCAGACTGTGGCATCGGAGTTTGCCACGCGGTGGGACTTCCCCAACTGCGGTGGTGCCATAGACGGGAAGCACGTCCGCATCGTGCCGCCACCCCGTTCTGGGTCCTACTACTACAATTACAAGGGGTTTCATAGCATTGTGCTGATGGCGGTGGTGTCAGCACGGTATGAATTCCTCTATGTTGATGTAGGGAAGAATGGCCAGATGTCCGATGGGGGATCCTTCATCCAGACGGAGTTTGCCCTCCGTCTCCAGAGTGACGACCTTGCATTGCCACCGGATGCAGGGAATATTGAAGGACTCCCCTTTGTTTTTTTGGCTGATGAAGCCTTCGGACTCGGACGGCATCTTATGAGGCCATTTCCACAGAGGACCCTGACCCCAGACAAGAGGGTGTTCAATTACCGGCTGGTCAGGGGCCGAAGAGTTGTCGAAAATGCCTTTGGCATAATGGCCAGCCGGTTCCGCCTTTTTATGACTTCAATACACTTGGCGGACTACAAAATAAACTATGTCGTATTATGCTGCTGTGTGCTACACAAAGCCTAAAATCAAATTCCTATATGGCCTCAGTTTTGCCAGAGGCTGGACTTTCCCCTGCAAATCCCCTGCCGGGCCTGGAATCTGCCCGTCCTGGCTTGCCCTCCCAAAATGCCCGTGAGGTTCGGGACAAATACATGGAGTATTTCACGGGTAGGGGGGCAATTCCTATGCCAGCCTATGTCTAAGGATCCAAATAAAAAGCTTGTTTAAACCTTTAATTATTTGTTCTTTCCTGTCTCCTAGTTTGTCTTAGTGCATTTGTAGTGCCAAGTGTATTTTACTTTAGTAACTAACAACCATTTCACTATGTAACCTTACAAAATAACCAAATTAGCTTAGAGGGTATTATAAAAAGAAGCTACACGTTGTTTGTGGTCAAATATTTTACTCTGTGCACATTCTCACCATTTTTAGTTTTTTCTGTTTTTTTGGGTTGGCCTGGCCACAACCCGGCAATTTTTTGCTTATGAAAAGACAAAAATAACAGTTGCATTCCAAAAATTACAACATTGGATACCTCTGAGCAATCTGAGACATTCACTTACACAAACTATGTCTCTATGTGCCCGTCCTAATATGGGGTCCTGCCACCCCTTGCCCAGCCAAAAATTGAATATGCACACATTTGGGATTTTTTTCATCTAGGAAGTTTACAATCCTGATCCCTATTGTCAACATGTGCTATCTGCCATCAGGGGTGATCAATGGACGTGTTTTGGGGGTGCAACCCCTTCCTCAGTTCACCGACTTTAGATACGAGGAAGGGGTTGCACCCCCAAAAGACGTACATGAATATCCCCTGATGGCAGATAGCACATGTTGACACACTGTGTGCAGATTCAATTTTTGGCTGGTTTGATTGTCAAAAATATTCTAAAATGTGCAATAACAAACATGTAAAAACAAATGTGTTTGGATGGCTTATTGAATTCTCCCCAAAACATCGAGAATGTCTTTAAATGTTTGTTCCATCACTTGGATTCTTTGTTTAATTAGGTCCAGTTCCGTGCTACATTCCATCACTTGCTGGATGAGGCGGAGGGCACTGTCAGCAGAGAACCGTGTACTATCCTTCACAACATTTATATCCCCTAAAAACAAAAAACAAAAGGTATTATAACTCTGCAGGCCTACATCTCTTACCTGAAGCTGTGGTGACAGATACTGACCTGTTGTGGTGACCAGATCCACAACGTCATCCACCTCTCCTTCCTGCACTTCTCCTTCCTCCACCTCAACTTCCTGCACATCTTTCGGTTGTGGGTCTTTGGGAGTTTGGGGTTGCTTGGAAGTTGTGGGGTGCATGTGCTCCCTGGAGTGTTCTCCTCCCAGTCTTCTCTCCCCTATGAGAATCAAACAAAAGGTCTATTTATCACACTGTAAATCTCAATGTTAAAATAAAAACAGGCTAAATTGCTTGGAAGTGTGGTACAAGTGTGTGTTTGGGCGGAATTTAAAGAAGAATGCATTATTTATGACCAACAATATGTTTAGTATTCACCTTTGGATGTAATTTATTTGACATGGAGGCACCACAAAAATTCACTGATGCACCTGTGTGGGACACCCAAAAAAGGCGGGTCTGGTGGCCCACACTATAGTGCTCCAAAGTACAGATGTGGAAGCAGCTGCTGAGTGTCCTCTCCTTTGCACTGATAAAAGTTAGCATTTCATTCTCTTTACAAACACATCATCTAGCCTAAAAATTTTGCCACAATATTTGAGCAAAAATGGCAGATGTCTAATTACTTTTGTGGCTCTAAAATAAGCCAAAACCGTGGATAGTGGCCGAACGAAGTGTCGGTAACGTAACGAACGATTACTGTGCCCAACCAAGTCAAATATGAGAAACCAAAATAAAGAAGAGCAACATGTAAGTTTAGAAAAAGATTAATAGCAGAAAAGTCTACATTTTACTTACTTTTAGCGAGCATTCTCTTTATGCTCCTCAACTGCTCTGGCTCCCTCAGTTTGAGGTCTGACCACCTCTTTCTGAGCTGCTCATTTGAGCGTTTCACCCCGAAATTCGCCTTCAGACTCTTCACGACTTTAGTGAGGATTTTGGCCTTCCTTCTATTTGGTTTGCTATACGGCCCATGCTTGGCATCATAATCAGACTTGAGCAAGATGTCCACCATCTCCGCCATCTCCGCCAAAGACATATTCGATGCCTTGAATCTCCTCCTTGATCGTGACGTTTCCTCGGTCTCCGGGCTTATCTCCTCCTCGTTAGTTGCGGAATTATCAGACACCTGCTGTAACTCCGCCATATCTGTCTGCGCGCCGAAAGAGAAGGGGCGGGGAAAAGATGTTAGTTAGAACGTCATGGGCGGGCGACGTGTGCGGAGCGACGTGTTCGTATTTTGACGCATGCGTGGTGTGTATATAGCAAACACACATGTGACTATAGTACGTTCGGTGTGCGGAGAGAGGAGTTCAAGTGACGGACGTGCGAACGAAGGTATGTGATTTTGTGACTTGTACAAATTGTTGGCCTATTCTGTCTTGAGAATGTTGGAGGATATATATGGTGACTAGGATGTTAAGGAGGTTAGACTGTTTGCCTCACATTAGCTATATGTAATTTATTTAACTTGCAGATACAATATGAATGTCTTTATAAGCGACAAGGATTTCCTGGCGGAATTTATTGACCGGGTAAGGGAGCTGCCGGCTCTGTGGGAGACGAAAAACCCCATCCACAAAAAAAGAGGGGTGAGAAAAGCAGCGCTGGAGAAGCTGCTCCCATTTGTGCATACCAAGGTGCCCACAGCCACAGCAAAACAAGTGGACACTAAAATTGGCAGCTTGAGAGGTACCTACAGGACTGAACGCTCTAAGGTGCTGGCTTCTCAGAGGTCAGGAGCAGCAGCAGGTGATGTTTATGTCCCGATTTTGTGGTACTACAACAGGATGTCCTTCCTGGATGACCACATTGAGACAAGGCCATCACTCTCCACTCTTCCCCCCAGACTTCCCTGCAGCCAACCTGAGCCTTCTCTGGAGCAAGAGGAGGCAGCCATCCTGGATGATCCTGATTTGGCCATCTGGAGCCAGGTATAGTATTAAGTGAAAATGTATTGGGATAAACTTAATGTTTGACAAATATGTCAAGATGACAAACATAAAATATTTTGGATTCCACAAGTGAAATCAAGATCTGTAGACATTAGTCTGCACTTAATTGGGTGCTAAATAGTCAATCTGATGTAGTGGTAAATTTAAAGCAAGGATTTATGGATTTACATTCTAATTGCTTCAATCAGGATTACAAAGTTTGATGCAAAGATTAAAGCAAAATATTAAACTATGTCCCTTTTTCATACACAGGATGAAATCAGCCAGGAGGAGGGTCTGGAAACTGTCAGGCAGGAGGAGGAAGGGCCCAGTGGCAGCCAGGAGGTGGCAGGGCCCAGTGGCAGCCAGGAGGAGGAAGGGCCCAGTGGCAGACAGGAGGTGGCAGGGCCCAGTGGCAGACAGGAGGTGGCAGGGCCCAGTGGCAGACAGGAGGTGGCAGGGCAAAGGAGAAGCACCAGATCCCAGGTGCCTCCCATCCGGCTTCCCAAAAGAGGCAGGAGGGACAGGAGCACGAGTGAGGCAGCAATGGCCCTTATTCGTGAGGCCCATGCCACCCTCCAGGAGCCCACATCCCCTGAAGAGGCCATTGCCGGCCTAGTGGAGGCTAAGTTCAAGGTGATGAGCATGGAGCAATGCCTCCTATGCAAGCCCCTGCTCATCACCTTGCTCAACAAGGGGGTGATGGAGAAAATGACCCCCAATACCGCCATATGTGAGGTGGCACAACTGACCCAACCTCAACCTCCACCTCCCCCTTCTTCTTCTGCCCCACCCCCTTCTGCTACACCTCCACCTTCTTCTTCTGCCCCCCCTTCTGCTACACCTCCACCTTCTTCTTCTGCCCCACCCCCTTCTGCTACACCTCCCCCTTCTTCTTCTGCCCCACCCCCTTCTGCTACACCTCCCCCTTCTTCTTCTGTCCCACCCCCTTCTGCTACACCTCCACCTTCTTCTTCTGCCCCACCCCCTTCTGCTACACCTCCACCTTCTTCTTCTGCCCCACCCCCTTCTGCTACACCTCCACCTTCTTCTTCTGCCCCACCCCCTTCTGCTACATCTCCTCCTCCTCCTCCTGACAGGAGTACCCCTCCAGTGGCCCAGTCTCCAGCCAAACGAAGAAGGAAGGCTGCAGGGAAGGTTGCAGGGAAGGTTGCCAGGAAGAAGAGGAAGTGATGGCCTTGCTTCATTGTGGTCGGACAGAAGGCAGCCTGTTGTAGTACCACACACTTGGGACATATATATCACCTGCTGCTGTTCCTGACCTCTGGGAGGCCAGCATCAGATTGTGTTCAGAAATGTTGGCCTTCTCAAGCTCCCAATTTTAGGGTCCACACAGGGTTGCTGTGTGCTCTGGGGTCCCTGGGATGCACAAATGGCAGCAGGTTCTCCAGCGCTGCCTTCTCTTTATTTTATTTCGAAACATGAATAAATGTGATTTTTGTTTAAGTTCATACTTGACTATGTGTATTTGTAAAAATTAAAAATCTAGCTTTGGAGTAAGCAGATACATTTGACTGAGAAAAAAAGGGACAGATATCAACCCCCCAAAAGAATAACTAAATCTGATTTGCAAAAAAACATGGTGGAAAATTTAACTAATATAGATTCCAAAATTAAATGGGAGATCACTATCAAAACATTGCGAAATTATAATTAACATCATTTTGAAAAATATAACCATTTAAATTATTCCTAAAAACTTGCACGATATAATACACATAAATCTTCTTAAGAGCAGCATGAAAAAGGTTAAAAAAAATAGTCATAACTCTGTGTGAATATCAGCAGCAAAAGAAGGTCACTCGTTTTGATTAATGTAACATTCTAATGAAGATTTCAATGCAGAACATTTAAACGATGCAATAATTTTGAGCGTGACGAATGTGCTCTCTCCATTACGAAGGCTTGTTTTACCATAAGATGCGCTCCCGTCTCATAGTTGCTTGTGAGCATGCGCACTTTTGGAAGAGTCGTAAAAGCATACACACGAACCATTTTCTCGTCAAAAAACAGGCAGACGAGAAACACGACGAGGAAATCTGGAATCCTGACGAGAAAATAGAGAGCAGGTTCTCTATTTTCTCGTCGAGATTCTCGGCAATTTTCTCGTCGTAAAACCATACACACGAACGTTTTTCTCGACAAAAAAGCTCTCGCGGCACTTTTCTTGACGGTTTTGGACGAGAAAATCGGTTGTGTGTACGAGGCCTTGGACTTCTTTTCACTATATATATATATATATATATATATATATATATATATATATATATATAATTTTTTTAATTTTTTTCACCGCTCTGTTACTGGATTCTTTGTATTATTGATATACGGTATATACATATATATTTAGGTTTTTGGTCACTCGTATAGAGATTTTATTGCACAGATTGTTATGCACTTATTTATGCCTACATAAATTGTTGTTTCCAGGGCTTTTTTTCAGCAGGAACGCGGGGAAACGCAGTTCCGGCACCTCTCCCACTGAATGTATGTAATGTCAAGTGGTGCTTGGGTGTGTTGCAGGGTCTGTTGATGCTAACTGTTGGGGGATCTATTGTCGGAGGTACACCTAGTGCTGAAGATGATCTATTTTTTGCAGGTGGGTTTATTGTTGCTGGGAAAGTCTGTTGTTGCTGGTGGGGAATCCATTGTTGCTTGGGGTGGGTCTTATGTTGCTGCGAGTCCATTATTGCTGGGAGGAGATCTATTGTTGCTGGGGGGAATCTATTGTTGCTGGCTGCAGGGGATCTATTTTACTGCTTATCTTGTTATCATTAACATATTCCATACAAATTACTTAGCACCACAAATGATATTTGGTTCTGTATTCCCCTAAAAAGGGTAGTACTGGGAGGTGGGTAGGTGTTGGAACCAAAGGACGGAGGTCAAAGGGGGGTAGGGGCAAAGACAAGAGGTTACTTGGAGAGGGGGCTTCCTGTACCTATTTTCTGAGAAAAAAAGCCCTGGTTGTTTCACTGTTCTTAGAATCCATTATTTACATTGTATGATCTACCAAGGTACGGGTTCTACATCTTACATTATATGGTTATATAGATACTTTTTGTTAATTTAGTGGGTTTCCCCACTGTCAGTTACCCCAGGTAGAGCCACTACCCCACCTGTTTGTTATAAGAGTGAGATGAAATATGCTCTTCTCACTTGAAGGTATCCCCAAGCAATGAATAATAGGATAATCCAATTAAATATAATACACCAGACATATTTGGCTCCGAATAGACTGTATAGGATGGGAAGAATGGCCTCCCAAACTGCACAAGATGTGGGCAGGGAAGAGCGGATTTCCTCCACTTGATGTGGTATTGCGGACATATAGGGAGATTCTGGCAACAGGTGGTTAGGAAAATAGGAAAAGTTATAAATAAACCAATGGAGGCTACAGTAGAACTATGTCTGTTGGGGGTACTTAAAAAAGAAGAAAGAGAATGTAAATACACTAGGATATTTTTGCAAGAAGTTCTATTCCTGGCACGAAAACAAATAGTGGAAAAATGGATCCAGCCAATCCCACCAACTATAAGTCAATGGATGAGAGCAGTAAATCAAGTTGTACCGCTTGAGAGGATAATGTATGAACAAAGGGGAAATGTGCAGAAATATGATAAGATATGGGTAAAATGGAATAGATCACATTTAACAACGGATATAGTAAGATCTTGAAATATAGTACAAAGTGAATAAAGGAGGGAGAAATTTCATCTTTGTAAATAGAGACCATAAGTTCGGATGAGAAGGATGGAAGAATATGAGTGCATGGATATGATAATAGAAATATATGTTACAATACTGGAATAAAATAAATGTGAAAATATGTAAACTAAAAAAAAACATGGTGGTGGCAGCATCAAATTGTGGAGATGCTTTTCTTCAGCAGGGACAGGGAAGCTGGTCAGAGTTGATGGGAAGATGGATGGAGCCAAATACAGGGCAATCTTAGAAGAAAACCTGTTAGTCTAAAGACTTGAGACTGGGGTGGAAATTCGCCTTCCAGCAGGACAACGACCCTAAACATACAGCCAGAGCTACAATGTAATGGTTTAGCTCAAAGCATATTTATGCGTTAGAATGGCCCAGTCAAAGTCAAGACCTAAATCTAATTGAGAATCTTGGGCAAGACTTGAACATTTCTGTTCACAGACACTCTCCATCCAATCTGACAGAGCTTGAGCTATTTTTCAAAGAGTGAAAAATTCCACTCTCTAGATGTGCAATGCTGGTAGAGACATACCCAAAAAGACTTGCAGCTATAATTTCAGTGAAAGGGGGTTCAACCAAGAATTGGCTGAATACAAATGCATGCCACACTTTTCAGATATGTATTTGTAAAAAATGTTAAAAACCATTTATCATTTTCCTTCCACTTCACAATTAGGTGCCACTTTGTGTTGGTCTATCACTTAAAATCCCAATAAAATACATACAAATTTTTGGTTGTAACATGACAAAATGTGGAAAATTTCAAGGGGTATGAATACATTTTAAAGGCACTGTAAAGGGTTTGTTACCCTAACACTTCATATTCCTGATATGTGCCAGCTGTATCATGTACTAGTATGAGAAAGTATACTGTTCTCTTTGTATTGCTTCCTTTATGTGAAATCCTTGGTGTTTCTGCTAGCTCCCTTGCTTTCCTATTAAAGACTGACCACACTAAGCAGGAGAGCACATCGTGGTCAGTTCTCTGCCTATGCTGGGAACTCACTGTACTCTCCTCCAATGATAAGACTTGTCCTGACACGCCCCCTGCTGCACAGTCATTCACTGGGAAGATCAGTGTGCTGCTGCTTCTCCTCCTTATGCAGGTCTTATGCAGCTGTGAACAGAGGGAATTTAAGGAAACAAAGGTATTTATGTTTTTTATTTCTATGCACAAATATTTTGCCTTTCATTTCTATTTTCAACTGAATGGGTTGTTCTACAAAGTGACAGGAGACATGTCAGAGATCTACTTTTCCCAGTGATCGGGAACAGTGATCTCTGTCATGTCCCAGGCAGCCCATCCCCCCTACAGTTAGAACACACCTAGGGAACACACTTAACCCCTTGATCACCCCCCAGTGTTAACCCCTTCCCTGCCAGTGTAATTTTTACATTGATCAGTGCATTTTATTAGCACTGATCAATGCAATAATGTCACTGGTCCCCAAAAAGTGTCATTTGGGGTCAGATTTGTCCACCGCAATGTTGCAGTCCCACTAAAAATCGCAGATCGCTGACATAACCAGTAGAAACAATAAAAATAAATAAAAGTGCCTAAATCTATCCCATAGTTTCTAGATGCGATAAATTTTGCACAAACCAATCAATATACGCCTATTGCGATTTTTTTTACCAAGAATATGTAGAAGAATATATATCGGCCTAAATTGATGAATACATTGGTTTTTTATATTTTTTTTGGATATGTATTATAGCAAAAAGTATTTTTTTTTTCGCACTTTGTAAGTAAAAACCACAGAGGTGATCAAATACCACAAAAAAAGCTCTATTTGTGTGAAAAAAGGATGCCAATTTTGTATGGGTACAGCGTCGCACGACCGCGCAATTGTCAGTTAAAGCGACACAGTGCCGTATCACAAAAAATGGCCTGGTCATTAAGGGGGCGAATCCTTCCGGTCCGTAAGTGGTTAAAGCTGGATACACGCTATATAATTTTTCTTTAGATTTTTTTCTCTTTAGATTTACCAAAACCAAATAATATGACAGTTTGAACCGCTACAAAGAAAATTTAGCTGCTAGTGCTAGCAGAGTTTAGGCCTGATCATGCTAACGCTGCAGTTTTGTGTGCAATGTATCAGAAGTGACAGTGATCTACTGACACTACACTTGTTGGGGGGGGGGGGGGGCGAAGGGGCTAAATGCAGGTGCTGGCAGGTGTTGGGGCTGATTCTGCTAATGCTGCATTTTTGAGGATACTATACTATTGGGGGCGCTAGCATAGTTCTGAACTGATCAAAAATACTGATCTGTTCAGAGACTATACTAGTAGTGGAGGTTTATAGTGTGTCTGTGATAGTGTTGCTGGCAATCAAGGGGTTAAATTTGATAATGAATATGTGGTGGGTAATCTGACACTATCTGGGATTGACGCTAACTGGCGATAATGCTATCTGGCGTCAACTGTGACACTAATACAGTGATCAGTAAAAAAAAAAAATCTGTACACTGTACTAATGACACTGGTGACAGGGCAGTAAAAAGGTTAAATGGGGGTGATCAGGGGGTTAAATGTTCCTAAATAAATGATTGTGTAACTGTATGATGTGCTTTCTTCTCTCACTGGAACCAAAAAGGGCTCCATGAGAGAAGATCATTTACTGTGCCTGTTTTTTTTTGTAACACATCCTGTTCTGTGTTTTGCCAGAACTGATCAGTAGGTCCAGGCCAAAAATCATTGGCCTGGACTGAGGACTGATCGGTGCTGTGTCGAACCACTGCCAGATTGCTGGTAACTTTTTGTATTCACACTTTAGGGCCAACAGTTGGCATGGACCAGATTACTTCAAGGGTGTGTGAGTAACCTCTCTAAATATAATATTGCATTAAAGCAACTATTGGACCACAGGTCCTGCTCACACCTAAATACAATTTTGGTTCAGTACATAGACAATTTTCTCCTTTGTTGTGACTCTGAAGACAAATGCAATACAGAGAGACTGTAAGCCTTTCTCATGTTTCTCTACAACAAATAAGCTACAATACATTCAAGAGAAAATGATCTTCTGAGTCCCTGCATTTAACATGGAATCCATCACCTAACCCCAGATTGAGTTTAAAAAGCAACAAAAATGTGTGAACAAAAGAAAATGTATGACAATTGGGGTTAATGTGATATTGTTAAAATTCTATCAGAAGTTTTAGAATTAGGACTTCCTGACTATAATAAACTCTTTTCCTTGTTTTGTCATGAATTCAATGAATATGTTGCAAATGTACTCACCTAGTGACATGGAGACAAACATAGGCCTGTGATGTATGGTCTGAAAGGAATACAAATGGTACTTGAAGTACCTGACAAACCACCCTGGGGCTATTGGAGCAACTTACCAGAACTCTCGGTCAACCGTGAGACATTTCTTAGAACAGAAGGTACGCAGAAGTAAGTTCAAAGAAAATGGCTGCTTTATTTGGGCGTGCATACAGTTATATTTGGTGTGACACAACCAATCAGAATTGATTACAGTATGGGAGGGGGGAGTGGTTAGTGAAGGGATACAGTAATATCATGAATATATTTAAACAAGTCAGTAACCCTCATCATCCCTACGTCATCATGAGTTACCACAAGTCAACAGGCCATCTGGCGATGACTCATTCCATCCCAGACACATCAACCCACAATTCTTTATTTATATTAGTGCCTATCCCAGCATCTTTCCAAACATCAGCTGATAGTTACAGATCTAAGCTATTTTGTATACTGAAATGGCTGAACATGTTCCCAGGTCTTATTCATACAATAGATGGTGTATTCATGAGAAGGCCCGATTACAACAATCCTCTCTTTTTTTTCTTTTTCTTTCAAGAATGTGACAATCACAAACCCAATATGCCCCCGACGTATGCCCCTGGGCCACTTTCCCACAAATTTACCACCACACTAAACGTGCAAAAATAGAGAACAACAAACACATAATCTCAGCTGCATAGCAATTGTCCATGAAATACAAAGGGGGAAGGGGCGTGACAGGGGAGTGACAGCCCATAAAAGCAAGTGGGAGGGGCATGATAGCCTTTAGGCCAAATAAAAATAGTCCCAGAAAAATACACAAAAAAATCTCTTGTATGGCTTCTGAATGTCCATTAATTTCACAAAAAGGAAGGAAAAGGAAATGTCCACATTATGATTCTCATTCTCCTCAACTTTTCCCAAAACCTTTTGGTTCGACTCTGTGATCATCCATATGTACAGACATGAATTCTCTACCCCAAAACACTGCCTCTTTGTAAGGACAGAACTCAATATCCACAGACAAACTGGAACTGATGCATTGGGCTGGACTTGGGTCTTTGGGCTGGCATCTGGATCTCTCTTGTGTGGTGCTCATTGGAATTTCGTAGACCTTGGGTGCACGTCATATGGCTAGTCCTCAAGGTGTCATTTCCCAGGAACACTTTCCAGCAAGAGTCCACCTTTAGTCATCTAAGCACCTCCTATGGTATTTGAACAACAAAGATGAACAACGAAGATTTCCATGTAAAAGCTGTAGTCATCTCTTCATCCGGATAGGGTATGGGGCAGGGTATGAATGGGGTGGGCATTTCTTCATGTGCATGGGACTGTGGGTGAATGCTGGCTGGCTGGGGAAGGTACTCCTCATCCGACATGAGTAATCACAGAATCTACCTAAACACTTTTTTTCAAATCCAGTATTATAGCAGAACTTCAACAAAACTTAAACACCTTTATTTTCTTCTATCCCCGGGACTCAGAACAGAACATTTTACCCAAACCCAAAAACCTCCCACCTTTGCAAATATATCTGATCATCAGTAACAAACAAAACATTGATGGATAAACAACATTACATCATTAACACTTCACGACTGACACTCCGGGAATTCAAAAGGTAAATATCCAGACTAATCATTCTGACTGTTATTCAAACAAACTTTCCCATCACATTTTAGTACCTCATGGACTCAATATACAGTCATGGCCGAAATTGTTGGCACCCCAGAAATTTTTACAGAAAATCAAAACAAAAAAACGGAGGAAAAAAGCAAATTGTACATAATGTCACACAAAACTCCAAAAATGGGCTGGTCAAAATTCTTGACACCCTTTTAAAATTGTGGATAAATAAGATTGTTTCAAGCATGTGATGCTCCTTTAAACTCACCTGGGGCAAGTAACAGGTGTGGGCAATATAAAAATCACACCTAAAAGCAGATAAAAAGGAGAGAAGTTCACTTAATCTTTGCATTGTGTGTCTGTGTGTGCCACACTAGGCATGGACAACAGAAAGAGGAGAAGAGAACTGTCTGAGGATTTGAGAACAAAAATTGTGGAAAAATATTAACAATCAAGGTTACAAGTCCATCCCCAGAGATCTAGATTTGTCTTTGTCCACAGTGCGCAACATTATCAAGAAGTTTGCAACCCATGGCACTGTAGCTAATCTCTCTGGGCGTGGACAGAAGAGAAAAATAGATGAAAGGTTGCAACGCAGGATAGTCCGGATGGTGGATAAGCAGCCTCAAACAAGTTCCAAAGAAATTCAAGCTGTCCTGCAGGCTCAGGGAGCATCAGTGTCAGCGCCAACTATCCGTCGACATTTAAATGAAATGAAACGCTATGGCAGGAGACCCAGGAGGACCCCACTGCTGACACAGAGACATAAAAAAGCAAGACTACAGTTTGCCAAAATGTGCTTGAGTAAGCCAAAATCCTTCTGGTAAAACATCTTGTGGACAGATGAGAACAAGATTGAGCTTTTTGGTAAAGAACATAATTTTACCGAAAACAGAACAAGGCCTACAAAGAAAAGAACACAGTACCTACAGTGAAATATGGTGGAGGTTCAGTTATGTTTTGGGGTTGTTTTGCTGCCTCTGGCACTGGGTGCCTTGAATGTGTACAAGGCATCATGAAATCTGAGGATTACCAAAGGATTTTGGGTCGCACTGTAGAGCCCAGTGTCAGAAAGCTGGGTTTGTGTCCGAGATCTTGGGTCTTCCAGCAGGACAATGACCCCAAACATACGTCAAAAACCACCCAGAAATGTATGGCAACAAAGCGCTGGAGAGTTCTAAAGTGCCCAGCAATGAGTCCAGATCTAAATCCCATTGAACACCAGTGCAGAGATCTTAAAATTGCTGTTGGGAAAAGGTGCCCTTCCAATAACAGAGACCTGGAGCAGTTTGCAAAGGAAGAGTGGTCCAAAATTCCGGGTGAGAGGTGTAAGAAGCTTATTGATGGTTATAGGAAGCGACTGATTTCAGTTATTTTTTCCAAAGGGTGTGCAACCAAATATTAAGTTAAGGGTGTCAAGAATCTTGACCAGCCCATTTTTGGAGTTTTGTGTGACATTATGTCCAATTTGCTTTTTTCCCCCCCCTTTTTTTGTTTTGTTCCAATACACACAAAGGGAATAAACATGTGTATAGAAAAACATGTGTTACTGCAGTACTTTTCTGTGAGAAATACTTGATTTTCTGGAAAAATTTCTGGGGTGCCAACAATTTCACCCATGACTGTATGCAGCAATGTATTTCGATCCTGGTTACTTAATTTCAATAACTCTTCACACATTTTTCCCAAATTTCACCCTTCTGTTACCAAAATCCCTTTATCAATTTTAATTTAACCCCAAACTTTTAGGGAAAATATAACATGGGCCTAAACACAATATGAGACAACTCGTTGTGGACATTTAACACACACTTAAAATACTTTACTAAACAAAATGATACCCTGTACGTTCATTAAACACAATACAACCACTTTCTCATTCCACATTCCATTCATCCTTAATTTTTCCATATTTTCCCTTTTAAACACCTTTAAAACCTTAATATTTTTCTCTAGTGCATGAAAATACACAACCTTAAAGTCACTTCCTCTTTATTTAACAGCCATATTTCATCTGGCATAGCGCCTGGAATACATAACTTCCCTTTATTTTTTCATAGCATGATTTCCTACTTTTTAAACCTTCATATTCTTTAACTTGTATTAACCCAAAAATATAAAATCAAACATTTTAAAACTCCCAATCAATGTTAAAACATCTTAAACACAATTAACCCCATTTGCACAAATGATCATTCCCTTGCTTTATAACAGGCATGTCCCTATACAATGCAAAACTCCCATTTTTTCTTTTTCTTTTTCGACATCAACAAATGTGCTCGTCGGCCCAACTTCCCCTTAAACGTACAATCTATTGTTTTATAACATATTTTTTCCCTACATAAAACACCACTCTAGGTTTTGTACTTTTATAACAGTATAATGTCATTTACTGAAAACCTCAGATTTATAGCACATTTGCCGATACCGAAAAACCACCTTTTAATTTCAATAAAGCAAGGATAGGCAACTATACACCTAAAACAGTCCCCAAAGCTAGACTCCAAGGCTCCCAGTTCCAACCAGTGCGACCCAAATCGCAGCGACCCCAAAAGAGGCTCTTGCGCTACTTTGTTACTACTTCGGTGCGACTTGCTCTCACACGGTTTTCACTGGTCACATGAAATCGCACTGCAAAGTTGCATTGCAAATTGCGCTACCCTGGGGCTACAACAGTGGAAACAGAGCCCGACTGAAACAATAAAAACACTCTATGCATAAATTGAAATGCTACTCTTAAGAATTTGTATCTGATCAGATTCCCCAAAAAAACTAAAACATTTGGTACCAGTGCATACATGTAATTTATCTGTGACGTGTCACATTCCCCCCTTAATGTTCCCAATTAACTATGCATTGGGCATGGGCTTAATATGTGCCCAACACATTTCATGAATAGACTGACAATAGTTGCAACATTTTACCAACAAAATGTATAACATATTTTAAATCTATATTAAAAACCTGGTGAAGGCCTGGTCGGTGGTTTGATTCCCTCTTCCACCTGAAGCAAAAATAGCAAGCGGACATGTACCTCTGTGTATTGTGCTAAACAATACTTTGGATCACTCAAACAGTAACCTGTCCCCATCCTCCTAAAGCACCACACACAGATGAATACTCTACTCAGTCCCTCTCACCTGCCCACTTTAGCAACACTCTCCATCCTTGGCAGGATCATAGGATACATATCAACCAACCAACAATCCATCTACATTCAGAAGAAAAAACAACTTATACTCTAAACTGGAATTCCAAGACAAGACAAACATTCATATACTGTACACATAAAATTAGGCATTTCTCTCTATTAACAACAACTTTCCCTTACTTAGGTGTCCTTCTATGAAACTGCGACACAGCAACGACCTCAAGGATCGTCACCGATCACAGTGTACAAACAGTGTATGAAACAGACAATTGGGTGAGAAGTGTTTGAACATGTTCTCCCACCGATGATCTCCACACACTGAGAACCCTCACTGATCGACACGGAAACGGCCAGTCCATGAAGATGCAATCTCAGCGCTCCACCGGCGATCAGTGTCAGAATTCACACCCCCAGACTCACCAGCTCAGAGGTGGAGAATCGGGGAGCAAATAGGGAATCCAGGCGGATCCGAGGGGGAAGGAGGAAGATTTTTTTTACTTCCCTCCATCCCGTCCAGACCCCCCAAAACAGTAACCATGTCCCCTGCCAGCGTACCCAGCAGCGACAATTTTATCACTGCCCAATAAACCGACATCTCTGTGTTTCTGTGAATCTCTGGTACCGTAATCTCGCAAAATCTCATGAGAACCCAGCATCAGGGCCCGCTCCTTGCACGAGGTGGGGTGCTTTCAACAGGGGTTCTAGCCTCCCCACAATCTCTCTCTCTTTTTACCCTTGGTTGAACCCTTTTTCCCATACAAGCAGGTGTGGGTGCCTCCCCTGAAGACTCGGTCTCACAGTCCTCTTCCCCTGCATCAGATATGTCTGGTGCAGTAGAGACACCATGTCCCGATGCCACCTGGGAATCAGCCCCCCCACCTATACTCTACCTATGCCTGTTGCTGAACAGTGATCTGCACTGATCTGCCCATTTTGCCGACCCACCTGTATCCACCCATTATAACTATAACAATATCAACAAACAACCAACAAACAGGGTACGTTTACACAAAAATCCTTATTTTAACAAACACCTTTTAACTGATAATCCAAATTTTAAACCTGACCATGACACTTTACTTTCCTTATTTTAAACAAAAACTCTTATGCCGTGTACACACGATCGTTTTTAACGATAAAAACAGTCCGATGGACTTTTCTCATCGGACAAACCGATCGTGTATGAGCCCCATCGGTCTTTTTTCCATCGGTGAGAAAAAATAGAACATGTTTTAAATTTATCCGATGGGAAAAAAAACGATAGCAAATTCCCATCGTCTGTGTGGAACTCCATCGGACAAAAAACCCACGCATGCTCAGAATCAAGTCGACGCATGCTCAGAAGCATTGGACTTCATTTTTCTCAGCTTGTCGGAGTGTTTTACGTCACAGCGTTTAGGACGGTCGGATTTTTGACTGATGGTGTGTAGGCAAGACTGATGGAAGTCAGCTTCATCGGATTTCCGATGGAAAAATCCATCGGATTAGAATCCACAGGAAAACCGATCGTGTGTACACGGCTTTACTCTTGTTCATTTCCTTAACTGCTCAAACCATTCTATCTCGGCTATCTTTTAAAAATCGTTCCTCAAAGATACTTCATATTCAATAAAATGAAAACTAATATCTCTGCATTTTGCTACAGCAATCATGAAAAAAAATTACTTTTTCAAGCTCGATATGCCATGCCGGTACAATGTCTCCTTTAAATCTCAAACAGATCCGACTGCTAACTTCCCGTTTTTAAAAGCACTTTTCTCTCTTTTTTTTCTACTCTTGTGTCAGTTTCTCTAAAAACAAAAATGCATTTAAAAAGCCTTGTATAATGCAAACCTTCTTTAATAAATAACTCAAATCTCTCTTCACCTTCTAACTTCACTTGCTAATACCCTCTACAAGTAGGATGTTTTAATCAAAACACCTTTACACTCACTTACTAACCTCATCACACCGTAGGGCATTCTCCGAACATTCCCTTTTCTTATACAACAACCCCCTCCCATCTAAACACATCCCTTTTGCAAACTCCAAAATACCAGTCTTTTTACCTTACAAAGGTTAAACAACACATGTTAAATTTTTAAATATGAACATGTATTCAAAACAAATTACACATTTTTCATGCAGAATCAAGCACCTATAATTCTAAAGCTCTATAAACAAAATACTAGCAAAGGAGCAAAGGGGAGACATCATACCATTCATATACTATACCATTGTCTCTACAAAAAACGTTAGCAAACTTATATGAATATGCATAAAAACTCACCAAATACCTGGACATAAACAAGGAAAATTTACTTCATTCGAATTTGAATTGTCCCTTTTGGGACATAGACATCATATAACACAGTGAGAACAGGACTGCCTTACCCTTTCCAGATTCGCATTCCACACAACAAATTTCCTTATACTGTTACGCAAATGTGACAGAAAAGAATAGCAAGATTAGCAAAAGTTTGTGGGTCCCGGTAGTAATTGCCCCATTAACCCTTTGTTCCATTCTCACTACCAAAACTTTTCTTTTCCCCTCCTTCTCGCAAGGAGGTGGTGTAGCACTACATTTTAAACTTCTAGGCTTACCAAAAGCCAACAGGCTTCCCAAAAGCCACTTCCTAACAGGCATGGTCCGTCTCCCTCTTTTTTTAAATTTAAAAGACTAAGGTTTTTTCAGAGATGAGGCAAGAAAACCTTACCACAGGTGAATACCTTATCTCATCAAATCCTGAATTCAAATCAGGGACGAGCCTCCACTGAAAGGAATACAAATGGTACTTGAAGTACCTGACAAACCACCCTGGGGCTAATGGAGCAACTTACCAGAACTCTCGGTCAACCGTGAGACATTTCTTAGAACAGAAGATACACAGAAGTAAGTTCAAAGAAAATGGCTGCTTTATTTGGGCGTGCATACAGTTATATTTGGTGTGACACAACCAATCAGAATTGATTACAGTATGGGAGGGGGCAGTGGTTAGTGAAGGAATACAGTAATATCATGAATATATTTAAACAAGTCAGTGACCCACATCATCTCTACATCATCATGAGTTACCACAAGTCAACAGGCCATCTGGCGATGACTCATTCTGTAAAGCGTGGATAATCCGCACATCCCCTATTGTGCAAAAAAATAGGTACAAAGACCAATGCTACTATGTGCAAAATTGCAACACACACATAAATATAAAGTATAAAATAAAACACACCATATAAAAGTGATTATGTGCATATGAAAAAACAAACAATAAATTAGTCCTTATATGAAAGGACTACCAGGGGACACGGGAATAATACCCGTGTTTCCGGTGTCATTCTCCTGCAGTCTTCTAAAAATAGCGTGATGTGTGACGTCCGGGTATTGCCTCCTTTCCCTGTTGATGCCTTGTATAGGAGAAACGCAGCGTCGGGCGGAGCAATAACATCTGACGTCACCACGCTCCAGGTCAGTGGCCTGAGCCACGGCTGGATGTCTCTTTTTACCCGCTGAAATTTGAAAATTGTCTTATGGAAAGAGTTTCTGGATGTCTGGATGGGGGGATCCGTAGTGGAGAAGGATCTGGGGGTTTTGGTAGATCATAAGCTCAATAATGGCATGCAATGCCAAGCTGCAGTTTCCAAAGCGAGCAAAGTCCTTTCTTATATTAAGAGAGGTATGGTCTCCAAAGAGAGAGATATTATTTTGCCCCTGTTCAAATCATTAGTAAGACCTCATCTGGAATATGCAGTTCAGTTTTGGGCCCCAGTTCTCAAAAAGGATATTGGGGAACTGGAGAAAGTGCAGAGAAGGGCAACCAAACTGATAAGAGGCATGAGGAGCTCAGCTATGAGGAAAGATTAGAGGAACTGAATTTATTCACTCTTGAGAAGAGGAGATTAAGGGGGGATATGATCAACATGTACAAATATATAAGGGGTCCATATAGTGAACTTGGTGTTGAGTTATTCACTTTACGGTCAACACAAAGGACAAAAGGGGCACTCTTTGCGTCTACAGGAAAAGAGATTTCACCTCCAAATACGGAAAGGTTTCTTCACAGTAAGAACTGTGAAAATGTGGAATAGACTCCCTGCAGAGGTGGTATTGGCCAGCTCAGTAGATTGCTTTAAGAAGGGCCTGGATTCTTTCTTAAATGTACATAATATAACTGGGTACTGACATTTATAGGTAAAGTTGATCCGGGGAATATCCGATTGCCTCTCGGGGATCAGGAAGGAATTTTTTCCCCTGCTGTAGCAAATTGGATCATGCTCTGCTGGGGTTTTTTGCCTTCCTCTGGATCAACTGTGGGTATAGAATTGGGTATATGGGATTGTACGATATTTTTTATTTTTTTTTTATGGTTGAACTTGATGGACTTGTGTCTTTTTTCAACCTGACTAACTATGTAACTATGTAACTATGTCAGTTCTGTTGCCTTTTTTGAATAAAGGACTTTTTGATATTTAAACCTACTACACCATGAGGCTCTTTTTGTCTTCCCTATGAAATCCCCCCTATCATGCCATTGTATTGGGAGTGAATCCTGGCTGTGGGGAATCTTTGTTCCAGTCCCTGGATATCTTGGTGAGAAGAACGGATTCACTGTGGGATTGACGCTGAGATGCCGAGGATTTCCATGAAGTGAACCCTGGTGTGCTGAGCCCCTATGATCTCCGTGACAGAGATCCACCTGTTTCGGTAAGCGCCCATTCTTAATAATTTTGTTTCATCTATCTGTTGAAAAGTCTGGAGGAAGATATCACTACTCCCCTTCACCCTCCTTTTTCATTGGTTTATTAATTTTTCCGTGAATGCAGAAAGTCACCCTCTAGCTGTTTGTTCACTAGGACAGTATTGGCAGTAACCTATCTGAACTGTTTCTTTTTTTTTTTTTTTTTTGCACATTGTTTTTTTGCACATTGTTTTTTGCACATTGTTTTTTGGTAGCGCATTTTTTACCTTTTTTGACCAACGATGACTCATTTTGTCCCATACACATCAACCCACAATTCTTTATTTATATTAGTGCCTATCCCAGCATCTTTCCAAACATCAGCTGATAGTTGCAAAACTAAGCTATTTTGTATACTGAAATGGCTGAACATATTCCCAGGTCTTATTCTTACAATACATGGTGTATTCATGAGAAGGCCCGATTACAACATGGTCCACCTCCCCCAACGAACCAGTCATTCTGAGAAAGCTAGTGGAGAGTTAAACAAGACAGGTTGGAGATGGCAGCATTCGGCGAAACATAACGTGGAGAAGAATGATCTTAAATAAACAAAAGGTAAGAAATGACAAAGAAATGCACTCTGTTATTCATTTAGGCACAAGAGCATCCATTTTGCATAACAGTTTTGCAGTGTCCATTTTGTACATAGACTAAACTTTATGCTAGAATGCTCTATCTCACACTCTCCCTTCTCAAGGTTTTAGTTTTGCAACTTTTAGACATATCTGTGTGGAACTCCATCGGACAAAAAACCCATGCATGCTCAGAATCAAGTCGACGCATGCTCAGAAGCATCGAACTTCATTTTTCTCGGCTTGTTGGAGTGTTTTACGTCACAGCGTTTGGGACGGTCGGATTTTTGACTGATGGTGTGTAGGCAAGACTGATGGAAGTCAGCTTCATCGGATTTCCGATGGAAAAATCCATCGGATTAGAATCCATAGGAAATCCGATCGTGTGTACAGGGCTTTAGACTTGACACATGCAACAGATCAGGCTAGTACCTAAAACAAATAAAGACCGTCTACCAGCCATTGGTCCTGCTTGTACACAATAGTTTATAAAACTAATCATTAAAATAGCGTGCACCCTAAAAAAACAACATACCCTCACCTCAGGTTAAAAAATTGCAGCCGGGGGGCGTGGCCTGGCGGTGAATGGAGTAGGACGTGTGTGACACGAGCTCCAGCCATTAATCCTTCTAATTACTAATCCTCTTGCCCTTGGACCTTCTAATTACTCCTGAACAGTGAGGAATAGAACTGGGCATACTTCCAGCCATGTCACAGGTGAGAAGCAGCGCGGCACTTGCTAAATTGAACCAGTACCGCCGACAGGACAAGGACGCCGAGGGGGAAGATGGCGGCGCCACGAGTTCAGAACAGGCCGCGCCGGGAGGAGATACTGAGAAGCTGCTGGACGCTATCACGTTCTGCCGCACATCCCTTGCCACCCAGATTGAGGAGGTCAAGATTGATCTATCCCTCATGCGGCAGAACTTTCAAAAGCTACGGGAGCGGGTAACGGAGACGGAGACACGCATCAGTGACATAGAAGATGCCATACCTCCTTTACAGACGAGCTCCGACCGCATGCAGCGGCAAATCCTCCAACTGATGGGGAAGCAGGACGAAATGGAGAATAGGCAGAGGAGATCTAATCTCCGTTTCATTGGATTACCTGAGGGGGCAGAGGGGAAGGATCCGACCACCTTCCTGGAACAAATCCTGATCTCCAAATATGGTCGTGAGGCCTTCTCCCCGACCCTGGCGGTAGAGAGAGCACACCGCATTCCGGCCAAGGCCCCACCACAGGGAGCCCCCCCTCGCACGTTTATAGCCAAGCTACTGAACTTTAAGGATAGAGATGCAGCACTACGGATGGCGAGGGAGAAGGGCAACATGGAGATTGGGAACAGCAGAGTTGCCATTTTCCCAGATTTCTCCGCTGATGTACAACGCCGCCGCCAGGGCTTTACTGAGGCGAAACGCAGACTCCGGATCAAACACCTCAAATACTCCATGCTGTTTCCGGCGCGCCTGCGAGTGGAGAGAAACGGCCGGGCCTACTTTTTTGAGGATCCGGAAGAAGTTCTTTCCTGGATGGAGCGGCCTGAGCCCGACCGACAGGCGGACGACAAGTAGCCCACATCTGAGCGGGGTCTTGACTACCCCCCCCCATCCTGATTGAGTCCTCCTAATCACCCGGAGTATGGGTATGTCTATCTGGTGTTTTTTTTTTTTCTTCTCCCCCGCTGGGGAATGTCAGGTTCTCCTTATGACTGTCGCCCCTTCTCCCACCTGCCATGTCCGCGGTCTCCGGAGACCCTCAATCCCCACCAGAATGTCCCCTCCTCCTTCCCTAATGGTAGTTTTTCACATTATGTTCCCCAGTCCTTCACTTCTACTGCCCGGTTCGAGATAACTTTCCTCTCATCCTAGTTTACAGTCCACTGGGGCCCTAGCATGGGAGCACACCCCGTCCTACCTTCTAAAAACTCTGAGCAGCGATTTTTTCGCCCCCCTGTGCAACCAGGATCTCCGTTGGACCCTCTACGGTCCGGACTGCCAGCGAGTGCCTTGGGTCATGCCTCTGGTTTACGGCATGGTTGGGGATGATCACTCATGCTGGGACTGTGACTATTCGATACACCTATTGTCTGCTTTTTTGCTTTGTTATAGCACAGTCTGAACAAATGTCACACGGCCATGAGCCCTTCCTGGTTGCTAGTTTGTTTTCTGTTTTGGGTCATACCCGCATCAGTTGGGGAAGGTGCAGGGTGGGGAGGGGGGGGGTTAGTTGTAGTTCGATATCTAAACGGCAATGTACATGACTACTGGTTGTATGTTACTCTATCCAAGGTGTATGGGTTATGCTTATTTCCAATGAATACTTTATTGTTTAAATACTTTAAATGTGCGGTTGATATTGCACTTATTGTCACACTCCTGTGGTTCCTGGGATGCGTGGGCCCGGGTACGCCGCATCTCTCCCCCCCTCTCGGATGGCTAGCCTGAAGTTCCTTACCTGGAATGTCCGGGGCCTTGGGGATAGGGGGAAGAGATCTGCCGTATTTACTTTCCTGAAAAAACAAAGGGCTGATGTGGTGGTTTTGACCGAAACCCATGTGGACGGCCGACTTCAGTTGGCACTCAAAAAGCCATGGATAGGCTGGGTGTATCATTCCACTCACTCTACCCAGGCCCGAGGCGTCTCTATACTTGTCGCTAAGACAGTCCATTTTGAAATTTGTAGTGTGGAGTCTGATCCACATGGTAGATATGTGTTTCTCTCTGTAAGGCTGTATGGGGAGTCATTTCTTATCCTGGCATTTTATGTACCTCCTCCGTTTAACGCCACCGTCATTACCACAGGTCTGCTGTTCATGGCTCGTCATCCTTCGGTTCAGGCGATCTGGCTGGGGGACTTTAATGCAACCCTCAACCCAGCCCTAGATAGACCCCAGACGACCCAACCTACTGGTCCAGTCCCGTCGAGTTCCCGATTCGGCAGACTTATTTCCACCTTTAACCTCATTGATACCTGGAGACACAAATTTCCCCTCTCTAGAGCCTATTCCTGTTTTTCAGCCTCCCACAATACAATGTCACGTATTGACTATATACTGTTAACTAAAGCACTTATTCCGCGCCTACTAGAAGTAAAATTCTCTCCTAGGCTGCTTTCGGACCACTGCCCTTACTGGATCACCCTTTCCTTCACTATTGATAGACCCCAGCGGACGTGGCGACTGAACCCGTTTTGGCTGTCCCTGTTACCGGAAGATGACGAGCTACTGAATGAATGGACTACCTTTTTTGCTGACAATGCCAATTCGGCCTCCCCGGCTGTGGTATGGGAAACCTTTAAGCTACACGTCCGCGGGGTTCTGACTTCCAGGATCAACAGATTTAAGGCAGACTCGGCTGCTACCTTTGATAGAGCTCTAGGGGTATTGTCAGACACTGAACAGTCCTACCTGACGGATCCCTCCCCAGCTAATGCAGACTTGCTGAAGTTACACACTAGGGTGGTAGAACAACTGCAATACGAGGCAGCCAGACGTAAGTTATTTTTTACAAAACAAAAATTCTTTGAACAGGGGGAAAAGGCAGGCAAATTACTCGCTTATCTAGCTCACAGCGAAGACAGGCCCCTGACTGTCATTTCCCTTACTAGCCCAAGTGGGGACGTGGTTTCGGATCCTCAGGAGGTCTCTGACCGATTAAGAGGGTTTTTCTCACAGTTATATACTTCCCAGTTGACTGACCCTGATGGACATTTAGAGAACCTGCTAGCGGGGATTGCCTTCCCGAAGTTAACAGACGAACAGGTTGAGGCCCTGAACGCGCCCCTCACGACCGACGAAGTATCCGCAGCTCTCACTAGCTTCCACAAATCTAAGGCCCCAGGTTCAGATGGACTGCCTATTGAATTCTATCTGCAATATGGAGAGATGCTTTCTCCCAAATTGCTAGAATTATACAATGACCTTTTTGACACATTTTCTCTCCCTCCGTCTATGAGGGACGCGACCATTGTTCTTATACCTAAGCCTGGTAAGGACCCGGGTCAGCCGGAGTCATACAGGCCCATTTCACTCTTGCAGGTGGATGTTAAGATCCTGGCCAAGATTTTGGCACTTCGATTGAATCAGGTGATACTGAGTCTTGTACATACTGACCAGGCAGGCTTTATGCCGGGCCGCAACACCTCATTCAACCTTAGAAGACTTTATATTAACCTGCAAGCGATACATGACGAAGTTGGATCACGAGTGGTGGTGGCCCTGGATACGGCCAAAGCATTCGACTCAGTCGAATGGCAGTATCTTTGGGGATGCCTTAAAGGGTTTGGGTTTGGCCCAAAATTTATTAAATGGGTCCAACTACTATACCAGGCCCCAAGAGCTAGAGTTGTGTCCAATGGTTACGCCTCCAAACCCTTCGATCTCACTAGGGGCACTAGGCAGGGCTGTCCTCTGTCCCCACTATTGTACGCCCTTGCGGCGGAACCTCTTGCAATATCCATTAGGCAAAATCCCAAGATTCGTGGCCTCCAGGTGGGTGCAATCGTGGAGAAAATCAGCCTGTATGCTGATGACACGTTGCTATATCTGGCAGACCCGGATGCCTCTCTTCAAACGGCATTGCAGACGATAGAATACTTCGGATCGTTTTCTGGCCTCAAAATTAACTGGGGTAAATCCCAAATCCTGCCTATTGACAGCTTCCCCTTCCCCAGACCACGGGAACACTTCCCCTTACAGAGGGTCGACTGCATTAAATATTTGGGCGTCTCTGTGTCCAGGTCCCCGTCGGATTATATCCCCCTGAACGTTGAACCTCTCTTTGCCCTGATTAAATCTAGGACTCAGGTCTGGGCCAAGTTACCGCTTGGGGTCTGGGGCCGAATCAACATCATAAAAATGATACTGCTACCTAAGATTCTTTACACTCTCTGGCACACACCAGTCTACATCCCCCTCAAATACTTCAAAATCATAGACACTCTGCTGAACTCGTTTATATGGGGGAAGAATAGACATAAACTGACCTGGAAAGCCCTCAAAAACCCCACTGATTTAGGGGGTACAGCCCTGCCTGATTTTAATTCCTATTATTTGGCGTCCCAGTTATCCCAGTTGTATCACATCGATAAGACAGATAGGTGGCGATTCCTTGTCCTCCTCTGTCCGCATTGGGCCCAGTGCACTGCCGACCCCATAACGGCGGTGGCAGTTGGACTGGGACGCAACGAGTCTGAGGGTAACCGCAAATCACTTTTATATCAATATAGACGGATCTGGGACATAGCTGCTGGGCTGATTGGGACCCCTGTATTTAATGATTACACCCCTTTGTGGCATAACAAATCCCTGCCTGAGCTTAGGTTGCTCCCGGACACAGAGCTATGGAGTAGGAGGGGAGTGTTTTATCTGCACCACATCTTTTCTGGTGGGTCCCTCAGGTCTTTCCTTGAACTTCAGGAACAATACTCATTGCCTGACTTCATGCAGTTCAGGTTTCTTCAGCTGGTCCATGCGGTCCGCTCCCAGTTTCCAGCAGATATTCCACAGCCAGCCCCAAATGCACTGATCGCAGTGATCAAGGGATCAGATCCCCGTAGGCTCATATCCGATTTCTATAACATGCTCATCACCCCGACGGCCACCACACTAGCATATAACTTGAAGCCGAGGTGGGAGAGAGATGTGGGGCCGCTGGAGGATGAGGAGTGGAGCGAGGCTTTAGATACATGTAGACTGGTGTCACCCAGGCTCTCTGATCGGCTATCACAACTGTTTATTTTGCACCGATCGTACCTCACCCCTCTTAGGTTGACGCGCTTTAAACCTGATGCCCCGACAGTCTGCCCAATGTGCAGGCGTGATCCGGGCACGTTCTTCCATTTGATTTGGTCATGTCCCAAACTCCAGGTACTCTGGAAGCAGGTTGTGGACTTCCTACACGATGATATGGGCTCCCCCCTGTCCTTGGACCCTAAACAGTGCCTGTTGGGTATTTTCCCTGACTCCGAGCTTAATAAATTTACGAAAACATTTTTGCATGAGACACTCTTCTCAGCTCGGAGGATCATAGCCAGGCACTGGATGAGGCCCATACCGCCCTGTTCGTCTGAGTGGAAAGCCGACATTAATGCTGCCCTCCCGTATAAAAAAATCATATATATTAACCGTGGTTGCCCCGATAAATATAATAAAATCTGGGATAGATGGCTCGAATCCGCTGACACTTGTGTGAACTGGCCCTGAGAACACACCAACATATTTTCTTAAAAAAAGGGGGGATCTGCTGTGTTGTCCTTCTTATTGTTATTGACTGGCCCGGAAGCCCGGTTCCTCACTCCCTTCTGACTTAAATAATACCTCTATGTTGTACTATGTATTCAGTGGAATAATATGGAGTTGATTACATTGTCTGTATACTATTTCTGATGGCTTGACATGCTAGGCTTATTGTCATGTACGTTGCATTGTCATGTTTCACCTGAACATTGTTCAATAAAAACCGTTTAATATTAAAAAATTGCAGCCTCTCAGTCCCAAATCCACTCCACTGCAGACTGATACCTCAAGTCCATGTGGGACCACCCTCCACCAGTGATCAAGCCTAAACACCTTGACATCAAACTTTTAATAAATAATATCACTCTTATAATTTTATTTATGATCTTACCATCTAATTGTACTACTTGTTAGCGCCCTTTCTCATTGCCATTCAGTCTAAATCTGTCTGTCAGTTTTTCAGATGGATTTATACTGAATCACAATGTCTATTCAGTCTATTGTAAATGTATGTATGTCAGTTTATATCTGCTTACATGTACATTTGAGTTGGTTTATGTCTGCAAAAAAAATTAAAAAATGAATAGGTTGGTTCCTTTTCAATTTTGTGGACATAAATATAGAAAAGTAGAAGAGTGATGGCAGAAAAAAGACAAGAGGTCTATCAAGTCTGCCCCTTTTTTTATGTTTCTATATATTTTTTTATATTCTGTTTTGTTGTTTCTTTTTAAACTTTTTTTGTTTGAGTATAGATCTATGTTTGTTGCAAGTTTGAATCCACTTACTGTTGACTTAAAGAAATGTATAATCAGCGCAAACAACCCTAGCAAGACACAATAACATTTGCAAGCTGTGCACTTAAAGGTTAAGACACAATACCTCAATAGAATATATAAGAACAATAGTGCAGCGCAAACAGTAGATAGTTAACTAGTATCTTGTCTAACAAGGAAAGGAGCCTTGGGAAGGAGCCATGGCCAGCTTAGAGGCATTTACAAAGAAACGTAATTATAATTATAAGAATATAAGTCTTACGTGGAATGTAGATCAAAATTATATGATCTTCCTTGATCTTGAGATTTTTCAAGAGGGTGGCCTTTTTCGGACACATAACCATAACCTTAGTAGTTCCTTACGGGCCCCCCTACGCACCCTCCCAATATGATCCCGGAAGCTTCCTCTCATACATGCCTTGAATGCATCCCAGGTGACTGGAATAGAAACAGACTGATCCTATGATTTCCAGAAATTGATCATATCAGTCTTACAAGGGATTTCAACCCTCGAGTCAGAGAGCCAAAATCTAGACAAGCGCCATAGGCCCTCCGCCGGAGTGCACATCAAACTGAGCTGCAGTAATATAGGATCGTGATCAGAGATACCCCTGGAAAGAATGGTGATATCTCGAACTCTGCGAAGGACAGACCCCCCCAACGTATACCAGATCAATTCCGGAGAAGGTCCTATAGGTGGCAGAGTGACAGGTATACACCCGCAGGTTGGGGTGTCTCCACCACCAGACATCTGTAAAGTTAGAGGCTTCTGCCCGTGATGCAAATTCAGTGACAGAGCCAGATGCCTGGGTTAGTCTGTCCATCCATATTGAAGTCCCCAAAGATCATTATATTATCAGTAGCATAAAGCAGGAGCCTGGAGGCCAACTGGTAAAGTAAATGGACCGAAGCTGGTGGGGGGAAATACAATCCCACTATGACCACCTCCAAAGTAGTGATATTGGGATGCAATATAACATACTGGCCCCCTGGGTCAACATCCAGTGCCAGGAGATGGAAAGGCAAAGATTTACATATCAGTATACTGACACCCTGCAACAGATTTAAATAAGTGGAATGATATAAATGACCAACCCAGGACCTCCTAAGGCTCAGAAATGTACCACCAGTCAAATAAGTCTCCTGGAGAATACAAATCTGGGGTGTGTTACACTGCAGGAACTGAAACACTAATGACCTTTTCATTTTTGAGTTCAGACCCCTAGTGCTCCAGGACACATTTTACAGATAGACATGTGGTCCTAATATCAAATTTACAGGAAATGTCGTAGTGAACCATCACATCTGAGGCCCGGAGCTGGTCACCCACCCCAACTTTGCATCATCATAGAGTGTTACTACCCTTAGACAGCACATTAGACATGTAGTACAAAAACATACTGACAGGCATATGCATAAAACAAGGAAATCATAAGCGTGTCTATAGCTGTCCCTGGCAGGCACACACACCTACAGTCACAGAGCAACATTATTGTGCACAGGGACAGCAAATGCCCAGGAGAGAGAGACTCCATAAGAATTGTAACATAGGGAGTACACCCTATGGTCAGCCATGCGGTGCAGTGGGTAAGTAGAAAGTGTATAAAGGAGCCCGAGGAAGCATTTGGCTCAGCTCTACAAAGGGACATCAGACCCAAATGCTCTAGTGAGCACTGCCACGTTAAAGAGGGATTCCACCCGCGATTTTTTTTAAAAAAAGTCAGCAGCTACAAACACTGTAGCTGCTGACTTTTAATAAGGACACTTACCTGTCCTACTCACCCGCGATGTCAGCCCCCCGAGGCCGATCCCTCGATCCTGGCAGCTCCCGGCGCCGCCATCCTCAGGCTTCACTGCCCATTTCCTACTGCGCATGCGCGAGCCGTGCGTCGCTTTGTGAATGGGCCAGCTGCTCTCTGGGATACACACAGTTCCCAGAAGGCAGTGCACCCCATTCACTAGAAGACACTGCGAGTAGGACGAAGGAAGAATACCAGCCGCGGACGATGAAGAGGCAGATTAGGGACTTCCGCATAACAACCGCTATTTCTGGTAAGTCATTTTTTTTCTTTTTTTTTAAAGATTTTTGGGAAAAAAAAATATTTCAGGGTGGAACTCCACTTTAAAGAAGCTGAAGGTAAAGGTGATAGACTGGCCAAGCATGTCTCCAGACCTAAACCCTATTGAGCATCTGTGGGGCATCCTCAAATGGAAGGTGGAGGAGCGCAAGGTCTCTAATAGGGATGAGCCGAACATCCCCCGGTTCGGTTCGTACCAGAACATGCGAACAGGCAAAAAATTAGTTCGAACACGCGAACAACGTTAAAGTCTATGGGACACGAACATGAAAAATCAAAAGTGCTCATTTTAAAGGTTAATATTGAAGTTATTGTCATAAAAAGTGTTTGGGGACCCGGGTCCTGCCCCAGGGGACATGTATCAATGCAAAAAAAGTTTTAAAAACTGCAGTTTTTTCGGGAGCAGTGATTTTAATAATGCTTAAAGTGAAACAATAAAAGTGAAATATTCCTTTAAATTTTGTACCTGGGGGGTGTGTATAATATGCCTGTAAAGTAGCGCATGTTTACCGTGCTTAGAACTGTCCCTGCACAAAATGTAATTTCTAATTCCACCCTGAATTGAAACTGGAAAGTGTTTTGCCTAGTTTAAATTTGATATGGTATGTTGTGTTTGCTTAGCCCTCTATAGACCTGTCCACATTACAATGCTTTATCTGCCTTGTCTTACCCAAAAATTATGGCCCAGTGACTTTTAGTGCCCTCTTTCTGATCTGTCTCTGTAGTTAGAATTTTGGCCAGTTGACCAGCAAACCTTTATTACCTCCTGATTAGATAATTGAAAAGCATCCACCCCCTATCCTCATCAGTATAAATATAAGCATCTTTCTGGGGGAAGCAATAGCAGGGGGGCTCAATAGCCACAGGGGTTCTTTCGCAAAGTGGGTTTTTTCGATAAGTGGACGCACTTCTGACTCTGCACTTCAGCAATTGCACAAGGCGAAGGAAATCAAAACACCTTGGAATTTGCAAAACAGGTATATTTTAGACACTTTACGCTCTTCCTTCCCCTTCTAAAATGCACTGTCTACCACTCCTTCTGACAGCTGTGTCTTCTATTCTTAAACTGTCTTTCCTACACCCCCCTTCTCCACCCCACACCTTATACATATCATCCTCACTTCTGTCCTCTCCCTATTACTGCACTCACCAAATCTGGCTAATTGTATATTCACACGCCCAATATTCCAAACCACTGGGGCATGTCCCCCCACATAAATCACATTCCCACATCACCTCCCTCACCCTTCTGCTTCTCCTAGCCTCTGGTGATGTATCCCCAAACCCTGGGCCTCCTTCATCCAACTGTGCTCAACGCACCCATTACCCTACACCCTCTGGCTGCAGCCGCAATGCACACAATCTAGTACCCATTCCTCTCCTTCCCAAGACCAGACTCCCTCTCTCTTGCACCCTTTGGAACGCTCGCTCTGTCTGTAATAAACTCACCTCCCTCCACGATCTCTTTATCACTAACTCATTTAATCTACTCGCCGTCACCGAAACCTGGCTTCACGAATCAGACACTGCGGCTTCTGCTGCTCTATCCCACGGTGGTCTTCTCTGGACTCACTCCCCCAGATCCAGTGGATGCAAAGGTGGGGGTGTTGGAATCCTTTTAGCCCAACATAGCACCTTTCAGGTACTTCCACACCTCCCTCTCTGTCACTCTCCTCATTTGAGGCACACTGCATTCGTCTCTGCTCCCCAGTTTCCCTAAGAATAGCTGTGATCTACCAGCCCCCCGGTCCACTATCTTCCTTTCTTGATGACTTCTCCGCCTGGTTACCCTACTTTCTCTCTTCTGAAATCCCCACAATCATTCTTGGTGACTACAACATCCCTATTAATAATAACTCTCCTGCAACTTCCAAGAACTTTTTGGGCTGATCCCATCCACGTGAGATCCCATCCACGTGAGATCCGCCGCCATCTTGAGGCCTGCGGGCCCTCCGAATCCCCGGGACTCGGGTAAGGCGGCTACGGGGAACATCTCTGGCCACAGCTATCCCACCTCTCCTGGACAGTCAGGCTGGAGAGGGGGAGTTCAGAAGGCCGGTGGAGGCACCCAATAGTGCTGTTTAAAGCAGGGGAACGGCGGCCATCTTGATACACCTCAGGCCTACAGACAGCCTCTCCGTCCTCCCCTGCACTAACATCAAGGCTTAATCCTGACACCCCGCCTGCAAGAGGGGTGAACCAGGCTGCTATGCTCTGCTATGCTAGAAGACTTATTTAGGTGGGGATCTGCTCAGACGGCGGCCGGGATGGCGGCATGAAGATAGGACTCCTGCATGACGGGGATGTGAAACGCTTTCTTTAGACACCAAAATCAGCTGAATCATGGGGAAATCCACTAGAAGTTCCTCCACACCACGCACTCTCAAAGACTCAGGGGCACAATTGAGCAACAATATTCTGGAGATGTTCAAGAATCGGCCCTCAGGGGACCACGGGGAGATGCAGAATTCACAGAGCTCACAGGCCTCATCCTTGATCCCGCTTGAAAACACCGCTGGTCTGAGATCAGCCACAGACCCTAACCCGAGCCTACTCAACCTCCAAAGAGATCTGCAGAGAGTGGCACTAGACATCAAACATACTCTAACAACGGCCATTGCGGATCTGAAGTCGGACATTCACACAATGAACCACCGCCTCACCGAGGTGGAAGAAACCACCCAAACTCAGGCAGTAGCAATCAGGCAAGTACAAAAGACTTATGACTCACAACTGTCTCACATGTTTGAACTCCACAGACATGTGGAGGATTTAGATAACAGGGGACGCAGACATAATGTTAGGGTGCGGGGGGTCCCAAGACCAGACTCCCTCTCTCTTGCACCCTTTGGAACGCTCGCTCTGTCTGTAATAAACTCTCCTCCCTCCACGATCTCTTTATCACTAACTCATTTAATCTACTCGCCGTCACCGAAACCTGGCTTCACGAATCAGACACTGCGGCTTCTGCTGCTCTATCCCACGGTGGTCTTCTCTGGACTCACTCCCCCAGATCCAGTGGATGCAAAGGTGGGGGTGTTGGAATCCTTTTAGCCCAACATAGCACCTTTCAGGTACTTCCACACCTCCCTCTCTGTCACTCTCCTCATTTGAGGCACACTGCATTCGTCTCTTCTCCCCAGTTTCCCTAAGAATAGCTGTGATCTACCGCCCCCCCGGTCCACTATCTTCCTTTCTTGATGACTTCTCCGCCTGGTTACCCTACTTTCTCTCTTCTGAAATCCTCACAATCATTCTTGGTGACTACAACATCCCTATTAATAATAACTCTCCTGCAACTTCCAAACTTCTCAGTCTAACCTCCTCCTTTGATCTGAAGCAATGGATACATGCTCCTACTCACTCTGAAGGCAACACCCTTGACCTTGTCTTTTCCCACCTATGCACTCCATGCAACCTCTCCAACTATCCTTACCCTCTCTCTGATCACCACCTTATTAATTTCACTCTCTCCCTCTCCTCCGCCTCCTCTCCCCCCAAACACCTAACGGTTACTCGTAGAAACCTTCACAATATCAACCCTTCTCTTCTATGCTCTGCAACTGACCACCTCTATGACAAAATCGCACCCCTGTCCTGCACCCACTTAGCCACTTCTGTCTACAACACTACACTACTAGCATCACTGGACAGACTGCCCCCCCTCACTACACGCAGAATAAGGCCCCGCCCCCTACAACCCTGGCAAACAGATGATACTAGAAGTCTGAAAAAGCACAGCCGTGCTCTCGAGCGCCAATGGCGTAAGACTAAGTCCCAGAAAGATTTCGGCCAGTATAAATCTGCCCTCCAAATATACAATTCCAGCCTCCTCACTGCCAAACAGACCTATTTCATCACCCTCATTAAAAACGTATCATCGGGGGGCGTGTCCTGACGTGTGCAGCAGCGGATGTGCTTCAGGGGTGCTCCGGGACTCCCGAACTCCATCCACCGCCATCCAGGTTGCTAAAACGACCATCCACGTCCCAATCTCATCCCAGCCTGTTCACCTTGCGCCACCGCAGTGCCCTGGGCCGTTATTGCGGAGCGATTCGACCGGGGGAAGCCCGAAATCCGTAGCTGCCAGCTTCTGCAGCCGCCGCCATCTTGTAGGCCCAAGGCCTCCCGGAGGAGCCAGACCCCGGCATTCTTGGAGGTGAGAGACCACCATCCATCCCCACCCGCCACCCATCCTCCTACCTGGAACAGCCCGAAGACAGAGCCGACTCTCTGAGCCATCTGTGGTGGCCGCGACTCCGCGCGGCCTTGTGAGGCCTTGAATCCCCGGTCTTTCCTGCGGACTGCACCCTCGCAAGAGCGCAGTGAGGCCGACCCGATCCGTCTCTGGGGGCCAGATCCTACACTCGGCACCCACCCGGTCCCCCATCCTGGGCCCTGTCTGTGCCGGGGGCACTTAAAGAACTTTTTGGGCTGATCCCATCCACGTGAGATCCCATCCACGTGAGATCCGCCGCCATCTTGAGGCCTGCGGGCCCTCCGAATCCCCGGGACTCGGGTAAGGCGGCTACGGGGAACATCTCTGGCCACAGCTATCCCACCTCTCCTGGACAGTCAGGCTGGAGAGGGGGAGTTCAGAAGGCCGGTGGAGGCACCCAATAGTGCTGTTTAAAGCAGGGGAACGGTGGCCATCTTGCTACACCTCAGGCCTACAGACAGCCTCTCCGTCCTCCCCTGCACTAACATCAAGGCTTAATCCTGACACCCCGCCTGCAAGAGGAGTGAACCGGGCTGCTATGCTCTGCTATGCTAGAAGACTTATTTAGGTGGGGATCTGCTCAGACGGCGGCCGGGATGGCGGCATGAAGATAGGACTCCTGCATGACGGGGATATGAAACGCTTTCTTTAGACTCCACAATCAGCTGAATCATGGGGAAATCCACTAGAAGTTCCTCCACACCATGCACTCCCAAAGACTCAGGGGCACAATTGAGCAACAATATTCCGGAGATGTTCAAGAATCGGCCCTCAGGGGACCACGGGGAGATGCAGAATTCACAGAGCTCACAGGCCTCATCCTTGATCCCGCTTGAAAACACCGCTGGTCTGAGATCAGCCACAGACCCTAACCCGAGCCTACTCGACCTCCAAAGAGATCTGCAGAGAGTGGCACTAGACATCAAACATACTCTAACAACGGCCATTGCGGATCTGAAGTCGGACATTCACACAATGAACCACCGCCTCACCGAGGTGGAAGAAACCACCCAAACTCAGGCAGTAGCAATCAGGCAAGTACAAAAGACTTATGACTCACAACTGTCTCACATGTTTGAACTCCACAGACATGTGGAGGATTTAGATAACAGGGGTCGCAGACATAATGTTAGGGTGCGGGGGGTCCCCGAGGGTATAGACCCGGCTACACTACCACAAACGGTCTGCTCCATTTTCAACGACCTCTTGGGCCGCCCGGCTGACTCCCCCATCGAGATGGAAAGACTGCATTGGGCCCTGAGACCCCCTCCCCGAGATTCTGAGCCCCCCAGGGACATTGTGTGCTGTATCGTAAATTTTCCCCTCAAAGAGGAGATACTGAGGAAGGCAAGAGATGGAGGCCGAATTTTGTTTAATGGCACAGACATTAAATTATTCCAAGATCTCTCTCAAATAACTTTGCAGAATAGGCGCACTCTGCGTCCCCTGTTGGATACACTGCGGGCCCGCAATATACAGTATAGGTGGAAGTTCCCGTTTTGCCTCTCAGCGTCCACCAGGGGCCGTACAGCCTTCTTACGGACCCCGGAAGATTTGCCTGTATTCTGCGAACAACTAGACATACCATTGATTGACCTGCCTGACTGGTACTCTTTCTACTTTCCCACGGAGCCTTGGAAACCTGTCTCGCACAACTCATCACCAAAAGCTCAGCGACAACACTCCAGGCGCCGCAGATTGGACCCGACATCACCAGGAGACCGCTATGCCCGCCGTGACAACCTCCTGCAACATCCGGTACCCGGCTGGAACCCCGAGGGGGACTTCAAGATGCTTAACTCTGCTCCTTTCTACATCAAGCCTCTACACTACCTAGTTGAGATTATACAGAAACGTTCTGTTGCTGTTTAAATTTGTTTTCGGTTCCAGCACGGGGGAGGGGGGGGAAGGAGGAGAGAGGGGAAAATGTTTTTTTTTTTTTTTTCTCTCTTTGCTGACCTCACCCCCCCAAGCCCGATTGGAACTTACTGCCCCCTTTGATTCCAGCCAATTGAGTTTTCACCTTCACCTAGATGGTTATTTCTAAGCTGTGGTCCTTTGATGCCCTCCAAAGCGCCAAAAGCATTCGGTGCTCCCCCCCTTTTTTTTTTTCTCTTCCAGACATGACTAACTCTGATTTGCTCTTACAGTTTTTACGGGGGGCCTTCTCGGGGTCCATTCCTTCCAGGGTCTAGGTGATGTATAGTAGGTGAAGGTAACAGATGCTCACACGCATGGTTTGCCAGGGATATGCCTTTGCCTACTTAGACCGCTTTGTTTTTATGCCTGCTGATTACTTTGGGGAGGTGGACTCGGCTCCTGACAGCTTGAGGAATGTCTCTACAATCTAGACATATTGTCTTTTATATTGGCCCCTGTTGTAGGATTATGCTAAGGGAATCGCCAAACCAGATTACCGTTTTTCACGGTGGGGCCGAGTTCACTCCTCCACTTTCCCGTTTTTGATTTTTTATGGGTTGAACCTGCACTTATTCTGTAGCTTGCGATAAGCTCTCCATGCTAGGCATTTACTTCTTTCACAATAAGACCTAACTTGAACTACGCCCATGTTTAAGCGGGATGTCATTGGGTCTCAGGGGAAGAGTATACTCTTACCTTGAACACAACCCTGGGGTATCTCCTGAGACTGGTCCTAGACCTGGACAATGAATTTTCAGATTGAGGCCCAACTGGATTGACACACAGTCCGAGCTCCTTGGGGGGCGGGGGGAGCAGCGTTGCAATGTTTCAATGCCTGTTTGTTTATTTGTTTATCTGTTTCTATGGTTCTGGATCGGTGGGTTCAGGGGCCTACAAATCTCCACAAATGTGTGATAATGTTTAAGGATGAATATTGCCCATCCTAAGCCCTAGGTAGGGGGTCCGTTTAGATTCCGGTCACAATAGGTTTAGACAGGTCTATCATATAACTCGGATAGGCTTTTGGACCGCCCCTGTTATCATTATGCAACAGTATATCCCGAAGTAAGAACCTGTGCAGGGGAATTCCACGTCTCAATATTCATTTATTCTTTCTCGATTCCCTTTTGTACTTTTCGTTTTTAATCCCATGATTCTCATTTACGCCATCCATTGTCTTTTAAGCACCTGTTTTATCTCCTTACGTCCACCGTTGTGCGGGATTCCAGTGTCCCGTCCTGGTCTTTCTACCCCTCCACAGCCTCCCACTTGGCGGGAAGCTGACACTCCGGATTTTCCCTTATTAGGCGGTTAGATTTATATTTAACTGCCTCCGGTATTATCACGCACGCGCTGTGGATCCTCCCAGCGTTAGTGCATTGTTCTTCTCCGTGCGTTTCCCCTCCCCCCCCTGATTCCTGACTTCCTTACTTACTCCCTCCCATCTTTCTCTAGATCCTACTTGTCCCCTCCCCCCCTTTTTTTTCTTCTCTCCTTTCTTTTCTTCATTTTCGTGGGGGCCGCTCTTCTTTCCTCTCTCCTGTCAGGGACAGTGCGGTAGCTCCTGATCACCGCACTAACAATCAGACTTTGCTCATACATATTATATTCTCTGTTGGATTACACCATGCAGAAGGAGAATATAATTAAACAACAACTGTCATTGAAATGTCTCTCACTCAATGTCAAAGGCCTAAATCTCCCTGAAAAGAGAACACAGGTACTGTCAGCATTGACTAAACACAATGCTCACTTTCTTATGCTCCAAGAAACTCATTTTAGATCTGATGCAATCCCCAAATTGGGGAACCATATTTACAAGCAGGTAATACATTCTACGAACCCAGAGTCCAAGACAAAGGGAGTTTCCATACTGATATCCAAACGCGCTGATTTTCGATTGTCGGACTCGATAATCGATCCGGAGGGCAGGTACATTTTTATTAAAGGTACCTTTGCCTCTAAACCAATCACACTAGCCAATGTGTACTGCCCAAACGAGCACCAAGTGTCGTTCTTTAGGAAAGTCTGTGACCTGCTTGCCACATTCCAGGAGGGTATTGCACTCTTGGGAGGGGACTTCAATGTTCCATTAAACCCAACTATAGACTCCTCTACTGGCACATCCATCCTCACACACCGGGCACTTCGCCAGATTAGACTCCAAATGCAATACCTAAAGCTCCATGACACATGGCGTACCATGTATCCTACCGATAAAGATTAAACTTTTTTCTCTCCACCCCACCAGAAATACTCTAGGATAGATTACTTTTTTCTCTCGCAGACTGACATATCCTTTCTCTCGCAGGCCACTATAGAGCCAATGTTCTTATCAGACCACCACCCTATAACAGTAACTCTTACGTTTCCTGACGTCCATAAGACAACGAAAACCTGGAGACTGAATCCAACGCTATTCAAAGACCCTGAAAATGTTAGACAAGTGCGTACCCGAATTCAATTGTACTTTCAAGAAAACTCTACCCCAGATGTCTCTCCCATAACACTTTGGGAAGCACACAAATGTGTCCTAAGGGGAAAATTAATCTCTTTAGCCACGATAGCCAAAAAAAGACACCAGGAAGACGTTAAATCATTAATTGAAAAAATAAACCGCCTGGAAAGAGCCCATAAACAGTCATCCATGCAAGCTACACTGCAGGAGCTTTTGCAGGCGCGTTCTGATCTGGTGGGTGAGTTGGGGAAGCGCACTAGAAGGCGATACGTCCTCAGACAGAAAGTGTTCTACGAACACAGCAACAAAAGTGGGAGACTGTTGGCTCGCACGATACAGGCAGATAAGGTCTCGTCAGTGATTCATCATATTCGTGACAGTCAAGGTACACTCCTTTCAAAGAACGAAGAAATAACCAAACACTTTGAAAAATTCTACTCCATATTGTACAATTTGGCGCAAGATGGGGGAGGGGTGACCAATATGGCCAGGCGTTCCTCTCAGATATCGGACTTCTTGGCGGACTACTGCCCCAAACCTATCACCCCCCAACAGGCTGAAGCCATGGAGAGCTCTTTCTCCTTGGAAGAACTTCACTTAGCAATCAAACAGATGAAGGTGGGGAAAAGCCCAGGCCCCGATGGCCTCCCGCTGCTGTACTACAAATGCTTTCAGGAGGACCTTACTCCCAAAATGCTAAACACATTTAACTCCCTTTCGTCCCCCCACACTTCCCTAGGCAGATTACTGGAAGCCCATATAGCAGTTATCCCAAAGGATGGGAAAGATACCACACAAGTTTCTAACTATAGGCCGATCTCCCTGCTTAACGTGGATATAAAAATATACGCTAAGATGCTAGCAAATAGGTTACTCCCCTTGATCCCTGGCCTCATATCATCTGATCAGGTGGGCTTTATCCCGGGTAGGGAGGCTAGGGACAATACTATCCGCACTTTAAACCTGCAGCATTGGCTGGCCTCATCGAAGACCGAGGGATTCCTCCTCTCCCTTGATGCTGAGAAGGCGTTTGACAGGGTGTCATGGGATTACATGCGGGCGGTCTTGGAAGGCATAGGCCTCCTGCCACGTATGCTTGCACATATCACTGCCCTCTATACTAACCCCTCCGCGAGGGTGAGGGCTAATGGCCTCCTGTCAGACGCCTTCTCGATTAGCAATGGTACCTGTCAGGGCTGCCCGTTATCTCCCCTGATCTTTGTTTTGACTCTGGAGCCCCTACTAAACAGACTGAGGTCCAACACGGATATCAAGGGAATCTCCATTGCCCACAGAGAATTTAAAGTTGCGGCCTTTGCTGACGATATAGTATTGTCCTTGCAATCCCCTCGGATATCGCTACCCAATCTTTTGAAAGACATAAAACACTTTGGCGAGTTATCAAATCTCAAAATCAATTATTCCAAATCGCATGCCCTAAATGTATCCCTTACCTCTCATGAAGTCACACATTGTCAGGAATCCTTTCCCTTTCATTGGCAGAAGACAGCCATTACCTATTTAGGCATCCAGATCACTAAGAACATAACGGATCTTTATAGCCACAACTTCCTCCACGCCCTCTCTAAGCTCCAGGCAAATTTGAAGGATTGGGACAACCTTAACGTTTCTTGGTTTGGGCGCTCGGCCCTCATTAAGATGGTTGTTCTCCCCCGCCTATTATATTTAATGCAGACAATCCCGATTCACTTACCCCCCTCATTCTTTGCGGCATATAAAAAGGCCTGCACTAGCTTCATTTGGAAGAATAATGCCCCACGAATTAAATACTCACGGCTGACATGCTCCAAAACAACCGGTGGGATTGGTTTACCAGACCTTTATAAATATTACCTGGCCTGCCACCTAACTAGAGTGGTGGACTGGAAACTTCACAAACTAAGGAAAGCATGGGTGACGCTAGAAAATTCTCTCACGCAAACTCCGATTGCCACATTACCTTGGCTGTCACCTCGATGCTGGCCCCTGATCCTCAAGACACACCCGCTCATTGCACCTTCCCTATCGGCCTTTAGGAAAGCGGTCGCTCTCTTTAACCTCTCCTCACAACCGGGTCCACTAACCCCTCTGAGAGGCAACCCTGAGTTCCCTCCGGGAGATTCTAATTCATTCCTCCACACGGAATGGCCACACGAGGAGGTTCTGGTGTGTCATTTCTTTCATAAAGGCCGAAGACGAACCTATGAGGAGCTTACCTCTGAATCACGTACTAACACTTTTCCTTTCTGGTCTTTTAGACAGCTGACTCACTTTCTTACCTCCAAAGATGCGAAGGTCACGTGGGATAGACAACTTACACCATTTGAAGTACTTTGTTCACGCAATACACCACAACGACACCTCGTGTCACACATTTACGCCCTATTACAGGATGTCCCTGGTACTCCCACGATGCAGAATATACGTGCTTCTTGGGAAAGGGACCTGCAAATCACACTTGAGGACGATGACTGGGAATCCATATTCACTCTTGCGCATAAAGGCTCAATGAACGTTGCGATTCAAGAAAACGGTTATAAAATTATCACAAAATGGTATAGGACCCCATCTCGTCTACATAAATTCTCACCCTCTATTCCGGATACATGTTGGAGGTGTACAGAAGAGGTAGGATCTATGATCCACATTTGGTGGGAGTGTACCTTGCTCCAACCTTTTTGGAGGGAGGTCCACTCCATCATTAAACGGGTCACCACTTTCACTCTAGACTACACTCCTGCTCAATACCTTCTACACCATACTACTCTACCCAAACGAAATTACCAAAAATCATTGGCTATGCATATGGTTAATGCAGCCAGGCTATGCGTTCCTACGCATTGGCATTCAAAGGATATCCCGACCATTCGAGAATGGTTGATCAGAGTCGCTAAGATAGAGGAGATGGAGGAATTGATACACACAGCCCATGACTGCTTACAGAAGTTTAGTTTGACCTGGTCCTGTTGGACGCATTTTAGGACTACGGATTACTATAAGTCCTTCTTCTAGAATGCTGTCCTGAAGTATTTGAAGTAAAAACAGTTCACACAGCAATCTTTCCTGCGTTTTGATCTGGCACGGGGGCCTGGGACGGAGAGCGGCCCCCACCACCCCCCACCTCACACTTCTCATTTCTCCCCACTTCTCTCTATTTTCTATTCTTGACTGCTTCCCTCTACCTACCTTTCTTCTTCTCCTTTTACCCCTTTCCCACGCCTATGTCAATGTAAACCTCTTCTCTGTCTGCGCCCCCCCCTCCCTTTTTTTTTTTTTTTTATTCCCCCCCCCCCCTGATATGATTGTTATTTTTCTCTATTTGTCTTTCCCAATAACGAATTAACCGACCAAAGGATAGCCTGGAGCCTTGCTAGGGGCTCCCAATACCTATACGACCAGTGCAGTTTCCGATTTCAGAAGTTTTACCATGACCCCGGATAGGCCTGCTGATATTGGCCTATGGTGGGTCCTTGCACTCTTACACGGGTTTTTAATTGCTCTCTTTCAGTTACTGGTTATTGCTCTGTGTTAACGTTGGTTAATCTTGAAATGTCCATGAGCCTGTATGTCTTGTATGTACATGTAACCTTATTTTTCTTTCAATAAAATCATTTATGGAAAAAAAAAAACGTATCATCCCGTCCCCGTCTACTCTTCTCTACCTTCAACTCGCTCCTTCATCCCCCACTGCCTCCGCCCACTAACTCACTCACTGCCCAGGAGATTGCCAATCACTTCAAACAGAAGATTGCTAGAATTCGCGAGGAAATCTGTACGGTTCAGATGCCCTCTATGCTATACACCTCATGCCCACAGGTACAATCTTCACTTCCCTCTTTCTATCCCACCACTATAGACGAGGTTGCTAAATTACTTGCTAATGTCCATCTTACCACCAGCGCTCTGGATCCTGTTCCCTCACAAATGCTACGTTCACCCTCTGGCTCTATTCTACGCTCTATAACCCACATCTTCAATCTCTCCCTCTCTTCTGGCATCTTCCCTAACTCTTTGAAACATGCACTAGTCAGCCCCATACTTAAAAAGCCCTCTCTGGACCCATCCAATCTTGACAACCTGCGCCCTATCTCCTTGCTCCCCTTTTTATCCAAACTCCTTGAACGTCTAGTTTACAACCAATTGAGCGTCCACCTTGCTGATAATAACCTTCTTGATCCCCTTCAGTCTGGATTTCGTCCTCAACATTTCACAGAAACTGCCCTCCTAAAACTAACAAATGATATACTAACGGCCAAAACTAAGGGACACTATTCCGTACTCCTACTCCTGGACCTCTCCTCTTCCTTCGATACGGTTGACCACCCCCTCAAAAAACTCCATGCCTTTGGTCTCCACGACTGTACTCTTCGCTGGTTCTCTACCTACCTATCCAACCGCACCTTTAGCGTTACTTACAACTCTACTTCCTCCTCTCCCCTTCCTTTCTCAATTGGAGTCCCCCAAGGTTCTGTTCTTGGACCTCTCCTATTTTCAATCTACACCTCCTCCCTGGGTCAGCTGATAGCCTCCCACGGCTTCCAATACCACCTCTACGCTGACGACACACAAATCTATTTCTCTGCCCCTCAACTTACTTCTTCATTCGCCTCACGTATCTCTAATTTACTATCAGATATATCAGTTTGGATGTCACACCACTTCCTCAAACTTAATCTATCCAAAACTGAACTGGTAATTTTTCCTCCCCCTCGTGCCTCCTCCCCCGATCTCTCTGTTAAAATTGATGGCACAACTATCAGCCCATCCCCACACGCCAAGGTCCTAGGAGTAGTTCTGAACTCTCCTTTAATCCTCACATCCAATCACTGTCCAAATCCTGCCGCATCAACCTCCGCAACATCTCCAAAATACGCCCCTTTTTAACCAAAGACACAACAAAGCTCCTTATCCACTCCCTGGTCATTTCTCGCCTCGATTACTGCAACTCCCTCCTCATTGGCTTACCTCAGAAAACTTTAACCCCCCTTCAGTCCATCATGAATGCTGCTGCCAGACTCATCCACCTTACCAACCGCTCTGTGTCTCCTTCTCCTCTCTGTCAATCCATCCACTGGCTTCCGCTCACCCAACAAATTAAATTTAAAATACTAACGACCACCTACAAAGCCATCCACAACACTGCCCCCAGATACATCACTGACCTAGTCTCAAAATACCAACCTAATCGTTCTCTTCATTCTTCTCAAGACCTCCTGCTCTCTAGCTCGCTCATCACCTCCTCCCATGCTCGACTCCAGGACTTTTCCAGAGTCTCTCCAAGCCTATGGAACTCCTTACCCCAATCGGTCCATCTATCTCCTTCTCTATTAGCTTTTAGAGGATCCCTAAAAACCCTCCTCTTCAGAGAAGCCTATCCCACCCACACCTAACAACTATATTTCCATTCTGTCCACCTGTTCATCCCCCTCAGCTAATACCCTTTGTTTCACGTGACCCTCCCTTCTAGACTGTAAGCTCTAATGAGCAGGGCCCTCTGATCCCTCTGTATTGAATTGTATTGTGATTGTACTGTCTTCCCTGATGTTGTAAAGCGCTGCGCAAACTGTTGGCGCTATATAAATCCTGTATAATAATAATAATAATAATAATAAAGGAAAAAAAGTACTGTATTTATCAGCGTATAAATCACACAGGCTTATAACACTTTAAGAGGGAAGTTTCAGGAAAAAAACTTTCCACAACCCCCTGTGTATAACACGCAGGCACAGTTTACCCTCTATTTTCAGGGTAAAAAAGTGAGTGTTATACGCCAATAAAAACAGTAATTTAAAACTACTCGCAGCTATAATGAATTGTCGGGTCCCGGCAATACAGATCAAAGTCATTGAAAAAAACGGCAGGGGTCCCCCCCAGTCCATTACCAGGCCCTTTGGGTCTGGTGTGAATATTAAGGGGAACCCCGAACCCAAAAAAAAAAGCTTGGGGGTCCCCCCAAATTCCATATCAGGCCCTTCAGGCCTGGTATGGATATTAAGGGGAACCCCCCCAAAAAAAATCCATACCTGACCCTTATCCGAGCACGCAACCTGGCAGGCCTCAGGAAAAGAGGGGGGAGAGAGAGCGCCCCCGCCTCCTGAACCGTACCAGGCCACATGCCCTCAACATGGGGAGGATGTCCCCATGTTGATGGGGACAAGGGCCTCATCCCCACAACCCTTGCCCGGTGGTTGTGGGGGTTTGCGGGTGGGGGGCTTATCGTAATCTGGAAGCCCCCTTTAACAAAAAGGACCCCCAGATTCCGGCCCCTCCTATGTGAATTGGTAACGGGGGAAAATTGTACCCCTACCATTTCACAAAGAAAGTGTAAAACAATTAAAAAAAACACACAGACACAGTTGGGATAAGTCCTTTATCAAAAATAAAAAAATTAAAACTCTAAAAAACATTCCAGCAATGTAATCCAGTCTGTCCGGCGTTGTTCTCTATGTCCCACTGTGATCCGATGTCCAGCGCTGCAGTCTCCACTCCACTCCACTCGAAACCCCCCCTGACGTAAGATGGGGTGGGGTCACCCGTCCACATCATAGGGTAAGCCCCGGCTTTCCCCCGCAAGCGGGGGAATACCCAATGACGTGGGCAGGTGACCCCACCCCGTGACATCACGGGGCGGGGTTACCCGCCGACATCATTGGGTATTCCCCGCTTGTACTCACTATTGTGAGATACTGTATGTGGACTGCACAGATAAGAAAAAGGAGGACATTAACTGCTTAAAAGGGTAACTGAAACTGGAGCATGCTTAGTAGATGTACTGAATATGATGGTGACCGCTGGTCTACACAATCTCAGGCTGCAGCGGGGACACAGGCAAGGAGGGAGGAACAGTGAACAGCAGGATGAATTTTTTTGCAGAATACAGAAAACAAATCATATAGTGACTGAGTGATTATGAACAGCATGTAATGCAGCATGTACTGACAGTTTTTAATGATGTAGGTTTAATGAGTTGAGTTGAGTTGAGAGGTATCCTAATATAGCGCGGTCTTACCCCGAAGGATCCCGGCGCGCATAATGCACACTAGACTAAAAACAAACACCAGAAATGCATTAGACGTGTTATTAACAAGCGTTTATATGTGTTTATGTGCTTTCATATGCATTTGCATTTACTTTTTCACTCCCAAATGACCCCAATGCATCGCAAAACCTTATTTTTCTATTACAAGAATAGAATAGAAAAAAATAGAAAATAATAACAGAAAATAAAAGAATAGAGTAAAACAGAGCAAAATAGAATAGTAAATAAAAAAACTGAATGGAATGGAATAGAATAGAATAGAAAAAATTGAATAGAATAAAAAAAGAACAAAATAAAATAGACAGAATATAACCATCTTCTGAAATTTGAAAAAAAAAGAATATGATTCAAAGAACAATAGTATTTAAATAGAATAGAAAAAAAATTGATTAGAATAGAAAATAACAGAATAGTATAGAAAAAACAACACAAGAGAAAAGCTTGAATCTTCATATTCTAATCTATTCTTTTCTATTAAAAAAAAAAGGATCCTATTTGAATTTTGGGAAATGTTTATATTCTTTCTATACTATTCTAATGTTTTTTTTAATTATATTCATTTTCAATTTGTTAGTTCTATCCTATTCTTTTCTATTCTATTCTTTTATTGTCTATGCTATTCTATCCTTGTCTATTCTATTATTTTCTGTTCAAATTCAAATTTATTCTATTCCAAATTCAAATTTCAGAAGATGGTATATTCTTTCTATTCTAGTCTGTTGTTTTTTTCTATACAATTCTGTTATTTTCTATTCTATTATAATCTATTCTATTCTATTCAAATTCAAATTGATTCTATTTTAATTTTGGGAAATGGTTATATTCTTTCTATGCTATTCTATTCTATTGTTTTTCTAAATCTATTCTATTCTTTTTTTCTAGTCTATTCTTTTTTATTATTTTATTTTCTTATGTATTCAAATTAAAATGTATTCTGTTTGAAATTCGAATTTCAGAAGATGGTTATATTCTTTTTATTTTATTCAATTATTTTTTATTCTATTCTATTCATTTCTATTCTATTCTATTCTGTTCTTTTATTTTCTATTTTGTTCTGTTTTACTTTATTATATTCTATTCTTTAATTTTCTGTAATATTCTATTCTGTTATATATTTTTTTCTATTCTATTCCTTTATTTTCTATTTTATTTTATTCTCTTTGTAAATTTGAAAACTATTCAAATTTGAAAACGATTCGAGTTCGAATTTGAAAACGATTTGAATTAGAAAACGTTTCGAATTTGAAAACTATTCAAATTAGAATTTGAAAACTATTTGAATTTGAAAAATTTTTGAATTAGAATTAGAAAACTATTCGAATTTGAAAACTATTCAAATCTATTCGAAAACTATTCAAATTGATCCGAATTCCGTACAATTTTTATTTGATTTTTTTTCGGATTCCTTGAAATTCGTTACTATTGTAATACGGAAATTCAAAAAACATCTGAATTTCCTAAAAACAAAAATCATCCGAATTTCAATTTGGAATGAAACAAACTGCACATGTCTAATGCCACAGCCAACAGAAGAATTGTGGGCAGAGATTGCAGAAACGCTTTGGTTGAAAACACATTTTCCCAACTGTATTGGAGCCCTTGATGGCAAATGTTAGGGTAAAAATACCACCAAAGTCAAGACTGAGATGGGTCGTCGGCTATATACAGATTTCCCCCAAGAAGGCCTCTACAATGCACAACAGAGCCAAGTCTGCCATTTGTCATGATGCCAGATAAGACTATTGGACTTTCAGAGAACCTAAGGTAGTCCTATAGTGGACATTGACTTTCCCACAAACAGAAAATATTCAACTACCTATTGTGCCGTGCCCGTCAGGTAGCTGAATGTGCATTTGGAATCTGTACTACAAACTGGCATGTACTCCTTTCTGCGATACAATTGAATGTGGAAAATGCCAAAAAATTAGTGCTTGCATGCTGTGTGCTCAACAAATATCTAATTGACATGGAGAGAGGCTCTATTGTTCCTGCGCCCCCAAACCCTGCTCAGAAGGAACTGTTTATAGACTTATGCGCCACATCTTGTGTAATTCACTATTTTATTTGTTTCACCAGAAGGTCGATTGCATTGGCAAGATGACCATGTTTAATGTTTCCAGTTCGAAGTTGTCTTTGATTTTACACTAATGTCTTTTTGCTTAAAATAATATATTTTTTCATTGGCTTAAAGTTTTTAAAAAAAATATTTGCGTGTGTTGTTTTGTTTTCATCATAGCAAAGTTGCATTTTCATGTTAGGTAATGCTTATGTTCTCAAGGAATGGAAACTTTTCCCCCACACGGGTGAAAAATAGAACTGTACTTTTATATAAGTGTGAGGTATTCTCTATGAGAATTTTGGAATTTACCTCACACGGATAAAATTGTGCATTCTCTTTTTCACCAGGGTGAGGTAAGGCTTCTGTTCTTCAAGAATGGAAACTGTACCCCATGCGGGTAAAAAATAGAACTGTACTTTTATATCAGTGTGAGGTATTCTCCTTGAAAATTACGGAATTTACCCTACATGGATAAAAATGTGCATTGTCTTTTTCACTAGTGTGAGGTAGGGCTTCCGTTCCTGACACTGGTGAAAAAGTATCCTGCTTTGTGATGCAGTGCATCTCAAACATCACAACACAAATTAAACTGGAACCACCCACAGTGTAAACAGAGACACAATCAGGTGAGCATGAAATTATCCTCCATCGAACATCAACACACCGGGGCTCTTACCAAAGAAAACGGACCACTGAATTACAGGTGGTCAAACAAGCATGATATGTCCACAGCGCCACTCAATTGGATCATAGATAGTAGGGTCTTGTAGTCTCACCAAATGGAAGATCATAGGTGCATGCATAAAATACAAGAAAGGCAACTCCTCATAGTGTAGTATTTAAAACCAGGGTACATTTATTTCTAAAAAACAGCCAGGGTACTCACATTTTGTAAGATAAAAACAGGCATGTCAAAGGTTGCAGTCTGTCATGAATAGCACTTGTTTCCAACCACAAAGATGGCCTCGGTCGACACGTTACAGTATCGTGCCATCAGAGCTCCACCCTACGCGGCATTTCGTCCAATGGAACATCGTCAGGGGCGTCAACTAACCATCCAATGAAATGCTGCGTAGGGTGGAGCTCTGACGTCACGACGCTATAACGTGTCAACCGCGGCCATCTTTGTGGTTGGAAACAAGTGCTATTCATGACAGACTGCAACCTTTAACATGCCTGTTTTTATCTAACAAAATGTGAGTACCCTGGCTGTTTTTTAGAAATACATTTACCCTGGTTTTAAATACTACACCATGAGGAGTTGCCTTTCTTGTTTTTCATGCATGCACCTATGATCTTCCATTTGGTGAGACTACAAGACCCAGCCATCTATGATCCAACTGAAGTGGTTTTGTGGCACTGTGGACCAGTGGCGTAGCGTGGGTTGTCAGCACCCGGGGCGAGGCAAGTAATTTGCGCCCACCTGACCCGCAGATCTAAATTTTTCAGCTAGCTCCAGTCTGGTCACATGATCCCCTGTGTGAGACAGCGGTGGCTGTAGGGGAGAGGAGAGCGTGCTTGACAATGACTGGTAAAGCCTGGAGTGGTGACATCATGCATAGGTAGGTACCTATGTTCCATCTGTTGCTGGCGCTTCCTCTTCTCCCCTGCATACACCACTGGCTCACACAGGGGATAACACGACTGGACAGCCTGAAAATAGGTGTTTACATCTTTAGCCATCATAGGCATTAGAAATGGGATTTTGTAATATTTCAGTTTTTGGGAGCTACATATGTCATATCCACACTATAATACTTGTTGATTCCAATTGCACAGTGCTGCAACAAGTATTATAGTGTGAATATGACATATGGAGCTCCCATTAACTGAAATATTATAAAATAACCCTACTGGTTAGTGAGTCCTAATCACTGGGGCGGCAAGAAACCTCAACCTAATTGTGCAAATAAAGCACAGAAAATTTCATATAACAATTGATCAAATACAATAATTCTAAGATTGCCCTACTGGGTAGTGAATTCAAATCACCAGTGCTGCAAGAACACACAATTGTGCAAATATATAAATAAACAAACTAATTTCATATAACAATCAATAAAAAGCATCCAAAAAACATGGCTATGAATGAACTTTATGGCTATGGATGAACTTTTTATTGATTATTATATAAAATGAGTTTGTTTATTTATATATTTGCACAATTGTGTGTTTTTGCAGCACTGGTGATTTGGATTCACTCAGAGAGGGGCAGAGAGAGACATTGGGATCAGACAGTCGGTGGAGCAGAGGGAAAGGGGGGGGCTGAGAAAGGGAGAGGAGCCCATCCTCTGGGTCCCCAGTCAGCCTGTTCTCCAGGCCACATGTTACTGCGGAGAGGAAGTTGGAGCAATCCATGCTCTGGAGGCATGGGAGATGCTCCGCCTGCCGCTTCTCTTCTCTTGGGGGGGGCTAGGTCAAGGAGGAGGCAGCCACGGTGGAACTATCCTGTCTAGTCCCGGGCTCTCAGGCAGCCAGTCTATCTTTTCTTGGCTCGGCCCCTCACTGATCACCACCGTGAGATGGATCCCTCAGCTGCACGCCCGCACCCAAAGAACGGCCGCTGTTGCTGAACAACGTGGACTCTCCGGCGTCATAAGTTTAACAAGGGGCTTTTATCCCCATGCTAGATGGTCCACACTCGTGACAGCGCCCCTCTAAATTTTGCGCCCGGGGCGGTGGCCCCCCTCGCACCCCCCACCCTACGCCACTGCTGTGGACATATCATGCTTGTTTGACCACCTGTTATTCAGTTGTCTGTTTTCTTTGGTAAGAGGCCCGGTGTGTTGATGTTCGGTGGAGGATAATTGAATGCTCACCTGATTGTGTCTCTGTTAACACCGTGGGTGGTTCCAGTTTCCTTTCCTGAACAAGGACTTTATCTTAAACACTATGGACTCTTACCTTTACTTTTATGTTACTAGCACAGCATACACCCATTTTTTATGCTTTTTTATTGTCACCATACAATTTATGCCAGCTGCTTTATTAATACTAGCACAGTGATTAATCTTGAATTTATCACAACACAAATGCATTTGCCATAAAAATGTTTAATAATAACTTATACAAAATATAGAACTTTTTTTTTTTTAACTAATGTGGCCACAACAATTGACCAAATGAACAACATGATAAGGTACCATGGATGCCAGTACCTATGCTAAATGGCCACAACAAATGGCCACATTAACAAAAAAATAAGGCACCATGGATGCCAAAGACTGTACTAAAGTGGCCACAACAACAAGCCAACATGAACATGTAATACAAAAAAAAAAGAAATGAAAAAAAATCATAAGTTTTGATAAACAGAGGGAGGAAGAGGATTGGCTCTGTGAAAATTCTAGTATTTAGGAGGATAGGGAGGGATCCACTTATCTACAGTGAAAGAAGGGAGCCACTGATCTTTGTTGAAAGGAGGGGCTCAATAGATGTATGTATAGATAGAATAATAAATTATGGAGACAAATAGATCTAGATAGAAAGATAGACCACATGTGAGATCTTGGCTTTACTAGTGATCTGATCCTCCTGGAGTGGCTGGTGTACAGCTATGGATGTGCTGATATTCATGGGAGCATTGGAAGACCCAGCCTCACTCTTCTTCTCCTCCCTCTCAGTAATCAACCAGTTAAATGTCATCCTAGAAAACATAACAAATTAGATCAAACAGAAGTGCACTGTAGCAACTTTTGTGAAATTGTACTTGGATGTGGTCAGATGTACACACACACACACATCCATAAAAATCTTTCCAGGCATTTGCCTAATCTTAGTAAAAAATACAGTACTAAAGTAAAGATTAAACAGTCCCCCCCCCCCCCCACCTTAAAAAAAAAAAATTACAATTGTACTTACTCCCTTGACTCCATTCCACTTCTTTAGAGCGCTAGCTAAATAGGGTATAGATGGGATTTTTGGGCTGGGGCTCTACTCCTGGCTGCCGTCTTCTCAGCTGTCAGGTCACGTCGCACCTGATCCCGGAAAGACTTCTCCTATCCTGTGGAGTCCTTTTACTAAAACAAACAAAAAATGTAAATAAATAATTAAATACAATAATATGTATGTATATAAAAAATGTTTTAAATGTATTAGATTATTTTATTTTTTTATTACATTTTATTCATGTAACAATGCAAGCTTGCATCACATCCTTTGCCATAATGACTTTCAGCAGAAGAGCAGCACACCAGCACATGGGGGAATCAGAAGAACAATAGGCGGCAGGGCCACTGGGAACTTTCGGTACAGACAGGGTTTCCTGGAAAGTATCCAATGAATTTTCAGTGGTTTCTGACCACTGTAATCTAAAAAGCCTGTAAAAATGAATGTGCCTAAATGCGGCATAAACATGCGTTTAGGCATGTCTAGGCATATTCACTTTTTTTCTGCTCGAAAGCTCCACCTCTGAACGTGTTTTTGCATAGCATACTAGCTCATTATGAATTACTTACCTGAGATCGAAGCCCCCGCAACGGCCCTCGTTCGCCTTTTCTGATGCCACCATCTCTGCCGGAGTGACTTCTGGGTATCGCGGCTCCGGTGCTGTGACTGGCCGGAGCTGCGATGACGTCACTCCCGTGCATGATCACCGTTAGAACGGCACGCTCAGAACGGCACGCCGCTAACGGCATGCGCCGTAGACATCGGTAACGCTATTTTTGCAAATATCTCCTAAATCTTTTAGGTTTGGGAGATATTTCTTTCACCTATAGGTAAATCTTAATCTAGGCTTACCTGTAGGTTAAAGTGGTTGTAATGGGTTTACAACCACTTTAAGTTTGCCGGATCTCTAAAAGTTTCAATCGTGTCTCCCCTTTCCCTTCTTTCCTTCAGATGGATGTAAACTGAACTGAACTAAGCTGAAGACAGATGTTGCAAACTGATGTCAACTAATGTAAATGAAACTGAACTGAATTGAAGATGGAGGTGCAAACTGATATAAACTGAACTGAGCTAAGGATGGACATTAAAACTGATAAAGACCGATATAACCTAAATCAGTACTCTTTTCTTAGCAAAAAAACATGACTGAACTGATAACACCTGTGTGAAAGGACCCTAATACAAGGCTAAATAGGGGAAGACAATTGGGGTTGTGGTGGTAGTGGTAGACAGGGTAGGGATCACTGCCCACATCTTCAGTGGAATCAGGCAACAAGCACGAGGAGCTAATTTTTGTTTAAATACATCTCCATCTTTCAAAAGCTGTTGTGGAATTTAGTCAATACCATTCGTGCACATGGTGAAGAAAAGTGTTTATTCAAACATACATGAGCATTGACCATTCTCCATAGAGAGAATGGCTAAGAGCTGTTTCTTTTACAGGAGTATTGATACTGTGTAGATAGAAGACTGTATGTAGCACACAGATCCTTTTGCCCCCACTTACCTTCACCTGCGGGGGGTAAGACACACCATGCCACAAGCCCGTGTCCTCCTTATCAGAGGTCAGGCGGTGTTCACAGATTTGGGTCCTGCAGCGAGTTACCTCTTTCCACTGGTTATCGTCCCTAGAATGTAGGGAAAAGTCTATATTCTTCCCCAAGAAGGCCAATGCCCACACAACTTAAACTCCAACAAAGAGTTTATTTTCCTTTGCTTCAGTTAACGGGGAAATTGAAAAGAGAAAGAAGTTAGCAAAGATAGGACGTAGATTCAGGCACACAACACTTGACTCACTCGTCGCCACTCGATCCCGAGTGGGTTTAGTTCACCCGGATAGATCCCTCTCACAGTTCTAGCAGCCATATTGGAGCTCGAACAGTACTGTAAATTTGTCCCCTCCAGGGACAAGTTCAGGAGATCCTCTAATAGTAGCAGAATCCTGTTATTCCTGAATCCAGAACATTCCTTAAACCTCTGTAAAATTTAGAGAACCGATGATGCCAATGGGCACTTTACAGGGTTATCTTGCTGAGTACCGAGTCCTCTCTCTGATAGGCAACCAGGCCCCTCTTTCACCGTGACATCTCTCACCGGTCCATCAGACAGGTCCTCCCCTGGTTTCCTCTCCTTCAGAGTGGGCCGCCCCTCACACGGGCTCCCTGGAACTCCAGCACATTGATCGCAGACCCAGTTAAAGGTACTGGGCCTGCCTGGAACGTTGCAGCCTCGAGCTAAAGGTTCCCGAGACTCTTCGGCCAGTTCACGCACCCCCGGCCAACAGGGCCATAGGGCGCGACTTCGCCTTCAGGGGTCATTGGACTCCCCCTGACACACCACCCCCGTGGGGCACACTCCTCCAGGTACTCCTCTCCCCGGCACTCCTCCTCCAATCATGGCGTCTGCCCCTTATATATCCTCTCCTGGGATGCACAGCAGGCTGAGCCCCGCCCACCGTACGGTAGCCGAGAGAGGACACCAAATCACGCTATCGTGTCACCTGAGGTTCGACCCTAGGCCTTTGGCAACAGTGTCACCTACAGGCCAAAGGGGAACTGTACACCAGACAACACTTACAGCAGAGCAGAGTTCAGTACCTAACAAATTAGAGAACCTGAGCCAACTATGGCTCATACTACCCCTAAATTTAGAACATAGCGATACCCCAATTTTGGGGTACCCGCTACATGTACATGGTTCAACATTTTTACAGATATATTGCAGTCTTGTCAGTGTGACTGATTTGGAATAGATTTCCATGTATGGCAACAAACAACAAATAGATAAACAACAAACAAGTCACAGAATAACACCTGGCCATATGGTTATGGCCATAAAACATTCACACCATCCTGTTGCCATGCCATGTGATAAGTTCCCAGAGACCAAGGGATCTTCAGAAGTTCATGCCATAGGCCTGAACCATATTGTAATAAGTCACAGTTATAGTATAGTTATGGAGCTATTTGATATCTAAGGCCCACTTCCTTGACAAAGCCTATACCACTGCATGGAGGTCCCTAGAGAGGTGGTGTGTTTTGTGTATTCCTGTTCACTAATGAGGGAATGTAAGCTTGATTAGTACATTTGGCTACCTGCTACAGGTTTTCAGACATTGTGAAAGCCCAAAGGGAACCAAAGGGAAGGCTGAACTTTCTGACAGATTGTAGTTTTCCAGTTAGTCTTACCCTCCATAGGGATCGCATGGGTGCCGCCCCCCCTATCCATGCGTCTAGCCCCCTGATCTACATCCAGGGCACCGGACGATGGATTCCAATGGGGGGTGTTATTTTTTGAAGCACGTGATTGCTGCCACAGGCTCTAATAGGCTTAAAAAGGGTGGGCTCGGGGACAAGAGCACTGCGCTCCGAGCCCACCCAGTTGTGTGAGAATAGCGAAGGAATATTCGCTATTCTCACGCTTATCCTCCTCCCGGCCAATCAGGAAGCGGGTTGTGAGACCTGTAACTCAATTGGCTGAAAGGACAGGCGATCCTTTTGGACGCCTAGTGCCTAGGAGGAGGAGAGAGGAGACGCAGGGTGGAAGCCGCCGTGACGGAGGAGAGGACACCAGAGCCGCTGCCTGCAGCCGGCAGCCCGCCGCCCGCCACCGACCTCCGCTAGATGGGGTAAGTGCTGGACCGACCGGCAGACAGTGGGCAGGTGGGCAGGGGAAGTTGTACTGCCCCCCCAAAAAAAACTCACCAGCCGCTACTGCTTACCCTCTTCTCTGGTTATGAGCAAAAACAAAGTCAGTGGTGAAATGGAGACACCTCAGAGCAGACCCACTACTCTTTTGAATCAAGACAGAGAAGTTGAACTGTTTGTAGATTTTATGCAAGTAACTTATATAGCTGCTCTCTAGAGGGGTTTCTCCAGAACTATTAAAGTTACATCTAAACAAAAGTCTTTGGCTGAGTAGAACATCTTGGGGGAAAAACAATTTGCGAGTGCAGGCCACTTGGTTACATATATACCTTCCTCCCCAGGCCAGTGCCTTTCTTATAAAAATGTCTTCTTAATGTGAATGTGTACTGCAGCTTCTTTCATTCCTATTGGAGGGCTGTACTCTGCTGTCCGAATGAAGGCTGCCAGAAGTATGGCTCTCCTCTAGGCATGAATGGGGCCACATTACATAGGTGCATTAAAAAGAAGACCCACAATAGATGTGTGGTACTGTGTAGGGCTACACAGTAAAGATTGATGAAATGGGGAGAAATGAAGTGGGCTGTATTGGGAGGGGGGATTCAGTAAAGTATAACTTGAACTAAAGGTACAGCTCTCCTTTAAAAACCACATATCGTGAAATTAATACTTTATACTTAATACTGTATATGTTGCCATTGCTTAACCCTCATTATTGAAAGGCTAATTGCTAAAATGCTAGTATCATGGTGATATTTTAGTGTCAATATTCTTTGAGTCACTCACACGGAAGAAGCGCAGGTATAAGAAATTCTTACTTTTCTCTGACTTCTCAACATGCTTCTTACCGGTCTGTGGTTCAGAAAGCCTTAAAGTAGACATGACAGAGCAATTAGCATTTTCAAAAAGAGGCCATAAGTGGCAAACCTTCTTTTTTTCTCATGACAGGTGTACTTTATTGAACAAATGTAAATCTGGGCTGGCCTGATTGTTACCCTGACACCTCTTTACAGGGGATGAGCTTCAAGTTTGAGTCGAACCCATGTTCGACTCGAACATCGTCTGTTCGGCCGTTCGCCGAATTTCGAACATTATGGGCCGTTCGCGCCAAATTCGAGTGGCGAGTCACGGCCCATAATTCACTGTGGCTGATGTTTGGCCAAGCATGCACTATGACCTGCATGCTTTGGCCAATCACAGCGCGGAAAAAGCGGAGAGCCATAATTGGCCAAAGCCAGGGTGGCTTTGGACAATTATGTCTCAGGGAGTTTAGTACACGCCCCACACTATATAAGGCCGCCTGCGTGGCGGCCTTGTGTAGTGTGTTGCGGCGGTGGTTAAAGACAGACAGAGAGAGACAGTGTCATTTAATTTGACTTAGATAGAGCAGGCAGGCGAGTCAGTTAGCTTCAGTTACAGTGTGTAGAGGATATATATGCATCCTAGGTGTTGTATATATATTTATACACTGTATTCAGTTTAGCTAGATCCGTTCCTGTTATTCTCTTCATAATATACTGACAGGCAGGCAGGTGATTGTGCTAGCTGCAGTATTTTCACTTAGTGTACTGTGTCCTTTACACAGTGTGCACCTAAAGCTTACCTGAATACAATTGCTGGTGTTCTCATACAAATACAGGCAGGGAGCTGCAGTATTTTGTTTTAGTGTCCTTTGCACAGTGTGCACCTAAAGCTTACCTGCATACAATTGCTGGTGTTCTCATACAAATACAGCCAGGGAGCTGCAGTATTTTGTTTTAGTGTCCTTTGCACAGTGTGCACCTAAAGCTTACCTGCATACAATTGCTGGTGTTCTCATACAAATACAGGCAGGGAGCTGCAGTATTATGATTTAGTGTCCTTTGCACAGTGTGCACCTAAAACTTACCTGAATACAATTGCTGGTGTTCTCATACAAGTACAGCCAGGGAGCTGCAGTATTTTGATTTAGTGTCCTTTGCACAGTGTGCACCTAAAGCTTACCTCAATACAATTGCTGGTGTTCTCATACAAATACAGGCAGGGAGCTGCAGTATTTTGTTTTAGTGTCCTTTGTACAGTGTGCACCTAAAGCTTACCTAAATACAATTGCTGGTGTTTTCATACAAATACAGGCAGGGAGCTGCAGTATTTTGATTTAGTGTCCTTTGCACAGTGTGCACCTCAAGCTTACCTGAATACAATTGCTGGTGTTCTCATACAAATACAGGCAGGGAGCTGCAGTACTTTGTTTTAGTGTCCTTTGCACGGTGTGCACCTAAAGCTTACCTGAATACAATTGCTGGTGTTCTCATACTAATACCACAGGCAGGGAGCTGTAGTATTTTCAGCTAGTGTACTGTGTCCTCTGCACAGTGTGCAACTAAAGCTAACTGAAGACAATTGCTGGTGTTCTCATACTAATAATACTACAGGCAGGCAGTTGATTCTGCTAGCTGCAGTATAATCAGTATATATATATGCCAGCTTTGTGCAGCTACATCTCCCTGCAGGCCATTAGTATGTCTGGAAGGACAACAAGGAGAGGCAAACAGCCACGAGCCAATAAAAGAGGGCAAGCAGGCTCTGTGTCTAGAGGCAACAGTGCTGGTCGTGGACACTGTGCATCCTCATCAGCACGTGGCCGTGGGACACACTTGTCTTTTTTTCGGCAGCTGGCCGTGTTGAGCCGCAACATGCCGAAGACTTGGTAGAGTTGATGACCAAGCCGTCCTCATCCTCCTCATCCTCTCTCACCCAGGCTCAGGGTACTTTGTCTTGCAAAGCAGCTGCCAAAGCAGCCTCTTCCCTCGGCTCAATGGCATCAGTCACTCCTTCCCTAGCCCCACCATGTCCTCCTGAGGAGTCCCCCAAACTGTTTGACCACAGTGTTGGGTACATGCTCCAGGAGGATGCCCAGCGTTTTGAAGGCTCCAATGATGGTACCCAGCTAGAGGAAGGCAGTAACGTGAGCCCAGAGAGAGGGGGTGCCCAAGGACAGCAATCTGGCAGTCATGTTCCCCCAGCTGCAGCATACTGCCAGGTTTGCTACAGTGATGAGGAGGGAGGGGATGATGAGGTCACGGACTCTACGTGGGTGCCTGATAGGAGAGAGGAGGAGGCACATCTCCAACGAGGCAGGATGCCCTCCAGGGGCCAGCTTAAGGGCAGCACACCAGCAGCATCACACCGCAGAGCTCCGCATGTGCAGGCCGCTGCTGTCTCTGCGCGTTATTCCAAAAGTTCTTTGATGTGGGCCTTTTTTGAGACGAGTGCATCAGATCACAGCGCTGCTATTTGCAACATATGTCTCAGGCGTATCTCGCGTGGCCAAAATATCACCCTCTTGGGCACCACATGCTTGATCAGACATATGTCGACCTGCCATGCAGTTCGTTGGCAAGCACACCTAAAAGACCCACACCAAAGAACAAAGCGGACCTCTCCTTGCTCCTCACCAGCTGGGATCTCCAACCCCACTATACCTTCACCGTCCTCTCTGAAACCTGCACTGAGAGGAATGAAGGTGTAGAATTAGGTGTGTCACAGCCAAGTACTTGCGGGCTACAGGATGTCCTGAGGCAGGCCAGGAAAGTCTGTGTGCATTTCCGCCGGTCATATAATGCCAGTGAACGGCTGGCTGACCTGCAAAAGGAATTAAACCTGCCCAAGTACCGCAATCGGTACACTAACGTCAGATTGTACTAGGCAAATTTCCCTGCCCCAGCTGCTGCACCGCCGAAAGAAGTTCACTCCCAGCCATCCACACGCCCAGAGGTTGAATGCTAGCTTGGCTAAATTGCTAGCACTTCAACTGCTGCCTTTTCAGTTGGTAGACTCTGCCCCCTTCCGTGAGTTTTTGGAATGTGCGGTTCCTCAGTGGCAGGTTCCCAAACGCCACATTTTCTCACGAAAGGCGATTCCGGCTCTTTACCGGCATGTGGAAGGCAAAGTCTTGGCCTAGCCGGACAGGGCGGTCAGCGGTAAGGTGCATATTACCGCTGACTCATGGTCCAGCAGGCATGGACAGGGACGTTACCTATCTTTCACGGCGTGTTGGGTGACTCTGCTAGCAGCTGGGAAGGATGCAAGACAAGGTGCAGTAGTGTTGGAGGTTGTTCCGCCACCACGTCTCCAAAATGCTACTACTGGTGATTCTGACACACCTCTCTCCTCCACCCCCTCCTCTTCTTCTTCCTCCAAGGCCTCTTCCTGTGCTTTGTCCTTGGAACCAGTGGTGCTCCGTAGGCATTCAAGGGGCTATGCAAGTATGCAGGCAAATAGATGCCATGCGGTGCTTGAGCTGGTGTGCTTGGGGGACAGGAGCCACACTGGGGCAGAGATTCTGTCAGCTCTGCAGGGGCAGGCTCAGAGGTGGTTGACACCACGCCAGCTTAAGCCAGGAATGGTAGTTTCTGACAATGGCACCAACCTCCTCTCCGCCCTCCGACAGGGACACCTGACCCATGTGCCCTGTTTGGCTCATGTCCTTAACTTGGTGGTGCAGCGGTTCTTGGGCAGGTACCCAGGCTTACAGGATGTCCTGAGGCAGGCCAGGAAAGTCTGTGTGCATTTCCGCCGGTCATATAATGCCAGTGCTCGGCTGGCTGACCTGCAAATGGAATTTAACCTGCCCAAGAACCGCCTAATCTGTGACATGCCCAACAGGTGGAACTCAACGTTGGCCATGCTGCAGCGGCTGCACATGCAGTAGAAGGCCATCAATGAGTATCTGTGCCAATATGGCACCAGGATAGGGTCAGGGGAGCTTTGTTTTTTTTTGCCACGCCAGTGGGTCATGATCAGGGATACATGCACTGTCCTGGCACCATTTGAGGAGGCCACGAGGATGGTTAGCAGTGACAGTGTATGCATCAGTGACACTGTCCCTCTTGTCCACCTGTTGGAGCACACGCTGCGTGGAATAATGGACAGGGCATTTGAGGCAGAGGGAGGAAGAGGAGGACTTCCTTACCTCTCAAGGCCCCCTTTATCCAGACAGTGTTCCTGCTGGCCCGCCTATCACACAGGAAGAGGATGAGGAGGAGGGGGAGGAGGAGGAGGAGGATTGTGTCAGCATGGAGTTGGAGCCTAGCACTCAGGATCAGCAGCAGTCTTCAAGGGATCAATTACAGTCCCAAGACACCTATGGACTTGTAGGTGGCTGGGAGGAGGTGGCTGCGGATCATGTCGTCCTGAGTGACCCAGAGGACTCCGGACCAAATGCCTCAGAAAACCTACGCTGCATGGCCTCCCTGATCCTGAAAAGCCTGCAGAAGGATCCTCTTATTCGTGCTATCAAGGAGAGGGATCATTACTGGCTGGCAACCCTCCTTGATCCACGTTACAAGGGTAACGTTGCGGACCTTATCTTGCCGTTGCAGAGGGAGCAGAGGATGAAACATCTTCGGGAGGCCTTGCAGAAAGGTCTGTGCAACGCGTTCCCAGAGACTGGGAGGTTACAAATTCCTGGTCCTGGACAATGTGTTGCTGAGGCTTCGGTCAGTCAAAGAAGGAGCGGTGGAGAAGGTGGCCGTCTGACCGATGCGTTAAGACAATTTTTTAGTCCGCAGCCCCAAGGTATGATCGGTTCCAGCAACCATTGCCAGCGTCTGTTTTACATGGTGCAGGAATACCTAGGGGCAAGATCAGACTTGGACACCTTTCCCACCGAAAATCCTCTGGGTTAATGGGTCTTGAGGATGGATCACTGGCCAGAGCTTGCACAGTATGCAATTGAGCTACTGGCCTGTCCTGCATCCAGTGTTCTTTCGGAACGCACATTCAGTGCTGCTGGAGGCTTTGTAACAGATCACAGGGTGTGCCTATCCACCGACTCGGTCGATCAACTGACCTTCATAAAAATGAATCAGTCTTGGATCACCACCAGCTACCAAGCACGTGATGCTGATGTAACCGAATATTTTTTTTTGAAATGTCAGATACCTTCAAGACTGCTTAAGCTTATGCTGAGTGACTATCCTGTTATGCTGAGTGACTTTCCTCTTCCTCCTCAATGATCATGCTGATAGCTTGTAAGAACATTTTTTGTTCTGGGCACCGCCACCAGTGGCTGAGGTCCAATTTTTCAGTCCCTGTTTAACAGGGGCGTGTAATTACAATTTTTGATGCAAAAATTTGCAGCAGGGCTCATTGCTGCGCTCCAAGTACAGTATCTGTGAGGGGTTGCGGCACCAGTGTCTAAGGCCCAATTTTTCTGCCCCTGTTTAACAGGGGCATGTAATTAAAATTTTTGATGCAATACTTTGCAGCAGGGCTCATTGCTGCACTCCAAGTACAGTATCTGTGAGGGGTTGCAGTGTTGTGGCACCAGCACCAGTGCCTAAGGCCCAACTTTTCAGCCCCTGTTTAACAGGGGCGTGTAAATACAATTCTTGATCTAATATTTCCCAGCAGGGCCCATTCCTGCGCCCACCAAGAGTAACTGTGAGGGCTTACAGTGTTGTGGCAACAACACCACCACCAAAGGCCCAATTTTTCTGCCGCTGTTCAACAGGGGCATGTAATTACAATTCTTGATCTAATATTTCACAGCTGAGCCCATTCCTGCGCCCACCAAGAGTAACTGTGAGGACTTACAGTGTTGTGGCACCAGCACCACCACCACCACCACCAAAGGCCCAATTTTTCCTACCACTGTTCAACAATGGCATGTAATTACAATTTTTGATTTAATAGTTCACAGCAGGGCATTCCAGTGCCCAGCAAGAGTAACTGTGAGGGCTTACAGTGTTGTCGCAACACCAACACCTAAGGGCCAAATTACTGCAGAGTATATACGGCAGGCCCCTACTTTCAAACATCCAACTTACAAACGACTCCTACTTGCAAACGGAAGGAGACAACAGAAAGTGAGAGGAAATCTACCCCTAGGAAGGGAAATTCTCTCCTGTAAGAGTTAATATGGGAAAAAGGTGTCTCCTCTCCACTGATGCTTTATCACTAATCCTTGTTTCACTAAAAACCACAAATTTTCAAAAAACATTTGTCATTGGAACGGAAAGTGAGGTGAAATGTTCTAAACAGGTGCACAGACAGCAAAACAAATGTTACAGGGATAACCCTTCCCTATGTTTTCCAAAAAGCTTAAAAATAGATTTTTTGGCTGGAGCTACACTTTAAAAATGTACCAGTTCAAAATTACAAACAGATTCTTCTTAAGAACAAACCTACAGCCTCAGGTACATGGGGATGGATGTGAGAACGTGAGAACGTGACGCTCTCACTATGAGGGAGTGGCCTGACCTTGCAGCTGGTTGAGACGTGCAGGGAGAGCTCGGATGGAACCGTGGAGACCTCGAAGTGTGAGAGGCTGCCGCTACGTGGATGAAGCTCTGAGCTCTGATTTCCCCCCCCCTACTTCTCCCGGACAGCAAGCCTGCAACCGAACATAAGCAGGCACAGCAGTAGCTTGGATCCAACACCGTCGTACTTCGTGGACCCCCCTGCGGCACCCCTTCCTCTACCTCCATTGCCTCCATTGCCTTCACCCCCTCCCCCGGAGCATTGCATACAGCGTCGGAAGCCTGATAATAGGCGGAAACACAGGAGCCACAGGACAGTACACGGGGAAAAGTTGAGAAATCTTCCCAGATGAACAGAGAAGACAAGGTAAAATCGTTCAAAAATAACTAAACCTGTGCCTCTGCTTAGTAGAAGACTGAAGTAAAAGGGAACAAGTGGACCTGCCAATGTATGTTAATGCTAAAGCAACAAAGTAACACCTATTTACATATGCCCAGGGCTAACGCCATAAGCCAATTTAAGTGCCAATAATGAACAGTGTATTTCTACCTATTGTATAGGTGAAGGGAATCAGGTGAAACTAGAAATGTGTATATGACAGGAAATGTGAAATGTGAACATTGTACTGAGAGATCTGTCCATAGCCACTGATTTGCTTCCGTTAATATGAAAAATGTTTGCCTGAGACACATGGACGTAGATAAAACTAATGGACTACATATGAAATAAATAGGCATGTATAGAAAACACACATAGAGGGGGAGGTGAAAGAGGCGATATACTTGGATATCCAGCTATATAGGAATAAAAACAAAGTGAAGCAAGCCTCCGCTTGGAAATAAAGTATACCTAAAACGCAGTTTAGCGCTTTCGGATTAACTCAAGGTCTGACATTGTCTGATAGCGTTGGTAGAAAACATCTAAATACCCAGAGAGGGGAAGAGACGGGAGGTCAAATAATTCAGAAAGTATTTGACACATTCACTGACTAACAAATGAAATATTTGAAGGGACTCTGAAAAGGACTCTGAGTGAACCCAAAAGTGCTGGAAGGTGCGCATGGATGCTTAGACACTCTGGGTCAAATAAGGAGTAGACCATATACCAATTCGATTAAACACCTGCACAGAGGGGACTGTCCTTGTTTTTTTTTTTGGTCCTTGTTTATAGGATGCTCTTTTTTCCTCTCTCCCTCCTTTAAACGGGAATATATATATATATATATATATATATATATACTGAAGACCTTTACCCCACCCCCTCTTTCCTAAACTTCCTTCTTGCTCCCCCTTCCTAAAGAGGAACCCTGTGGTCTGGAACAAAACCTGATGTACACAGGCCCTTCTTAATAAGGTTGTAACCCTAGGGGTGAGTACAACAGACTTACCCCGAAAAGAAGAAGGGTATAACATTTAATTGAAAAGTAAAACTGGGGAAACGAATAAGGCCGGCTACTAAAAACAAGATGAGTAAAAACACGAGGGGGACGGCCCCCAAGACTCCTATGAATAGTACAGCAAATAGTACAATCAAACAGTACATGACCCAGGAGGCAAGCTCAAAGAGCCCAGTAATAGGAGCACAAAAACAGGATAAAGGTGAAAAAAAAACAGAAAGGGGGTCAAGGAGTATGGAGAAGAAGGGAGGAGGAACAACAGATCAATTTAAAGGAGATCAAACAACAGAAAGTGAAACAAGTAGAGCAGAAGAGCAATGGGCAGACGCACAAATCCCTGCAAAAGGAGAAATGACTGAGATGTTGACGAAACTGGAAAACGCAATAAAAGTAGAAATCAATACTTTAAGAACAGACTTCGGACATCTCTTGTCAAGAGTAGAGGAGACGGAAGAAAGAGCGGATAAACAGGACCAGGAACTAAGTAAATTAAGGGAGCAGAATAAAATACTACAATACAATCAGAGAATGATCCTATATCGATTAGAAGACCAAGAGAACAGAAACAGAAGACAGAATTTAAGAATCCGCTCTTTACCAGAGGAAAAAGGGGAAGATCTGAATAAAATTATGAATATAATATTCAAGCCCATATTGGACATGGGAGTAGAAGACCCCCTTAAAATAGAGCGAGTGCATCGTATCGGTAAACCAAGAAATGGAGAAAACGACTGGGCAAGAGACATTATTGTAAGGTTCCGGTATTATGAAGAAAAAGCAGAAATCTCAATGAAAACAAGAGGAAAACCCCCTATCCAATTCCAAGGAAAGGAGCTTCAGATCCTCACAGACCTAGCACCCGAAACATTGGCAAGGAGGCGATTATTTAGGGAGAGGGGTTTTGTAATGGGGAGAAAGGAGGGGATTCTACCTTTTTGACGCTACAAAAAAGAAAGGGAAAAGGGGATGAAAGACAGATATGACAGCAATAAATTTCCTGTCCTATAATGTGAGAGGGCTTAATATACCTACCAAAAGACATAAGGTCTTAAGAGAGCTTAAATATTATAGAGCAGATGTAGTCTTCCTACAGGAGACCCATCTGACCCTAGAATCAAATATTAAATTACATTCACCCAATTTTCCGAGTTGGTTCTATGGAGACACTATCTCAAAAAGGGCAAGGGGGGTCGCAATAGGGTTTTCAAGGGAAATGAGGTTCACATTGGAGGAAAGAATGACGGACAAAGATGGTAGATACATTTTTCTAAAAGGGAAGTTGGGGGAAATTAAATGTACCCTGGCAAACATATATGCCCCTAATGTGAACCCCATTAATTACCTTATTGAGATTCTGGGGAAACTGAAGGATTTTGGGGAGGGATATATAATATTGATGGGAGATATGAACTTCTGTTTGGATCCGGCCGTGGATAGTACGTCCCGGACACAGGGGACAAATAACGTACAACTAACAAAGATAAAACAAAAAAATGCATAGCAGTCAGATAGTGGATATATGGAGGATTATGCATCCAAAATCAAAGGATTATACGTTTTTCTCCCCTGTACATGGGACGTACTCGAGGATAGATCACATAATGGTCGAACATAGAATGCTGGATATGGTCATGGAATCAAATATAGGAATTGCCTCACTCTCTGACGATGCCCCAGTAACCATGAAACTAAAAGTACCCGAATATCATAGACAACCCTATACTTGGCGATTAAACGAGGAATTGCTCCGGGATGAAGGAGGATTAAAGAGGGTGAAAGAGGAATTAGAGCACTACTTCCAGGTAAACGATACGGAAGGGATATCAGGGGCAACTTTATGGGAGGCACATAAAGCCTACATCAGGGGGATTTTGGTCTCGGAAGGGGCAAGGAAAAAAAAAGAGAGAAACAGAAAATGTTATTTGTTGATAGTAGAAATATTCAAAATTGAGCAAGAACATAAAAAACGACAGGGGCAACAACAAGAGTTATATCATGATCTAGTGATGAAAAGGGATGAACTTAAAGAACTAATGGAACAAGAGACAAAAATAAAACTACATCGCATAGCAAAAGAAAGATATAAGTGGGGGAATAAGTCTAGTAAACACCTTGCAAGAATGGTACAAAATAAAAAGACTAGAAATTTCATAGAAAAGATAAAAAAAAAAACGGAGAGGAAGTGTATAGAACTAAGGATATAGCAGACGCATTTAAAAACTACTATGAGGGGCTGTATTCAGTGGAGCAGAACAGATGGGGGGTAGGAGAGAAACAACTGAAAATTAAAGAATTTTTAAACAAGGCGGGATTGCATAGGATTAATGAAGAGGAAAGAACAGCATTAGATAAACCCATAACGGAAGAAGAAATAAGTAAGGCACTAAGAGACTCAGCCCTAGGGAAAAGTCCCGGCCCCGACGGGTTTACAGCTCTATACTTCAAAAAATGTAAGGAGATACTGGTACCTAGGATATGCAATTACATGAATGGATTAGGGACGGACTATGAAATGGGAAGGGAAGCCTCAGTGGCCATAATAACGGTCATACCAAAAGAGGGGAAAGATGAAAGGTTATGCTCCGGATATAGACCAATCTCGCTATTAAATGCGGATGTAAAATTATACGCGAAAGTCCTGGCAGAAAGAATGAAGGGATGGATGCCCACACTGGTCCATCTGGATCAGGTGGGATTTATCCCAGGTAGGGAGGGGAGGGACAATGGTGTGAGAGCATTGCTCCTCCTCCAGAAAATAAAAGAGAATGGGTCCCCAGGTCTACTCCTGTCAGTAGATGCAGAAAAGGCATTTGACAGGGTAGACTGGGGACTCATGATACAAACCCTGGAAACTATGGGCCTAGGAGCCAGGAAGATACAGTGGATTAAAACATTGTATCAACATCCTATGGGTAGGGTTAAAATAAACGGCACATTGTCTCAAGCTTTTGAGATGAAAAATGGGACAAGACAGGGATGTCCCCTGTCTCCCGTCTTATTTGTGCTGTCCCTAGAACCTTTTACTTGCGATGGTATGGAACAATCCAGACATTCGATTGGAGGAAGACGAACACAAACTCGCGGCTTTTGCGGACGACGTCTTGTTCTTTATCAGTAATCCCAGGACCACATTACCGAATTTACTCAAAACACTTAAACAATATGGCGAAATATCAAACTTTAAAATCAATATAGCTAAAACTGAGATTCTAAATGTCAATATTGGATAGGTAGAAGAACAGAGCTTAAGAAAATAGTTCAACTTTCCTTGGCAGAAGGAACTTAAGTACTTAGGGGTAAAACTCGCCAACTCAATAAAAAAAATATATAAGATAAACTATATCCCTCTGTTAAATGAAATAAAAAGTGAAATTAGAAAAATTATAAACCGCCCGATATCATGGATAGGAAGAATTAACATCTTAAAGATGGTTCTGTTGCCGAAAATCTTGTATAAGTTCCAGATGTTACCAGTTGCAATACCTCAACCGTACTTCAGAGTGTTAAAAAAGATGCTAATGAACTTTGTATGGAATAATAAAAAACATAGAATCTCCTTCTCTGTACTAAAACAGGAAAAAAAGCATGGAGGGCTGGCAGTGCCAGACATCAAAAAATATTATAACTCGGTGGTGCTGTCCCGGGTAGTGGAGTGGGCCAAAGATAGGCATGAAAAAAGGTGGGTAAAAATTGAAAAGGTAATGGCAAACACACAATTAGGAGGTGTAATATGGAACCCCCCCCCAGTTTAGAGCACTAGGTGAAAACACTCACGTTATGACACGAATTGCACTGAAAATCTGGGATAGATTACATAAACAAATAGATAGGGACTATAATTCTCCCCTTATAGAATTAAAAGAAAATGAATATTTTGCACCAGGAAAAAAAATAGTGGGAGGAAATTGGATTAAAAAAGAGAGAGCACAGTTAAGAGATATAATAAAAAAAGGGAAAATCATACCATTTCAAGAATTAAGACACAATAGGGAACTAATGATAGTAGATGAATGGAGGTACCATCAGTTGACCCACTTTGTACAAAGCCTCCCCCAGCCAATTAGGTCTGGGGAGGAGCTTACGATGTTGAAACGGCTCTGTACGGCCGATAACCTAACAGGAACTATATCAAAACTCTATAAATTGCTGATGACAGTGGACGAACTGGTGATGCCCCCATTTATAAAGAAATGGGAAAGAGAATTGGGAACATGTAGGGATAAAAGGACTATAGAGAGAATAATAAAATTGGCCCACTCGTCTGCCATGGGCAACAGGACCGCAGAGATGAATTATAAATGTATTACAGGCTGGTATGCCACACCAGATAAATTGAGTAAATTTCAAGTAGAACAGAAAGCAGAATGCTGGAGAGAATGTGGGGAGAGGGGAACAATGGCCCACTTATGGTGGCAATGCCCTAAAATTCAAACATATTGGGAAAAGATACTGGAAATGATAAAAATAATTACAGAGAAGGAGATTAAAAAAGATCCATGGATAGTTCTATTCCATGGAGGAGAGGGAGGAATGAAACAGTATAAAGATTCACTGATCCCACATTTATTAAATGCGGCCAAAAGGTTGATACCAAAAAAATGTCGAAAAGTGGAAAGTCCATCTATATGGGAGTGGGTAGATTCCGTGGAAGAAACATACAGTATGGAGGGACTGAAGTACGGCGTAGAGGAGGAAAAAAAAGGATTTAAAAACAAGTGGGAATGTTGGAAAGATTTTAAGAAAACATGGAGCTATGTAGAAAATCTGAGAAAGTAGTGGAGAAATGGTAGAAAATAAGAGGTAGAAGGGGGTACAAAGGGGAAAGGGGGGGGGGGGTGGGAGGGTGAAATAGAGATTTTAGAAATGTGAGTATAAGGAGAAGAGCCAAGAATCTCTTAGTACTCAGTATTATTTTTGTATGTGCATTATCTTGGCTGGATTCATGGAAATGTATTGATGTAACATAATTGAAATCTTGATAAAATAAAAGAATAAAAAAAAAAAAAAGAACAAACCTACATTCCCTGTCTTGTTTGCACCACCTGTATACTGCTGGGCTGGGGGGGGGGGGGTACCCATGCCATTTTTCTCAATGATTTTCATCCATATTGCCGTGACCAGACATTACATTAAAGCCGCAAGCAGTTTTAAATGACTTTTTTTCCTTTAGAAATTTAATTTTGTGCAGGGACAGTTCTAAACACGGGACACACGTGCCACTTCACAGGCATACTATAGACACCCCCCAGGTATGATATTTAAAGGAATATTTCACTTTTTTTTCACTTTATGCATCATTAAAATCACTGCTCCCGAAAAAACTTCAGTTTTTAAAACTTATTTTTGCATTGATACATGTGCCCTGCGGCAGGACCCGGGTCCCCAAACCCTTTTTAGGACAATAACTTGCATATTAGCCTTTAAAATCCGAACATTCGAGTCCCATAGACTTTAACGGGGTTCGATAGTTCATGCAAACTTTCGGTCCGTTCGCAGGTTCTGGTGCGAATCGAACCGGGGGGGTGTTCAGCTCATCCCTACTCTTTACCATTAAAATATAATAAAATAAAAATGACTATTTGAAATGGTACATACTACAACTTTGTGATTTTTTTTTTCCCAAAAAAATGAAATTACACATATTAACACAAGCAAGCAATCTAGACAGAATAGTCTGATAGGATCAGCTGTTTGTTGTAGACATACTGCTTCTGTTCATATGTGTATAGGGCTAGTCAATTCTGGATTTGATTTTGTGACAATCACATTCTCCAAAAAAAATAAAAAATCTTTCAGCCTAGGTGACCTAACTTTATATGAGAGAAATGGTCAGCAAGTGTTACAAAGCAAATTGCTCTGACAATACCGCTACTACTGTAAATGTTGAAAGGACTGGCCGGCAGGTCAGCGACTGCCAATCAAGCGGACAGAAAAAGCCGCTTGTTGAGCCTGTGATTTCAACACAGGCCGCAATTATCCAGTACTATTCCTGTTCCTCAGCAGCTCTTCTGATTAAACCTGCCTTCCTTTTACATCTCTTTCAGAGTGCGATTCACACACTAATTAGTTGCCTGCTCTCCACTGAGATGTCAGACCCTCAGTCAATTTATCTCTATTTCAGCCTGCTTAGAGTGACTTCCCCAGTTATCAAAATTTAATCATGCCTGCAAAAATGTTGAAAAGTGGTCATTAGAGGCAAAAGGCCACAGGATACAATATTCATTTTTCTCTATCTTGCAGTCATCCAGCTGGCATCTATAATGGATATCCTGGGGGCTGTGAGAACACGTTGATTTATGCAACCTCGCTCTTGCTTTCACTGCGGTGCACCAGGCAGCTTTAAAGAACAGGCTTTAACAAGGTCTGAGGTGGGAGGACATTAATCATGGTAGCATTGTATGTGGAAAAGGGTGCTGTGTAGTCAGAAGAACCCCCTATAGCAAAGCAGTTAGGTTTTTGTACCACCTTCTCAGTGATAAAGGAGAGTTTGACAATTGATTAGACCTTTCTGTAACCTTGCAGTCCTATGAAATGATGAGAGGGAGATAGCAGAAGAAAGGCAAGGGAATTAGAAACAGAATGATCTCCAGGCTGACAGGCTGAAATGTGCAATAACTTCATGATTCCCGCCTGAAACTGGCTATCAAAAATCAGTCCCAACCTGTTTGAAAGGAAGAAAAAGCCTATTCAGGCACACAGCAGCCAGTGCCAATCATTGTTCTCATCAGCTGATACACTGTGCCTTTTGCGTAACTCGTATACAAGGGGTTCTGATATCATCTCTTTGGAGGTAGTTTTTCAAAGGAAATATGCTACTTGTCAGTCTTAACCTCTTCATTTACCAAGACAGCTTTGGGTTTATATTCAGTCTGAAATAAATGTCAAGTAAATGGATATATTTAAACATTTGTTTTTTATTGTTAGTTAATGCTTTAACATTAGGAGTGCTTTCACACTGAAAGCGCCCGGGCATCGGGGGTAAAGCGATGCTATTTTTAGCGGCGCTTTACCAACGTTTTTGCAGTGCCTTTCGGCCACTAGCGGGGCACTTTTAACCCCTGCTAGTGGCCGAAAAAGGGTTAAAAGCACTGCCCATTGATTTTGGCACTGCCCTTTGATTTCAATGGACAGGGGCGCTTTAGGAGCGGTGTATTCACCGCTCCTAAAGCACTGTAAAGAAGCTGCTGGCGGGACTTTTTTTACACCCTGCCAGCTCAGTGCCCCAGTGTGAAAGCAACAGGCTTTCACACTGGGATTGCAGCTGGGGCGATTTTCAGGTGCTTTACAGGCGCTATTTTTTGTGCTAAAGTGCCTGAAAAACACCTCCAGTGTGAAAGGGGTCTAACAGTTAATATTAGGGTCATTTGGGAATAAAAATCCCCAAATAACATATTGTCAGGGCTGGGCTCAGCCCTTCCTTCTCAGAGCTCTGTGCTCAGCTGTCTGTTAATTACCAGTACTCTTCATTCCCCAGTGACTCACCTGGTCTTCATTTCCTGCTTGTCAGCTAGCCCTGCTGGTTATTTAAACTGCCTGGATCAGATCTCCTGTGCCTTCGCCTGGTCAACATATCTGTATACTCTCTGCTGTGTTTTCCTGTTAAAGACTTTTGCCTGGCTGACTTCTCTTCTGGTTCCTGATTCTCTAATACGCTGATCTCTGGATTCCTGTTTCACTGGCTTGTTCCGACTACCCGCTCTGGTTACCAAACCCTGGCTATGTTTTTACTACGTTTTCTCAAAAAAGTGTGATTTTTACTGCACTTCTGTCTCAGTCTGATTCATGGTTCCTGACACATATAAACCTTTAACAGCATTTATTTTAGTTTTCAAAGGATTGTAGACTATACTGTACCTTATATGTTACTATATAACATTGAGATCCCCATATTATGGTCTGTTGGGAGATTTCACCTCACTATCTTTTCTGTTGAGCACAACCAAAGTGCAGTGATCTTGGCAAATGACACACAGGGGTCAATTCACTAAGAGTTAAATAACGGCCTAAAAATGTGGTAAAATAACGCTTGCAGTAAATCAGTTTTAAAAGTGCAACTCCATAAGAATTTTGCTTTAAATACCGAATCCGGTATTTGTTCAATTTATCAGAAATTACTGCATTATTTAATGAAGCAATTTATCTCCTTGAACTGGTTGCTAAGGAGCGGGCCAGAAAGCCAGCCGCCGCATCCTTAACAACGGATGATTTATCAGCTGCCAGCAGGTTCATTGCTGACAGCTGAATGTAAAAAAACATGGCGACAATTAAAAATTATGAAAAAACAGTGTGGGGTCCCCCCAGTTCATACCAGGCCCTCATGGTCAGAAAGGGGGCGAGTGAGCATTCCCCCTACTGAACCATACCAGGCCACATGCCCTCAACATGGGGGGTGGGTGCTTTAGGGCAGGGGTGTTTTGTCCCCACCCCAAAGCACCTTGTCCTCATGTTAATGGGGACAAAGGCCTCATCCCCCAACCCTGGCCGGTGGTTGTGGGGGTCGGCCGACAGGGGGCTTATCAGAATCTGGAAGCCCCCTTTAACAAGGGGCCCCCAGATGCCGTCTCCCCCTATGTGAATGAGTAGGGGTACCCCTACCCATTCACCAAAAAAGTGTCAAACAGTAATAAAAACACAGAGACAGTTTTTGACAATTTGTTTATTAAAAAATAAAAAAAAACAGTGTCCCCCCGCACCGTGGACCTAAAAAAAATAAAAACCGCTGCCGTGGTGAGTGGGGTGGTGTGATTGACAATGAATTTACATCGGGGAACACTGTTTTTATATTTTTAGAAGAGGAATTGTCAAAAACTGTCTCTGTTTTTTATTACTTTTTGACACTTTTTTGGTGAATGGGTAGGGATACTATGTACCCCATACTCATTCACATAGGGGGGATCTGGGGGCCCCCCTTGTTAAAGGGGGCTTCCATATTCTGATAAGCCCCCCACCTGCAGACCCCCACAACCACCGGACAGGGTTGTGGGGATAAGGCCCTTGTCCCCATCAATATGGGGACAAGGTGCTTTGGAATGGGGGGCAGAGCCCTCCCTGCCCCAAAGCACCCACCCCCCATGTTAAGGGCATGTGGCCTGGTATGGTTCAGGAGGGGGGGTTTGCTCGCCCCACCCCCTTTCCTGACCTGCTGGGCTGCATGCTCAGATAAAGGTCTGATGTGGATTGTGGAGGGGACCCCACACCTTTTTTTTTGCTTGGGGTTCTCTTTAAAATCCATACCAGACCTGGTTTAGACCTAGTATGGACTGAGGGGGGTCACACACTGCTTTTTTTCATAATTTTTAATTGTCACCATTTTTTTACATTCAGCTGTCAGCGGGGAACCCGCTGACAGCTGATAAGTCTTCCGTTGTTAAGGATACGCCGGCCTGCTTCCCAGCCCGCTTCTTAGCAACCATGTGGGCAGAGCCCTGCATGGCCACGATGTTTTCAAATAGTGACAGAGAGTGCAGGGAGAGGATCCCCTGCCCGCTGTCACACTGAGGTGGGGAGTGGGGGGAGAGGCTGCAGGGGCTGGAACATGTTGCATGTTTCACCCTAAATACAGGTGAAACATGCAACATGTTCTGAACACAATGAATGGCTTTGTTTTGATGTAATTCACTGTGTACTATTGTGTTTAGCTCTGTGATTGGTCACCTTGATCACATGGTACAGACAGGGCCAATCACAGCCCATCCGTACCATGTGATTGGCTGTGGCCAATCATAGCTAATCACAATAGTAAACACTGAATGAATAGTTTTCATTCAGAAAAAATGGTTACTTATAATCACAGAAGCAATCTTAGTGTGGTAACACTATGGTAACACTGTATTGCTCTGGTCACTGTATGTACAAAAAAATATATATAAAAAAAAAAAAAAAATTATATATATATTTTTTTTTGCATACTGTCACCAATCAGTGTCCCTGATCACTGCCACACCAGTTATATGATGATGTTGTGCCGCACTGGTGACAGTATCCATTTTTAAGAAATTGAGATTTTTTTTTTTAATTCTTAATTTTCCAAAAAATTGTGACAAAAAATTACAAGTTCAAAAAGCTTGCCATGCCCCTTACTAAATAACTTGGGCTGTCTACTTTCCAAAAAGGGGTCATTTGGGGGATATTTGTACTGTCCTGGCATTTTCAGGCCTCAAGAAATGAGATAGGCCGTGAGTACTCTATAACTTTTCTGCAGACTAAATTCTCTACACTGATTTTGGTTATTTTCACCAAAGAAATGAAGCAGTATACACTTTGGCCTAAATTTATGAAGAAAGATTATTTATTTGCAAAATTTTATAACAGAAAAGAAGAAAAAAAAATGTTTCCAAAATTTTTGGTCTTTTTTCGTTTGTTTTTTGCAAAAAATAAAAAAAACTGCGGTGATTAAATACCACTGAAAGAAAGCTCTATTTGTGTGAAAAAATGTATAAAAATGTTATATGAAAAAAACAGTGTTGCATGACCGCGCAATTGTCATTCAAAGTGTGACAGCGCTGAAAGCTGAAAATTGCCCTGAGCAGGAAGGGGGGAAAACTGTTCGGTGTTGAAGCGGTTAAATACCCCCTTTGTACTATAGCAGTTGCCCAAATGCATTTGTCAATGAATGATTCCCCACACACGGCTAATGTGTAAGGTAAAGTCTACAGGATTGGAAATATAAGTTTGTAAATGGATAGAAAACTGGCCAAAATACAGAATTCAGAGAGTAGTGGTTAATGACTCTTAAGCCCTATATACACGGTCGGACTTCCATCTGACTTTTCCGTGGATTTTTGTCCGAACGGAGTTGGCCGGGCACACCCATAGCATACACACCACAGGACTTTTCTGCAAACTTTCCCAAAACTTTTTGCAACATCACGTGGTTTTTCTGCTCTTTTCTGCTCCATCGGACAAACTTTTTTTGCTTTTTTCTTGTTTTCATCGGACAAAAGTTGGGTCTGCAAACGGACAAACTTTTGCCCAACAAAAGTCCGATGGAGCAAAGTCCGACTGTGTGTACAGAAAACCATCGGACTTTTGTCCGATGGACAAAACAACTAATGTTAAAATCAACCAACAATAGCAGAAGTTGACCAAAGGGTGGCGGTAAAGAGCAGAAAAGAGCTGAAAAACCACGTGATGTTGGAAGAAGTTTTGGGAAAGTTTGCAGAAAAGTCCTGTGGTGTGTATGCTATGGGTGTGCCCGGCCAACTCCGTTCGGACAAAAATCCACGGAAAAGTCCGATGGAAGTCCGACCGTGTGTGTGTGGCTTTACTCTGAATGGTCTAAGGTTATCAGTGGTTTACCCCAAGGTTCAGTGCTGGGACCCTTACTTTTTAATATCTTTATAAATGATATTGGGTCTGAGATCAAAAGTAACATTTCTGTCTTTGCAGATGACACGAAGCTATGCAGTGGAATAATGTCCTTACAGGATGTCGCCAATTTACAAGCCAACCTCAATTCTCTGTCTAATTTGGCGACTATGTGGCAGATAAGGTTTAATGTTGATAAATGTAAAGTTATGCACTTGGGGGCTAAGAATATGCATGCATCATACATACTAGGGGGAGTACAACTGGGGGGATCCATAGTGGAGAAGAATCTGGGGGTTTTGGTAGATCATAAGCTCAATAATGGCATGCAATGCCATGCTGCAGTTTCCAAAGTGAGCAAAGTCCTTTCTTGTATTAAGAGAGGTATGGACTCCAGAGAGAGAGAGAGATATCATTTTGCCCCTGTTCAAATCATTAGTAAGACCTCATCTGGAATATGCAGTTCAGTTTTGGGCCCCAGTTCTCAAAAAGGATATTGGGGAACTGGAGAAAGTGAAGAGAAGGGCAACCAAACTGATAAGAGGCTCAGCTATGAGGAAAGATAAGAGGAACTGAATTTATTTACTCTTGAGAAGAGGAGAATAAGGGGGCATATGATCAACATGTACAAATATATAAGGGGTCTATATAGTGAATTTGGTGTTGAGTTATTCACTTTATGGTCAACACAAAAGACAAGGGGGCACTCTTTACGTTTAGAGGAAAAAAAGATTTCATCTCCAAATACGGAAAGGTTTCTTCACAGTAAGAGCTGTGAAAATGTGGAACAGACTCCCTGCAGAGGTGGTTCTGGCCAGCTCAGTAGATTGAAAGAAAGGCCTGGATACTTTCCTAAATGTACATAATATAACCGAGTACTAATCAGTTATAGGTATAGTTGATCCAGGGTAAATCCGATTGCCTCTCAGGGGATCAGCAAGGAATTTTTTCCCCTGCTGTAGCAAATTGGATCGTGCTCTGCTGGGGTTTTTTGCCTTCCTCTGGATTAACTGTGGGTATAGAATTGGGTATATGGGATTGTAAGATATTTTTTATTTTATTTTTTTATTTTTTTATGGTTGAACTGGATGGACTTAAAAATTGCAGTTCAGCAAATACTATCTTCGGCGTTTTTTTTTTCTCTTAAAGTGTATTTTCTTTTTTTTTGTAGCCAGATTAGGATAACACCTACTTTATATTTGTGATCCTTACACTGTACAAAAACATGGAGTGCCACTCAAAGCACAGCAAGACTTCCCCCTGCAGTCCAAGAACAGATCAGGTGCTAGCGTTCAATCAAGCTCATTCAGGCTAGCTGAAACAGATCGGAAGACAGAAAGTAAAAACGCCACACACCAGAACCCAGCCACCTAGAGAGGTAAAGACTTCAGCCTAAACTCCTTCTGGCTTTGCTCCTCTGACATGTTTCACCCCGCCTTTGGGGCTTAATCATAGAGATGAGAGGGTAACCGAGAGGCTTTTATACATCAACAGCCACATAAACAGATAGTGACGTGCAGACATACAAACAGAAATAGCTGGACTGGAGCCAAAACAAGGCATGACATGAAAGTTAAGCCCTGTACACACGATCGGATAACCTATGGATTTTCGTCCGATGGATTTGTCCATCGGAAATCCGATGAAACAGTTTTTCATCAGTCTTGGCCACACACCATCAGTTCCAAAACCGACGGCAACAAAACGAGGGCAAGTACAACACGTACAACGGCGCTAAAAAGGGAAGAACAAATCTAATGGCGTCACCCCTTGGGCTGCTTTTGCTGATTTCGTGTTACCGTGTGTTAGTAAAAGTTTGGTGAGAGCCGATTCGCGCTTTTCAGTCTACGTGCTTTGCAGATCGATTCCTGGTGTTCAGTTTGTGTTTGTGGGTTCGTATTTGTTATTCAGTGCGTGCAGTCAGGTCGTTACTGCCTTGCAGTGCCTTCTTGGCTGTTCGTTTACTGTTTTTCAGGTCGCTCTTCTCAGGCCTTGCTGTTCCACGGTGCGTTCTGTTTGAGTTTGTTCTGACCAGCCGACCGGTTTAAGACCATGTTTGAAGTGCGTTCTCGTTCTCGAGCTCGTGCTGGCTTTGGGCTTGGTGTTGCAGTTAACACTGTAACCCAAGTTCAGTCTGTGAACAGGGTGAGGAAGAGTTCATGGACTAAGAATTGGTTGCTCCAGCGGGACCAATTCTCTCATATGCCTCTGCTGCGGGAAATCCATGAGAATAATCCTGATGATTTCAGGAATTATCTTAGGATGACGGACCCCGTTTTTCACCGTCTGTGGATTTGCTGTCCCCCTATATAACGAGCCAGGACACTGTGATGCGCCAGGCCATCACTGCCGAGCAGAGGCTTATTGCCACGTTGAGATACCTGGCGACTGGGAGAAGCTTGCAGGACCTCAAGTTCACAACAGGCATATCCCCCCAGGCTCTCGGGATCATTATCCCTGAGACGTGTTCGGCCATTATTCAGGTCCTGCAGAAGGACTATATGAAGGTAAGTTTGCTCCTTTAACATCACATTATATGTTTGGATTGTTTGATAATGTTATTAATTTTTATCCTCCTTCACAAATTTGCCTGTTTGTAATATCCTGGTAATGTCCCCATTTTCCCCATGCATCTTTTTACCTGTAATGGCCTTTTTTCCGGCCTGCATGCCTATTTCCCTTCACTAACCTCTCCAGCATGCTATCCTGGGCCCAAACACAGCTAGCCTTCTTTTTTCCTTTTTGAATTTTTTGGGTCAGTACCCTCGTAGTTTGACAACCCTCCCTCCCCCCCTAAAAATGTTAAAATAGTTTTAGTTCTCAATTAAGATCAGCAGAGTGGTAGAGCCTTTTTTTTGATCCCCCAAAATCACCTCAAAATCTCCCCCCCTTAGATTATTTGAGAATGTCCACTCAGCGGGGGTGAGGCATCTGCTAAGTGGGCCTTTGTTTTTTGTTAGGAAATACTCCCTTAAATAATAATGTTAGAATGATGTTGGTCAACGATGTCTTTGTGTGTAATCTGCTTGCACTGTAAACAGAAAACGTACTAATGTCTTCTTTTTGTTTGACTCCACAGTTCCCTAGCACACCACAGGAATGGCTGACTGTGGCTGATCAATTTGCCCAGCGGTGGGACTTCCCCAACTGCGGAGGGGCAATTGATGGGAAGCACATCCACATAGTGCCGCCACCCCATTCGGGGTCATACTATTTCAACTATAAAGGTTTTAATAGCATAGTGTTAATGGCGGTGGTGTCGGCACGGTACGAGTTCCTGTATGTGGACGTGGGGAAGAACGTCCGGATGTACGATGGCGGAGTATTCGCAGAGACGGAGTTCGCTCACCGTCTGCAGGCTGGGGGTCTTGCACTGCCTCCAGATGCAGACAACGTGGAAGGACTACCGTTCGTTTTCATCGCGGATGAAGCTTTTGGACTTGGACCACACCTCATGCGGCCGTTTCCCCAACGCACCCTCACCCCGGAGAGGAGGGTTTTTAATTACCGGCTGGTCAGAGCCCGGAGAGTTGTGGAGAATGCCTTCAGGATAATGGCCAGCCGGTTCCGCCTGTTTCAGACAGCTATACATTTGGCGTAATACAAGCTGAACCACATTGTGTACTGCTGCTGCATATTGCACAACTTTCTAAGACAATTATCATCTACATATGTGTCATCAGTTGGGCCTGAGGCCGGTCCATCCGAAATGACCATTCTGACCGGCCTCAACACTGCCCGTACTGGCTTGGCCCCCCAAAGTGCCCGTGAAGTACGTGAGAAATACGGGTAGGGGGGCCATCACAATGCCAGACCACATCTGACCTTTAGCTTTTTGCTAATAAAAATTTGTTTTATATTTACTACAAACTTGTTTTGTCATTCTTGTATTTTCGGTTTATGTGTCTCCCAGGTTCTAGTAGTGCCAAGTGTATTTGTCCTTAGTAAATAGCCTCAATTCTCACTGGTAAAAACCTTGTTTTTGCATCTTCAGAACTGCTATTGAGCATAGAAAGAACAAGCCACACCTTTTTTAGACTTCCAGAATCTTTTTACTTTGTGCACCAAATTTTTTTGTGGTTTTCTAGATTAAACAATGTTTTTTTTTAATTATTTTTTTTGGAGTTTTTTTTGCAGAAACATGCATGGGTCAAAATACCAAACTTTTTTAAACAAATTAAAAAAATAACACAGTGAAAAAGACAAACATGAGATGGGGTGATGTCACCCCTGATCCATCCCAAATGTGAAGAACCACACTTTCTTTTTGGGGCTCAAATGGGTATCTTCAACATGATCCCATGGCTAAGGTAAACATGTGCTATCTGCCATCATGGGGGATCAATGGACGTGCTTTGGGGGTGAAAACCCTTCCTCTCACCTACTTGAGTAGGGAGGAAGAGGTTGCACCCCCAAAACAGGGACATAGATATCCTGTGACGGCAGATAGCACATGTTGAGTCACTGTGTGCATTTTCACATTTGGGCAGGTTGAAATACCGTTGCACATTTTGGATGCCAAATAGCACACTTAAAAAGGGGGGGTTCAGACTATTCGCCCCAAAATATCGATAATATTTTTATATTTCTGCTCAATCACATTCATTTGAGTTCGCATAATGTCCATTTCGCTACTACATTCCATTATTTCCTGAATGATTATTTTGGCGCTAGCACTCGAGAATGTTGGATTTGGAGTTCCTGACACACCACCACGTTCAGCCCCTAAAATAAATAAAAAATTGAAATATGCAGGCCTACATCTGCATTTACCTTGAAGTTGTGGTGACAGACACTGACCTGTTGTGCTGATAAGCTCCACCTCTCCTTCCTCCACCTCCCCTTCCTCCACCTCCGCTTCCTCCACCTCCGCTTCCTCCACCTCCGCTTCCACCACCTCCGCTTCCTGAACATGCTGATCTTGGTCTGCTTTGTGATCTTCGGGGAGTTTCTGTGGTCTTTGGTTCCTCGTTTCCTCAGCTTGGTGTCCTCCCAGTCTCCTTTCCCCTATGGGAATGGAAAAAATAATGTATCCTTTAGCACACAGAGATTTTAGGCCTGAAAATGGATTCATTGTTTTGAAGTGGGGTACAATTGATATTTGGGCCTGAGTTCCAAGATGAACATATGAGATCTTGCAAACTCTACAAAGCAGCATGTTATTTTTTAATACAAATACACTTGGATAACCACCAAGGTATCCACTGGACCACCTGTGTGTGACCCCGTTTATAAATTTGGTCATGTGGCCCAGACTATAGTATCTTGCTCCAGACAAAAAAGCAGAGTACACAACTGCTGGAGTGTCATCTCCTTTACCCAGAATCCAGTTTAGCCTTTCATTCACATTCTAGTTTTACTTACAACACATCATCTAGCCAACAATGTGTAGATAAACATTGTTTAATTAAAATGAGGCATGCCCACATGTAGTTTACGTGGATATGTGCCAAACATGTTTTGGGGAAGACGATCAAGTGTTTTTTACGACACATTTACCAAATAAGTGGACTCTCAACTTAACATAAAAGTTGTCATTTTAAAATGTGAAACCAGTCAAGCCAAGCACATGGTGCACAACATGGAAGAATACATATTACAATGTGAAAGAACACAGTAAAAATAAAAGCTTAATTTTTTCTATGCTTTTTTGAAGCCTCCTATACTGCTCCGGCTCCCTCAGCTTTAGGTCAGACCACCTTTTACGGAGCTGCTCCTTGGACCTCCTGACCCCATATTTTTAATAGAGAGTCCTCGCCACTTTGTCCATAATTTGAGACTTCCGGAGATTATGGGTGTCGTATGGGCCATGCTTGCCGTCGTAATCCTTCCTCCGCAGAATGTCCACCATCTCCGCCATCTCAGCAAATGACATATTAGTCGCCTTGTATCTTTTGTTACTGGATCGGGACGTTTCCACCTCCGGGCTTTCCTCGTCGGTAATTTCGAATAAAGAAGCCACCTGTGTCTGCGACATGTCGCCGTCTCACACTGTGCGCCGATTGTTAAGGGGCGGGAAAATGCAGAAAAAGACCGTCATGGGCGGCCGACGAGGGCGGAGTTACACGCATGCGCAAGGTATAAAAAGGGGAAAGAAGTTATTAGGGATGCGTGGAGTAAGGACGACCGGAAGTGCACAAACGAACACAACTAAGGTAAGAAAGGAACTGGGGCCTGCAGTGGCCTATAATGGTTCATGATTGTAAAGGGCAATATTGTGATAAGTTGAGGAGAATCAAATGTGATCTGTGTTTATTTTTCCTTGGTTTTTTACTTGCAGACAATAAAATATGCATAAACTACGTGAGCCGTATGTCATGTTGATTTTTATTGAGAAATATAAAGAACTGCGCAACCTGTGGGAACTGAAACATCCAGCGTACCACAAGAGTGATGTACGTCGGGCAACTATTACCAAATTAGCATATGATATGAAGCCATGGATCCCAGATGCAGACTACATTATGATAAATAATAAAATCAACAACCTGCGTAATTCCTATAAAAAAAAATACAAAGAAGTGCGCGAGTCGAAGAGATCAGGAGCAGCAGCCGACGATGTAGTACAGCCCAAGCTGTGGTACTACAAACATCTTCAATTTCTGGATGACCAGTTCGAGGCCAGGGAATCTATTTCCAGCCTTCCCTCAACCCTTCCTTCCACCCTTCCCTCCAGCGTTCCTTCCACCCTTCCCTCCACCCCTGCAGAGGGGGAGGAGGAGCCACCTGAACTTGAAGAGCCAGATCTTCGCATCTTCAGCCAGGTATAGTATTTTTGCACATAATTATTGCCCTCTAAGTAATATTGTGATGAAATTGTTGGATTAGCCCAAAATGATAACACACCCCCCCCCCAAAAAAAAATGCACCAGTCATGATATCCAAATTGTGTGTGATAGATTCCCCAAAAAATCTAACTATGTTTTTTTATTTAAAAACAGGATGAGGCCAGCCAGGAGGAAGAGGCTCAGGAATGTGGCAGGCAGGAGGAGGCAGGGCCAAGTGGGACTCAGCAGGTCCCCAGGCCTAGTGGCAGCACAAGTGGCTCCCCTCCACGTCAGACCGCCAAAACATCGGCGGATGACACAAGTGGAGGAGGAGTCACTAAAGATGATCTGTGAGGCTGCTGCCATCTTGAGGGCCCCCCTCAACCCTACAGAGGGTTTTAGTAGTTATCTGGCAGATAAGTTGCTACAAATGGAGGCGGGACAACGGGCCCTCGGTGAGCACATTATCTATATGGCATATATCTCTCATTAGGCCAATCCTTCTCCTCCTTCTCCTCCTCCTCCTGACACATTACCACCCACAGTGGCCCGGCCTGCAAAGGTGCGTGGACGGGGCCGTGGAGAGAACGCTGCAGGGAAGCATGGAAGGAAGGCTACAGGGAAGAGCAGGAGGTGATTCTCTGGCCTCGTGCTGCTCTTCCAGAAGTTGCAGTTTGATGGAGTACCACAGCTTGGGATGATGTATGTCTTTGGCTGCTGCTCCTGATTTCATGCTGTTGTTTATCTTATTGTTCATCATAGTCATGTCTGCCTTTGGGGTCCAATGACTTCATATTTTCTGCTAATTTCTGAATTGTTGCCCTTCGTTTTTTGTTTCCTTTTTTGCCAAAATAAATGGAGATTTGATTTCAGCCAACATACTTGCCTGATGTGTTTTTATTATGAGTAGCAATAACATTTCATAAATACAATGTGTAATTAATAACAAGGGACACCAACCTCCATGAGGAAACGTGAAAATATAAAATGTTGTTGTGAGAAATTGACACACCAAAAAATGCACAACAAATTAAAAAACAAAAAAAAAAAGGTTTGGTGTAATTTGTGAGGTTGGCCTTTAAAGGAGTAGTAAAGTTACATGTTTTTTCACCTTAATGCATCCTATGCATTAAGGTGAAAAAACATTCGACAATACTGCTCCCCCCCCCCCGAGCCCCCGTTTTACTTACCTGGCCCCTCGAAAGTCCCGCGCTCGTCCCCGTCATCCTCTTCGGTTTTCAGCCTGGCCGCCGATTGGCTACACTGGATGGATCACATCCAATGACGCGGCGCGCCGGGGGGGCGGGGCCGAGTGATACAGTCGGCGGCTATGGCCGCCGCTGTATCACGGGAGCGCGCCCGCAATAACTCCACACCATGCTCGCTCGCTCGCATTATGGTGTGGAGTCCTTGCGGGGAGGAGCCAAGACAGCCGCCGAGGGACCCCAGAAGCGGAGGATCTGGGCCACTGTGTGCAAAACGAGCTGCACAGTGGAGGTAAGTATATACTGTTTGTTATTTAAAAAAAAAAAACAGGAACCTGTAGTGTTCCTTTAAGAATCAAACTAATTATTCATAAGATCACAAGAAAGAAGAAAGACATAAGTTTGTCAGAACTCGTGATAAAGATCTGCAGCAAAAACGACATTTTAAACACCATTCTAAAGCAAAAAACGATGCGCTGCATTAAACGAGGCAATAACTTGCAGAATGACGAATGTGCTCTCTCCATTAGGAACGCTAGTTTTACCAGAACGAGCGCTCCCGTCTTCTTAATGCAGTCTGAGCATGCGTGGGTTTTTTAACCGATGGACTTGCCCATAGACGATCGGAATTTACCATCGGTTTTTGATCCATCGGAAAATTTTAAAACAAGTTCTATTTTTTAAAACCGATGGAAAAAAGACCGATGGGTCCCATACACGATCGGTTTGTCTGATGAAAACAATCCATCGGACGGTTTTCATCTGTAAAACCGATCGTGTGTACAGGGCTTTAAAGGTGAATCTCAGCCTTAAAACAAAAAAATAATGGACTGCAATCAAAAATAATATGGATTATAAGTACTAAAATGCTGAGTATATGAAGTAACAGTCTGGATCTATAAAACAAAAAATCTCCGTTATTACACAAGAGATTAATAAAATCATCATAGAAAATGTTGTAGAATAATACATGAATATATAAATGTATACACTAATTATTGGTAATAATCTGTGGGGTCAATAGAGAAATACAGTACACTCACCGGTCACTTTATTAGGTATACCTTGATAGTACCGCGTTGGACCCCCTTTTGCCTTAATTCTTCATGGCATATATTCATAAAGGTGTTGGAAACATTCCTCAGAGATTTTGGTCCATATTGACATGATAGCATCACGTAGTTGCTGCACATCCATGATACAAATCTCTTGTTCCACCACATCCCAAAGGTGCTCTATTGGATTGAGATATGGTGACTGTGGAGGCCATTGCAGTACAGTGACCTCATTGTCATGTTCAAGAAACCAGTTTGAGATGATTTGAGTTTTGTAAAATTGTGCATTATCCTGCTGGAAGTAGCCAAGCATGGTCAGCAACAATACTCAGGTAGGCCGTTGTGTTTAAATCATGTTCAATAAGGGGCCCAAAGTATGTCAAGAAAATATCCTCCACACCATTACACCAACAGCCTGAACCGTTAAAACAGGGCAGGATCGATTCAAGCTTTCATGTTGCTTACGCCAAATTCTGACCCTACCATCTGAATGTCGCAGCTGAAATCGAGACTCGTCAGACCAGGCAACGTTTTCCCAATCTTCTATTGTCCAATTTTGGTGAGCCTGTGTGAATTGTAGCCTCAGTTTCCTGTTCTTAGCTGACAGGAGGGGCAACCGGTGTGGTCTTCTGCTGCTGTAGTGCATTTGCTTTAAGGTTCGATGTGTTGTGCATTCTATCATCTCAAACCAGTCTGCCCATTCTACTCTGACATCAACAAGGCATTTTTCATCCACAAAACTGCCGCTCACTGGATATTTTCTCTGTTTCGGACCATTCTCTGTAAACCCTTGAGATGATTGTGTGTGGAAATCCCACTAGATCAGCAGTTTTTGAAATACTCAAGCCGTGTACACACGATCGGTTTTACAGATGAAAACAGTCCGATGGACTGTTTTCATCGGACGAACCGATCGTGTATGGGCCCTATCGGTCTTTTTTCCATCGGTGTGAAAAAATAGAACATGTTCGAAATTTATCTGATGGGGAAAAAAACATCGGATAAAAAACCCACGCATGCTCAGAATCAAGTCGACGCATGCTCAGAAGCATTGAACTTCATTTTTCTCGGCTCATCGGAGTGTTTTACGTCACCACGTTTGAAACAGTCAGTTTTTTGACTGATGGTGTGTAGGCAAGACTGATGGAAGACAGTTTCATCGGATTTCCAATGGAAAAAAACATCGGATTAGAATCCATAGGATATCCAATCGTGTGTACAGGGCTTCAGACTAGCCCACCTGACACCAACAACCTTGCCACGTTTAAAGTCACTTAAATCCCATTTCATCCCCATTCTGATGCTCGCTTTGAACTTCAGAAAGTCGTCTTTACCACGTCTAGATGCCTAAATGCATTGAGTTGCTGCCATGTGATTGGCTGATTAGCAATTTGTGTTACCAAGCAAATAAGCAGTATAGTCAGTGTTTTTCTGGCGCTCCACATGGAGTAATCCTTAGTAGTCTGTGGCTGTAATAGCTGGATGGTGATGTATCCATAGGTTGGGTGGTTGGAGAAGAAAGGGGGTATTAAGGGTTAAAAAGGAAGGCAGCCATCCTTCAGAGTGTATCCATAACTCAGCAAAAGACATGTAAGGAAAAAACAGGGAGGGGAAGGCACCGACCTGAGTGTAGTATTAAAATTATGACTTTAATAGGATAAGATTAAAAACACTTACAAGATGATAAAAGATGCATGCTCGTCAAAGTAAAGTGCAGTCCTGGCATTCCACATGGCTCTGCGGGTCCCACCGCTGTTCCGGATAGCTGGAAAGGAATGGGCAGCTCGCTGGAATGGATCACAGTGTTTCTCCAGGAGCAAGGAACCAAGGAGCATTTATTTAAAGCGTAACTTCATTATTGTTGAGAAGAAAACATTTCCCTCTATGGGTGATCTCTGTACATTGCAAGGATTATAACAACCTTTGTTGCAAGTTCCTACCTTTTGTTATTCTGAAGAAATCCCTGTGTGTTTGCCTGTGTGTTTGTCTGTGCCACTGTTCTTAGTGGGTCTAATGGGAGTGGTTTCATAATTAACTGTCAGGTGTGCAGCTGCAGGGCTCTAATGAGGAAATCTGCTGGGCCTGCATCCATTTAGATGTGTTCCTATTGAAATTATCTCTCCAAACATGACATTTTTGCTGCAGGGGATGCCTGAAATCTGACTTGTATCTTAGGCAGACTTCTGGGGAAATTGGTGAGCCAATCACACAAGCTCTGTGTACAGAACAACTCCATGTAGCCATTTTGCATTGCATTCCCAGAAAATTACATTGGCTGCAGATTGAAAAGGAATGGTAATTTTTAATAACATTCAATTACAATATGATTAGTGTGGCAATTATATTTACTATATTATTTTTTCTTTATTTGCTATTTTTTTTCCCCACGAAAGTGGAGTTACCCTTAAACTATAGGTGGGTGATTACAAGTGGTTCACATATACAGTATATTATGTAGGTGATGGCGCAATAGAAATGTTTCTAATATTATAGAATCTCTGTGTAAGTGAGATTCCAGAAAATGATATCATGTTTAAACACCAACGCAAAGTCTGAAACTGATGAATGAGTTTATGTGTTTATTAGAGTTTGCAGTGTATTTGACCAAATGCCATGGAAAACATTTATTTTTACATGAAGCACATAAACAACTAATTCTAAAACTGTCAAACTGCAAAGGTCAGACTTATGGTTTGAACAATAGCACTTCATTTATCCATCCAGTATTTATACATTACATTTCCATTGGAAAATTGCAGAAAATCATTGAAAATAGAATCAGGTAAAAATAATATGTTTGTTTATACAAGAAGAATGTCTTTGTTCTTGTAGAATACTGATATGATCCATAATATAAAAAAATATATACATTTCTCCTTTTATCTGTTTAGTGCTGTTAGAAAAATGAAAAAATATTCTTGAGTAGTTCCTATTATATTTTGCTTTTTGTCCTTCTGTCAATTTCTACAGAAAACTGCAAAAGTTGTTTTCTATAGCACAATTTACTGACAAAATAGAAAAAAAAAAACACTGTAAGGATGCAAAACTGCATTGGACCAATGTTTTTTTATAGATTCAAAATGCTGATGTGTTGCTTACTCATGTAAAGTAAACTGGTAAAGCAGTTTTATGGACCCTTTAGTAGGTCGCTATGGGGAACCCAGATGTAATGCAGACTCATTTCAATCTGGTACAATACTAACAGCCAGTGTCTATCGTACTTTCTTCGCCAGATTTGAATAAAAAAAAAAAAATCTGGCGTGCGCAAGGGGTGTGCCAGGTGTGCCTGGGCACACCCTAATCCTGGGGTTGGCAACCTGTCAATCGCGATCCACCTGTCAATTGTAGGCAGATGACAGCTAAACCGCGATCCTTCCTTGCCGACCCCCAGAACCTGTACAGGAGGGGCGATAGGGGGTGGTATTTAGTAGAACCAATGTGTATTTTCTTCCTGCAGCAGCTAAAAGTAGGCTTCTCCTCCTCTCCCCAACATTCAGCTGTCACAAGAAGAAAATACAGGGGATCAGTAGCAATATTTTCTACCCTTCCTGTCCCTCTTCCTCCTCTTTCTGCTGCCAGGGTCCCCCTGTGTGCTCCCTTGCACCCCTCCTCCCCATTATTTCAGAATAGAGAGAAATAAATATGTCACACATGCATATGTGTTGGAACTTTGAGGTGCACACCCTAATGCAATAGGCTGTGCACACCAATGATCATACAACATATGTGTTATAATATGCTCCCCCACAAGTTGAAATTTAAAACAGGTTCTGAAGAACCCTTACAAGTTCAGTACAGTGGTTAATATTTACAACAGCTTTTAGTAACAACCCTGGGGGCACTTGCATTACCTTTGGGGGAGGTGCTGTAATTACCAAATAAGACAGTCCAAAGGACTCATGCAGTTTATGTCACGTGTTTAAGTCTTTTTAAGTTTTGCAAATTTTAAAGTGGTATTAAACCCAAAAGGATACATTTATTATATTGCAGCTTACCAATTCTTAGATGTGATGGTTGCATTCGTTTTCTTATTTAGGTTTTCTTTCCTTTAATTTCACCTGGTTATCTAGCTTGTAAGTCTGTTGTTTTCCAACAGAACAGACTGACCCGCAGATATAGGAGTTAGAGGACTCAGATCAGCATTTTATGTAAACCCTTTGGCCCAAAGCTTATAAAGTCGTAGCTGCAGTTCAGTTTGTTAGTGCATCTAAATCTGTTAGTACATCTAACACTTCCCACCCCCCAGGTTAAATTGGTTATAAAGGTTCAATTTTTTTTTTTTTAATTAACAAACATATCATACTTACCTCCACTGTGCAGCTCGTTTTGCACAGAGTGGCCCCGAACTGCGTTTTCCCCCGGCGGCTCTCTCGGCTCCTCCCAGCCTCAGATAACATCCTCTGGGAAGCGCTCTACCAAGGTAGTTACCTTGCGGGCGCTCTTCCAAGTCCTGTATTCGGCGTCCATAGCCGCCGAGTACAGGACTCGGCCTCGCCCCCCCGGCGCCCGCATCAATGGATTTGATTGACAGAAGCGCGAGCCAATGGCTATCAATCTATCCAATGAAGAGCCGAGAAGCCCGGGCAAAGGAAGAGCGCGTTTGCAACACGGGACTTTCCAGGGCTCAGGTAAGTAAAACGGGGGGCTGGTAACAGTCAGATTTTTTTTCACCTTGATGCATAGCATGCATTAAGGTGAAAAAACATGAACCTTTACAACCCCTTTAACATGCTGCTGTCCTAAGGTGCCCCCGTGTTCGTTTATCCAGGGTGGTCATCAATTATTTTGGGGAACATGTGCAACCTGATATGAGCTCAAATTTTCAATACTTTTACTCAATGATTTTATGTTTTGTTATTTCTGTACTATGTTTTTTTTTAAGGATTACAATAAAAATTGTTTATATTCTTATTATGCTGTGTGAACTCCAGGTTCCTTGGGTACCAAAATAGTCCCCTTTTTGGGAGCTATTTTTGCTTCTGCATGTCTTTTTTTGTAATCAGTTGTTGGATGATGGTACCCCCTTACTGGATAGAAAGATAGATAGATAGATAGATAGATAGATAGATAGATAGATAGATAGATAGATAGATAGATAGTGTAATGTTCGGGGAACCAGCTAGATCGCAGGACACAGGCTTTTCAAACAAAAGGACATTTATTAAACTTAAATGGCTTCACAGCAGCAAAACAAAAGAAATAACAGTCTCACCAACTTGTAGAGCTTATGACTGCTGTTGCAGTTAAACAGTCCTTATTTGGTGTTGCAGGTAAGTTTCCCAGCTAGTAGGCTTCCATGCAGGCCACTGCCATGTACATTCACAGCTTTTCACAGCTTTTCACAGCCTCCACAGCTTTTGCAGTGTCCACCATTCACCATGCACAGACATCACTACACTCCTCCACACTCACCTATAACTTCCTGTCTCTCTTAAACCACTTCCTTGGACAGGTGTGTTAACCCTTTCTGTTCCCTTAAAGGAACCACAGCCCAAACAGAGGGGAAATATAGCATCCTTCCAGGACCCAGCCACGGCGTCCTGTACATATCCCCCCCCTGTGCCCCAACGCCAAGGAGGTGGAGGCAACAGTGGAGCTAAAACAATGGACTCGGGAGAGGGCATCTGCATTTTGATGCAGTCTCCCGGGCCTATGCTCCACTACAAATTTAAATTCCTGGAGCGCCAGGAACCAATGTGTAATCCTGGCATTAGTCCCTTTACCTTGCTTCATCCATGTTAACGGGGCATGGTCAGAAATCAACCTTAACTTCCTTCCCAAGAGGTAATATCTGAGGGATTCCAGAGCCCACTTAATGGCCAGACATTCTTGTTCGACTATAGCATAGTTTTTCTCCGCTGGTGTCAACTTCCTACTGAGGAAGACTACTGGGTGCTCCTCACCATGAACAACCTGCGACAACACAGCTCCCAATCCTACATCGGAAGCATCAGTCTGGACAACAAACTCGTTTGAAAAATTGGGTGCTATCAGGACAGGGTGTTGGCACAGTGCTGACTTGAGCTCCAAAAAAGCCTTTTCAGCATCTGCATTCCATTCCACCATGACCGATTTCCGACCCTTAGTCAGATCGGTCAATGGAGCCGCCAATGTGGCAAAGTTGGGTACGAATCTCCTGTAGTATCCCACCATGCCCAGGAATGCACGTATCTGCTTTTTTGTGAGGGGGCGGGGCCAATTCTGTATAGCCTCTACCTTGCTAACCTGAGGTTTCGCCACCCCTCTACCCACAATATAGCCCAGGTATTTCACCTCCTCCATCCCCAAAGCACATTTTTCAGGGTTTATTGTAAACCCCTCCTTCCAAAGAGAGTCCAGTACTGCCTGGACTTTGGGCAAGTGTGATTCCCAGTCCCTGCTAAAAATGACTATGTCGTCCAAGTACACTGAGGCATACTCCCGGTGAGGTCGTAAAATCCTATCCATTGCTCGCTGGAAAGTGGCTGGAGCAGTTTGTAGTCCAAAAGGTATTCTTTTGTACTGAAAACTCCCCTCTGGGGTAGAAAAAGCAGTTTTCTCTCTCGCAGCCTTAGTCAACGGGATTTGCCAATACCCCTTGGTAAGGTCTAATGTTGTGATATACCTGGCTGGACCTAGTCTCTCAATAAGCTCATCTACCCGGGGCATGGGGTAGGCATCAAACCGTGAAACCTCATTAAGTTTCCGGAAATCATTGCAGAATCGCAGAGTCCCGTTGGGCTTTGGTACCAACACAATCGGGCTCGACCACTCACTCTGCGATTCTTCAATGATCTCCAGGTCTAGCATCTTCTTCACTTCCTCTGAAACGGCCTTCCTTTGAGCCTCTGGGATGCGGTAGGGCCGGACAAAAACTTTGACTCCAGGTTCCGTGATAATATTTTCTATGACACTAGTTAGCCCTGGCAAGTCTGAAAACTTTTCTTTATTTCTCTGCAAGAACTCCTTTGCCTGCTGACTTTGGATTTTAGACAGGGTACTTGCTACTTGAACACTCTCCACCCCAACCTGAGGCTCAAGTCTTGCACTAGCCAGGGAGGTCACCGGTTCCCTGTCTGTCCAGGGCTTTAACAAGTTGACATGATATATCTGATACGGTTTCCTCTTGCCTGGCTGGTGGACTCTATAATTTACCTCTCCCACTTTTTCCACAACTTCAAAGGGACCTTGCCATCTGGCCAAGAATTTACTTTCCACAGTGGGAATTAGCACCGCTACTCGATCCCCCACTTGGAAGTGCCTTATTTTAGCAGCCCTGTTATAGACCCGTCGTTGAGCCTCCTGGGCTTTCTGCAAATGCTCTTTGACTAGTGGCATCACAGTTTGGATCCTTTCCTGCATTTGGGAGACATATTCAAGAACACTCTTATGCTGAACAGGTTCACTTTCCCATTCCTCTTTAACAAAGTCAAGTAGTCCGCGAGGTTTCCGCCCATATACCAACTCAAAGGGCGAAAACCCAGTGGAGGCCTGGGGCACTTCCCTGATAGCAAACAGGAGAGCTGGTAACAGGCAGTCCCAGTCTTTCCCATCCCTTTGTACCACTCTCTTTAGCATAGACTTAAGGGTTTTATTAAAGCGTTCCACTAACCCGTCCGTTTGGGGATGGTAGACCGATGTGCGCAGCTGTTTAATCCGGAACACTTTGCACACATCGGCCATAACTGTCGACATAAACAGGGTGCCCTGGTCTGTGAGTATTTCCTTGGGAAAACCAGTCCGTGTAAACAACTGGAATAATTCCCGGGCAATAGCCTTAGAGGAGGTATTTCGCAGGGGAAGCGCCTCAGGATATCGGGTGGCATAGTCAAGAATCACCAATATGTAGGAGTAACCTCGAGCCGACTTTACCAAGGGACCCACTATATCCATGGCTATCCTCTCGAACGGGACCTCTATTATGGGCAGAGGGATCAAAGGGCTCCGGAAGTGGGTCACCGGAGCGGTCAACTGACAGGTGGGACAAGAGGTACAGTATTTCTTTACCTCTGCTTTCAGACCTGGCCAGTAAAACCGGTCGGTGATCCGTGCCTCTGTCTTCTCAACTCCCAGGTGTCCCCCTTACACATCGTCATGGGCCAGGTCCAGAACCTTTCGTCTATATTGTTGGGGTACCAACAATTGTTCTACCACATTTTCTCTCACCTTGGTAACCCGATACAATAACTCATTATATATTGTAAAGTGTGGCCACCGCTCATTCGCACCTGGCTCTTGGGGAACCCCATTTACTACTACAACTTGTTCCCGTGCACGGGCCAAAGTGAGGTCCTGCATCTGAGCAGTACCAAACGCCCCCTGGGGAACACCCAAATCTGGCAGGGCAGGGGTAGAGGCCACTTCCTCATCCTCTTCCCCCAGCATTACCTGAAGTGGGGAAGGTCCTCCCCCCTCAGTGTTTTGGTAGGTCTGTGGACCACATATCTTGACATTCTAAACAGTATCAGCTCTACTTTCATCACCATTAACCCAACCATTAGCATTTTCATCATTTGGATCCACATGAAGAGCATTTGGCAGTTCAGGGTTATTCCTCTCAGCAGCAGGAACAGGGAGGCTAGTTTCTCCCCAATCTCTGAACTGTTCTCCTTGTTCCCACAGTTTTGTAAACAACGGACAGTCTCGTCCTATTATAACATCATGTACCAAGTTCTTTACCACCCCCACCTCTTGAGTACCAGTGCCACATGCTGAGGAGATGGTCACCGAGATGAGAGGGTACTCTCTAGTGTCCCCGTGAATGCACACCACCCGTAAGATTTTTCTTACCGGACCGATCTTCCCAATTACTCTAGGATGAACCAGGGTTACCATGCTTCCGGAGTCCAACAAAGCCCGGGCAGGGAGATGGTTCACTTGGACTTTACACTCAAATTTTTCCTCACCCAGGTCGAGCTGTGTGGTGCATACTTTATGGGCATAAAAAGACCCCCTCCGAAGAACCCCGTATTCCATGGGCTCCTCTTGCAGTGGGCAGTGTGCCCGGGTATGACCCCAGGAATGACATCGCCAACATTGTACATCCCCTCCTCTTCGAACAGGAACAGAACGCTGAGGAGGTACCGGGAGTGACTCTTGACCTTCCGGGGTGTTTGCTCCAGGACTCCTTGGAACATCCTTTCGAAGGGCAGCAGTTGGTCGAACAGGCCGTGGTAGACTGGGGCCTATGCGCTTGGTAGGTCCGAGCAGGTCCTCCACCACTGTATATCGTTCCACCATCTCAACAAGAAGGTTTGCTGTTTTGGGGTCTCCATGGCTGACCCACCGTTGAAGGTCGTCTGGCAGGGATCTCAGGTATCGGTCCAGCACAACCCGTTCCACAATTTGGGGGCCCGACAACACCTCAGGCTGCAGCCATTTTTTTACCAGTTGCACCAGGTCATGCATTTGAGACCGAGGTGGCCGATCTGGACGATACTTCCATTGGTGAACTCGTTGGGCCCGAACGGCCGTAGTCACCCCCAGACGAGCCAGAATTTCTGCCTTTAACTTTTGATAGTCTTTAGCATCATCGGCTGGCAGGTCAAAGTAGGCTTTTTGAGGATCTCCGGTGAGAAAAGGGGCAATGAGGTCGGCCCACTGGTCCTGAGGCCACCCTTCTCTCTCTGCCGTCCTCTCAAATGTAGCAAGAAATGCCTCTACATCATCGCTCAGGGACAATTTCTGCAAAAAATGGCTTGCCCTCACAGTCACCTGGTTGCCAGGGGCAACAGCCGCTTGCTCCCGACCCTGAGATAGCTGCTGCACTGCTTCCTTTAAGACAGCCACCTGAGCCTGCATAACCTCTTGCTGGGCTGCTTGCTGGGTCACCAACAGGCGAGTATTTTCTTGCTGCAGCTGATTAGCTAGGGACAACTGTTTAATTAGCTCCTCCATTGCTTCGGCTTTCAACGTTTGTGCAGCTTTAACCCAGGACATAAATCCAATGTACTGTCCCTTTAACTGGCAGTTCAATGTTATGTTCAATGCAAATAAAAAATAAAAAAAAATAACGTTTTTTTTTTTTCTTCTTATGCCTGTTATTCTGTCCTGCCCGCATTCGAGCACCAGTGTAATGTTCGGGGAACCAGCTAGATCGCAGGACACAGACTTTTCAAACAAAAGGACATTTATTAAACTTAAATGGCTTCACAGCAGCAAAACAAAAGAAATAACAGTCTCACCGACTTGTAGAGCTTATAACTGCTGTTGCAGTTAAACAGTCCTTATTTGGTGTTGCAGGTAAGTTTCCCAGCTAGTAGGCTTCCATGCAGGCCACTGCCATGTACATTCACAGCTTTTCACAGCTTTTCACAGCCTCCACAGCTTTTGCAGTGTCCACCATTCACCATGCACAGACATCACTAAAATCCTCCACACTCACCTATAACTTCCTGTCTCTCTTAAACCACTTCCTTGGACAGGTGTGTTAACCCTTTCTGTTCCCTTAAAGGAACCACAGCCCAAACAGAGGGGAAATATAGCGTCCTTTCAGGACCCAGCCACGGCGTCCTGTACAATAGATAGATAGATAGATAGATAGATAGATAGATAGATAGATAGATAGATAGATAGATAGATAGATAGATAGATAGATAGATAGAGATAGATATATACATTTGTTAATTTCCTCACTGAATTATCAGAACAGATGGCATGCACACTAGAAATGATAAGCATAATAACTTTTCATCATCATTAGCATCACCACTGTCACCAGCATCATCACCTATATAGTATAGTAGCTACATATTTATACCCCATTTGATTACAGAGCTACTGTGGGACAGATGAAAATTATAGCAGGGAAGAAAGTAAATGCCTCATTTATCAAAATGTCTGAAACAGTGACCAATGACATTCAAATTTGCATTCTCCAGTTGTTATTTCCTATTGCATGTCTGATTAGTTGTTATAGGGCTGCACAAACATGTTATCTTTTTCAGAGACTTTGATAGATAAGAACCCTTTGAGCAATAGTGAAACAGGGACAGGGTTCAACGGAGGATGTGTAATAGGATCAAGGGATATTGTGGACTTGAAGCTGTTTTTAGGGAAGACATTGGGGGAGATTTGGTATAACTGGTGCGCACAAAATCTGGTACAGCTGTGCATAGTAACCAATCAGCTTCTAACATCAGCTTGTTCAATTAAGCTTTGACAAGAAGCCCACGTTCACATTGGGCTGATTTGGCATGCGATTTGACATGTCAAATCGCATGCCAAATCGGCGGCTTTTAATGGCAATGGCACTGTCCGAATCGGTGCAACGCTGACTTTGCGGCGCCGCACCAATTCCCAAAAGTAGTTCCTGTACTATTTTTTGGTGACTTTGGGGGAGATTTTGTAGCACACAGATCTTTTTCCCCCTCTTACCTTCTCAAGCAAGGGGATAAGACACACCATGCCACATGCCCGCATCCTCTAGATTAAAAAGGTCAGGCGGTGTTACATACTTGGGTCCCACAGCGAGTTGCTTCCTTCTCCTGGTTCTCCCCTCTGTTTATAGAGGCGAGTCTTTATCTTTCCCAAATGAGGTCAATGTCCACACAACATATCAACTTCAATGTAAGTTTATTTTATCTTGCTTTCAGGAACCAGAGAATTGAAGTGAGGAAAAGGTTAGCAGATAGAAGTAGATTCAGGCACACTCTTGGCTTTGTCGCCACTCGGTCCCGAGTGGGTACAGCTCACCCGGATAGTCACTCAATAGCAGTAGCAGCCAGCGTGATGCTGGAACAATGACTCAGTCCCCTCCAAGGACCAAATCAAGGAGATCCCTCCTGAACTTCAACACTCTGCAGAGGCAGTCTGCAAAGTGAGGAATCCTTCCCTCCGAAAGGTCACCAGGCCTTTCCCGAGTTAGCAATACTCTAATAATCGCCCTCTTGTTATGGGATCGATCCTCCCCTGGTTTCCTCTGTGTTAGAGCGGTTACCCTCACGCGGGTTCCCTGGGACTCCTCTTCGGTTGTAGACCCAGTCAAAGATACTGGGCCCACCTGGAACTCCGTAGCCTCGGGCTGAAGGTGCCCAAGACTCCTCGATCAAGATGGGGCGCACCCCCCTCTGAGGGGTAGCTCCCTCCGGGCATGGGCCTGGAATTGACTCTCCTCTGGGCATGGGCCCCCGGGAATTGGCTCCCCTCCGGGCATGGGCCCTGGGAATTGGCTCTCTGTGTAATGGCGTTTGCCCCTTATATATCCTCTCCCGGCATGCACAGCAGGCCAGAACCGCCCACCAACGGCAACCGAGAAAGGACATCCAATACCTACTCCATCACCTGTGGTTCAACCCCGGGTATAGGGGACAACACCACCTATACTCCCAAAGGGGAACTGCACGCCAGGTGACACAGCAGTAAGGCAGAGTCCAAATAATCAAGAGACCCGAGCCAACTATTGCTCTGGTCACCCCTAAATTTAGGTTTAGCGGGGTTAAATTTGGGGACCCCGCTACAATTTGAATAGACATCTGTACATGAACCCACACAGATGTCTGTCAAATTGCCCCTGAAGTTGGACTGCATTGCCGGTTTGAAACCACATTCAGTGTGAGCCTAGGCGAAAACCTAGAAGTAGATTGGTTGGTTACTATGCACAGTTGCACCAGATTCTAGATGCACCAGTGTTAGTAAATCTCCCCCTGTGAATGTATTAATTTAAAGAATGAATATACTGTTGGGGTAAAATTATTGTGTACATGTCATGGAAGCATGGAGAGCATGTAGGTGTACTTTTGGGAATAATAACTAGGGCAGTGCGCTCTCAACTTAAAGGGCTTGTAAAGGCTCATGTTTTTTCACCTTAATGCATCCTATGCATTAAGGTTAAAAAACACCTGGCAGTCACCGGCCCCCAAGCCCCCCTGTTTTACTTACCTGAGCCCCTTCATCTCCTCGGCGGGGACGCCCCGTCCTTCTCTCCACGGGGTCCTGGCTCTTGTTTGGATAGATTTTTAGCAGCGCAGCCACGGGCTCCCTCTGCTGTCAATTAAATTCAATAACGCGGGCGCTGGGGGCGGGGCCGAGTCCGGCATGCGCGTCTATGGACAAAAATGCTGGACTCGGAAGCGCACCCGCAAGGTGACCCCCTCGGGAGAACGCTTCTCCTAGGGGGTTATCTAATGCAGGGAGGAGCCGCGAGAGCCGCCGAGGGACCCCAGAAAAGGATGTTTGGGGTCACTCTGTGCAAAACGAGCTGCACAGTGGAGGTAAGTATGACATGTTTGTTATTTAAAAAGAAATTTAAAACGATCCTTTACGATCACTTTAAAAAATGTGTTATAAGAGGTGTTGTTCATTAAGCTTCTCTGTGTATTAAAATATGGGTTTAGGGGGGGGTGTGGCCAGATGCCGACCACGATGGCTGCTTGCTGAACCAGCTCTGAGGGACAGTAGCTTTCTAGGGCTATAAGCGACGGGCCAAATTCCCTCAAAACACATAGCAAACGGGTCAATCGACCCTCCGGAACTCCAGGACCATGCCTAAATGATGAAATGAGCGGTCCGTCAAACGGAAGATGACGGAACTCTACCCGGGGAAGAACAGCTTCCAAAATGGCACCAGCGGACATGAGGCTGCATCCCGCGGCGGCCAGACCCTTACACAGGCACAAATGAATGCTGCAAACCCCTCCTCACCTGCCTGGAAACAGCTCCCTCGCCTCCACTCTTTCCACGAGCTCAGCAAAATCGAAACTGCGGCTCTCACAGGAAACATCACAAGATGCTAAGGTGAGCCATAGTGCATTAGCTCCCCTCATGTGCCCAGTTATAGATAACGCCATCGCTGCATATCCCACTACTAATCAGCCTGTGCTTGATACTACTTTGAGAGATATGCTTCTCACACTGCAAACATCCATCCACTCTGATATATCCAAAATGCTGCACCATTTTACCTCAGAAATGACTTGTATGGAAGAGAGAGTCACTATCCTTGAAAACAAAATGGAGGAAGTGACATCCTCATTCAATGCCTTAGTGGATGCTCAGAGTGAGGGGGCTGAGGATATAAAGTGGATGAGAGCTAAGATTTCTGACTTAGAAGACCGTTCCAGAAGGAACAACTTAAAAATAAGAGGCATTACAGAGACGGTCCAACCTTCTGCGCTCAAAGATTACTTCCAACAGTTGATGTCAGCTTTTCTCCATGACGCCAACCCAGGAGAATTAATAATTGACCGCATACACAGATTGCCAAAACCGTCATATCTGCCAGATAATGTCCCAAGAGACACTATTGTCAGAATTCATTTTTTCCACATCAAGGAAAATTTGATGCTTGCAGCAAGCAACCACGCTGATTATCCTCAACCATATGCCAACCTGGCTTTCTACTCGGATCTATCCAAATATACCATGCTGCAATGCAAAAACCTAGCCACTATTACGAAACCCCTGCAAAACCACCAGATACAATACCCTGGACGAAGGCCTCTATCTACTGCGACAATGGTGCATCCTGGAACCTCTGGAACAAAGGCAACATAATCGCAGTCACGGTGCCCGCACCACCGGTGACTGGGAGGACTTTGACCCACCGGATGACATGACCACCTGAGCTACAAAGCTACTCCTGGCTTACATATAAGCCCTTGACGACTCCCAGAACTGCAAGATAACTGTAAGATCTTCTCCAAAAAAGTGAGTCCGCCATCTACCAGTATATACATACTCTCTTAACACACAAGATATCACATCCAGCTTACTTTCACTCCATTTTACACTACCTATACCTGAACTGAAATATACAATATGCCGATCAGAATAACGTCACTTAATGTTAAGGGCCTAAAATTATATTCCCTCTGGTCCGAAGCTCGCAAACTTCACAGTGATGTACTGTGTCTCCAAGAGACTAATTTTCGTCATGATAAGGCGCCAAAGATGTCTCACAAAAACTTCCCACATATTTTCTGCGCTAACTCCCAGAACAAAACAAAAGGAGTATTGATAGCAATTAGAGACACAGTAGCGTTCAATTTGATATCTACAATTGCGGATCCCCAGGGGAGATACCTCATCCAAATATGCAAAATGAATAATGCCACCTTTACTATCATTAACTTATACGTTCCAAACACAGGACAATTATACTTTTTGCGGAAACTACTGAAAAAAGTACACAAAAATCAGCAAGGCCGCACACTTTTTTGTGGGGACTTCAATTTAGTTCCAGACCCTTCCATCGATACCAAGGGAACCTCTACTAAACCTCACCGGAAATCTACACTGACTCCGTTGCTCCAAGCCAACGGCTTATTTGATGTATGGAGATGCCAACACTCCACCGAAAGGGACTTTACATTTTTTTCAAAACCGCATTGCACTTACTCAAGAATAGACCTGTTTGTCGGAGACAAACAACTCCTGCAAGACGCCATTGAGACCAAAATTCATACCATAACATAGTCTGACCATGCACCCATATCAATATGCAAAGAAGACAAATCCTCTAATTCCTTTGCCACCAACTGGAGAAATGATCCATATATAATATCCGTACCCGCTAATACAACTTTCATACACAACCGTCTGACAGAATACTTTGACATTAATGTGTCTACAACTAACAATCCTGCTACTGTATGGACAGCTCACAAGGCATTTATTCGGGGTGTTCTCATTCAATTGAATGCACAAACGAAGCGCCAGAGGACACAGCAGCTGACAGAACTACTAAACAAAATTGAACAATTAGAAAAGTTAAATAAGACAAATCCCGCACACTTCACTAGCAATAAAATTTTCCTGGCCAGAAACGAACTTAGAACCTTCCTTAATGCTAAACACGCCAAGACACTAATAAAATTACGCTCATCTTTCTACACAGCCGGTAATAAAGCTGGTAAACTGTTAGCAAACCAAATCAAACAAAGGCGAAAAAAAAAAAAAATACTGCATATCATACATCCTTCTACAGGAGACAAGGTGTATCACCCCAAAGATATTGCTAATGTGTTCAGTGCGTATTATCACAAGCTCTATAACTTGAAAGATGACCCCAACATAACACAACTCACAGAATCCGCCATATTAGACTTTCTGAAACCAATGAATCTACCCAAACTTTCTTCAGAACAACTGACATCACTCAACGCTCCATTCTCAATCCAATAAGTCTCCCAAGCTATATCCACACTCCCCAAAGGTAAAGCCCCTGGCCCAGATGGCTTCTTTGCCGAATATTACAAATTATTCCACAAAACCCTAGCTCCACATATCTGGGAAATGCTCAGCGCTGCTGTGTCCTCTGGTCAATTCCCTAATGAAATGCTCTCTACCAATATTGTAACCTTGCCCAAGCCAGGGAAGGAGACGCATACCCCCCCCAAACTTTCGCCCTATCTCTTTATTAAACACTGACCTTAAATTGTATGCCAGACTAGTAGCTCAAAGATTAGCCCCATTATGCCACACCTCATACACCCAGACCAAGTAGAATTCACATTAGGCAGACAAGCCCCAGATGCCACACGAAAAATACTAAACCTCCTACATTTTACTGAAAAACATAATATATCGACTCTATTCATTACCTTAGATGCCAAAAAGGCATTTGATAGGATTCACTGGGGATATTTGAAACATACTCCTGCAAATTTTGGATTTCAAGGCAACATATTATCAGCCATTCTAGCCTTGTACTCTAACCCCATCGCCAAAATTCTCTCAGATGGGTTCTTTTCGGACCCATTCACTATCTCTAACGGAACAAGACAGGGCTGCCCCCTGTCTTTGTTGATTTTCACACTAATGATGGAACCCCTAGCTCAAAAAATTCACTCATCAAACTCCATTTAAGGAATCAAAATTAAAGGTCAAGAATTTAAAATCCCCCTATTTGCAGATGACATAATTCTCACTTTAGCTGACCTGGCTTCTTCCCTGGTGGAGGTATGGGAAATCTTAAATACCTTCAATGCATGTTCCTTTTATAATTTTTTTCCATAAAGATTTTATTTAAGAAAATAAAATAACATTACAGCCAATATCAAGCATGACAATGAACGCAAAAAAAAAAAATACATACACAGGACAGCTTAGGCTCTACAAGGAAGACAGAAACCTCCCGTACATGTCTAACAAACCTCATGATATACTTCCCACAAATACTATTGACACAGTCGCTCCTAGGAGCAGAAAGATTTTCAAGAGTGATGAAACTATGTCATTCGAGGTAGGACCCAGTGCTACCAGGTCTATCCAGCGTATTGGGAAGTAGAGGCCTAAGTAACTGTAGTTCAGAGCCTATCTGATAGCTTTAAGAACAGTCCCTAAGGGGATGCCCATCTGGAGATTGATGATTATAGGGGCCACCCGTAAGTAACCCCGACGCCCCCAAATCCGCACATCATCAGATTGGGCGTAGACAGAAGAAAAAAAAAAGGGGGAAAGAAAAGAAGAAAAAAAAGAGAAGAAAAGGGAGGGAAAAAAATAACCTAACAAAAAAAACGAGAGAAAGAAGGTATGAAAGAGGGGAGGGGTGGGGGGGGGAGTAGGAGGGAGAATTCCCAGGGAAACTACCAGGAGAGGGGGTATTCAGGGAGCCCTTATGGATAAACCAATGAACTCGTTCCCAGCTTTTCTTCTCAATCGTTCTGTCTAACCTCGCCTCCCAAAAGGCGTGCTCCGCTTGCATGGAAACAAAGGGTTCTCTAAACATTGAGGCATAAAGCAGCGAGATCACATGCCTCTGGGGAGGCGGGCCAGAGCATAAGGACTCGAAAACCGTAGGCGGTTTTGTAAAGCATCCTCTCTTAGAAGGGTGACCAAGAAAGTGTTTTATCTGGAGGTAAGCCAAAAAGGGGAAGGACTTGGTCGGGGATAAAGAAGCTAGGTCTTTATAATCAAGAAATCTGTCCCCAGAAAAACAATGTCTGGCTTGCAAATCCGAACGTGACCATTCCCTCGCCAGATAATATCTATCCATTCCAGGCACAAAGTCTGGATTACCCCTCATAGGAGTCAACCCGCAATCCGTAGCGGAAACCGCATGAGCCCTACAGGCCTGTTCATACGCCGAAAGAGTAGCACCCACAAGGGGGTGGATTTGTGTTTCAGACGTCCAGTGCGCCCTAGTAAACCATGGGACCTTACCCAGCTCTGCTCCAGTAATCAGGTTCTCCAAGAGAACCCATCCCTTACAGCGAGCATGTACCCGCCAGTCCACAATACGCGCTAGATGAGCAGCCCAGTAATACCTCTGTAGGTCCGGGAGACCAATACCTCCCCCCAACTTTGGCAGCACCAACTTAGCCCATCCGATTCTCGGTGCCCTGGCTCTCCAAAGGAACTTCCTACAGATTCTCTTATAGGTCACAAAGAAAGAGGGTGGCAGGTGTATCGGAATTGTTTGAAACTTGTACAGCATGCGGGGAAGCACCGTCATTTTCAAGATGGCGGCTCGCCCGAACCAGGAGATCGTGGGGGCATCCCACCGAAGGAGATCTTGTTCAATAGCTTTCAGCTCTGCCAAAAAGTTTTCCCCATAAAGGTCTGTCAGTTGGCCAGTAATCCGGATGCCTAGGTAGGTAATTTCATCCGTCTTCCACCGAAAGGGAAAGTTCTCTTGACACAGATCAGCAAGAGATGAAGGTAACGAGACATTGAGGGCGAATGATTTGGAATAATTCATCTTTAGATTCGAAATAGTTCTGAAGAGGTCAAGGGCTTGCATCAAGTTAGGCAAGGATGTTAAGGGGGACGAGAGAAAGAGCAGAATGTCATCCGCAAAAGCTGCAGCTTGTATTCTCTTTGCTGAATTTCAATGCCCCTGATATTGGGGTTCTCCCGGATGCAACGGAGAAGAGGTTCCAGGGTGAGGATATACAGAATGGGGGAAAGAGGACAGCCCTGCCTGGTGCCGTTGTGGATGGAGAAGGCCTCCGACAAGTGGCCATTGACTCGAACTCTAGCAGTCGGGTTCGTGTACAGAGCTCCGATATAAGCCCGCATTGTAGAGCCCAATTCTAGGGCTTCCAATGTCAAGTCCATGTAGTCCCAGGCCACTCGATCGAAGGCCTTCTCCGCATCCATGGACAGGAAAAAACCTTCTTTTTTGGATGAGGAGAGCCAATGATGCAAATTAAGGGCCTTGATGGTGTTGTCCCTGGCTTCTCTGCCCGGGACAAAGCCCACTTGATCAAGACCCACCCAGGCCGGCACAAAGTGAACTAATCTGTTCGCCAAGATTTTGGAGAATAGTTTCACATCTGTATTCAAGAGCGAGATAGGTCTATAGTTCGCTACATCTGCGGGGTCTTTATTCGCCTTGGGTATTACCGCTATGTAAGCTTCCAGCAGGGTAGCGGATTGGCAGGGGGAGCTTGAGAGAGAGTTGAAGGCTCTGAGAAATCCCGGCGCCAAAAGGTCCAAAAAGGACTTGTAATATTGCGTCGAGAAGCCGTCAGGTCCTGGACATTTGCCCGGCTTAGTGGTTTTTAAGGCTTCTACCCATTCTTCAGAAGTCAGAGGGGATTCTAGGGATAGCCGGTCTTCCGCAGATAGTGCCTTCGGGCTAAATTTGTGCAGAAAATCCTGAATCAGGGTTGTCCGTGCGGCGGCATCAAAAGAACCCCCCTCACTCACCGAAATGTTGTATAGCTTATCATAGAAGGCTCTAAACTGCTGAGCAATATCCTCATTCCTGGAATGGAGTGTACCGTGACCATCTCGAATATGGTGGATTGTAGAAGCAAGAGTGCGCTTCTGCGTGAGCCTAGCAAGCAACCTACCCGGCTTATTGCCTTGCTCATAATACAACTTTTGCGTCAACATCTGTCTTTTTCGCGCTCGCTTGTATAGCTCATCGGGTAAAAGAGTCCTCGCGTCTGCCAGTTCGGTCGCCACCTGCAGTGTCAGAGAACGTTTATGCTGTACTTCTAGTCTCCGGATCGTGTCCGTCAAGGACTGAATCAAAGCTTGGTGCTCCCTCTTCCTCCGGGCCGCAATTGAAATCAAGTGTCCCCTCACTACACACTTATGCGCCTCCCATTGAGTCATGGGAGGGACATCTGGGGTGACGTTATGCCGAAAATAGTCACTAATGACTTGTTGGAGGGTGGCTACATCTGCAAGATCAGTAAGAAGTGAAGCATCTAGTCTCCAAATCCTAGTGGACAATTCTCTTTGAGGGAATCGTAGGGTCACGGTAACTGGATGGTGGTCGGAAAGGACCATGTTTTCTATCGTCGCCTCAGATAGGTACGTCAGATCTTTCTGGGAAATAAAAAGGTAATCAAGTCGCGAGTAACGATTATGCGGGGGAGAGTAGAACGTGTAGTCCTTACCCCGGGGGTTAAGGGTACGCCATGTGTCATGGAGGGTGAGAGAGGCCAACCCTAACTTCGCTTGCCTCAAGGCCGCAAAGGGAAGGGACGAAGTTCCGGTGGAAGTGTCGAGGGTTGGGTCCAGGGCCATGTTAAAGTCCCCTCCTAAAATCAAAAGACCATCCTTGAACGATGTGAGTCGCAGAAGCGTGTCCTTCAAAAAGGAGACTTGTCTAGAATTGGGGCAGTATATGTTCGCAAGCGTCACCGGCCTGTCCTTCCACGTTCCTTTCAGGAAAATGAACCGACCTTCAGGGTCAGCCACCTGGTCAGTGAGGTGAAATGCGAGCGACTTTGCGATCAGTATCGCTACTCCTTTTGTCTTGGAATCAGCAGAGGTCGCGTGGTAAACGTCAGGGTATCTCTTATTGGTAAGACGTTGAATAGAGCTAGATTTAAAGTGGGTTTCCTGGAAAAAGATGACTTGGGCCCTATGTCTGTGGGCTTCTGCCATAAGGCTGCTACGCTTCTCAGGAATATTGAGGCCTTTGGCATTCAAAGAGAACACCTTGAGAGATAGAGGAGCCGAAGACTGCATGATGGAGGCCATAGGGGTATTCCGGGTGTGGTGACACCCACTCCTAGTAACCTTAAACGGAGAGGGGAGATGGGGGGAAATACAGAAGGGAAAGGGACGAAAAAGAAAAACAAGGAAAAGATAATAGGGAAAGTAGGAAAAGCACCTATCTTGACCCTGTTCTGATGGTATCCGGACCTTAGAAACCCCGGGCTCTCTTCCACAATAGGGAAGTTACCCCCAACTAGGGGTGTGGTCGTGTACAACCGGAGGTAGCAGTAGTCCCGCTATGCTACCTAATAAGGGAGTGATGAGAAAGATATTGATAGGATTATGGTACAATATGCTGGAGTGTTCAAGAGGGGAAACCCGCCTCCCTTGGGGTGGGGAAGAAGTCTAGAACCTAAACGAACCAACCTACTCCGCCGCCCAGGTCCCCCACACCGGCTTAAAGGTAGCTCAGGGTAAAACACCTCAGTCAAAGGACAGGGATCAGAGGCATGCCACGAAGGCCCATCCATAACAAAGATACCGGGCACCCCGCGGCACCCCCCCTCCCCCCACCCACAGCTGGGCTCAAGTCCCAGCAAAAATTCTGACAGCTACTGAGATCTTAAGATTGTTCCGCACACATGGTACTCAATATCTCACGCCTAAAATGCAGTACTCCACACTGTCTCTCGCAGTCTGGATTATCCACTATAATGGGGCCCCCGGAGTGCGAGGAAGCCGCGGAGCCCTATTCAACAACCCTAGATCCCCAAGGAGGAAAAAAAAAATCAAATCCCCAGGGCTGTTAAAAACCAACTGAAAGGTAAAATGGTAATAAACAATCAGCAAATCCACGAGGAAACCTAACAAGGAAGAGAGGGAGGGTACACCCGGGGCCACCCTCAATGGGAACACGAGGGTGACAGCCCCAGGGGCACCACCCCTCACACACAAACTGACAGGCCTATGTCCCACGAGGGGGTCGCATTTCTGTACCCCCCCACGTCTGGGACAAGACCCTGCGGCCAAGAACTAAGGACATGGCTGGAAGTCCCGAGTGTATGACATCCATGTAAACAAAGGGTAGTCATAAGCCAATCTCCAGACCCCCCCAGCATGCTGTAAAGCAGATTTAAAGCAAAGCAAACCCCCCGTAATATTACTATTACATGTTTCAAACAAACATAAACACAACTGCTGCATGAAGCAATCTCCCTGAGTATAAGAAGGCAAGATGATATCACAATAAAGAGATAACATAACACACGAAGAAGGGGGAAGGACGGGAAGGGTGGAAGGAAATAGGGGGAGAGGGAGGGGAGAAATTTGGATGAGGGGGAGGGGGAAGGGAAAAAGGAGAGGAGGGGGAAGGGGAAGGAGAGTAGGGAGGGGGAAGGGGAGAGGGAGGGGAAAGGGGAGAGGGGGGGAGGGGGAAGGGGAGAGGGAGGGGGAAGGGAGAGGGGGACATGGGGCTCCTATAACATGGGTCAAGGTAAATTGTCATTCCAAATGCGAGTATAGCAAACATCATCTGAACATTTGACAGCAAACCCGCAGCCTCTAGGCATTGTCCGTCCAGCAGAGTGTCACAATCTAGCAAATCTTCGTCAAGGAGGGCAAACAGTGCAAAGGCATATGACTTGAGAAGCAGGCTATGACCCCCCATGGAACAAATGCCCCAAGCAGGTGGACAGACATACGTTGCAGCCAGGAGGAATAGCGAGACTAAGAGGTAAAAGCCAACCTCCTCTCCATAGTGCTCCAAAGCCTGGGGAGGGGAAACTCAGAGTAACAGTAACAATATCTCACATAATCAGGGACCCCAAAGCCTGGGGCTAAACCACTTGTCAAAAGCAAACAAACATAGTACATGACAGATAATGCAGGCTGCGTAGCGGACACCTGCTATACTCTCTTCAGGGCAAAATGGTGATCATAGCTTCCTGGAAGGGAATGTAAGGGGAACCGTGTAGGTAATAGTGATGAGGCCTGTTTGATCAACATCAGGGGAGAATGAGTTAAAAAAAGAAGGGGGGAGGGGGAGTCAGGAACCAGCTCAGCGGACCATTCTCAGTATCTTCAGTGATCCGTCTTTCGCTGGGCAGATGACGGCGACGCTCGCGGGCTTTCATCCGTCTCCATGTCCCCTCGCTCCCGTGGCGAGGGGGCGTCCGAAGATCTCCGCCTCCTTTGCCGATGCCTTTGCGACCGTGGGGTTTCGCTGGGTCGGGTGGAAATCCAGGGCTCTTGCTGCAGAAAGGAACCATACCAGTCAGGAACACTGACCTCAGGGATACCTAGGGTGTCACAAAACTGCTGCAAGTCAGCTGGTATCCTCAGAAAGGCGGTACGGTTCCCAGCTGTCGCCTGAAGGCAGAAGGGGAACTTCCAGTGATATGGGATACGCCTGTCCCACAGGACTAGTGATGAGCCGAACACCCCCGGGTTCGGTTCGCACCAGAACCCGCGAACGGACCGAAAGTTCGAACGAACATTAGAACCCTATTAAATACAATGGATGCGAACGTTCGAATTCTAAAGTGCTAATTATAACAACTATTATGCATGTTATTGTCCTAAAAAGGGTTTGGGAACCCGGGTTCTGCACCAGGGGACATGTATCAATGCAAAAAGAAGTTTTAAAAACGGTCGTTTTTCGGGAGCAGTCATTTTAATGATGCATAAAGTGAAAAAAAAAAAGTCAAATATTCCTTTAAATATCGTACCTGGGGGGTGTCTAAAGTATGCCTGTGAAGTGCCACGTGTTTCCCGTGTTTAGAACTGTCCCTGCACAAAATGACACTTCTAAAGGAAAAAAAAGCCATTTAAAACTGCTTGCGGCTTTAATGTAATGTCTGGTCCCGGTAATATGGATGAAATTCTTTAAGAAAAATGGCATAGCTACCCCATGACCCCCCCCCTACCCCAGCCCATTACCAGCCCCTTTGGGTCTTGTATGGATATTAAGGGGAACCCCGCACATAAAATAAAAAAGTCCCTATATACTCTGAACAGCCCTATACAGGCGGTGCATACAAGACAGGGACTGTAGGTTTGTTCTTATGTAGAGTCTGTTTGTAATTTTGAACAGGTACATTGTTGAAGTGTAGCTCCAGACCAAAAATCTATTTTTAAACTTTTTGGAAAACATAGGTAAGGGTTATCACCCCTGTAACATTTGTTTTGCTGTCTGTGCCCCTGTTCAGAACATTTCACCTCACTTTCCGTCCCAATGACAACTGTTTTTGAAATGTGGTGTTTTTCTTGAAACAAGGATTGCTGATAAAGCATCAGTACAGAGGAGACACCTTTCTCCCATATTTATTCTTACAGGAGAGAATTTTCCTTCCTAGTGGTAGATTTCCTCTCACTTCCTGTTGTCTTCTTGCGTTTGCAAGTAGGAGTCGTTTGTAAGTTGGATGTTTGAAAGTAGGGACCTGCCGTATATACTCTGCAGAAATAGGCCCCTTAGTTGTTGGTGTTGGCACAACACTGTAAGCACTCACAGTTACTCTTGGTTGGTGCTGGAACGCCCTGCTGTCAACTATTATATCAGGAATTTTAATTACATATAATTGTTGAACAGTGGTAGTAAAAATTGGGCCTTTGATGGTGGTGCTGGTGCCACAACACTGTAAGCCCTGACAGTTACTCTTGGTGGGTGCAGCAATGGGCCCTGCTGTGAATTATTAGATCAAGAATTGTAATTACATGCCCCTGTTGAACAGGGGCTGAAAAATTGGGCCTTAGGCACTGGTGGCACAACACTGCAACCCCTCACAGATACTGTACTTGGAGCACAGCAATGAGCCCTGTTGCAAAGTATTGCTTCAAAAATTGTAATGACACGCCCCTGTTAAACAGGGGCTGAAAAATTGGGCCTTAGGCACTGGTGGCACAACACTGCAACTCCTCACAGATACTGTACTTGGAGCACACCAATGAGCCCTGTTGCAAAGTATTGCTTCAAAAATTGTAATGACACGCCCCTGTTAAACAGGGGCTGAAAAATTGGGCCTTAGGCACTGGTGGCACAACACTGCAACTCCTCACAGATACTGTACTTGGAGCACAGCAATGAGCCCTGTTGCAAAGTATTGCTTCAAAAATTGTAATTACACGCCCCTGTTAAACAGGGGCTGAAAAATTGGGCGTTAGGCACTGGTGGCACAACACTGCAACTCCTCACAGATACTGTACTTGGAGCACAGCAATGAGCCCTGTTGCAAAGTATTGCTTCAAAAATTGTAATTACACGCCCCTGTTAAACAGGGGCTGAAAAATTGGGCGTTAGGCACTGGTGGCGGCACCCATAAACAAAAATGATCTTACAAGCTATCATCATCAATCGTATCATTGAGGACTCGGAGGAGGAGGATAGCCAGTCAACATAACAGCACAGGCACTCAGCATCAGCATCAGTCTTGAAGGGATGTGACATGTTAAAATCAATTAGTCTGTTATATCAGCATCAGGTGTGTGGTAGCTGGTGGTGATCCAAGACTGGTTCATCTTGATGAAAGTCAGTCGATCAACCGAGTCGGTGGACAGGCGCACCCTGTGATCCGTGACAAATCCTCCAGCAGCACTGAATGTGCGTTCCGAAAGAACGCTGGATGCAGGACAGGCCAGTAGCTCAATTGCATACTGTGCAAGCTCTGGCCAGTGATCCATCCTCAAGACCCAGTAAGCCAGAGGATTTTCGGTGGGGAAGGTGTCCAAGTCTGACCTTGCCCCTAGATATTCCTGCACCATGTTTATCAGACGCTGGCGATGGTTGCTGGAACCGATCATACTTTGGGGCTGCGGACTAAAGAATTGTCTGAACGCATCGGTCAGACGGCCACCTTCCCCACCGCTCCTTCTTTGACTGGCCGAAGCCTCAGCAACTCGTTGTCCAGGACCAGGAGTTTGCAACCTCCCAGTCTCTGGGAACGCGTTGCACAGACCTTTCTGCAAGGCCTCCCGGAGTTGTCTCATCCTCTGCTCCCTCTGCGACGGTAACATAAGGTCCGCAACCTTACCCTTGTACCGTGGATCAAGGAGAGTGGCCAGCCAGTAATGGTCCCTCTCCTTGATCCGAAGAATACGAGGATCCTTCCGCAGACTTTGCAGGATCAGGGAGGCCATGCAGCGTAGGTTTGCTGAGGCATTCGCTCCGGAGTCCTCTGGGTCACTAAGGACGACATGATCCGCAGCCACCTCCTCCCAGCCACGTACAAGTCCACTGGTTTCTTGGGACTGTAAATCATCCCTAAAAGACTGCTGCTGATGATGCTGAGTGCCAGCCTCCACCTCCATGCTGACACAATCCTCCTCCTCCTCCTCCTCCTCCTCCTCCTCTTCCTGTGCGATGGGTGGGACAGAAGGAACACTGTCTGGGTAAAGGGGGCCTTGAGAGGCAAGGAAGTCCTCCTCTTCCTGCCTCTGTTCTGCCTCAAGTGCCCTGTCCATTATTCCACGCAGCGTGTGCTCCAACAGGTGGACAAGAGGTACAGTGTCACTGATGCATGCACTGTCACTGCTCACCATCCTCGTGGCCTCCTCAAATGGTGCCAGGACAGTGCATGCATCCCTGATCATGCCCCACTGGCGTGGAGAAAAAAAACCAAGCTCCCCTGACCCTGTCCTGGTGCCGTAGTCGCACAGGTACTCATTGATGGCCCTCTGCTGCGTGTGCAGCCGCTGCAGCATGGCCAACGTTGAGTTCCACCTGGTGGGCATGTCACATATAAGGCGGTTCTTGGGCAGGTTCAACTCCTTTTGCAGCTCAGCCAGGCGAGCACTGGCATTATAAGATCTGCGGAAATGCACACAGACTTTCCTGGCCTGCCTCAGGACATCCTGTAAGCCCGGGTACCTGCCCAAGAAGCGCTGCACCACCAGGTTAAGGACGTGAGCCACACAGGGCACATGGGTCAGTTGTCCCTGTCGGAGGGCGGAGAGGAGGTTGGTGCCATTGTCGCAAACCACCATTCCTGGCTTAAGCTGGCGTGGCGTCAACCACCTCTCGGCCTGGCCCTGCAGAGCAGACAGGACCTCTGCCCCAGTGTGGCTTCTGTCCCTCAAACACACCAGCGCAAGCACGGCATGGCATCTTTTTGCCTGCGTACTTGCGTAGCCCCGTGAACGGCTACGGAGCACCGCTGGTTCATAGGACAAACCACAGGAAGAGGCCATGGAGGAAGAAGAAGAGGAGGGGGTGGAGGAGAGAGGTGTGTCACAACCAGTAGTAGCATTTTGGAGGCGTGGCGGTGGGACAACCTCCAACACTACTGCACCTTGTCCTGAATCCTTCCCAGCTGCCAAAAGAGTGACCCAATGGGCCGTGAAAGAAAGGTAACGTCCCTGTCCATGCCTGCTGGACCATGAGTCAGCGGTAATATGCACCTTACCGCTGACCGCCCTGTCCAGCGAGGCCAAGACATTGCCTTCCACATGCCGGTAGAGAGCCGGAATAGCCTTCCGTGAGAAAAAGTGGCGTTTGGGAACCTGCCACTGAGGAACTGCACATTGCACAAACTCACGGAAGGGGGCCGAGTCTACCAACTGAAAAGGCAGCAGTTGAAGCGCTAGCAATTTAGCCAAGCTAGCATTCAACCGCTGGGCATGTGGATGGCTGGGAGTGAACTTCTTTCGACGGTCCAGCAGCTGGGGCAGGGAAATTTGCCTGCTAGAATCGGACGTCGGTGTACTGCTAGCAGAGTGGGCGCAAGTACTTGGCTGTGACACACCTAATTCTACACCTTCATTCCTCTCAGTGCATGTTTCAGAGAGGACTGAAGTTATAGTGGGGTTGGAGATCCCAGCTGATGCGGTGCAAGGAGAGGTCCGCTTTGTTCTTTGGTGTGGGTCTTTGAGGTAGGCTTGCCAACGAGCTGCATGGCAGGTCAACATATGTCTGGTCAGGCATGTGGTACCCAAGCGGCTGATGTTTTGGCCACGCGATATACGCTTGAGACATATGTTGCAAACAGCAGCTGTGCGATCTGATGCACTAGCCTCAAAAAAGGCCCACACCAAAGAACTTTTTGAATGACGGGCAGAGGCAGCGCCCTGCACAGGCGGAGCTCTGCGGTGTGATTCCGTCGGTGTACTGCCCTTACGCTGGCCACCAAAGGGCATCCTGCCTCGTTGGAGATGTGCCTCCTCCTCATCCTCCTCCTCCTCCTCTCTCCTATTAGGCACCCACGTGGAGTCAGTGACCTCATCATCCCCTCCCTCCTCATCACTGGAGCCAATCTGGCAGTATGCTGCAGCTGCTGGAACATGACTGCCAGATTGGTGTCCTTCTTGAGCATCCCCTCTGTCTGCTCTCACGCTACTGCCTTCCTCTAGCTGGGTTTCATCATCAGACCCTTCGAAACGCTGGGCATCCTCCTGGAGCATGTACCCAACACTGTGCTGAAACAGTTCGGGGGACTCCTCAGGAGGAGGACATGGTGGGTCTAGGGAAGGAGTGACTGATGATTTGTCTGACATTGATACCAGGGAAGACGACGCTTTGGCAGCTGCTTTTCCAGTACCCTGAGCCTGGGTGAGAGAGGATGAGGAGGAGGAGGAGGGCTTGGTCATCCACTCTACCAAGTCTTCGGCATGATGTGGCTCAACATGTCCAGCTGCCGAAAAGAAGGACAAGCGTGTCCCATGGCCATGTGCTGATGACAATGCACCGCGTCCACGACCAGCACTGTTGCCCCCAGACACAGAGCCTGCTTGCCCTCTTTTATTGCCTCCTGACTGTCTGCCTCTCCTTGTTTGCCTTCCAGACATTCTAATAGATGGCCTGCAGGGAGATGGGAAAAAAGCAATAAGGGCTACCTTCAGGTGTCCTTCTCTGTCCCTTGAAACAAGGACTTGCAGAGTGAAATAAACTGACACTCTCCCTACCTACAGTTTTCTGTCCCTAGAATAAATGTTTTTTTTAATCACAATATAGCACAAGGACAATTCAGTCACTGTCCTTCCAGGTCCCTGGAAACAAGGACTTGCAGAGTGAAATAAACTGACACTCTCCCTACCTACAGTTTTCTGTCCCTAGAATAAATGTTTTTTTTAAGCACAATATAGCACAAGGACAATTCACTCACTGTCCTTACAGGTCCCTGGAAACAAGGACTTGCAGAGTGAAAGAAAAAAAACACTCTCCCTACCTACAGTTTTCTGTCCCTAGAAAAAATGTTTTTTTTAATCACAATATAACACAAGGACAATTCACTCACTGTCCTTCCAGGTCCCTGGAAACAAGGACTTGCAGAGTGAAATAAACTGACACTCTCCCTACCTACAGTTTTCTGTCCCTAGAATAAATGTTTTTTTTAATCACAATATAGCACAAGGACAATTCAGTCACTGTCCTTCCAGGTCCCTGGAAACAAGGACTTGCAGAGTGAAATAAACTGACACTCTCCCTACCTACAGTTTTCTGTCCCTAGAATAAATGTTTTTTTTAAGCACAATATAGCACAAGGACAATTCACTCACTGTCCTTCCAGGTCCCTGGAAACAAGGACTTGCAGAGTGAAATAAACTGACACTCTCCCTACCTACAGTTTTCTGTCCCTAGAATAAATGTTTTTTTTAATCACAATATAGCACAAGGACAATTCAGTCACTGTCCTTCCAGGTCCCTGGAAACAAGGACTTGCAGAGTGAAATAAACTGACACTCTCCCTACCTACAGTTTTCTGTCCCTAGAATAAATGTTTTTTTTAATCACAATATAGCACAAGGACAATTCAGTCACTGTCCTTCCAGGTCCCTGGAAACAAGGACTTGCAGAGTGAAATAAACTGACACTCTCCCTACCTACAGTTTTCTGTCCCTAGAATAAATGTTTTTTTTAAGCACAATATAGCACAAGGACAATTCAGTCACTGTCCTTCCAGGTCCCTGGAAACAAGGACTTGCAGAGTGAAATAAACTGACACTCTCCCTACCTACAGTTTTCTGTCCCTAGAATAAATGTTTTTTTAAGCACAATATAGCACAAGGACAATTCACTCACTGTCCTTCCAGGTCCCTGGAAACAAGGACTTGCAGAGTGAAATAAACTGACACTCTCCCTACCTACAGTTTTCTGTCCCTAGAATAAATGTTTTTTTTAAGCACAATATAGCACAAGGACAATTCAGTCACTGTCCTTCCAGGTCCCTGGAAACAAGGACTTGCAGAGTGAAATAAACTGACACTCTCCCTACCTACAGTTTTCTGTCCCTAGAATAAATGTTTTTTTTAAGCACAATATAGCACAAGGACAATTCACTCACTGTCCTTACAGGTCCCTGGAAACAAGGACTTGCAGAGTGAAAGAAAAAAAACACTCTCCCTACCTACAGTTTTCTGTCCCTAGAAAAAATGTTTTTTTTAATCACAATATAACACAAGGACAATTCACTCACTGTCCTTCCAGGTCCCTGGAAACAAGGACTTGCAGAGTGAAATAAACTGACACTCTCCCTACCTACAGTTTTCTGTCCCTAGAATAAATGTTTTTTTTAATCACAATATAGCACAAGGACAATTCAGTCACTGTCCTTCCAGGTCCCTGGAAACAAGGACTTGCAGAGTGAAATAAACTGACACTCTCCCTACCTACAGTTTTCTGTCCCTAGAATAAATGTTTTTTTTAAGCACAATATAGCACAAGGACAATTCACTCACTGTCCTTACAGGTCCCTGGAAACAAGGACTTGCAGAGTGAAATAAACTGACACTCTCCCTACCTACAGTTTTCTGTCCCTAGAATAAATGTTTTTTTTAAGCACAATATAGCACAAGGACAATTCAGTCACTGTCCTTCCAGGTCCCTGGAAACAAGGACTTGCAGAGTGAAATAAACTGACACTCTCCCTACCTACAGTTTTCTGTCCCTAGAATAAATGTTTTTTTTAAGCACAATATAGCACAAGGACAATTCACTCACTGTCCTTCCAGGTCCCTGGAAACAAGGACTTGCAGAGTGAAATAAACTGACACTCTCCCTACCTACAGTTTTCTGTCCCTAGAATAAATGTTTTTTTTAATCACAATATAGCACAAGGACAATTCAGTCACTGTCCTTCCAGGTCCCTGGAAACAAGGACTTGCAGAGTGAAATAAACTGACACTCTCCCTACCTACAGTTTTCTGTCCCTAGAATAAATGTTTTTTTTAAGCACAATATAGCACAAGGACAATTCACTCACTGTCCTTACAGGTCCCTGGAAACAAGGACTTGCAGAGTGAAAGAAAAAAAACACTCTCCCTACCTACAGTTTTCTGTCCCTAGAAAAAATGTTTTTTTTAATCACAATATAACACAAGGACAATTCACTCACTGTCCTTCCAGGTCCCTGGAAACAAGGACTTGCAGAGTGAAATAAACTGACACTCTCCCTACCTACAGTTTTCTGTCCCTAGAATAAATGTTTTTTTTAATCACAATATAGCACAAGGACAATTCAGTCACTGTCCTTCCAGGTCCCTGGAAACAAGGACTTGCAGAGTGAAATAAACTGACACTCTCCCTACCTACAGTTTTCTGTCCCTAGAATAAATGTTTTTTTTAAGCACAATATAGCACAAGGACAATTCACTCACTGTCCTTCCAGGTCCCTGGAAACAAGGACTTGCAGAGTGAAAGAAACTGACACTGTCCCTACCTACAGTTTTCTGTCCCTAGAATAAATGTTTTTTTTAATCACAATATAGCACAAGGACAATTCAGTCACTGTCCTTCCAGGTCCCTGGAAACAAGGACTTGCAGAGTGAAATAAACTGACACTCTCCCTACCTACAGTTTTCTGTCCCTAGAATAAATGTTTTTTTTAATCACAATATAGCACAAGGACAATTCAGTCACTGTCCTTCCAGGTCCCTGGAAACAAGGACTTGCAGAGTGAAATAAACTGACACTCTCCCTACCTACAGTTTTCTGTCCCTAGAATAAATGTTTTTTTTAATCACAATATAGCACAAGGACAATTCAGTCACTGTCCTTCCAGGTCCCTGGAAACAAGGACTTGCAGAGTGAAATAAACTGACACTCTCCCTACCTACAGTTTTCTGTCCCTAGAATAAATGTTTTTTTTAATCACAATATAGCACAAGGACAATTCAGTCACTGTCCTTCCAGGTCCCTGGAAACAAGGACTTGCAGAGTGAAAGAAACTGACACTCTCCCTACCTACAGTTTTCTGTCCCTAGAATAAATGTTTTTTTAAGCACAATATAGCACAAGGACAATTCACTCACTGTCCTTCCAGGTCCCTGGAAACAAGGACTTGCAGAGTGAAAGAAACTGACACTGTCCCTACCTACAGTTTTCTGTCCCTAGAATAAATGTTTTTTTTAAGCACACTATAGCACAAGGACAATTCAGTCACTGTCCTTCCAGGTCCCTGGAAACAAGGACTTGCAGAGTGAAATAAACTGACACTCTCCCTACCTACAGTTTTCTGTCCCTAGAATAAATGTTTTTTTTAATCACAATATAGCACAAGGACAATTCAGTCACTGTCCTTCCAGGTCCCTGGAAACAAGGACTTGCAGAGTGAAAGAAACTGACACTCTCCCTACCTACAGTTTTCTGTCCCTAGAATAAATGTTTTTTTAAGCACAATATAGCACAAGGACAATTGACTCACTGTCCTTCCAGGTCCCTGGAAACAAGGACTTGCAGAGTGAAATAAACTGACACTCTCCCTACCTACAGTTTTCTGTCCCTAGAATAAATGTTTTTTTTAATCACAATATAGCACAAGGACAATTCAGTCACTGTCCTTCCAGGTCCCTGGAAACAAGGACTTGCAGAGTGAAAGAAACTGACACTGTCCCTACCTACAGTTTTCTGTCCCTAGAATAAATGTTTTTTTTAAGCACACTATAGCACAAGCACAAAACACACTGACACTCTCCCTACCTATCCTTCTCTTTCCCTAAACTAAAGGAATCCAGGTTAAGCAAGAAAGAAATAACAGTCACTGTCCCTGCCTATGCTGCTCTATCCCTGCTCCGGAACACACTACACTAGGCTGCCGTGCTGGCGGCCTTTTATAGTGTGGGGCGTGTACTAAACACCCTCAGCAATAATTGGCCACAGGCATCCTGCCTGTGGCCAATCATTGCTCTCCTCGCTGCCGGCGCTGTGATTGGCCAAGCATGCGGGGTCACAGTGCATGCTTGGCCAATCACAGCGCCTGGATGACACTGCGATGGCGTAGTGCATTGTGGGCCGTTCGCGTCACTCGAATTTGGCGCGAACGGCCCAAATCGTTCGATCTTCGTCGAACGATCGAACAGCCGATGTTCGAGTCGAACGTATGTTCGACTCGAACACGAAGCTCATCCCTACACAGGACTTGTAGCAGAGGGCGTAGGTCTCTTCTATGTTGTAGAGTAATAGCTGAGAGATCCTGGAACAACTGTATGCGTGCCCCCTCATACTCCAGATTTGCCTGATTACGAGCTAAACGCAGTATGTCCTCCTTCTGGATGAAATTCACCAGGCAACACACAATGTCCCTAGGGGGGTCCGTATCTCTGCCCCTGGGCCTAAGTGCTCTGTGGCACCTCTCCATCTCTACTGGGGCATCAGGCGGCTTGCCCAGCAGGGTATTAAAAACGGCCCAGACTGCCATTTGTAATTGGGGCCCCTCCACCGATTCAGGTATTCCCCTAATACGCAGGTTATGCCTGCGACCCCTATTGTCTAAGTCCTCCATGTGACGGTGCATGTCCATGAGGTGTTGTGCCTGAGAGGTGGAGGCCCGTTGGACTTGGTGGATGGCCGCCCCGTGCGTCATGGCGGTCGACTCCACGTGTTCTAGCCTGGTAGCCACTGCTCTAATCTCGCCTTTCAGGTCGGAGACTGCCGCGAGTAGGGAGATCTTAATGTCCTGGGCCACCTGCTGCAGGTCGGCCATACTCAGTGGAGGAGGGGGATATCCTGCAGACATACCTGGGAAGCTTGCGGAGGCAGAGGGGGGAACCGTGGGGAGCGCCAAACTCGAGTCCGAGGCTTGAAATGCGGCCTGTGCGTCTGCCGGCTGAGTGCGGAACATCGCCGGGATAGTCTTGCTCAGCTGAGTCGAGGGATCCGACTGCGCTCGGGTGACCGAGGAACTTCTCCCGGTCATTGTGGCGGTTCAAGACTGAGGTATTAGCTTATTAAATGCCGGTACAGGAGATCCGAGCGGCGGAGCTCTCCAACTATGCTGCCATCTCGCTCCGGTGCTAGGCCACGCCCCTCGCATGTTCCTTTTATAAGGTAAATTACTCTAAATCCAATGTCTTTGGCGTCCACATTGATAAGTCTACCAAACTGCATCTACAATCTAAAGTTCCTTTTCAATGGGTATCTTCCTCAATGCCCTATTTAGGCATTTCCCTGACACCTCCATCCTCAAACCTACATAACTGCAATTACTTGCCATTTCTTCAAACATGTAAAAAAGATCTCCAGGACCTAAGTAAGCATTATCTATCATGGGCTGGTAGAGCAGTAGCTTTTAAAATGGTCACTCTTCCGAAACTCCTATACCTATACAGAGCTTTACCAATAAAGGTCCCCAAGTCTTTCTTCCATGCCATTAAAAAATTACTGAGCGCATATGTATGGCAAGGTAGGAAACCTAGATGTTCTTATGCCACAATCGTAAAACACAAAACTGTGGAATAAGCTTCCCGGACACCAAAGATTACTACATGACAGTACTACTAGACCAACTTAGGCATTGGTTTACACCTTTGTTCAACAAACAATGGCAATTTATTGAGCAATCATCTATACCTGTAGGTAACTTAAGCTCTCTCCTACTAGCTCAAAAAGATCACATAAAACCTAACAAATCAGATCACCCAACGATAGCAGCCGCAGTTGAGGCATGGCACTTCCTACTCCAAAACACAAACCTAACAGAACACGCCCAATCAATATATCCCCCCTGAAATATTCAACTTCCTACTCCCTGACCTATCTCTCAAACACTGGTCAAACATTAAAAGCCTCCCACTGAAAGAATTACTTCATAAAGGCCAACTTCTCCCATTCCAAACCATAAGATCTAGACACCTAATACCATCACAAGGTGCTTACACATATAAACGTATAGCCTCCTACCTGACAAAAAATTCTGCTCCAACAGTCATAGTTCCCACCAAGGCATGGTCCTTCTGGACTTCCAACTCCCCCAAAGCAAAAGGAATAACCCTAATGTACAACTTACTACAAAACAAAGATAAGTTCACTAAGACATCTGCATACAAGAGATGGGAAAGGGATCTACAGACCTCTTTCTCAGATTCCCAATGGCGCTCAGCCATACATTACAACCACAAAGCATCCAAATGCATTAATTATTGGGAACTGTCGCAAAAAATCCATCATAGATGGTATCTTACTCCCGTACAAATGTATAAATTCGCAAATCTTGATGACGACAGATGTTGGAGAGGTTGCTCTTATAAAGGCTCACTAATCCACATTCTCTGGGAATGTCCACACATTCACACATTCTGGAGAAAAATATTCTCTTTAATCTCAGGTATCTCTGGGATCATAACTAAACCCACTCCATCCCTAGCTATTCTTAGTATAGGACTAGAATCTTTCCCACATGAATTCAGAACCATAGCAATGCATATTCTATTTGCGGCTAGATTACTCATAATGCGCAAAAGGAGAAGCTCCTTAATTCCAAATATTTCTGATGTCAAGAACCAACTAAACTTAATCAAAGAGTATGAATACACTTCTGCCTTAAAAAACAATACTCTTGCAAAATTTACCAACGCCTGGAAGTACTGGTTGAAATCCTAAAGGTGAATAAGTTAATATCATTCCTTTTTGTTGTATTTTATTTTATATATTCTGAGTTGTACCCTGGTTGAACTCATAGACTGTACCTCACTATTTTTTTTTAATTATATGTATACATGTACACATGTTATGTGTTCTACAATAATATGTTTCCTTCCAAGTATATGAAAAATTAATAAAAAATATTTTGAAAATACGGGTTTAGATTTATGTACACAAATGTTATCCCACATCCTAAACTAGCTAAACTACACTAATTCCCCCTAACCTACGCTACTTAGTTCCCTCTGTATCACAGTCATCTTTGATGTTTACCTCCTCTGTAAATACATTATTTTCATTGCTGGACACACCTGCATACTGAGTTCACATTGATTTGAATGGGGCTGTACACCAAGCATGAACATTCGCAGTGTACAAACCTCAAAGTTATTAAAAACCATAGAAGGCCACTACTGGGATAAAGAGGTAAGTAAGCCCCTGGAAGGTGGGGATGTATCAATTTTCTTTAGATAAACCTTACTCTGCCCTTTAAAGTACTCATAGTCCTAAAATTCTGGTCCAGCTTCTAGTTAGTGCCTAGCTTTTTTTTTTACCCACAGTACTGACTCTGAATCAAATACATTTGACATTCCTTTTACTTACTCCAATGCAGGAGATTCTGTAAAGAATCAAGCATAGACATATTCAAATTATGATCTCCATATATTTTGTACCTGTGGGTGTAATTTTCATATTGTCTTAGACGCTAATATAGTACACAGATGAATCATGCTGGAAACATTTCTGTCTCCTTATAGCTCTAGCTCTAATTTAGGATGAACAACTGCTCCCATAAAGAAAAACGGCTGCTGCCTCTTGTTTATTAGGCTACAGAAAGGTCTCTCTGACTAATGTCCCTGGATTAAATGAATATGGAATAATAAGGCCTGATTTATTTGTGCTCTGGTAGGATAAAGCTGCCACAGATTTCAAAAGAAACTATTCATCTGAGATCTATTGTAGCCTGTAGATTGGGAAAGAATTAGTCTCAGTAATACAGTAATATAATAATGCTATGAGGATATACCGTATATATATATATATATATATATATATACACATTGCAAGATTTGACAAAGCAACTTATTACCACAATTTTATGTTAAAATTATGCTCTAGGTATCTGGGCATATTCAGTAAGGAAGCATCAATGACAATAATGATGAATAATGTGCAGTTGCTCATAGAAACTGATCAGAAATTACTGTGTATATTACATTAAGCTGAAAGCGGATCTATCCATGATTTTGCAGATCAGCATGAATATATTGCTAATGCTTACATGTCACAAAGCATTCTGTGATAGGACAAGAGGCATATTAATGTCCCAATCACCCTTCTCCAGTCATGGAACACCGTATATTCTTTAAAAAGGAGTGCAAGATTCTTTCGAAGTAGAGGAGCTGCACAGCAAACGACCCACTGTAATTGTAGCACCAATATTTAAAAAGGGCACAAAATACATCCCTGGGAATTACAGACTAGTTAGCCTAACATCAATAGTATGTAAGCTCTTGGAGGGGATGATAAGGGACTATATACAAGATTTTAGTAATGAAAACTGTATCATTAGCAGTAATCAGCATGGATTCATGAAGAATCGTTTTTGCCAAACCAATCTATTAACCTTCTATGAGAAGGTGAGTTGACATCTAGATAAAGGAAGGCCCGTAGATGTGGTGTATCTGCATTTGACACAGTTCCCCATAAACGTTTACTGTGCAAAATAAGGTCCGTTTGCATGGACCATAGGGTGAGAACATGGATTGAAAACTGGCTACCAGGGCGAGTTCAGAGGATGGTGATAAATGGGGATTAATCAGAATGGTCAGGGGTGGGTAGTGGTATCCCCCAGGGTTCTGTGCTTGGACCATACCTGTTTAATTTGTTCATAAACGACCTGGAGGATGGGGTAAGCAGTGCAATCTCTGTATTTTCGGACGATACTAAGCTAATTAGGGCAATAACTTCTCTGCAGGATGTGGAAACCTTGCAAAAAGATCTGAACAAATTAATGGGGTGGGCAACTACATGGCAAATGAGGTTTAATGTAGAAAAATGTAAAATAATGCTTTGGGTGGCAAAAATACGAATGCAATTTATACACTAGGGGGAGAACCTCTGGGAGAATCTAGGATGGAAAAGGACCTGGGGGTCCTAGTAGGCTCAGCAATGGCATGCAATGCAAAGCTGCTGCTAAAAAAGCAAACAGAATATTGGCATGCATTAAAAAGGGGATTAACTTCAGAGATAAAAATTCTTCCGCTCTACAAGAGTCTGGTCCGGCCGCACCTAGAGTATGGTGTCCAGTTCTGGGCACCAGTCCTCAGGAAGGATGTACTGCAAATGAAGAGAGTACAAAGAAGGGCAACAAAGCGAATAGAGGGTCTGGAGGATATTAGTTATGAGGAAAGATTGCGAGCACTGAACTTATTCTCTCTGGAGAAGAGATGCTTGAGAGGGGATATAATTTAAATTTACAAATACCATACTGATGACCCCACAATAGGGATAAAACTTTTTCGCAGAAGGGAGTTTAACAAGACACGTGGCCATTTGAAGAAAAGAGATTTAACCTTAAACTACGTAGAGGGTTCTTTACTGTAAGAGCGGCAAGGATGTGGAATTCCCTTCCACAGGCGGTGGTCTCAGCGGGGGGGGGCATCGATGGTTTCAAGAAACTATTAGATAAGCATCTGAACGACCACAACATACAGGGATATACAAGGTTATACTGACATATAATCACACACATAGGTTGGACTTGATGGACTTGTGTCTTTTTTCAACCTCACCTACTATGTATATATGTAACTGTGCTCTAGCCCTCACTGTAAGGCTGTATTCACACTAGAATGGACAGCTGCCAGAGTGCTTTACCCCTCTGGCAGCTGTTCATTCCCAACTGTGGTAGGGGGCAGTGTAGTGCGTGATTCAGCACATTACACAGCTCCCTTTTTCTTTTCTTTTTTTTGTACAAACTTTACTTGAAGTGTACAAAAATACAGTTCATTCATGTAGCTGCAAAGCAGCACTGTGCACTGCGCTGGTGTACAGTGGCATGCTATTCTGTACAGTATGTTGAGATAAAAAGCACCTAGATGTTTCTCTGCATATCTAATCAAACATAGAAAAGCTGAAAGATATAGGCCTTGTCAACATTAAAGATTGTTATACAGCAGCCCAATTGGACCCATTAAAACATTGGTTTCATCCTACAAATAATATTCTTTGGCTAGACATTAAATCAGCTTTGGTGCCTAACCAGATCTGCTCACATTGCTTTTAGCAGACCTGTGGCATCCAGCCGAAGACCCTTCCTTTACCAACCCACGCTTCTCCCCTAGCCTGCAGAGTGCTGCATAACTCCTCTGTATACAATCAGCCCAACCGATATTAAGCTGCCTATCAAAATATTGCAAAAAAGAGGGAAAATTTGGGACTTTAACCACTTCAGCCCCGGATAAATTGGCTGCTCAATGACAAGGCCATTTTTTGCGATATGGCTCTGCACCGCTTTAACTGACAATTGCGCGGTCGTGGGACTCTGTACCCAAACAAAATTGACGTCCTTCTTTTTCCACAAATAGAGCTTTCTTTTGGTGGTATTTGATCATCTCTGCGGTTTTTATTTTTTGCGCTAAAAACAAAAAAAGAGCGTCATTTTTTTTAAAAAAACACAATATTTTGTACTTTTTGCTATAATAAATATCCCCATTTTTTTTTAAAAAAGCAAATTTTTTCCTCAGTTTATGTATTCTTCTACATATTTTTGGTAATAAAAATCGCAATAAGCGTATATTGATTGGTTTGCGCAAAAATTATAGCATCTACAAAATAGGGGATAGATTTATGGCATTTTTATTATTATTATTTTTTTTACTAGTAATGACGGAGATCTGCGATTTTTATCGGGACTGCGACATTATGGCAGACACATCGGACACTTTTGACAAATTTTTGGGACCATTGGCATTTATACAGCGATCAGTGCTATTAAAATGCTGATTACTGTATAAATGTCACTGGCAAGGAAGGGGTTATCACTATGGGGCGATCAATGGGTTAACCGTGTTCCCTAGTGTGTGTTCTAACTGCGGGGGGAGGGGACTCACTATAGGAGATGACAGATCGTGGTTCATAGCTATTAGGAACTCACAATCTGCATCTCCTCTCCTCACAGAACAGGGATGTGTGTGTTTACACCTGTTCTTCCTCTCATGCCCGCGATCGTGCGTGGCCGACGTACAGCTACAACGGCTGGCAGGATTGTGCCGACCTGCCGCAGTATAATTTTTTTTTTTTTTTAATTCTTTATTTATTTTATCAACAGGGTTTCTTAAATAATATGTTATTACAAAGAAACAAAGTGCACATCATACCCTATTTCTTTACATCTCATCTTTCAGAAATTAAATCTATGCCATCTTCATATTATATTAATAAAATATTAATTAATTGTTTATATTTAAACTTCATACAAACCATCTTTCTTTCTTCCTATTCTCTAATTTCTGTTTATTTAGTTTCCTTCATCTCTTATCTACATATTTTCATCTTCCCCTGTTGCCTTCCCCCTTATCCCCAAATTTCTCCCAATACCCATTTCCCATTCCCTTCAATCCCCATATTCCTCCCCTCCCGGAAGAAAAAAAAAAAGGAAAAAAAACTCACTCAAGTAATTTCTCTCTCTCCCCTCCCTCCCTCCCCTACTCTCCCCTCCCTCCCTCCCTCCCCTACTCTCCCAATAATCTCCTACCCTCTTCTGATTGCATATATATATCCCATGGGGCCCAGATTTCTTTAACTTGTTCCCTTCTATCTAATGTTATAGGTAACAGTTTCTCCATTATTCCTATTTTCCTAACTTTCTTAAGCCACTCCGACGCCGTTGGGGCTTTTATATCTTTCCAATTTGTTGCAATACAACTTTTTGCTGCGTTTATTAGGTGGCACAGAATTGAATTGCTGTATCTCTTAGATGGAATTTGTACATTGTGCAACAAGAAGAAATCTGGTTCCCCTGGAATTAGATATTCAGTAAATTTCTGTGTAATTCTATGCACTGTTTCCCAGAATTGTCTGATTACTGGGCAAGACCAAAATATGTGTATCATTGTCCCTCTTTCCTTGCATCCTCTCCAACACCTGTCAGAAAATTCTGGAAAAAATGTATTTAGGGCTACCGGTGTATAATATCAGCGTGTTAAAATTTTATAATTTGATTCTTGTATTTTAATACACCTCAATGTTTTTGTGGCCAACTCTATTATATTCTGGCATTGTGCTGGAGAGAAGGCATGGCCTATATCTCTCTCCCATTTACCAAGACATTCCATTTTAAAGTCGTCTAGGGGTGCAATCAGCAATGCATACATTTTCGATATGACATGTGAAAGTGGTTCCCCTCCCTCACAGTAATCCTCAAATCTTGTCCGTGTCCATCTATATGTTTCTGCTGATCCCAGTTTTTCTAGGTAGTGTCTAATCTGCCGAGCTTGCCAAATCGGAATTTCATATTTACCTCCTTTTTTTGTTAGCTTATCTATTGTTACCCATCCCCTTTCTCCCATGAAGTCCGACACTTGGAAAATTCCTTTTTCCCTCAATTTCTTAAACTTTACTGACTCTATCCCTGGTAAGAAATCTGGGTTTCCTATTATAGGATATAGTGGTGATTTTTTATCTGTAAATTTAGATTTTTGACATATTTTATCTCCTACCCATAACGTCGTTCCTATCGTGGGGTGTGATTTTACCAAGGGGGACAAAGCTCTATAGCACCATATTGCCCTATTTAGTGGAATTAAACTTATTTGTTGTTCCATATTTATCCATAATTTATAATCTCTATGTCTGCTCCAGTCTACTAGTCTCCCCAGATGCACTGCTTGATAATATTTATATATGTCCGGTGCAGATATACCTCCTACTCTTTTTGGTAACGTTAAGAGTTTTCTGGCTAATCTTGGCTTTTTACTATTCCAAATAAATTTCATAAACATAGTTTGGACTTGGTTAAAGAAAGACTTGGGAATTTTTATCGGTAATGCTAAGAACAGGAAGAGAATTTTGGCATTATGCTCATTTTAAGAATATTGCATCTCCCGAACCATGAATGCATACCTTTGCTCCAATTTTCCAGTAACGTTCTTACAGTTCTAACTAATGGTTCAAAGTTTAATTCAAACGTTTTCTCCAAATTTGCGGGTATCTGTGTACCTAAATAATTTAAGGCTTTCCTCGTCCACTTAAACTTAAAGTTTTGTTCTATTACATTTTTAATGGGACCTGGCAGTGCCACCCCCATCGCCTCCGATTTACCATAATTTATTTTAAGGTTCGAAATCTTCCCATATATTTCTACTTCTTTCATAAGATTGGGTAGTGAGATTTGTGGTCTTGATAATGAAAAAAGCATATCGTCTGCGTAAGCAGATACTTTATATTCTTTTTCCCCAATTTCAATACCCCTAATATCCGGATTCTGTCTAATCTTGTTTAGAAAAGGTTCTAAAGTCAAAGCATATAACAGAGGCGAAAGAGGGCAGCCCTGCCGTGTTCCATTTGTAATTATAAAAGGCTTAGAATAGACCCCATTTACTTTTACTAATGCCCGAGGACTCGCATACACTCCCGTTATCCATTGTAGCATCTTTTCTCCTATACCCATTTGTGTTAGTACTTCAATCATAAATTTCCAATTAACTCTATCGAATGCTTTTTCTGCGTCTGTATTCAGAAAAACACTCGATATCTTTTTTTGATTGGCTTCTTGTATCAAGTTTAGTACCTTAATAGTACTATCCCTTGCTTCTCTTGTAGGGATAAACCCTACTTGATATAAATGTACCAATTGTGATAAATAGGGCTGAATACGGTGCGCTAAGATTTTTGTCAAAATTTTTAAATCGACATTTAATAAGGATATTGGTCTGTAACTACTACATATCTCAGGGTCTTTCCCCTCTTTTGGTATCAAGGTAATATGTGCAGTTACAGACTCAGGGGGTAACACCACTGTCTGTCCAACTGCATTAAATAGTTTAATCATATATGGTCCTAATTGAGTGATACACTTTGTATAATATTGTATGGTAAAACCATCTGGTCCTGGTGCTTTCCCATGTTCAATTGTTTTCATTAATGATTGCAATTCTTCCATAGTAATTGGCCCTTCTAATTTCCTTCTATCTGGTGATGATAATCTAGTTAGACCTGTCGACGTCACATATTTCTTTATAGACCCAGAGCAGAGTAATACTCTTGAAACTCTTGTGCTATCTCTTTTGGGAGTGACTTCTTCAAATCTGCCTTTCCTTTAATAGTTGGGATATAAGATCGTGTCAGTTGTTTTTTTATTTTTTTTGCCAATAGCCTACCACATTTATCTCCTGAGTTGTAACTCTCTTTCCTTCCGTATTGTAGGGCCGCTTCCGCCTTATATCTAAGTAAATCTGCTATTTGTCTCCTTAAATGTGCTACCTCATTTCCTAGTTCTCTCTCTGTTGTCTTCTTATGTTGTGTCTCTAGATCATGTAACTTTTCTAACAGATGTTTTACCTGTTCTTCTCTATCCTTTTTTATTCGGTAGCCATGTTTAATTAATATTCCTCTAATTACCGTTTTATGGGCTTCCCAAACCATTCCCGGGTCACTTTCTCCATTATCATTTATTTGAAAATACCACGTAATTTCTTTAATTAAGTTTTCCATAATTTGTGGATTTTCTAATAAACTTTCATTTAACTTCCATCTCCATTCCAGGGAGTAACTCCCATCCACCAAATTCATCTCCATTGTAACAGGTGCATGATCTGTCCAAGTTATATTTCCTATTGAGATATCGCATATTGAATGTAGCAGTCGATGTGGGACTAAGAAAAAATCTATTCTTGAATAACTTTGGTGAGGATTTGAGAAGAAAGTGTAATCTCTCTCCCCTGGGTGCATAATCCGCCAACCATCCACTAGTTGTAATTCATGTAATTTTCGAAGGATAGACTTTCTAACCCCCTTAGATACTGATGAAGTCCCATTAGAAGTATCTACTCTTGGGTCCAGTGGGATATTTAAATCTCCTCCACATATCAATTTTCCTTCACTGAAATCCCTTAATTTTGACAGCAATTTAACCAAAAAGCTATCTTGATGTGAATTTGGAGCATAAATAGTAGCCAAAGTCACTTTTTCTTTACCTATCGCTCCTTTAAGGAAGAGGTATCTTCCCCCTGGGTCTGAACATTTATCTGTAAGTATCCAAGGTATTTTATTTGAAATCAGGATAGCGACTCCCTTTGTTTTAGCTTCCTGATTGGAAGCTTGATAGACATTGGGGAAATACCTATTTTGTAGGTATGGAAAGGCCCCTTCCCTGAAATGTGTCTCTTGTATAAATCCTATGTCTGTATTTAAATGTTTTAATTCATTCAACAACATTTCACGTTTTTCTGGGATATTAAGCTCTTTAACATTTAATGAGGTTATTCGTATTTTATCCATCTTTTATTCACAGAATATCAGTTATACTATTCTTACTCCAGTGTCTAGAGGGTCAGGGGGAGACAGGTGCAGACAAAAGGGAGGGAAGCGAGAGAGAGAGAGAGAGAAAAAAAAACCAGCAACTCCCCTAAGTAAAACAGAGACAAAAACCCCAACACAGGGGGGGAGGAATTTTATGGAGAGAGGATGGGTGTAGAAGTTATACCCCGGCTCCTACTTGGGACTTCAATTTTCCCATAGATAGCCGAATTGGGGGTGTTGGTCTAGTTTTGGCGTGATTGGCTGAGCTCCCCCCTCACCCTTCTAATCCTTTATGACCCTTTAAACAAAGTCCCTTCTCAGCCTATATCTATTACCCATCTTTTATCTCACATCTCCTTTTCCTACCCTTCATTCTCTATTTCTAAGTGTTCCATCTTTCTCCCACTTCTTCCCTACATTTGGCTCTCTTTATGTACTAGATTCTAAATTTTAATTCTGTCTTTCCTACTTACCTTCTAATCTAATCCTCTCTCACCTCCCCTTTCTTTCTTCTAAATAATAGTATTCACTCCATATATACTTTATATCCAGGTTACTCCCATTCCTAAAATTCTCTTCCCCTCTGGGCCATTCCCACTAACCTTTTTGTCGCCTTTCTTTTTACTATTCCTTTCTAAATTATTCTATTTCTTTATTGTATATTACATTCCACATATTCATTTCATACTTTATCACATTCATTTCTCTAAATCTTTTTCAACCAAAAAATTTTATCACTTTACATTCTCTGTTTCTTTTCCCAGAGAACCAAAAAAAAAATAAATTATTTATAATCTTCCTCTTAACATATCAAATTCAGCGAAGCCTATCAAATTATTAAATTATCTACTGGGTCCACGCCTTCCTAATACCCCTTCCTCTTTATAATATATAATGTATAAAGTGTCCCCTTCCCCTCCTACTTCCCCTACTTTCCCCCCCACCCTAATTCACCCCCTTATTATATAAACGCAGTGTAAGTGCAATATATAAATTGTGTTAAAATATGTCTATGTGAATTGTGTCTTATGTATTTTATATAAATTATATGTGTATTATTATATGTGTGTACTTATTATTATGTGTTCTCTCTTCACAAAAAACCCACCCCCCCCCCTCCCCTCCCCCAAAAAAAATAAATAAACACACACACACCCCAAAAACCAAACATTATTGCATGGATTCAGTGCCATAGTACATACAGTTTATAATTTGAAAAAACTTCTCCCATAAATAAAAAAAAAAGAGAGTTCCATGAGGAACAACAAAAAAAAACAGAGTTCCATGAGGAACAAAAAAAAACTAGAGATCCATGAGGAACAAAAAAAAAAAAAGGGAAAAAAACCTGGAAAAACCTATCGAAAGGGGTGCAGACAGGTAGACAGATAGATAATCCAATAATTTAGGCAGTTCTTTTCATCTTAACTCTCGGCCCTTTGGCCCTTCTGGCCCTTCTGGCCCAATCCCGTTCCCTGCAGTCTCTGTAGATTGTTCTTGACCATTCCTTCTCTGTATTGAAGCACCCGATTTTCTTATTTGGGGCCCCCCTCTCCATTGCCTTCTATCTATTGGGTGTAACCAATCTGAAACCTCACATCCCTCAACTCCCAGGAAATTGAATAACTCCGGTAGGTCAGATGGTTGGGAGAGTAAAAACGATAGAGGTCCCTTCTTTACAAATAGTGATATTGGGTATCCCCAAGTATATGACCTTCCTACTGATTTAATCTTCTCTAGAATCGGTCTCAGTATCGCCCTCCATTGTAAAGTTGCACGGGAGAGATCTGGTAAAAATTTTATTGACATTCCTTCATATCTTATTGTCCCGATTTCCCATGCCTTACGACTGACCAGTTCTTTATGGGTGTAGCGGTGAAATCGTCCAATAACGTCTCTGGGTCTTTCTGGGTTTAGGGACCGGGGCCCTAGGGCTCTATGTAATCTATCAAATTCTATTTCTCTTGGTGTTGTCATTACTCCCATTTGTTTACATATTGATACAACCAATGAATTTAAGGAGGTTTCCTCTATTTCTTCTGGGATCCCCCTAAACCTCAAATTGAGCCTCCGACTCCGGTCTTCAATTTCCTCGAATTTTAGTTGTATAGAATAATCCTGTCCCTCTTGTATGACCCTCTTTTCCATTCCTTCTAATCGTGTAATCCGATCCTCCAATTTTGTTGTACGGTTTCCTTCTAGAGAGATCTTTTCTGTCAAAGTTTGTACTTCTGCTCTAATGGCCTGCATTTCCTTTCGATGATTTTCCTCTAGACGGGATACCAATGTTTCCATTTCTTCTCTTGTTGGGATCGTTTGTAATATGGCCATCTCATCTCGAGTTGGTAGGGCTTGCAAAATGGACATTAAATCAAGTTCTCCTGTCTTTTTATCCATTCCTATTCTCAGGGTATCCTCAGATCTAAATTCTTCACTTATTTCTAGTGTTTGTGGGAGACTCATTCGGGGTGCGGCTCTAGGTATTTCTGTATATTCCACTCCTCGTGTCTCTACTATTGATGCTCTAGCTACCGCTGCGCGTGTTCTTGGGAAAAAGTCCTTAATCTCCTGTTGTATAGGTTGAGGCTTTGTAAGGTGCTTTGGGGTCTGTTTTACTTCCTGCTTCTCCTCTCCTTTACTTCTTACACTTTTTATACTCTTTGTATAGCTCATCCCGTGTTCATCCCATATATTATCTTACAAACAGATTTGACTGTATTGCAAAACTATATCCAGCTACCTTGATCAATACCTTCAATATAGTCCAATATATGAGAGCATATATAATATACTTTGTCTGTCCGATGACATATATGGCATATATGGTATATCAAAAATAGCAAGCTGTCCGAAATAAAATGTTCTTGCTTCACAGTTCCCTTCTTATATTACTATATTACTTGTTACTTATTCCAGAAAATATAGTTAATAGTTCAAACACAGCTATTTAAGCTTATTACACAGATATAATATAGTAGATTATAGCATAGCCACAGTACCTTTTAGATCTTTTCCTGTTTTTCCTGCTAGAAATAGGGATATACCAACCCACATACTTTACATACTCTGCATATGAGATTGCAAGCTGGGAAGTAATTAAGGACAATTACAAAGCTGATTACAGAGCTGATTCATTGATTTGATGATTTAGTAATTTAGTGATATTCAGTGATATTCAGTAATACTCATAATAATTCTCGGAAATTCTCATAAGCCTTTAGAATCCTTTAGACCGATTCACTGCTCCAATATTCCACTACACACTGTCCATAGGAATATATTCTGTAATATTCTGTTCCGGTAGATTTCAAAAAGTGTAAAAGAAAAAAAGGAATACTAACTCCCAGCATACCTTATAGGAGATTTCTCATCCAGGATTCACAGTCCCATACACGCCAGATCCCTGCGTTCATCCTCCTCTGCAGATATGTTCAAGTTTAATGCTCAATGTTAATGTTAATGCCGCTACCGCTGCTATTCGCTCGTTGTATAGCGTAGTATCACAATATTTGTTGAGTTCCCTGGAGCTCCCTGGAGATATCGGCGCCTGGGTATTAGCACAGTGGGATCACAGTGGGATCACTCTAATCAACATCAGAGCTCACCAGTGCTTGTACCCCATCCAAACGGTCTAGATATATCCTAAATACTGCAGGGTCTCATTTTCTCACAGGGCTTGGAAGGTTCTGCTCAGCTCAACCCCTCACAACCTCCTTACTCCGCCATTGCTAGACCACACCCCTCACAGGTGCAGTGATCCAGTCCCACTGATTCTCGTAGAATCACTGCCGCAGTATAATAACGGCGGCAGGTCGGCAAGTGGTTAAATGAAGCACATGGCTATACAGTGATGAAAAAAATCGATATATAATGATATATAATGTCATGTTTGTTGGTACATATACACATGTTGAGTCATATCAAAATACAGGGAATAAATAATATTGCTCATTAACCACTTAAGCCCCGGACCATTTGGCTGGCCAAAGACCAGGCCACTTTTTGCGATTCGGCACTGTGTCGCTTTAACTGACAATTGCGCGGTCGTGCGACGTGGCTCCCAACCAAAATTTACGTCCTTTTTTTCCCACAAATAGAGCTTTCTTTTGTTGGTATTTGATCACCTCTGCGGTTTTATTTTTTGCGCTATAAACAATAATAGAGTGACAATTTTGAAAAAAAAATCTATATTTTTTACTTTTTGCTATAATAAATATCCCCAAAAAATATATATATAAAAAAAGTTTTTTTTCCTCAGTTTAGGCCGATACGTATACTTCTACATATTTTTGGTAAAAAAAATGCAATAAGCGTTTATTGATTGGTTTGCGCAAAAGTTATAGTGTCTACAAAATAGGGGATAGTTTTATGGCATTTTTATTAATAATTTGTTTTTTACTAGTAATGGCGGCGATCAGCAATTTTTATCATGACTGCGACATTATGGCGGACACATCGGACACTTTTGACACCATTTGGGACCATTGTCATTTTTACAGCGAACAGTGCTATAAAAATGCACTGATTACTGTAAAAATTACACTGGTAGTGAAGGGGTTAACCTGCAGGGTGGGCTGAAGGTGTTAAGTGTTACCTAGGGAGTGCTTCTAACTGTTAGGGGGTGTGGCTTGCCGTGACACATCACTGATCGCTGTTCCTGATGACAGGGAACAGACGGCAGGCATCGAGTCCGCGGTTCCCGCGGGCACGATCACGGAGCTCACGACAGGGTCGGCGCGGCGCGAGCACAACCACAAGGCAGAAAATTAAAGGGGACGTATATATACGCCCATTTGCCTGTCCGTGCCATTCTGTTGCTGTAAATCTGCATGCGCTGGTCCTTAAGCGGTTAATTACACATGGTACATATATATGCATACATATCGGTCCACCACCGTGGTGTGGGTGGTGTTGGTTGGTAACCTAGACCTCTCTAAGTGATTTAAAAAAGTCCATAATGAATAATGATTGTAAAAGCAAGTATGATCAGATGGTAGTGATAGCGTAGCATCAAAAAAAGTCTCTATGCGTTTCGTGGGTTCTTTCCACTCATCAGGAGCCAATGCAGGGTACATATACTTGTATCTGCAAAAAAGTGCATATATATGTAATCTGGTATTTGATGCAAAGAAAGAGAGGGGAAGGAAAAGGGAAGACTCCCCTGGTTACTCACAAGTTAGCTATAAGTTTCAAATGGGGTGCTGAGAGCCGAAAACATAATAGGGGACTCATCTCTGGGAGCTGTGGCAGTGGACAGCGGCACAAAGACAACTCAAGCAGTAATGAATAGTGCATGTCTAATGATATAGTAAGAACAGAGACCAAAGCATGGTGTCAGTAAAAGTGAACCCAGGTGAGGAATCAAAGTAGATAATAGCATATAAATGAAAACATGTAGCTCTCACCAAAGGAATACGTGGTGGGAAAAAACACCAAGAAAACAGCCAAAATGAACAATGTAGCCAAGTGATCCCTGAATTCTAGGTGAGAGAGCATGATCCAAACAGGTGTGTTGAGTAACAAGCAGAGCAGGAAACAGGAAGTGAGTGCTCAACCTGGAAGTGATATTTATAGTGGGGTCATGCCACTGAGCCACTCTCTAACGCCACGCTGGCGCATTCAGCAAGGGGGGCGGCATTAGCGCCTGCGCGGTGATAGTCGCTCAGCACTCTACGCCAGGATGTCACCCCGATATAGTACGCAGATGGCCAAACAGCATGCCGGCACCAGGTGCCACAGGTGAAGCCATGCGCAGGGTGCGGAAGGCATGGTGTCGATGCACATCGAGTGGCCCCAGTCCCCCTGTGCAAAACTGAAACGGAGGGGGAGAGGAAGGCACCAGGTGGGCATCAAAGCTCCTGGAAATGTATGGAAAGAACAGCCATGAAGTGTCACCTGAGTGGTGTTAGTGATTTATGATATGACTCAACAAACATGACATTATATACCAATTTTTTTCATCACCGTATAGCCGTGTGCTTCATTTAAAGTCCCAAATCTTTTTTGCATTGTACCAGGGATGGAGGCATATGACACTACCCAGTCACTGCCTCATTTAAAGTCCCACCTACCCCCCTTTTTTGCCTATAAATATATTTGAATCACTTATTTCTCATTACTCAGTTACACACTTGTACCTATATGGCATAACTTCTTATAATTTACTAATTGATTGTGAACCCAAAAACATGAGGGTGTTGGTGGAGGCATTTCCTATTCTACAACCTATTTCAGAACAAAATTTTGTTTATTAAGACAACCTACATGTTACAATAAGAAGCTGATGCACTACATTCTCCACTGCCTAGTTTGACTTTGTGACGTCACACATTCCTTCAGATGGTTGCTGCACAGCCACGCCCCATCTGAAGGAACGTGTGACATCACAAAGTCAAACTAGACAGTGGAGGTCCAGGGAGAAGCGACAAGGAGGCAGTGAGAGATCAGTGGTTTACCGTGGGTCCACCGCGACCAATACACTTGTTTTTGGTGCAGTTTTATGAGTTTGCTGTGATTTAATGCTCAAGTTTTCTGAGATTCGTGTGAGTGGAATAGTTGAAGAGTTTACAAGTGTGTTATTAAAACTGATTTTCACACCATTGGAGCTTTTTTTTACATATTTGCATGTGGAGCAATCTGACAGTCATTTGGTTGGAATCTGGAAAACCGGCTACACCTATTTGTGAGACTTTGTTTACGCTTACACGCCAAACACGAGAGTGTGAGGCAACTTGCTGTGGTGAGTTTTGCATCTGATGGGAGAGGGATCACTGAACACTGGGTGTGGTGGAAGTTTTGAAGAGATCATATGCACTGGATTTAATGATACATTGTGTAGACTTGATACGTTAGTGTTAGCTTGTGCACATATTCACTTATGTCACAGGGTGCAATTTTTGAAAGACATTATCACCTATAGTCTTTTAGACACAGACATTGTGTAGTAGTATCTTCTAGCGCTACTGTTTATTTCTTTTTAATTACAAAAGTTTACATACCCTGGTGATTTTGGCCTGATAACATGCACAGAAGTTGACACAAAGGGGTTTGAATGGCTATTAAAGATAACCATCCTCACCTCTGATCTATTTGCGTGTAATTAGTGTGGGTATGTATAAAAGGTCAATGAATTTCTGGACTCCTGACAGACCCTTGCTTCTTTCATCCAGTGCTCCACTGACGTTTCTGGATTCTGAGACATGGAGAAAGCAAAATAATTGTCAAAGAATCTGCGGGAAAAGGTGGTTGAACTGTATAAAACAGGAAAGGGTTATAAAAAGATATCCAAGGAATTGAGAATGCCAATCAACAGCGTTCAAACTCTAATCAAGAAGTGGAAAATGAGGGGTTCTGTTGAAACCAAACCACGGTCAGGTAGACCAACTAAAAATTTCAGCCACAACTGCCAGGAAAATTGTTCGGGATGCAAAGAAAAACCCACAAATAACTTCAGGTGAAATACATGTGGTGTGGCTGTTTCAAGATGCACCATAAAGAGGCACTTGAAGAAAGATGGTCTGCATGGTCGAGTCGCCAGAAGAAAGCCATTACTACACAAATGCCACAAAGTATCCTGCTTACAAAACTCCAAACAGCACAGAGAAAAGCCTCAAACCTTCTGGCACAACGCCATTTGGAGTGATAAGACCAAAATGTTGCTTTTTGGCCACAACCATAATTGCTACATTTGGAGAGGACTCAACAAGGCCTATGATGAAAGGTACATCATTCCTACTGTGAAACACGGATGTGGATCGCTGATGTTTTGGGGATGTGTGAGCTACAAAGGCACAGGAAATTTGGTCAAAATTTATAGCAAGATGAATGCAGTTATCAAAAAATACTGGAGGGACATTTACATTCATCAGCTAGGAAGCTGCGCATGGGACGTACTTGGATATTCCAACATGACAATGATCCAAAGCACAAGGCCAAGTTGATCTGTCATTGGCTACAGCAGAAAAAAGTGAAGGTTCTGGAAAGGCCATCTCAGTCTCCTGACCTCAATATCATTGAGCCACTCTTGGGAGATCTCAAACATGCAGGTCATGGGAAGACAGCCCAAGAATTTACAGGAACTGGAGGCTTTTTGCCAAGAGGAATGAGCAGCTTTACCATCTAAGAAGATAAAGAACCTCATCTACAAATAACAGAAAACACTTCAAGCTGTCATTAATGTTAAATGGGGTAATAAACTCTATTAAGAACTGGGGTATGTAAACGTTTGATCAGGGTCATTTGGGTAGCTTCTGATTATGATTTAAAAGAAGTAAACACAGTTGATTGATAATAAATGGCTTCAGCCAAACACTAACCATGAGTGAAAGAAAAGTTTTTGTGTTATCATTCATATTCTCTGAAAAATGGCCAAGAAATCATAAATTTTTCCAGGGTATGTAAACTTATGAGCACAACTGTATTGCTGGCTGAATCGTTCAGTTCTCTTTCTGTTGTACTGTTTGTATTTTGTTTGCTAATACTTTCAATAAAAATGTATTGACATAAAAAACTCTTTAAAACCACAACCCTAGATTCCCTGACCCCCTAATCCCATCTCCTTATTCCTGATTATTCACAAAATATTTAACCACTTCCCGCCCAGTCAATAGACAATTGACGTCCGGGAAGTGGTTCAGTTATCCACACTGGACGGCATATAACGTCCTGCAGGGGGGGCGTGGCTTGCCAGCAGCACGGATGGCTGCCTGATCTGAATGCATATAACGTCCTGCAGGATAACAGCCGCCGCGCGCCCGGGGGGTGCGCATCGCGGTGATCGGTGGAGCGGTGTGTCAGTCTGACACACCGCTACACTGATCTTGGTAAAGAACCTCCGGCAGAGGCTTTTTACCACGTGATCAGCCGTGTCGAATCACGGCTGATCACGATGTAAACAGGAAGAGCCGTTGATCGGCTCTTCCTCACTCGCGTCTGACAGAGTAGAGGAGAGCCGATCGGCGGCTCTCCTGACAGGGGGGGTTTGCGCTGATTGTTTATCAGCGCAGCCCCCCCTCGGATACCCACACTGGACCACCAGGGAAGCCCCCCAGGACCATCAGGGAAGCCCCAAGCATGTGGATGGCCAGGTAAGTCCCCCATGGCCATCCACATGCACAAATACAAACAAAATATATGCCAATCAGTGCCCACAAATGGGCACTGACTGGCACCATCATGGCATGTGATGCCCAGCAATGCCAGCCACCAGTGTCTTCAGTGCCACCTACCAGTGTCATCAGTGCCACCTATCAGTGCCCATCCATGCCCATCTCTGCCCATAAGTGCCCACCTATCAGTGCCTGTCTGTGCCACCTATCAGTGCCGCCTATTAGTGCCCATCAGTGCCACCTATGAGTGCCCATCAGTGCCGCTTATGAGTGCTCATCAGTGCCGCCTATGAGTGCCCATCAGTGCCACATACCAGTGCCGCCTATCAGTGCCCATCAGTGCCGCCTATCAGTGCCCATCATCAGTGCCCATCAGTGCCACCTCATCAGTGCCACCTCATTGGTGCCACCTCATCGGTGCCCATCAGTGTCGCCTTATCAGTGCCCGTTAGTGCCGCCTTATCAGTGCCCGTCATTGAAGTAGAAAAGGTACTTATTTACAAAAAAAATAACAGAAACAAAGAAAAACTTTGTTTTTTTCAAAATTTCCGCTCTTTTTTATTTGTTGTGCAAAAAATAAAAATCGCAGAGGCAATCAAATACCACCGAAAGAGAGCTCTATTTGTGGAAACAAAATGATAAAAAAATTGTTTGGGTACAGTGTTGCATGACCGCGCAATTGTCATTCAAATTGCGACAGCGCTGAAAGCTCAAAATTGGCTTGGGCAGGAAGGTGTATAAGTGCATGGTATTGAAGTGGTTAAAATATGGATTTCTGGTATGTGTTTGGTAGAAAGTGACTAGTGTAAGGACTGTGTGTGAGCACATTAATAGGCAAAAAGTAGAAAGAGACAAGACATGTTTTATCTTGCAATAAAAATTAGAGCATATCATCTGTGAGACAATAGCCATAAATATTGTTCACTGGCAGTTCAGCGAGGCTTCAATATAAGAGGGAGAGATGAGACCATTATTTATCTTGCAATAACATGGTATATTATCTGAAAGACAATAACCACAAATATAATTCAATGTCTGAGAAGTATATAAGCAGCTTTGTTAGGCTGCAATATAAGAAGGAGAGATGAAATGTTTTTATCATGAAATAAACATAGTATACAGTATTAGTTGAGTGACAATAACCATAAATATTGTTCAGTGGCTGAACAGGCTACAATAGAGGAAGAGGCAAGACAGGTTTTATTCATCAATAAACATTAGAGTATATTATGTAGATGAAGATGAAGAAGTGAGGAATGAGTTGGAGGAGTGTGGGCCTTTTGCTACTTACTGTTCAATAAAGTGCAGCTTCCACAGAGCTCTATGATGCACAGCCATGTGTTTTCCCATGCATGTGGTACCCAAATGAGCGGTACATTTACCATGGATGATCCATTGCAGACAGATCTTGCAGACCACAATGATGCTGTGGCAGAAGATATCTTAAAAAAGGTTCACACTACTATGCTTTGTGGACTGTGCAGTCTGACCATTGTTTTGTTCTGCAGAACTAGCTCACCCCTACTACTTTCATGTGCAGAACCTCTGCCTTTCCCTTTAGTCCTGACATTTTTTATTGGCAGCTATAGCAATAGGGGGAATAAACAATTGCAAATGTGTGCTAACTAAACACCTGTTTTTAACACAAACTGTTAGACAGGATAATGCAGCTGGTTGCAGACTGACTGGTGAGTCGAGCTCGGAATTTGCTTTGGTTTTGTTTTGCATGCGTTGCCCTTCCATGTGCTCCTTGCTGTGAAGGCCAGTTATAGGTGGGGCAGTGGCCAGTTGTTTCATTCATTTAGTGGCCATGAAAGTTTGGGTATAAGGCCCCTTTCACACTGAGGCGTATTTTAGGCGTTTTAGCGTTAAAAATAGCGCATAAATAACGCCTGAAATAATCCTGCCCCAGCATTCTCAATGTGAAAGCCCAAGGGCTTTCACACTGAGGCGATGTGCTGGTGGGAGGAAAAAAAATCACCTGCAAGCCATATCTTTGGAGCGGTGAAGGAACGGTGTGTATACAGCTCCTTTACCGCTCCTTCCCATTGAAATCAATGGGACACCGCAGCTATACCGCCCGCAAACCGCTGCTGTAGCAGCGGTTTGCGGGCGGTATTAACCCTTTTCCGGCCGCTAGCGGGGGTTAAAACCGCACTGCTAGCGGCCGAATATCGGCCAAATATCGGCCGAATATCGCGGTAAAAACAACGCAATACCGCCAGCGCACCTGCCCGCCCCAGTGTGAAAGGGACCTAAGTGATTTTCCAAGTCTAATCTAACATGGTTAACTCAATCCATACATAATAATTTTTTTGGAACAATTATTACTTTCAATTGAATAATGCTTGTCTGAGATTTATAGTAGTGTTGAAATTCATAGAAAACCAAACCCTCTGATATCTTTATTCAAATTCTCAAGACAAATTATGAAGTGTTGGATTTCTTTGCAGTTGAACCAGCATGTCTTTGACATTGGAGTTATTATTAGGGATTGTTCACATGTATCACGGATCAAATCAAAGTTAACTCCAGGCTGCGACTACAGTGCACACTGAAATAAACCAGTTATTATTTTACTCAAAATTTATTAAAGTAAAACTGGACTATGAAATGAAAATTTGCTATATAAGAGCAAACACCTAGAAATGTTATGAAGAGTACGTTTTCTATGTTTTAAACATATAATATAAGTCAGCAGTGCTTCAGCAAACAATCAATCTGAACAAAAATCCAAAAGAAAAGAATGAATAGCAAATACCCCTTTTTCTTCTTTAAAGTAGATGCAAACCTGATTCATGAAATTTGAGCTGGGCACATATATCTGCAGTGTTTTGTTATCTCTCTTCAAAGCACTATGTCCCTTAGCTGTCTCCTGCTCCATTCTTCTGTTATCAGCACGACAACTCCTCCTGACAAGATCTCTGTCACATATGATAAAAGCAGCCTGAGTTTTGTGTTGGGGAGGCTGCTATAAATAGATTAGCAGGGCCCTGAACAATTCAACGATCAGCTCTGAAAGTCTCTACCTATGAGGAGAGGGGGTGTGTGCTTTTCCTCCAATCAGCTGCCTTGGCTGTATGCCCAGACTTCAGTGAAGTGCTGAACAGGAAGAGAAAATCTCTTAACATGATCTGAACTTTCTAAACAGTATATGAAGCTGAAGACAGCAGATATACATGTAAAACTTATGTAGGGAGATTTGTTTAATCTTGGTGTGTCATCTGAGGCTGTTCACTTCACTGGCTATATGTGAGGATTTGCATCCACTTTAAGTGGTAGTAATTTTTCCCTGATTTTTGCGACCTTTGTCGCTACAGGCTACCCACACAGAGCTACTAGGCGTCCGGACGATTGATTTTGTTTTATGTTGTTTGTCTGTGGTCCTGTGCCTGTGTTTTTGTTATAATTGTGGCCACACATGGATACTAGTTTATGCTTCTCTTTCCATGTGTATTGTCAGTTATTGGCATCCTTCATTCTCTCTATTGAGAGATGTTTTATGGAAATATTTTTTTCTATTTATCAATAAAATGTCTACTTTTTTCACTTACTTACTGATATTGGCGTCACTCATTTGGTCTTTTGGTCCCTTACTGGTCTGGTATGGGACCACCCCCTCCCTTTTTATCATATGCGATTTTCTAGCCAGAGTGACACCGCCCACATTGGGTTCACAGTGCTGGTAAGTATTATACCATTGTGCTTTTTGCACACATTTATGCCCCTTCCAATCCCTTGTTTGTATCCATGACTGCTATACTGCCCTTCTTTCCCAAGCTCTGAGGGATGGGAGCAAAGAATGCTAGTAAAATGACACATATACAGGTATATTTACCAAAATTTATTTTTATAATTATATTTTCAGACCTATCTAAGTCACCCAAACTGCTCTGTCCCGCTGCTGCTGGCTGCTTCCAGAAGCCGTTGTCACACAAGATATGCAGAGCTGGGCAGAGGGCATGCCAGCCACAAGCTGACTACAGGCACACCATGGGTTGGCACAGCATCCCAAGGAGGAAGTAGGGACTCAAAGTGACCACACCAGGAAGGGCTTACTTATCAAGGGGATGGGCGGAATTACCAGGTATTTGCTATGCTGTGGACTTCTTTTCTAAACTTAACCAAAAATTTACTCTCACATTTTTATCATTAAAGGCTAAGTTCACCTTTGTTTACTTTTTTTATTCTAATTTCCAGCCCCACTATGCACCAATATAGCAGGGATATATACTTCTTTTGCAAAAATAAAACCGAATCCCATTTATTCTACCCGCGCTTACCTCACTGTCTACATGGATGTTTAAAAACCCTGCTCCATTACATCTGCCTTACTTCTCAACAGACTTTAGGTCATCACTAGGGATGAGCTTCGAGTTCGAGTCAAACCCATGTTCGACTCGAACATCGGCTGTTCGACCGTTCTTCGAATTTCGAACATTATGGGCCGTTCGTGACAAATTCGATAGGCGCATCACGGCCCGTAATTCACTGCGGCATAGCAGTGTATTGCTGGCTGATGATTGGCCAAGCATGCACTATGACCTGCATGCTTGGCCAATCACAGCGCCGTAGGTACAGAGAGCCGTAATTGGCCAAAGCCAGGGTGGCTTTGGCCAATCATGGCTCAGAGGAGTAGGTACACGCCCCACACTATATAAGCCCGCCGGTTTGGTGGCTTTGTGTAGTGTGTTGGCGTTGGTTAAATGAAATAGACAGAGAGAGAGACAGTGTAATTTGATTTGAGTTAGATACAGCAGGCAGGCAAGTTAGTTAGCTGCAGTTACAGTGTGTAGAGGATATATATGCATCCTAGGTGTTGTATATACATTTACACACTGTATTGAGTTTAGCTAGATCCGTTCCTGTTATTCTCTATACTGACAGGCAGGCAGGTGATTGTGCTAGCTGCAGTGTTTCACTTAGTGTACTGTGTCCTTTGCACAGTGTGCACCAAAAGCTTACCTGAATACAATTGCTGGTGTTCTGATACAAATACAGGCAGGGAGCTGAAGTATTTTGCTTTAGTGTCCTTTGCACAGTGTGGACCAAAAGCTTCCCTGAATACAATTGCTGGCATTCTGATACAAATACAGGCAGGGAGCTGCAGTATTTTGCTTTAGCGTCCTTTGCACAGTGTGCACCAAAAGCTTACCTGAATACAATTGCTGGTGTTTTGATACAAATACAGGCAGGGAGCTGCAGTATTTTGCTTTAGTGTCCTTTGCCCAGTGTGCACCTAAAGCTTACCTCAATACAATTGCTGGTGTTCTGATACAAATACAGGCAGGGAGCTGCAGTATTTTGCTTTAGTGTCCTTTGCACAGTGTGCACCTAAAGCTTACCTCAATACAATTACTGGTGTTCTGATACTAATACCACAGGCAGGGAGTTCAAAATTACAAACAGATTCTACGTAACAACAAACCTACAGTCCCTGTCTTTGCACCGCCTGTATACTGCTGTTCAGAGTATATAGGGCCTGGGGGCCCCACGGCTTTCCTTTTTTTAATTTGGGTGCAGGATTCCCCTTAATATCCATACAAGATCCTAAAGGGCTGTTAATGGGCTGGGGGGGGGGATAACCATGCCATTTTTCTCAATGATTTTCATCCATATTGCCGGGACCAGACATTACATTAAAGCCGCAAGCAGTTTTAAATGACTTTTTTTTCTTTAGAAATGTCATTTTGTGCAGGGACAGTTCTAAACACGGGAAACACGTGCCACTTCACAGGCATACTATAGACACCCCCCAGGTACGATATTTAACCCACTGCTTGAAGAATTCCAGTAAATTACTATCTGCCGAAAATTCATAAAAATAAAGAAAGGCCACCTAGTAGACTGATTTTCTGGGATAAAGTCCATTTGCTAAAGACTATACTGTTTACTGCAAAGAGTAGACTTTTTTATACAGCTGCTAGTACAGAGAATAGATTCATATTTGAGGGACACTAAGCATCTATTGCAGATCCTGAAGAATTTGCATTATAAAGAGAAATGTTTTTTGCTCACTGCAGACGTGAACTTATTGTGTATGATTATTACACACGAGAATGCTATTGATGCACTTAAAAAGAGGAATTATGAGAGAGGCAATGCTCTCTCAAAGCGTAATGAGACTGTTAATGGACATGGTGTATCTGTTTGTAAAGGTGAACACTCAAACAAAATATTTTTAAGAAAGTACACATTTATAGTTATTATATAATAAAAATTACACAGTCATAATAACATATAGACCATGGGAGAATGCTGAATGCATGACAATAGATGGTAGGTGAAGTGGGATTTTGTAGGCACTATAATAATTCAAAAAGAATATAGAAAAATATATTTATTACAAAAAATATATAATAGAAAAAGGACATATGTCCTTTTCTATTATATATTTTTTGTAAAAAATATATTTTTCTATATTCTTTTAGAATTATTATATTGCCTACAAAATCCCACTTCTTTAAGAGGTAAATCCTATTGTTGATTCACCAGGGATGGTGGCAATTTACATGCAAGTTCACGGGAGTCTAGTTTATTTTTTTAGATGGTAGGTGATGCAAGAGGCCAACATGTTTCACAAGAATGCGTCATCAGGGCACCGCATCCATCTAAACTTGCATCTAGTTTATACGAGACATAAAGCATGTCATTAGTATACAAACAGACATACATTCTATAAATTTAATACTGATATACATTTTTACTCAGATTATAATTTAATATAGTCGCAGCAATGGTGCAATTAATATAACCATAACAGCAGGTACACATCTTTTTGTTTATCCTTCTTTAAAAGCTATAAGTTTCCTTTTTTTAGTGGATTGGCTTGGAACCATGTTATCTACATGTGTACGTAGCCTTCCCAAAATATCCTTATTAGCTATGTGAACTCAACACATTTTATTCTAATTTCCTTAGCTATTATGGTTTCTTTATTAAATTCCATAGATCTCTATCGAATGCACCACAGTAGTTGCTAACATGGTCCAGTAACCTCACGGGCCACTTTGGTGGGTCTGACTCCCACCAGATACATAGCCACGGGGACTGACCCGGCCCCCCCCTCTTTTTTGATGCCCGGGTAATGATGTATGTGAGTCATTCCAAGTTTTTAGACCAGGTGAGCACGTGCAGTTTTTTACTGTGACTATATTAACCACTTCCCTACTGTGCACGAAAACCCCCTTCCTTCCCAAGCCATTTTTCAGCTTTCAGCGCTGTCACATTTTGAATGACAATTGCGCGGTCGTGCGACGTGGCTCCCAAACGAAATTTGCGTCCTTTTTTTCCCACAAATAGAGCTTTCTTTTGGTGGTATTTGATCACCTCTGCGGTTTTTATTTTTTGAGCTATAAACAAAAGAAGAGTGTCCAGTTTGGAAAAAAAACTAAATTTTTTACTTTTTGCTATAATAAATACCCATTTTTTTTTTCAAATAAAATTTTCCTCAGTTTAGGCCAATACGTATTCTTCTACATATTTTTGGTAAAAAAAAAAATCGCAATAAGCGCGTATTGATTGGTTTGCGCAAAAGTTATAGCGTCTACAAAATAGGGGATAGATTTATAGCATTTTTATTTTTATTTTTTATTAGTAATGGCGGCGATCTGCGATTTTTATTGTGACTGCGATATTGCGGCGGACACATCGGACACTTTTGACACATTTTTGGGACCATGCACATTTATACAGCGATCCCTGCTATAAAAATGCATTGATTACTGTATAAATGTGATTGGCAGGGAAGGGGTTAACCACTAGGGGGCGGGAAGGGGTTAAATATGTTCCCTCAATGTGTTCTTACTGTGGGGGAGGGGACTGACTGGGGGAGGTGACCGATGGTTGTCCCTATGTACAAGGGACACACCATCGGTCCCCTCTCCCTCACAGGACGTGGATCTCTGTGTTTACACACAGAGATCCACTTTCCTGCTCGTTTCCCGGGCAATCGCGGGTGCCCGGTGGCAATCTCGGCCGCCGGGCACGCGCATTGGGGCCTTGGGAACGCGGCGGGCGCGCGCGCCCTAGCTCGTTTTAAAGGGAGGACGTCATATGACGTCCTCCCAGAACGAGAGTGTCCTCCGCCCGCCGTCAATTGACAGTGGGCGGGGGACAAGTGGTTAAATTATATCTAATCGGAGTAAAAATGTATATCAGTATTACATTTATAGAATGTATGTCTGTTTGTATACTAATGACATGCTTTATGTATCGTATAAACTAGATGCAAGTTTAGATGGATGGGTGCCCTGATGACGCATTCTTGTGAAACATGTTGGCCTCCTGCATCACCTACCATCTATTGTCATGCATCCAGCATTCTCGCATGGTCTATATAATATTATGACTGTGTCATTTTTTTATATAATATCAATACATTTTTACTTTCTTAAAAATCTTTTGTTTGAGTGTTCACCTTTACATACAGACACACCATCTCCATTAACAGCCCCATTACGCTTTGAGAGAGCATTGCCTCTCTCATAATTCCTCTTTTTAACTATTATCCGGGACTGGAGAATATGGTCTGTTTCTGGAAACTGTCCAACCAACAAATTTCTATATATATGCTATTGATGCACTAAAATAGGCACTTGATCATTTTTGTGCTCTGCCCAGAATACAAAATAAGTTTTTATTGAAGGGTCTAGCATTTATTTTTTATTTTCTATTTTTGGTACAAGAAGAGATTTTTCAAACAGGTCACTGGGATAGTGATGGGGGCTAGATATGCCACAACTATAGCTAATATTTTTATGTTGAAGTGGGAAATGGAGTCCATATTAAGTGACAAACCTAAGGAGCTCATTTCTTATAAATGCTTTATAGATGATGTCCTGAATATATAGGCGGGCATGAGAGAAACATTACAGAATTTTATGTAAAGGATGAACAATAATAATAATAAAATAGAAATGTATCATGAAATGTAATGAAAAAATATAGAGTTCCTGGATTTGATGATTACAGCCCAAGATTGGGAGTTTTTTACCAAGACATATTTTAAACCATCCAACAGGAATGGTTACATTTCAAAATATTGTTGCCATCACCCCTCTTGGCTAGTAAACATCCCTAGAGGCCAGTTGATAAGGTTATAAAGAAATTGTACTTAAGAACATACATACTTAGATAAAGCAAAAGTGATTGGTGAATGATTCGAGAAAAAGGTTTATAAGAAGGAACATATCATGGAAGAAATCGAGAGGGTGAAGAATATGAATAGGGAAACCCTAACAGAAGAAAGGGAAAAATAAAGTGAAATTAAAGATAAAGAAAAATATAGAAAAACAATATTATTGGACTTTAATGTCTAACACAAAAGTTAGAAAAGGTTATCAGAAAGCACTGGTCAGTTCTAAATAAAAAAATAAAAAAAACATTTAGGTCCATCTCTTCCAACAAACACTCAATTTATTTAGGTAAAGGCTCAAATTCTGAGAAATTCTGAGAAATTTCAGCAAAAGTGTTTTTTTTACATGTGGATGATGCTGTGCTTGCAAAATGGTCAACAACAACAAGGGAAGGACAGAAAAAAGTATAATTTCCTCCACTGGCAAGGAGTATAACATTTGTGACTTCAGAATGTGTACGACTGTAGGAGTAATGTATATGTTGGAATGCCTATGTGGCATGCAGTATGTGTGAGGAACATCAGACTAAGGAAACATGTCTACAATATTACAAAAATAAGCTATAAGAACATAGGGGTTGATTTACTAAAATTGAAGAATTCAAAATCTGATGCAGGTCTACATAAAAAACATTCAGCTTTCAGGTTGTTTTGTCAAAAGCTAATTGAACAAGCTGAAGTTAGAAGCTGGGTAACTACCATGCACAGCTGCACCAGATTTTGCCCTCTCCAGTTTTAGTACATCGACCCCACAATGTCTCTAATTACTTCAGGCTTGTTCAAAATAAAGACTCCGGTGTCTTTTTAATTTTGAGGAACAGGAAAGGTTAAAAAAACACTGGAAAAGAGGTCATTTTGTGAAAATATAATTTCTTAATATAAGGTATATTATACAGTACATATGTTTTATACATAGGATTTTAAGGAATTTTTATATTTTATAATTTTTAGTATTTCCAAACATTTGTTTTTGTGTATTATTAATGGATTTTAGTCCAACTTATTTTTCTATTATATTTATGTTTATTCATTTGTTTTAAGACTTTGTTCGTGCAATATGATCTTGGACCCCTGTAAAGTGTATAGTAACTTGTAGTCCTTTTTTACTTGTGCATTCACTACACTGAGAGTCCAGTTTCTAATATGAGTTACCTGTGAGTTTAGCATACAAAAGGTTAAAAGAATGCTGTGTTTCGACTATTAGGAAGTTTACTTCAGCAGTTGCTGTGACAACACCAAGGGGGTGTTTCTATTTAGAGTGTGCAGTTGCTGATTTGTCCCTAGCGTCTGAGGAAGTCGCAATGGAGTTGATTTACTAAAACTGGAGAGTGCAAAATCTGGTGTAGCACTAAATAGAAACCAATCAACTTTCAGGTTTTTTTTGTCAAAGCTAAGAGCCGGTTCACACTGGGGCAACACGACTTCCAGCGCGACTTTACAAGGCAACTTCAAGGCAACTTCGAGGCAACATCAAGGCAACTTCGAGGCAACTTCGAGGACAGGCGACTTTGCCAGTGGCCAATCAAACAATAATCAGCTCTGTGGAAGGGAGGGGTTTGCCTGAGAAAACTATTTTCTCTTCCTGTAAAGTTGCTTCATTTAAGACACTGATCCGACTTTGGAGGCGACTTCCATTGAAATCAATGGGTACAAGTCGCCTAGAAGTAGTTTTCAAGTAGTACAGGAACCTTTTTTGAAGTCGGAGCGACTTCTGTAGTGTGCATAAAGACGGCTCCATAGACTAACATTACAGCGCGACTTGGGGCGACTTGGGGCATCTCGGGGCGACCTGAAGTCTGATCCTGAGTCGCCTTGGTGTGAACCGGCTCTTCCTGTAAAGTTGCTTCAGTTAAGACACTGATCCGACTTTGGAGGCGACTTCCATTGAAATCAATGGGTAAAAGTCGCCTAGAAGTCGTTTTCAAGTAGTACAGGAACCTTTTTTGAAGTCGGAGCGACTTCTGTAGTGTGCATAAAGACGGCTCTATAGACTAACAGTACAGTGCGACTTGGGGCGTCTCGGGGCGACCTGAAGTTGGATACTGAGTCGCCCTGGTGTGAACCGGCTCTTAATTGAACAAGCTGAAGGTAGAAGTTGATTGGCTATAATGCACAGCTGCACCAGATTTTGCACTCTCCAGTTCTAGTAAATCAACCCCACATGCGGAGTTGGTCTGTGACGTCAGCATGCCACTGGGAAGAATCTTTGAACAAAAAGACTGCAGTGATTGCAGTGAGACCAGGCTGTGGAGTGAATGAACGGGTGCCATTACATGTGGTATTACAAGTTCTGTTTATGTGAGTATTATTTGAGGTCAACTAACTTTATTTTATATGGGGAGCACTATATGGCCCTTTTATGTCTCTTTGAGGAATTATGTGGTAAATGCCAAACTATCAAGCAGGTAGATGTCTCCGTAAGAGAAGGATTTTGTGCATCTGCTGGCATTCCATAAGAAGAGCGAGACAGAGGGCCTGGCTATAATATCTATATTATGGCAAGCATTCATTAACCTTCTATATGTAGGGGTGGTCCCTGATGGTGAGTGCATATTTTATCATGTGTGATGATCACAGGGTTGAAACTGAATGAAGAGCACTTTGAATGAATATTTTATGAACACTTTAAATAACTTTTAAGAGCTTATATAACATATCATTGGGGCACATAAAAGGGCACTTTTGGGTGGAGTGTTTTTTTTCACAAATTCTGATCATGAATGTTAAATCGATTTATTTAATGTAAATATTAATAATTACTGGATGTTGGATAATCAAAGGCACCACATTCCTATATTGTAAATATTGTGATAGGAAAGAGATAGTGGGATTTTTAGGGTGCCATAAACAAGTCAAAAACCGATATATAAAATTATAACATTTATTGTACATAGATAAAATCATCGGGATATCATCATATAATAACCATATAGTAGGGATGAGCTTCGGGTTTGTGTCGAAACCCATGTTCGACTCGAACATCGGTTGTTCAGCCGTTCGACGAATTTCGAACACTATGGGCCTTTCGCGTCAAATTTGAGTGGCGCGTCACGGCCCATTGCTGGCTGATTATTGGCTATTGGCTATCACTATTACCCGCATGCTTGGCCAATCACAGCGCCGTAGATACAGAGAGCCGTAATTGGCCAAAGCCAGGGTGGCATTGGCCAATCATGGCTCAGAGGAGTGGGTACACGCTCCACACTATATAAGGCCGCCGGCTTGGCGGCCTTGTGTAGTTTGTTGGTGTTGGTTAAAGGAAAGAGACAGAGAGAGACAGTGTAATTTGATTTGAGTTAGATAGAGCAGGCAGGCGAGTCAGTTAGCTGCAGTTACAGTGTGTAGAGGATATATATGCATCCTAGGTGTTGTATATATATTTACACGCTGTATTGAGTTTAGCTAGATCCGTTCCTATTATTCTCTATACTGACAGGCAGGCAGGTGATTGTGCTAGCTGCAGTGTTTCACTTAGTGTACTGTGTCCTTTGCACAGTGTGCACCTAAAGCTTACCTCAATACAATTGCTGGTGTTCTGATACAAATACAGGCAGGGAGCTGCAGTATTTTGCTTTAGTGTCCTTTGCACAGTGTGCACCAAAATCTTACCTCAATACAATTGCTGGTGTTCTGATACAAATACAGGCAGGGAGCTGCAGTATTTTGCTTTAGTGTCCTTTGCACAGTGTGCACCTAAAGCTTACCTCAATACAATTGCTGGTGTTCTCATACAAATACAGGCAGGGAGCTGCAGTATTTTGATTTAGTGTCCTTTGCAGAGTGTGCACCAAAAGCTTACCTCAATACAATTGCTGGTGTTCTGATACAAATACAGGCAGGGAGCTGCAGTATTTTGCTTTAGTGTCCTTTGCACAGTGTGCACCTAAAGCTTACCTCAATACAATTGCTGGTGTTCTGATACTAATACCACAGGCAGGGAGTTCAAAATTACAAACAGATTCTACGTAACAACAAACCTACAGTCCCTGTCTTGTTTGCACCGCCTGTATACTGCTGTTCAGAGTATATAGGGCCTGGGGGCCCCACGGCTTTCCTTTTTTTAATTTGGGTGCAGGATTCCCCTTAATATCCATACAAGATCCTAAAGGGCTGTTAATGGGCTGGGGGGGGGGGGGATAACCATGCCATTTTTCTCAATGATTTTCATCCATATTGCCGGGACCAGACATTACATTAAAGCCGCAAGCAGTTTTAAATGACTTTTTTTCCTTTAGAAATGTCATTTTGTCCAGGGACAGTTCTAAACACGGGAAACATGTGCCACTTCACAGGCATACTATAGACACCCCCCAGGTACGATATTTAAAGGAATATTCAAATTTATTTTTATTTTTTTTACTTTATGCATCATTAAAATCACTGCTCCCAAAAAAACGGCAGTTTTTAAAACTTTTTTTTGCATTGATACATGCACCCTGGGGAAGGACCCGGTCCCCAAACCCTTTTTAGGACAATAATTTACATTGTAGCCTTCATAATTAGCAATTTTGCACGTTTGAGTTCCATAGACTTTAATAGAGTTCTAAAGTTCGCGCAAACTTTCGGTCCGTTCGCAGGTTCTGGTGCAAACCGAACCGGGGGTTGTTCGGCTCATCCCTACCATATAGTAGATGGACAGCAGTATTTTTTCTTGCTCTACATGGTTTGCCATACGATGGCTTCCTCAGGAGATAAGTACCGCATGTATGGTCACTGATAACAATGTATGTTCTATACACATCAAATTGGCGGCTGATACTGGAGTGGAGAGATATGTGAGGCACTGTCTTATGAAGGATCTTTAACAGTCTGTAAATTTTCCTTTAGAAGATTCTTCTCTTGAACAACTGAGAGTTTTTTCACTGCCGGGATGAATTTCTTTTGTGCTTTTTGAATAATAACTTTTAAACTTTGGATTTACTGGCCTATTGCTATTGAGGTTCCTATATCCCCCTCTGTGGTGCTCCAAATATCTCCTATTATCAATATCCTCCTGACATTTGAGCCACCAATTTGATGTGTATAGGACATACGTTGTTATCAGTGACCATACATGCAGTACTTATCTCCTGAGGAAGCCATCATATGGCGAAACATGTACAGCAAGAAAAAATAGATGCTGTCTATCTACTATATGGTTATTGTATGATGATATCCTGATGATTGTATCTATGTACAATAAATTTGATATTTTTATATATCGATTTTTGATTTGTTTATGGCACCCTAAAAATCCCACTATCTCTTTCCTATCACAATATTAATGTAATTTTTTTTTAGTTGTGAAATTTATTAATAATATTTTGATGCATATATATTCACATTTTTTTATGTCACCCCTATAAGATGTGAAGTGCTATACTTTTTACTATATAATTTTTATTACATTTCTTAATTTTCCAAAAAATTGCAACTTCAAAAAACTCACCATGTCTCTTACTAAATACTTTGGACTGTCTACTTTTCAATTGGGGGATATTTGGACTGCCCTGGCACTTTAGGGCATATAACTTTTACACAGACTAAGAAATATACATGTTTTTTTCACCAAAGAAATGTAGCAGAATACATTTTTGCCCAAATTAATGAAGAAAAAGTATTTCTTTGCCAAAAAATTTAACAGAAAAATAAAATATTTTTTTTTCAAAAATGTTTGGCCTTTTTTCCTTTATTTAGCAAAAAAAATAAAAACCCAGAGTTGATTAAATATCACTAAAATAAAGCTCTATTTGTCAAAAAAAATTATATAAAGTTAACTTTGGTAAAGTGACTGAGTATTTTTTTTTCAAACTGTGACAGCGCTGAAACTGAAAAATGGCCTGTGGTTAAAGAAGAACTTTATTAAAATACAGTAGTTGCAAAAATCATAATGTTCTGAACACACAACATAGTGTATGGAAGGCAGGGGTCAGCTCTATTTAACATAATTTACTACACAGCAATTAGAGTGTAGCTGTCAGGGATATGTACAACATGAAGGACGGTGTTCAGCAGTCAGGATTATGCATACTACAGCCTCTTTTTCAGGGAAAAGTAAAAATGCTGCAGAATCAGTGGAAGTTAGAACATCTTAGCTATAGTGTAGTTTCAGGGGTCAGAGGAAAAGATAAAATGCTTAGCAACAGTACTAGTCAGCGGGAGTTAAATATTTCCAGCATTATTGGTCAGTGGGGGAAAAAAAAGCACAGCATTGATGGTCGGTTTTAACAAAATAAATGCTGGGCATCAGAGTCTGTGAAAGAAACAATGCTGTAAAATATAAGTTCACCTTTTGAAAAAAATAAAATAAATGCAAATTTTTTGCAGGTAAAAAAACATGCATGTATTATTTTATTTCTAAGGAGCCTGCAGATCATTGCATCCGTGATCAGCAGTTTATGGGTGCAATCTCAGTCTCCTGCAGACTCTCAGGACGGCTATCTTTCCATACCTTGTACAGGCAGGCAATTACCTGAGAACAGGAAGATCAATAGACTAAGAGAGCGCTCACCAACATCCTCGTAGTTCATTGAGAACTGCAAACCATAATCCACAATGTCTGGTGGTACTTATTTCACAGGCATTATTTCACAGGAAACTGTGAATAAATTATGTGGCCGTGTGGGCAGAGCCCTGCATGGCCATGCTATTTTCAGACTGTGACAGCAGGTGTGGGGAGAGGATTCCCCGCCCGCTGACACATGGAAGAGGGATGGGGGAGAGGCTGCAGATGCTGAAACATGTTAAATGTTCTACCCCAATAAAGGGTGTGCAATTAGTTTGTTGTTTTGATAGGTATATTTAAGTGCCACACTGAAGTCAATGTGGCTGTAATTGTTTGTTAGGTAAAAGGATAGTTTGCTCGCTGTACTCAGTGAAGCTGCAATATGCTAGTCAGTTCTGCGTATTGTGCTCAGCTGCTGCTGTCTGATAGCTTCCTCTGTATCCAGGGAACTTGAAAAGTTTCTGGATGATAGGCGTGGAGCTATGCAGCTGGCAGCATGAGTATTGATATAGTCCTGGCCTATCCTAGAAAGGCAGGCTCTGATGGCATGAGAGACATATAGACTGTAAGCTCTAACGAGCAGGGCCCTCTGATTCCTACTGTATTAAAGTGTATTGTATTTGTATTGTCTACCCTCAAGTTGTAAAGCGCTGAGTAAACTGTTGGCGCTAAATAAATCCTGTATTATAATAATAATATGTATACACATGCATATAATCTGTAAGCAGACTGAGCACAGGGTGTTTTCCCAGAGAGGTCTCTAAGGCACACTACTCTCCCAGGCAAAGTTGCCATTATGTCTACTGCTGTGAAGCCTCAAGTGCTCGACCTGACGGCCTGCATACTGAGATCCTGGTGCCAGAGAAAGCTGAGGGAGGCTGTTCGCAAAAGATTAGTCTGGTATCACCAGAGTAAGGTGTTGCTTGTACGTTGGAAGAGGCAACCAGCTGTTTGTGTAAATATAGAAATTCTGAAAGATTTTGGGGACCTGTGCTTTGGCCACCCTTCTGGTGCTAGAGAAACACAGCTGTGGATCAATTTGAAGGGGGTGCCGGCTGGTGTCCTGAGGACTTTGTCCATATCTTCATCTACTTAAAGGGAGTCTGCTTATGTGGTTCTAAGAGAAGAATTCACAATTAAATACTATGACTATTATTACCTTAAAGCTGAAGGCTACTGTTTGCTACAAGCACAGACTTTCATATAGCTTGTCGTGAAGAATACCTAAGTCCTGAAGTGTACATAGTTCTTGTTTTTGGAGTGGCCCACTTAATTCTCTCATCCCTATCTGAGTCCTCTAAAATAAAAAAACAACAAAAACACCTCCCTATACAGGTCATTGAAGAAACACATAAATGAGCCTGTGTGCCTGGCTATGGCGAAAAGCCTGTGGGGAAGACTTGAACAGTAATCTTGCAGCTCCCATGGGAGTAGCACTACAGGTGGAACATGTAACATGTTCAAAAGGTGATCATTTCCTTTAGGGTCAGTGGCTAGGAAAGGAAAGAAAAACATTTGTGTCTGTGGGATAAAAAAATACATTGGTATCAGTGGGGTGAAAATAAAATGCAATAAAAAGTAAGTTTTATATAAATGTACACATGTTAATTTAACCGCTTCCCACAAAATCAAATACCTGTACATCATTTTGCTGAAGTGGTTGTACCGGAGTGATGCCTGCAGTACCGTTTTTTAGAGCAGATGGTCGGCTTTCTAGTAGTAACAACCAATGTGGCTAAGCAGCCGCTTGGCTGTTATTACAAGGAGCGGGAGGAGATGTCCCCCCCTCCCACCGCCTTCCGCCGATCCGCCCGGGTCTACCATCCCACAGGGAGACCCGAGCCACCAGCCAGTATGTCCACCGGCTGGCCAGAGTTCCAAACAAATCCGGATTCGGCTTTGATTGGGTCTCCAATGTAGAAACCCAGAAGTGATGTCACAACGTCACTTCCGGTTTACTCGCCAGTAGGGATGAGCTCGGTGTTCGAGTCGAACATACATTCGACTCGAACATCGGCTGTTCGATCGTTCGGCGAACATCGAATGATTTGGGCCGTTCACGCCAAATTCGAGTGACGCGAACGGCCCACAATACACTGCGCCATCGCAGTGCAATCCCGGCGCTGTGATTGGCCAAGCATGCACTGTGACCCCGCATGCTTGGCCAATCACAGCGCTGGCAGCTAGGAGAGCCATAATTGGCAACAGGCAGGTTGCCTGTGGCCAATTATAGCTCAGGGGGTTTAGCACACACCCCACACTATAAAAGGCCGCCAGCGCGGCGGCCTTGTGTAGTGTGTTCCGGTGCAGGGAAAGAGAAGGATAGGCAGGGACAGTGTGATATTCTTTGTGCTATTCTTGTGTGCAGGGAGAGAGAAGGATAGACAGGGAGAGTGTCAGTGTCATATTCTTTGCTAAACCTTGTGTGCAGGGAGAGAGAAGGATAGGCAGGGGACAGTGTCAGTGTTATATTCTTTGCTAAACCTTGTGTGCAGGGAGGGAGAAGGATAGGCAGGGAGAGTGTCAGTGTCATATTCTTTGATAAACCTTGTGTGCAGGGAGAGAGACGGATAGGCAGGGGACAGTGTCAGTGTCATATTCTTTGCTAAACCTTGTGTGCAGGGAGAGAGAAGGATAGGCAGGGAGAGTGTCAGTGTCATATTCTTTGATAAACCTTGTGTGCAGGGAGAGAGAAGGATATGCAGGGGACAGTGTCAGTGTCATTGTTGCTAAGCCTCCTGCACAGTATACACCTGAAGCTAGCCCTTATTCCTGTGTTTTCCTGGTGTGTTACACTAACAGGCATTTGCAGCACTTACAGCGGGCGGAGTGTGCCTCCTGCAAATTATACACCTGAAGCTAGCCCGTATTGCTGTGTTTTCCTAGTGTGTTACACCAACAGGCATTTGCAGCACTTACAGCAGGCGTAGTGTGATTACTTCAAAATATACACCTGAAGCTAGCCCTTATTACTGTGTTTTCCTGGTGTGTTACACCAACAGGCATTTTCAGCACTTACAGCAGGCATAGTGTGATTCCTGCAAAATATACTCCTGAAGCTAGGCCTTATTGCTGGTTTTCCCATCTCCCTGCAGGCCATTAGAATGTCTGGAAGGCAAACAAGGAGAGGCAGACAGTCAGAAGCCAATAAAGGAGGTCAAGCAGGCTCTGTGTCTAGAGACAACAGTGCTGGTCGTGGACGCGGTGCATCGCCATCAGCACGTGGCCATGGGACACGCTTGTCCTTCTTTTCGGCAGCTGGACGTGTTGAGCCGCATCATGCCGAAGACTTGGTAGAGTGGATGACCAAGCCCTCCTCATCCTCCTCATCCTCTCTCACCCAGGCTCAGGGTACTGGCAAAGTAGCTGCCAAAGCGTCCTCTTCCCTGGTATCAATGTCATCATCAGTCACTCCTTCCCTAGACCCACCATGTCCTCCTGAGGAGTCCCCCAAACTGTTTGAGCACAGTGTTGGGTACATGCTCCAGGAGGATGACCAGCATTTCGAAGGGTCTGATGATGATACCCAGCTAGAGGAAGGCAGTAGCGTGAGAGCAGAGAGAGTGGATGCTCAAGAAGGACACCAATCTGGCAGTCATGTTCCAGCAGCTGCAGCATACTGCCAGATTGGCTCCAGTGATGAGGAGGGAGGAGAATGAGGAGGAGGCACATCTCCAACAAGGCAGGATGCCCTCGGGGGGCCAGCGTAAGGGCAGCACACCGACGGAATCACACCGCAGAGCTCCGCCTGTGCAGAGCGCTGCCTCTGACCGTTATTCAAAAAGTTCTTTGGTGTGAGCCTTTTTTGAGTCGAGTGCATCAGATCGCACAGCTGCTATTTGCAACATATGTCTCAAGCGTATATCGCGTGGCCAAAACACCAGCCGCTTGGGCACCACATGCTTGACCAGACATATGTTGACCTGCCATGCAGCTCGTTGGCAAGCCTACCTTAAAGACCCAGACCAAAGAACAAAGCGGACCTCTCCTTGCACCGCATCAGCTGGGATCTCCAACCCCACTATACCTTCAGTCCTCTCTGAAACCTGCACTGAGAGGAATGAAGGTGTAGAATTAGGTGTGTCACAGCCAAGTACTTGCGGGCACTCTGCTAGCAGTACACCGACGTCCGATTCTAGCAGGCAAATTTCCCTGCCCCAGCTGCTGGACCGTCGAAAGAAGTTCACTCACAGCCATCCACATGCCCAGCGGTTGAATGCTAACTTGGCTAAATTGCTAGCGCTTCAACTGCTGCCCCCTTCCGTGAGTTTGTGCAATGTGCGGTTCCTCAGTGGCAGGTTCCCAAACGCCACTTTTTCTCACGGAAGGCGATTCCGGCTCTCTACCGGCATGTGGAAGGCAAAGTCTTGGCCTCGCTGGACAGGGCGGTCAGTGGTAAGGTGCATATTACCGCTGACTCATGGTCCAGCAGGCATGGACAGGGACGTTACCTTTCTTTCACGTCCCATTGGGTCACTCTTTTGGCAGCTGGGAAGGATGCAGGACAAGGTGCAGTTGGAGGTTGTTCCGCCGCCACGCCTCCAAAATGCTACTACTGGTTGTGACACACCTCTCTCCTCCACCCCCTCCTCTTCTTCTTCCTCCATGGCCTCTTCCTGTGCTTTGTCCTCTGAACCAGCGGTGCTCCGTAGGCGTTCAAGGGGCTACGCAAGTACGCAGGCAAAAAGATGCCATGCCGTGCTTGCGCTGGTGTGTTTGGGGGACAGGAGCCACACTGGGGCAGAGGTTTTGTCTGCTCTGCAGGGGCAGGCCGAGAGGTGGTTGACGCCACACCAGCTTAAGCCAGGAATGGTGGTTTGCGACAATGGCACCAACCTCCTCTCCGCCCTCCGACAGGGACAACTGACCCATGTGCCCTGTGTGGCTCATGTCCTTAACCTGGTGGTGCAGCGGTTCTTGGGCAGGTACCCGGGCTTACAGGATGTCCTGAGGCTGGTCAGGAAAGTTTGTGTGCATTTCCGCAGATCTTATAATGCCAGTGCTCGCCTGGCTGAGCTGCAAAAGGAGTTGAACCTGCCCAAGAACCGCCTTATATGTGACATGCCCACCAGGTGGAACTCAACGTTGGCCATGCTGCAGCGGCTGCACACGCAGCAGAGGGCCATCAATGAGTACCTGTGCGACTACGGCACCAGGACAGGGTCAGGGGAGCTCGGTTTTTTTTTACCACGCCAGTGGGGCATGATCAGGGATGCATGCATTGTCCTGGCACCATTTGAGGAGGCCACGAGGATGGTGAGCAGTGACAGTGCATGCATCAGCGACACTGTACCTCTTGTCCACCTGTTGGAACATACGCTGCGTGGAATAATGGACAGGGCACTTGAGACAGAACAGAGGCAGGAAGAGGAGGACTTCCTTGCCTCTCAAGGCCCCCTTTACCCAGAAAGTGTTCCTTCTGTCCCACCCATCGCACAGGAAGAGGAGGAGGAGGAGGAGGATTGTGCCAGCATAGAGGTGGAGCCTGGCACTCAGCATCATCAGCAGCAGTCTTTTAGGGATGATTTACAGTCCCAAGAAACCCGTGGACTTGTACGTGGCTGGGAGGAGGTGGCTGCGGATCATGTCATCCTTAGTGACCCAGAGGACTCCGGACCGAATGCCTCAGCTAACCTACGCTGCATGGCCTCCCTGATCCTGCAAAGTCTGCGGAAGGATCCTCGTATTCTTCGGATCAAGGAGAGGGACCATTACTGGCTGGCCACTCTCCTTGATCCACAGTACAAGGGTAAGGTTGCGGACCTTATCTTACCATCGCAGAGGGAGCAGAGGATGAGACAACTCCGGGAGGCCTTGCAGAAAGGTCTGTGCAACGCGTTCCCAGAGACTGGGAGGTTACAAACTCCTGGTCCTGGACAACGAGTTGCTGAGGCTTCGATCAGTCAAAGAAGGAGCGGTGGGGAAGGTGGCCGTCTGACCGATGCGTTCAGACAATTCTTTAGTCCGCAGCCCCAAGGTATGATCGGTTCCAGCAACCATCGCCAGCGTCTGATATACATGGTGCAGGAATACCTAGGGGCAAGGTCAGACTTGGACACCTTCCCCACCGAAAATCCTCTGGCTTACTGGGTCTTGAGGATGGATCACTGGCCAGAGCTTGCACAGTATGCAATTGAGCTACTGGCCTGTCCTGCATCCAGCGTTCTTTCAGAACGCACATTCAGTGCTGCTGGAGGATTTGTCACGGATCACAGGGTGCGCCTGTCCACCGACTCGGTTGATCGACTGACTTTCATAAAGATGAACCAGTCTTGGATCACCACCAGCTACCAAACACCTGAAGCTGATATAACAGACTAATTTATTTTCAAATGTCACATCCCTTCAAGACTGATGCTGATGCTGAGTGACTGTCCTGTTATGTTGACTGACTATCCTCCTCCTCCTCAATGATCCGATTGATGATGATAGCTTGGAAGAACATTTTTGTTTCTGGGTGCCGCCACCAGTGCCTAAGGCCCAATTTTTCAGCCCCTGTTTAACAGTGGCATGTAATTACAATTTTTTATGCAATGCTTTGCAGCAGGGCACATTCCTGCACTCCAACTAGAGTATCTGGGAGAGGTTGCAGTGTCGTGGCACCAGCACCAGTGCCTAAGGCCCAATTTTTCAGCCCCTGTTTAACAGGGGCATGTAAATACAATTTTTTATGCAATGCTTTGCATCAGGGCTCATTCCTGCACTCCAACTAGAGTATCTGGGAGAGGTTGCAGTGTCGTGGGACCAGCACCAGTGCCTAAGGCCCAATTTTTCAGCCCCTGTTTAACAGGGGTGTGTAATTAAAATTTTTGATGCCATACTTTGCAACAGGGCTCATTGCTGTGCTCCAAGTACAGTATCTGTGAGGGGTTGCAGTGTTGTGGCACCAGTGCCTAAGGCCCAATTTTTCTGCCCCTGTTTAACAGGGGCATGTAATTACAATTCTTGATCTAATAATTCACAGCAGGGCCCATTCCTGCGCTCACCAAGAGTAACTGTGAGGCCTTACAGTGTTGTGTCAACACCACCACCACCACCACCAAAGGCCCAATTTTTCAGCCTCTGGGTCTTGAGGATGGATCACTGGCCAGAGCTTGCACAGTATGCAATTGAGCTACTGGCCTGTCCTGCATCCATGTTTAACAGGGGCATGCAATTACAATTCTTGATCTAATAATTCACAGTAGGGCCCATTCATGCACCCACCAAGAGTAACTGTGAGGGCTTACAGTGTTGTGGCAACACCAACATGTAAGGGGCAAATTTCAGCAGAGTATATAGGGCAGGCCCCTACTTTCAAACATCCAACTTACAAACGACTCCTACTTGCAAACGGAAGGAGACAACAGGAAGTGAGAGGAAATCTACCCCTAGGAAGGGAAATTCTCTCCTGTAAGAGTTAATATGGGAAAAAGGTGTCTCCTCTCTACTGATGCTTTATCACCAATCCTTGTTTCAATAAAATCCTCACTTTTCAAAAACATTTGTCATTGGGACGGAAAGTGAGGTGAAATGTTCTGAACAGGGGCACAGACAGCAAAACAAATGTTACAGGGGTGATAACTATTCCCTATGTTTTCCAAAAAGCTTAAAAATAGATTTTTTGGCTGGAGCTACACTTAAACAATGTACCTGTTCAAAATTACAAACAGATTCTACATAAGAACAAACCTACAGTCCCTGTCTTGTATGCACCACCTGTATACGGCTGTAGAGTATATAGGGCCTTTTTTATTTTGTGTGTGGGGTTCCCCTTAATATCCATACAAGACCCAAAGGGGCTGGTAATGGGCTGGGGTAGGGGGGGGGGGGTGATGGGGTAGCTATGCCATTTTTCTTAAAGATTTTCATCCATATTACCGGGACCAGGCATTACATTAAAGCCGCAAGCAGTTTTAAATGGCTTTTTTTCCTTTAGAAATGTCATTATGTGCAGGGACAGTTCTAAACACGGGAAACACGTGCCACTTCACAGGCATACTTTAGACACCCCCCCAGGTACGATATTTAAAGGAATATTTGACTTTTTTTTTTTCACTTCATGCATCATTAACCCCTTGCTTACTGGGCACATAAACCCCCTTCCTGCCCAGGCGAGATTTCAGCTTTCGGCACTGTCACGCTTTGAATGACAATTGCGACGTGGCTCCCAAACAAAATTGACGTCTTTTTTCCCCCCACAAATAGAGCTTTCTTTTTGTGGTATTTGATCATCTCTGCGGTTTTTATTTTTTGCGCTATAAACAAAGAAAAGCGTCAATTTTGAAAAAAAACACAAAATTTTTTGATTTTTGCTATAATAAATATCCCAATTTTTTTTTTTACATTTATTTTTTCCTCAGTTTAGGCCGATACGTATTATTCTACATATTTTTGGTAAAAAAAAAAATCGCAATCGGCGTTTATTGATTGGTTCGCGCAAAAGTTATAGCGTTTAAAAAATAGGGGGTAGTTTTATGGCATTTTTATCATTTTTTTTTTTTTTACTAGTAATAGCGGCGATCAGTGATTTTTTTCATGACTGCGACATTATGGCGGACACAGTGGACACTTTTGACACCATTTTGGGACCATCACATTTATACAGCGAACAGTGCTATAAATATGCACTGATTACTGTATAAATGTGACTGGCAGGGAAGGGGTTAACACTAGGGGGCGAGGAAGGGGTTAAATGTATGCCCTGGGAGTGATTACTACTGTGGGGGGAGGGGAGTGAGGGGGGGAGGTGACCGATCTGTGTGCCTATGTACAAGGGACACAGCATCGGTCTCCTCTCTCCCTGACAGGACGTGGATCTCTGTGTTTACACAGTGGCCAAAGTAGCGGAGGCCGTATAAAGACGGCCTTCCGGCATTTAACAACCACCTTGCGCCCGCATATAGTCGTACGGCGGGCACGAGGTGGTTAAAATGACTGCTCCCGAAAAACGGCCGTTTTTAAAACTTCTTTTTGCATTGATAAATGTCCCCTGGTGCAGAACCCGGGTTCCCAAACCCTTTTTAGGACAATAACATGCATAATAGTCGTTATAATTAGCACTTTAGATTTCGAACGTTCGCATCCATTGTATTTAATAGGGTTCTAACGTTCATGCGAACTTTCGGTCCGTTCGCGGGTTCTGGTGCGAACCGAACCCGGGGGTGTTCGGCTCATCCCTACTCGCCAGCCAACAGCGCCGATTACAGTATGCAAAAAACACCATTGGCGTTTAGAATACTTTTAAGTGCAGAGGAGGGGTTTGGAGTCTTTTAGCTCCCTCCATAAATTGTACCTGTCACTGTCTTTTACTGTCATAAGGGATGTTTACATTCCTTGTGACAGCAATAAAAGTTATCAGATTTCTTTTTTTTTAAAGGAACAGTGTAAAAAAAGGAAAATGAATAAGAATTTTTTTTTTTTTTTTTAAAGCACCCCATTCCTCCGTGCTTGCGTGCCAAAGAAAATGCATACATAAATCATGGCCGCAAATGTAAACAGTGTTCAAACCACACATGTGAGGTATCGCCGTAATCGTTAAAGCGATAGCAATAATTCTAGTGCAAGGCCTCCTCTGTAAGTCTAAACAGGTAACTGTTAAAATAATTGAAAGCGTTGCCTTTGGAGATTTTTAAGTACCGTAGTTCTTCGCCATTCCACAAGCATGCACAATTTCAAAGCATGTCATCTTTCACATTATACAAAAAAATTGGGCTAACTTTACTGTTTCGTTTTTTTTTAAATCATTGAAGTGTATTATTTCCTAAAAAATTGCTTTTGAAAGAACGCTACGCAAATACAGTGTGACATAAAATATTGCAACAACAGCCATTTTCTAGCAAAAAATACAGATTTTAACTTGTAAACATCAAATGTCAGAAATAGGCCTGGTCTTGAAGTGGTTAAAAAAAAATATATAAAAAAAAATTCATGTCATAAATCCAGAATCAATCAAGATGGACATTGCCCATCAATCATCAAAGAAAAAAAATCTGTTGATATTTCAACCCATCCCATCATGCCACACTCCCGTTGCTAATGCCACACTCCCGCTTTTCAGAGCTGTCATTAGGCTTATATGCAAAGGGATGGGGATGAGGTAACATCACTGACCAAATATGGATATACTGTAGACATATTTGGTCTATGGCCATGGGCAAATTTCGTGAGTGATGTCACCACCACCTCTTCCCTTTGGTTTTATGGTCAGGGATTCCCAGGCATTTAAGTGAAAGGGGCCAATGATGTCACTGGGTGTTAAAGTAGAACTTCACTCAGAAAGTGATGTCCCGCTGGTTTGCTCCCTCTCCCCTGTCTGTAACTGGGTTACAGGTTTTGTTTGTGGGGAGAATGAATACATATTTTTGACTTCCCTTCCCCCCCCCCCTCCACAGCCATGTCCCAGGAGGTTGCAGGACCATTCACAAAGCACTGCTCACACATGTGTAGCGGAGAGTTGACTATGGTTCCTCAGAAAGCCAATGTAAAAACTTTTTTACATTTTAGTATACAAATGTCTCATGTTAAATACAAAGTAAATGAGAACGAATTAGGCAATCTATTTAAAAAAGGACATACTAAAAAGGAAACAGGAAGTTGAATATTAACCGTTTTTCCCTTTAAAAAAATAATCCATTATGCTTGCTTTATCTGAATCCACAAAACCTGAAGTGAACAATGGTGGTAACTCTTCATAAATCAGCAAAGTTCTGCAAACAATTTTTTTTCATTCCAAACAGGCGGAGATAGCAGCTTTACAAATAGGCAAGCCATCAGAAACCATATTTGCTGTGGAAAAAAAAAAAGCAATGACATAGCAACTTCAGCATTAATAACTAGACCCAAAAGGATTATAAAGCTCTTTTAAATACAGTGTAATACAAAATGTAAAGTATATTATTATAAACGTTCTATGGTTTATTAACTGTACTACATCAGGTCCTATCAGCGGAATGACCCTAAAGAATAATATATGCTGGTCTAAAAATAAAATTCTATTAAAAAAACAGTTATCTTAGATATTCACTCGAAAAGCTTAGCTGGCAGAATATGCCTTTTCATATAAACAAATTTTGTACTGTACCTTATGCTCCTTATCCATGACTCATGTAAAATAATGGAAGAATGAATAGTTATTAATAGGTTAATGTCAGCTTCTTCTAACTGAATATTTGCCATTTGTAGGTTAGATATCACCACAAGGGAGTTTTTTTAATAAGACATATAAATTTAAAGTGAAGTGTTCATTTATGATACAGTATGTCATAGAAGAGCAGCATACATGTTGTTTACTAAAGCCATGTATTCATCATGCAATAGTTTTGTTATAAAAAAAGTATTTTGAATAAACAAAATTAGTAGCGCTTCTGTGTATCACAGCACAAATCTAAATACTATAGAAAATATATATATGTCCCGTAAATAAATACATATATGTGAAAAACTATAAAACATATACTCTAAAAATATATGTGCACATACAATAAATTAATAAGTGTCCGTGGCGTTCAAATAATGTTTTCAAACCAGTTGTGAAAAAACATTTTAAAAAAGTCCATCAGTGAGATAAGTGTTCCAATAATAGTGACTTCAACTAAAATTTGCATAAAAATCTTCCTGTGTTCTCTTGAATAAACCTTCACCACACCAGAGTGATTAGTGACTCCACTCCCTAAGGACTTGCACTCACCAATAGGATTTGCCTTGCACTCTCATGCTCGGCTTCACAGCTTAAACACCCATCAGGGTATAAAAGATAGATCCAAACGATGTTGCTAGGTCAGTCAAGTTTTCCCACATGAAAAAGCAAAAAGGTCTCCAATAGTGAAGTACGTAAAAACTTTTATTAAACACAGCACATGTAACCTTCAATAGTTTCACTCACATCTAGCAAATCAAAGTTAGGCACTTCAGCAAAACCACTTCAAAACGCCAGACAGGCATACGACAGGTAGCCGCGATGTATTGCGGTCTCGGCGGACCAATCAATCATTTGTGTCTCCCCCTCCTTCATATATGCCCGTCTCTCCACTCCAATCGAAAACACCGTGATCTTCCGTCCAAACACCGGGCTGTAGATTCGATGAGCGGTCGAAAAAAACCGAACGCCACACACTATAAAAGAGCGCCGTGTAGCTTCTCCCAGACTAGTTTCTTCGCATAGGACTTCTTCCAATCAATAGTTAAAATACTTTTGTTATAACAGTTAAATGTATATTTGTTGTTATTAATAGTACATCATTAAACCCCATATTTTGCCCTTTTTTTTTAAATGGCTCCATAGCTGACTTTAAAACAAAACAATATAAAAAAGCAGCTCTCACTACAATACTTACCTTCAATTCATGGTTGCCACCCACAGTAATTCTTTTTGAACAGAGGACCTCCTGTCAACACTTGGGATCGGAGGGCTTGACCTTGTGCTCTGCATCATGAAACTTTGAGAAGGAACTTTCTGTAACAAAGACTAGTCACTGCAGCTCTCTCTTTGTGCAGCGTAACTGGCCTTATAGCCACCCCTTTCTGTAAATGTCTGCAGGTAACCTGCAGTGGTTTGCTGGGTCCTTCCTACAGCTCTACTCTTTGCATAAGTTATATGCAGCATATTGATGAAGCCACTGCTTCTACTGGAATACTGTATATTAACTGGGATTGCAAAAACATTTGGTACACACAAAATTTTATTTGCTTTGTGGCTATTTGTGAATATATTTAAATAAACGTTTTTGTACCCAGAGTTCAGTTTTAAAATTTTAAATATGGAAGCTTTCAAAACAATGCATTCATTTTTTTTTGTCAGGCATTATACAGTTCTGAGAATGGATGTGAAAGACATATATTTATACACAGAACAACAAAGACAAACAATGAAATACAGCCATTTTCTCTCTGAGTAGTAATGGTTCCCTGATGAGTGGAACAAAGTAGTTGTACCTGTTCAGGGGATGTGTCAGACTGCTTGAAATAGACCGCTGCTCTGCTGGGGAAGGGAATTTGGGATAGCAACAAGCACACTGTTAAAAAATAAAAAAGTGAAATAAAGTTTTACCTATTTTTGCTACCTAATATTCCATGAGCTAGAAAACCTTAGGTAACAATAGTGCTTTAACGGACATTTATTTTTTCCTTTAGGGCCCATGTAGACATTTTTGGTCTATCGCAGTACATTAAGGCATGTGCAACAACATGCATTACATTGTGCGTTAAAGCGGTAGTGACGTTTATCATTTTTTTTTTTTTAATGGGTTAGCAGCATTAAGACATAATGTTCTAGTAAGCACTGCATACCAGTACATTATGACAGACTTACCTACAAACGCAGCCCTCCAGCGCTGCCCTCTCACCACTCTCCCTTGTCCCCGGCAGCTTCCATCTTCGCCCGGTCTTTCTTCTGGGTTTCTCTAGGGTCTCTTCTGTAATAAAAACACTGCCTGTAAGCAAATTTTGTAAGAATGGAGTTTACTACTACTTTGTCATGCATTGTGTTAATGCACCTCAGATGATGAACTAACATACATGCACCTTTTGCAGCATATGTGTTGTGGTGTGCTGCATTCTGTCATACGCTGGCAGCTACTGCACAGTGCATTGGGGTGTCATTCACAAAGAATTGTACCACAGATGTCACTGTGTATGAATATGTTGGCACAATAAAATAGCCTGAGTAGACCCTTTAGCATTGAAGCATATATATTTGTTTAGAATAGTGATAGTCTGTTCCTGCACATGATTCTATCCTGGATATCTATGTATATCAATATTACCATCACTTTTTAAAATGGTTAATAATTATGCACAATGAGGATGGCCCTAAGCAAATTATTTACATATAAATGTAGTGCTGGCTGTGCGTTTTAAAGCATCAGAATCATTGACACTAATAATTTGATCAGTGCTAAAATATACACTGTCACTGTACTAATGACATTGATCATCCTAGATGTTTAACCCCTTCCCAGCCAAAGGGTTAACTGTGTGCCTAACCAGTGTTTATGTGTGTACTATGTGGTGCTTTCACTAAGGAATGTGCTGGTTTTTATTCCCTGCTCTGCAGAGAAACAAAAACCACCACATCCCTGCTGACAGGAGAGAGCTCTGTCTTGTTTCCTCCTCGCCGATCAGCAGGTGCCAGCGCTCATTCATTATACTCGGCACCCGCTGATTAACTTGTGCTGTGAACAATCACAGCACAAGAGGCACGCCGGCGGTGCGCACGCACGCACCCCCCCTACCCGGAAGAGCAGAATCACGTATGTATCAGTGATTCTGCGTAGTCAGGCCGCACTGTAGCATTAAAGCTACAGTGCATGGTCGGCAACTGGTTAAGAATGATTGATCAATAAATATGCTGTTTATTTAAACATGTCTGTGTTGCTAGTTTTTGAGGTGGCACCCTAAAAGGCCCCTCATATACGCACTTTTTTATACAGCTGTGTCCAAAAGTTTTGAGAATGACACAAATAATAATTTTCACCAAGTCTGCTGCTTCAGTGTTTTTAGATCTTTTTGTCAGATGTTACTATGGTATACTGAAGTATAATTACAAGCATTTCATACGTTTTAAAGGCTTTTATTGACAATTACATTGCGTTTTATGCAAAGTCAATATTTACAGTGTTGACCCTTCTTTTTCAAGACCTCTGCAATTCTCCCTGGTATGCTGTTTATCAACTTCTGGGCCACATTCTGACTGATGGCAGCCCATTCTTGCATAATGAATGCTTGGAGTTTGTCAGAATTTGTGGGTTCACCTGCCTCTTCAGGATTGACCACAAGTTCTCAATGGGATTAAGGTCTGGGGAGTTTCCTGGCCATGAACCCCAAATTTCCATGTTTTGTTCCCCAAGCCACTTAGTTATCACTTTTGCCTTATGGCAAGGTGCTCCATAATGCTATAAAGGCATTGTTCCTCACCAAACTGTTCTTGGATGGTTGGAAGAAGTTGCCCTCAGAGGATGTTTTTGTACCATTCTTTATTCATGGCTGTGTTCTTAGCCAAGTGAGTAAGCCCACTCCCTTGGCTGAGAAGCAACCCCACACATGAATGGTCTCAGGATATTTTACTGTTACATGACACGGGACTGATGGTAGCGCTCACCTTTTCTTCTCCAGACAATGTTTTTTCCGGATGCCCCAAACAATCGGAAAGGGGATTCATCAGAGAAAATGACTTTACCCCAGTCCTTATCATTCCAATCCCTATACCTTTTGCAGAATATCAGTTTGTCCCTGATGTTTTTCCTGGAGAGAAGTGGCTTCTTTGCTGCCCTTCTTGATACCAGGCCATCTTCCAAAAGTCTTCACCTCACTGTGCGTGCAAATGCACTCACGCCTGCCTGCTGCCATTCCTGAGCAAGCTCTGCACTGGTGGTGCGCTGATCCCGCAGCTGAATCAACTGTAGAAGTCGGTCCTGGCACTTGCTGGACTTTCTTGGGCGCCCTAAAGCCTTCTTCACTAATGCAGTGGAAATGTGTATTTTTATGGGATTAAGTTCATTTTCATGGCAAAGAGGGACTTTGCAATTAATTGCAATTCATCTGATCACTCTCTATAACATTCTGGAGCATATGCAAATTTCCATGATAAAAACGGAGGCAGCAGACTTTGTGAAAACGAATATTTGTGTCATTCTCAAAACTTTTGGCCAAGGCTGTATATACTTGCCTATAACACTATACTTTATTGTGCTCAGTTTTTTGTACTGTTTGTCTAACCTAGGAGCATCAAACAAATCCAGCAACTACTCCAGGCTAGTGACACATAAAATAAAGTAGAGTAGTAGTGGACCGTACTCCAAAAAATAACATCTGCTATAAAATAATGGTAAGTAAATAGAGATAAATAATAAATTGCATTGGTGATTATATTCCTATAGAGTGCCAACATCCAAAGTAGTTAAACACGAAAAGAAAAAACCTTAAATTGACTTTAAAGGCACTGGCGTAGTAAATTGTTGGAAAAGGTATAGTTTATTAGACATAATACAAAAATTAACAATAAAATGTATTGGAATGATTACAGTTGCTGTACACAAAATCACCACAGATTGCATGTAATTCTCTGGGTTCCCCCGACGTGTTTCAGAGTATCAAATATCTATTTTTTCAGGGGTGTTATGAGAAGGTCCATTGTGTATCTACAATATAGTGGTTAAAAAAGGTCACAAGAATTATCACATAACAATCAGCGGTACGATATAATATATCTACATTAAATGTATTTGAACAAACTCACGTATATTGTAGTGGTGTCACCAATGAAAACATTCCATAGAACTATTAAAAACAGACATAGACAGAACTGTGTCTCCATAAACCTTCTGCTTAAAGTGGCTGATCTTGTTGATATGCTTTAGAATTGCATAAAAGTGATACAACTGAAATTGAAAGAATGCCAGACTCGCCCAAAGGACAGCTAGGGATGCTGAAGCCAAAAAAGAAGGCGTCACTCTGTAGGTAAAACTGATAAGATATATAGCACAGAGTAAGCCTAATTAGAACTTGATGAGGTTGAATTAAGTGCTATATCTATTTATTTAGATGGATAATACATCCTACCTGTGCCAAATAAGTACAGGCTGGTGGTACAAAGATGATCTGAAGATATGAAGATTGTATATACTAAAAGAGTAATAAATGCAAGCAATGGATCAGTCATATAAATATACAAACTAGTGTCTTAAATAGAGATAAATACGTGTTGAAACATTCTCTGAGCCTGGAGATTGAACAGACTGGTTGCCCTTGTGGTCCAGACAAGGATCCTGCATGTGTCACAAATTGGGGGGAAGGGGGGGTGACCTATTCATTTTTTTTGGTCTGGGTTCCCCCTTAAAATTCCTATCAAATCTGAAGGGTCTGTTATTGATTTGGGGGGGCATTTAATTTTTTACATATTTTTGGGGAACTCCCCCTTAAATTCTATAACAGATCTGATATAACAGATTTTTTTGTGTTTTTGTTTTTTGTGTTTTCTCCTAAAATCCATACAAGATCCTAAGGGTCTAGTACTAATTTTAGTGGGACCCTGTGCCTTTTTTTTATAACATGCATAGTAAGAATGACATGGGAAATAGTCTTAAATTCACTTTTCCCTGCAAGCTTCCTTTATTTTGAAAATATTGCAATATGGATTCTACCAAGGGCCTGGTCTACTATTTCCGCCTTTGTAAATGTCACTTTTGCTATACTACTTTGTTTACATAGTAGGAATGCACCACTTCACAGGCAGGTTTAGGGGATTCCCAAGCTGTTTTTTTTTTTTTTTAATAGCACATTTGTGTTTCTTTTTTTTGCACTGGTTTATGTCCCCTAGGATGGCCCCAGCACCCATGCACTTTTTTCCAGTCCCTTAGCTATTAGCTTTATAAATGGAGAAAATAGATTTGGCAGACTCGGCTCCCATTGACTATGGCAGGGTTCTTATTCTGCATTCAAACTTTTGATATGCTCAGCTGAACCTCAGTGAACTTAACCCAGATGTGTTTGGCTCATCCCTAATTGCAGTATAAAAAGGAGTTGATTTACAATGAAATTGAAAGGCAAATAGGCTGCTTACTTTGCAAGAGAATACAGATAACAGTGTGTACATAACATAATTCAAAAAAAGCACAACATATCAGTAAAATAATGATGAACTTCCAAAACAGGCTTTAAAAAAGTTGGCCAAAGGAACAGCAAGAAACAGAGTAAATGAACAGTAACAAATTAAGGGGTGGAGGGGGGCGGTCAATTGAACTCATGCTGGGACACAGAGACTGAGAAAAATCTGAAGCCCATGGGGTTGATTTACTAAAGGAAAATCCACTGTGCACTACAAGTGCACTTGGAAGTGCAGTCGCTGTAGATCTGAGGGGAAGCTCTGCTGATTTATATCATCCAATCATATACAAGAAAAAATGCATTTTTTTTTTGCATCTCCCCCTCAGATCTACAACGACTCCACTTCCAAGTGGATTTGCCTTTAGTAAATAAACCCCCCAGTGTTAAAATCTGAATGTAATATTCTCTAAAGATTTACCAATTGCTACCATATGTAGTTCAAGGACATATCTGATCAGGGCTGGCCCAAGACATTGTGCTGCCTGGGTCCAAGAATGAAAGGCCCCCCTCCCCCTGCACATGTCCATCTACATATAGTAAAGTGTACAGACCTCAGAACAGCGTGTACGGATATACACAGTGGTGTCTGTCCCTCGGGCTACTCCTACTCCTGTGTGGATGTAAACAGAGAGGAAGGGGAGGCAGCTTTGGTCTGTGTAGAGCAGTGGGCGGTGTTAGCGGTTCCGCTACCCACTGGTGTCACCCCTCTGGCGGATGTCACCCGGGTGAGGCCCGCAGCCCCCGCCCCCCCCCCCCAGCGACGCATCGTGGGGCGCGGGGTGGCCCCCAATTTGGAGGACGCAAGAAGGATAACACTGCACCCTGCAGGGAGGGATCCTCGGGTCCTCAGGCAGTCCACCCATTTGCCAACCCTCTTAGACAGCCGCCTGGGTCCCATGGTCCCACCAGGACCCATGGTAGGGCCGGCCCTGTATCTGATTGGAGAACAAGTGCATATAAAAGCCCTCAAACTACGTAGAGAGCTTGTATAAGCAAAATGTATGTCCAACCAAAACTTTATTTTTTTATTTTTTGCATAGAATGAGTAGGGATTAGAGCTCCTGTTGGGTTTTTACTGCTATCTAGATCTATAAAAAAATGAAGTTTTGACTAAACATATAAAATACAGTAAGTCCCCTACTTCCATTCTTGTATTGAATTTCTGCTCTCACTGGCCCCATACTAACTATGATCTCACTATATATTATTAGAGGCCGGGGGATAAATAGCTATAACCTTCTGTCCCTGTACAGTTTTGTGCTTGTTTGAACCTTATAATACTAACTGACACCTGCTGGGCACTACAAAATATTTAGAGGGTTGTGTCCATACATCAACTATCGGGAACTAAAGGCAACAGAGCAAATTCAACAAACCATGAGAATTCCACCAAACATCAGAATATTGCTTTGAAAATTATATGGATTGGTGGAGAATACAAAATCTTGACAGAATCATGTAATGTGTCGCACGGACCAAAGAAAAATGGCAATTAGTATGCTCATCTCTTGTGATAATCTATTTAACTATCCTCATCTCTTGTGATAATCTTAATCATGACAGAACGACTAACTCTTGTGATAATCAAATTATTAACAGTTTGCTCATCTCTTGAGAAGATTTAACCCCCTTCATTGACCAGGCTTTTTTTTGCAATACTGTACCCAAATAATGCGTTACTTTAACTGACACTTGCACGTGTGATTCTGTACCCAAAAAAAATGTATGCCCCTTTTTCCCCACAAATAGAGCTTTCTTTTGGTGGTATTTAATCACCTCTTTTTTTTTGTGCTATAAACAAAAAAAGGACAATTTTGAACAAAAAAACAATACTTATTACTTTGTGCTATAAAACCTATCCAGTAAAAAAATCGAATTTCTTCATAAATTCTGGATGTGTATTCTAGATTTTTTTTGGGGGGGGGGAAATCCCAATAAGTGTTTATTGATTGTTTTTTGCAAAAGTTATAGCGTCTACAAACTATGGGATATTTGTATTTATTTTTATCTATTTTTTTATTTTTTTACTAGTAATGGCATGGCAGCAATCAGCGACTTATAGCAGGACTGCAATACTGCGGCGGACATTCTGACACTAACTGACACTTTTGACCCTTTTTGGTAACCAGTGACATTAATACAGTAATCAGTGCTAAAAAATATGCACTGTCACTGTAATAATGACACTGGCTGGAAAGGGATTAACATAAGGGGCGATCAAACAGTTAACTGTGTTCCTAGCCTGTGTTTTTCCAAACTGTGGGAGGTGCTTTTACTAGGGGAAAACATGGATCCTAGTCCCAGCTTTGCAGAGACACAAGATCCATGCCTCCCCCTGTCAGAACGATGATCTGCCTTGTTTACTTAGGTAGACCACCCTTCTGCCTCTCTGCTAGATGATCAGTGGGTGCCGACAGACATTGAGTCTGCAGTACCTGCCGCTGGGCTCCCGCTGTGTGTGATCACAGTGGGAGTGAGCCATGTGTGCCCCCTACCCGGAAGAGCCAGATCACGTATATATATACATGATCCGGTGCAGAGGCGCTGCCCTGTAGCAGTAAAACTGACCTTAAGCGGTTAACAGTATGGAAAACTCTGGCAATATTCTTATTGTTAACAGTGTTCCATATCTTCCACGCCTTTTCTATTTATGAGTTTGTTGGTAAACCTCCCATGATGTGAAAGTTCATGATGTGGTCCAGTGGTGGCTGGTGCTCCATCTTTTGGGGGGGGCAAAAAAAACACCCAACCCCCCCGTCCAGTGGGTCAATCGATCAAACCCCCCTGTCGCTCGGCGAACAAACACCCCCCCCCCGTCGCTCGCACATCCACTCATCTGCCCACCAGCCCTGCACTTACCCCATCCAGGTCGCAGGCAGCTTCGGCAGCTTCCCCTTGCGTCTCCTCCTCGGCTGCTTGCCCCCTGCTTCTGCTCCTGGCCGGCCAACACGATCTCTTCTCCTCTTGGCCAATTGGGTTTTAAGACCTGCTTCCTGATTGGCCGGGAGGAAAAGCAGGAAGACGATAGCGAATGTTAATTGGCTATTGTCACACAAGTGGGTGGGCTCAGGGAGCAGTGCTCTGTGCCCCAAGCCCACCCTTTTTGAAGCCAATTAGAGCCTCAGATTTTAATCATGTGCTTCATAAAAAAATACAAATTAAAACCTTATTGGAATACATACGTCCGGTGTCCTGCATATAGATTAGGGGCCGGGAGCATGGATTAGCGGGGCAGCGTCCCTGCGATGTAGCCACTGATGTAGCCTTAATGTCCTATCCTTTACAACATACTGTGATGTAATTGTACGTATTTCTACAATTGTCAACTCCCCCTATCCCTGTTCCAATGCACATATTTCACAATGTCCGTAAAGAATTCATCTGAGAAAATTAGAGCTTACATAACACTTTAGAAAGAAAGTTGCTCTATTTAAATGTGCAATAAACACATGGCTTGCAAACATCCTAATCGGCCTCCATTGGTTAAACTACCAGGGGACTGTCCATAAAATGAGTTATCCACTTTAGACGTTTTTTCTCTGTCAGTTACTACATATACGGTAATTATTTGTGCTTAATGTAATTAGTTATTTTTTCATAAACTTGTTCAGTTTTACAGCATTAAAACATCCCACATATATGATTACCCGACTCCCTGTTGCTTGTTTTGCTTGCAAATATAACACTGTCTGAGAGTAGCGGAACGCTTGTGTTCATTACCATCAACCAAATGAATTATGAGACAATCAATTTGAGGGCTCTACAATTTTCCCTGAAGTACCCTACTGCTGGTAACCTCTTTTAAGGACTGCATATTTCTTATCATTTGACTATCCCTTTTGCCACAGTTAGTGCCTGTGAATTTACAATCTTCTTCTTTACATGGTTTCCTTTTAAAATGCCTAATTAAGCCCATGTTCTTTCTTTTCAACATTAACTGGAGCTAAAAAAGCATGAGGAAATTATGTCTATCACAAAGCAAAAAAAAAAAAAACACACACAAAAAAAAAAAAAAGTAGCAATGAAAGGCAGGGAAAGAGCAAATATGTTAGTCAGATTTGTATGCCTAATGTATTTTTTCCAAAAAGGTACATAAAACGAAAATGAACACTTGTTTTACAGTATTTACCTAGGAAAATCATTGCAGTTCACATTGTGTTGCATATTACATTGAAGAAAAGATCTCATGCTTTCACTTACATACAATAGGGCTTTTTTTTTAAATCAGTAAAATAATTAGCAGAGGACTTCATAGTTACATAGTTAGTCAGGTTGAAAAAAGACACAAGTCCATCTAGTTCAACCATGAAGTAAATAAAATAAAAAATATTGTACAACCCAATATAGCCATTTCGATACCCACAGTTGATCCAGAGGAAGGCGAAAAACCCCATCAGAGAATGCTCGAAATTTGCTACAGCAGGGGAAAAAATTCCTTCCTGATCCCCGAGAGGCCATCAGATTTTCCCTGGATCAACTTTACCTATAAATGTCAGTACTCAGTTATATTATGTACATTTGGAAAAGTATCCAGGCCTTTCTTAAAGCAATCTATAGAGCTGGCCAGAACCACCTCTGGAGGGAGTCTATTCCACATTTTCACAGCTCTTACTGTGAAGAAACCTTTCCGTATTTGGAGATGAAATCTCTTTTCCTCTAGACGTAAAGAGTCTTCTCCTCTGTGTTGACCTAAAAGTGAATAACTCAACAAGTTCTCTATACGGACCCCTTATATATTTGTACATGTTAATCTCCTCTTCTCAAGAGTGAATAAATTCAGTTCCTCTAATCTATCCTCATAGCCAAGTGTCTGGGCTGGGTTCAGCCCTTCCCTCTCTGTGCTGGCAGCTCAGCTGTCAGCTAATTGCCAGCTTCCATCTCTCCACAGTGATCCACCTGTTGATGATCCGCTCGTAAGTTCTGCCTACTTAAGGACTTCCAGTTCATTTGCTCTTCGCCTTCGCCTGTGTTAACATCACAAGAGACTTTCTCCTGCGTTCCAGTTGAAGACCTGCTTGACTGTTGTCCCCTCTGGCTACGGATCCTGCTTGCTGTTCTATTACCTTTATAGCTGGCTCTTGGACTTTGGCTTGGCCGACTACCCAATCCGGTTACTGAACTCTGGCTATGTTTTGACTACGCTTACTCTGTTTACCTTTTTATTATTTATTATTAAACTAGCGTGATTTAACTGTACTTCTGTCTCGGTCTGATTCATGGTTTCTGACAGTAGGCGAAGGCCATGAATTCAGAAGATTCAGCCAATCCACTTGTTAATAATATTTTTTCCAGATTGGATGACCTGGATCACCGCATGGATCAGTTTGCCACGGCGATACAGACGCTCCTGAGTCGCACGGCTCGTCTAGAGTATCCCACTGTGGCCGCTCCGGTAGTACCTGAGCAGGCACCCGCCTCGAGTATTACCTCTATTATGTTGGGTTCCGCCCCGCTTCCCCAGCGATTTGGAGGCGATCCAATCCAATGCAGAAGTTTTCTCAACCAGGTTGAGATATATTTTGCGATGCTGCCCCAGGCGTTTCCCACGGACAGAAGCAAAGTAGGTTTCATGATATCTTTGCTTTCTGAGAGAGCCTTGGCCTGGGCAAACCCTCTATGGGAGACTCAAAAACCAGTGATCCTGAGTTACCCAGAATTTGTGGCTTCCTTCAAAAGGGTATTTGACGTTCCCACACGCTCCGCTTCTGCTGCCAAGAGCCTCATGTCCATCAAACAGAGTACGAGAATTGTTGCCGATTACGCCATTGAATTTTGTACTCTGGCAGCAGAGGTTGCTTGGAACAATGAGGCCCTCGTGGCTGCTTTTTCTCATGGTCTCTCGAATAACATCAAGGATGAGATAGCAGCCCGAGATATACCCACTGAGCTGGAGAAGTTGATCACATTTGCCACCCTCATTGACTCCAGACTCAGAGAAATACCCTCTGTTAAGGAGCGCTTGCGGAAGCCTCCTGTACGTTTGTCTCCGAGCTTTGCAGTCCCACCCTTGCCTTCCTCACCTCCCATGCCTCCTGGTACCGAGTCGGTCTGTGAAGATGAACCCATGCACTTGGGCTTCACGCGTCTCTCTGAGGATGAGAAAGCCCTTAGGAGGAGGGAGAGATTGTGCCTTTATTGTGGCCAGGCTGGTCACTTTTTGAAGTTTTGTCCTACCCGTCCAGGGAACGCCCGAACCTTGAGGTCCTGTCACGGACAGACCTTAGGTGGCGTTGTTTCGTCTCCAGTTGCCCAGAAGGATAAGCCCCTGGTTTCGGTTACCCTGTCTTGGGCTGAGTCATCCATCAAGATACAGGCTCTAAGCGACTCCAGGGCTGCAGGCCTGTTCATTGATGCTGCCTTTGTGTCTAAGCACTCGATTCCGCTGCAGCTGCATGAGACTCCACTTGCCATTGAGGCTCTTGACGGTAGACCTCTACAGCCTGCCCATGTGACTCATGAGACTGTTCCATTGTCCATGGCCGTAGGGGCTCTTCACCATGAGATAATTGAATTCCAAGTTATTTCCTCACCTAAGTTTCCGCTGGTTATTGGTTATTCTTGGTTACAGAGGCACAACCCGTCTTTTCATTGGCTCCGTGCTGAGGTTCTGTCCTGGTCGCCACAGTGCAGTGAGAGATGCTTCCAGAAGGTAGCCAAGGTCCTGTGCACCTCTTCACTCTCCTCCCTGCCGGAGGAGTACCGCGATTTTAGCGATGCCTTTGACAAAGGTCAAGCCAGTACGTTGCCTCCACACCGGTCATATGATTGTGCAATTGACCTTCAACCTGGTGCCATTCCCCCTCGTGGCCGGGGTTTACCCTTTGTCGGCTTTGGAGGATAAGGCCATGGAGGAGTATGTTGCAGACGCACTTTCTCAAGCTTTCATCCACAAATCCTCGTCTCCTGCTGGTGCTGTTTTCTTTTTTGTGAAGAAGAAGAGTGGTGAACTGAGACCTTGTATCGATTATAGGGTTCTCAATCGTTTCACCATTAAGAATGCCTATCCAATCCCGTTGATTACGGAGTTATTTGACCGCTTCAAGGGAGCAACGGTCTTCACGAAGTTTGATTTGAGAGGGGTATACAATCTCGTCAGGATTAAGGAGGACGACGAGTGGAAAACTGTGTTTAATACCAGAACAGGTCATTATGAGTATCTCGTAATGCCTTTTGACCTCTGTAACGCTCCGGCAGTTTTCCAGGAGTTTATTACAATGTCCTCCGAGACTTGTTGCAGTTATGTGTGGTGGTTTATCTCGACGATATCCTCATATTTTCCAAGTCCCTGGAGAGCCACCACACAGATGTCTGTTGAGTGCTTCAGAAACTAAGAGAGAACAATCTCTATTGTAAACTGGAGAAGTGTGAATTCCATCGTGAACAGGTTATATTCCTGGGTTATGTAATTTCCACGGCTGGTTTTTCGATGGACCCAGAGAAACTTTCTGCAGTTCTACAGTGGCCTCGACCCGTGGGTTTACATCCTCTGCAGCGCTTTCTTGGCTTCGCCAACTATTATCAGAAGTTTATTCGTAACTTCTCGTCTCTGGTCAAGCCCCTGACTGATATGACCAGAAAGGACGGTAACCCACAGAGTTGGTCTCCAGAGCCCATTAAGGCTTTTGAGAGTCTTAAGACTACCTTTGTTTCTGCTCCTGTTTTGGCACATCCTGATCCCACGTTGCCTTTTATCCTTGAAGTCTATGCTTCTGAGACTGGAGTTGGCGCCCTTCTGTCTCAACGTCCTAGCTCTGACAGCGCTATGCATCCATGTGGCTACTTTTCCAAGAAATTGTCACCTGCGGAGTGCAATTACGAGATTGGTGACAGAGAGCTTTTGGCGATCATTTTAGCCCTAAAAGAATGGAGACATCTCCTCGAAGGTACCACTGTGCCGGTTCTCATTCTTACGGACCATAAGAATCCGACATTCTTGTCTGAGGCTAAGCGCCTCTCTCCCAGTAGGGCACGATGGGCTCTTTTCTTGTCGAGTTTCAATTACATTGTCTCATTCTTACCCGGTACTAAGAATGTAAGGGCTGACGCCTTGTCACGTAAATTTTCCTCCACTTCCAAGATGGAGTCGGTTCCAGTTCCTGTGATTCCTCCTGATCGTATTCTGGCTACGGTTCACACCAGTCTCACTTCTCCTTTGGGTGACAAAATTCTGGCTGCTCAGGTCGATGCCCCTCTTGAGAAACCTTGTGACCACTGCTTTGTTCCTGAGAGTCTCCGTACTGCCGTGCTCCAGACTTACCATTCTCCCAAGGCTGCCGGCCACCCTGGGAAGAATCAACTCATTTGGGCCATTTCCCAACAATTCTGGTGGCCTAGTCTACGTGCCGATGTAGCCACCTTCGTAGCTGCCTGTTCCATGTGTGCTCAGAGTAAGACTCCATGACACCTTCCTGTGGGCCTCCTACAACCCATACCCAATGGAGAGAGGCCCTGGACCCACCTGTCTATGGATTTCATTGTGGAGTTACCCGACTCCCAGGGCAACACAGTTATCCTTATGGTGGTAGACCGGTTCTCGAAAATGTCTCACTGTATTCCACTTAAGAAGTTGCCTACGTGTAAGGAACTGGCTTCCATTTTTGCTCGGGAGATCTTTCGTTTACATGGCCTACCCAAGGTCATTGTCTCTGACAGAGGAAGTCAATTTGTGTCCCGGTTCTTTTGTGCACAGTTGGGAATTCAGCTTGCTTTCTCCTCTGCGTATCATCTGTTGGGAAATTTGAACAGGTAGTCCCTCCTACCCCCACAGACCAGCTTAAAATAACCCAATTGCCACACCCAAAAGATACGGAATCAGTACTGAGAGATTTCTTTTTAAGCGCAAGGAAACAGACAAGGCAGTTTTGCACTCAGAGTGAAAATCTGTTTATTCTTTTGCAGGGGTGAACATTATATAGTCATTATCATAATCCAATCATAAAAGAGGGAGGGGAGAGGAAGGGGTGTGGTTAATACAGTGGGTATACATTTTATCAGTATACATTTTGCCACTCTCAAGATGGCCGACACTCGTCCTGACCCTCTCAAAATGTCTGACAGTTTCGTTATTAGTAAGAATCAATCATGAGTGTCACCACGAGTGCCATAGCTCATAGTCATAGCTCATAGTATCAAGGTCTCATTTCCCTGTACCAATGTCTACCAGAAGGCTCACAGGAAGGGCCAGCTTAAAAATAGACCAGCACTCTGCAAATTATGCCACTCATTGCAAATTTTGCATGCTTTTGCAAAACTGCTGCTGCATACAAAATACAAGATCTTAACCTATTTCATAATACTTGAAAAACATATAATACTAGTAAATTTCCTTAACCCCTATGTCCAAGCTAGAATATATGACCCCATCTCACTATAGTGGGGGTCCTTATGCCATGCCAATTACCACAATCCCCTCTTTCAGTCACGACGATCACGGCAGTGACTGATATCTCCGCATTTGCTCATACTCCTGGGCATCATGGTAAGAGCTAAAATACATTCTATTTGCTGCAGCTGGATCAGGATTGGGAGCCAGAGTGCCTTGGGAAATCATACACATAATAAACTTGAAACGGGCGTATAGAGTTAATGCCAGAAGCAAAATCATTTCAATACACATAGCAGTATCCCTGATCCAGAAAAATACCATTTGAAACCAAACCATTCCACATTACCCAGGGGGTTCCCAAGCAATCACTTAGCCTTTTCATCATATCTATACCCCCTCCAGTTCCTAAGGGGAACCATGCCCAGCCATGTCCTTTTCCAAAAACAATGACCCGGCATATCGGTGCTTGAGGGGGCACCTAGGACGAACACCAGCCCTGAGCAAGTGACATCCCTCACTGTCCCCGAGAATTTTCATTATCGGAACCAGTGAGGCCAAGCAACACCATCCCTTAGGATCACTCGGAATCCATGGATGGCATGTCCTTCCACAACAAATGTATGTGCTGTTTCCCAAGGCTAGTGGCTGTCCACCAAGGACCCGCTGGGTACCTCCAGAGAATCCTGCAAGGGCAAGCTGTGACAGTAGCCTCGCCATCTTAGTATGGGGGTAAGAGGCCTGGGCATACCACAACAACAATCCCACTATGACCACGACCCTCACCCGGACCACCACACTAAACATTTATCACCACATTGAGCATGTAGAAATGTAAAAACAGAAAACAAACATAATCTCAGCTGCATAGCAATTCTCCATGAAATACAAAGGGGGAACGGGATTGGGCGTGACAGGGGCGTGACAGTCCATAAAAGCAAGTGGGAGGGGCATGACAGCCTTTAGGCCAAAAACAAAAAATAGTCCCAATAAAATACATAAAAAAAAGAAAGTCTCTTGTATGGCTTCCGAATGCCCATTAAATTGTAGGAAGGAGGGAAGAGAAAATGCAAAGGAAATGTCCACATTGTAATTCTCATTCTCCTCAACCTTTCCCAAAACCTTTGGTTCGGTTCTGTGATCATTCATATGTACAGACATGAATTCTCTACCCCAGACACTGCCTCTTTGTAAGGACAGAACTTGATATCCACAGACAAACTGGAACTGATGCATTGGGCTAGACTGTTGCAAAGTACGATTGATAGGTGCAGCGGAGTCAGTTCAGATCAGACATTGTGTAGTAACAGGAACTGGCTTCTTTATTGGATCATAACCACACTAGCAAAGATGTCACTTCACATTGTAAGAAGAATCACAGACAGGAAAAAGAAAACCAACAAGTACATCACAGTATGCAGGAAATACAACGCATCATAGAGAAATACATAGCATAGCATATCACTGAGCATTAGTGACATCTTGTGTCCTTTTTCTAAACTGCAGTCAAATACAGTAAGCTAAGCTGAAAGTTTGTTGTATCTCCAACATAGACTAGGGTCTTCGGGCTGGCACATCTGGATCTCTCTTGTGATGCTCACTGGAATTTTGTAGACCTTGGGCGTGCGTCATCTGGCTAGCCCTAAAGGTGTCTTTACCAGGAACACTTTCCAACAGGAATCCGCCTGTAGTCATCTGAGCACCTCCCATGGTGCTTGAACGACAAAGATGAACAAAGAAGATTTCCATGTAAAAGCTGTAGTCATCTCTTCATCCGTATAGGGTATGGGACAGGGTATGAATGGGGCAGGGGATGAATAAGGTGGGGGATGAATAGGGTGGCGGATTTCTTCAGGTGCATGGGGCTGTGGGTGAATGCTGGCTGGCTGGGGCGGATACTCCTCATCCGACATGAACAATCACAGAACATACCCGATTAATTCGGGCCTTAACCATTGGGGGTATTAAGAATAATATTCTTCATTGACTCAAACATAAGTAAAACATGCAGGAATAAAAAATGTTTCTCAGCAAAGGTCTTCATTATATAGATTCAACATATTTAACTAAACACCTTTTTTAAATCCAGTATTTATAGCAGAACTTCAACAAAACTTAAACACCTTTAGTTTCTTCTATCCCCGGGACTCAAATGGACCCGAGAAACTCAGAAAATAACATTTTACCCAAACCCAAAGGCCTCCCACCTTTGCAAATATATCTGATCATCAGCAACAAACAAAACATTTATGGATAAACAACATTACATCATTAACACTTCACGACTGACACCCTGGAAATTCAAAAGGTAAAATATCCAAAATGGTCATTCCGACTGTTATTCAAGCAAACTTTCCCATCACATTTCAGTACCTCATGGACTCAATATATGCAGCAATGTATTCAGATCCTGGTTACTTAATTTCAGTAACTCTTCAAACATTTTTCCCAAATTTCACCCTTCTGTTACCAAAATCCCCATTATCAATTTTTTAATTTAACCCCAAACTTTTTGTTAGGGAAAAACATATAACATGGGCCTGAACACAATATGAGACAACCAGTTGTGTACATTCTAAACACACACTTAAAATACTCTACTAATCAAAATAACACCCTGTGCATTCATTAAACATAATACAACCATCCTCTCACTCCACATTCAACTGGCCATGCCATTCATTCATCATTTTCTATACTTTCATCTTGAATACTGTTAAAACCCTTTCATTTCAATAATACAAGAATAAACAACTTACACAACTAAAACAGTCCCTAAAACCAGACCTCAAGGCTCCCTGTTCTAACCGGTGTGACCCAACTCGCAGTGATTCCGGAAAAAGGCTCTTGCACCACTCTGTTCCGACCTCAGTGCGACCCGTCCCCACACGGTTTTCACTGGTCGCACAAAATCGCACCGCAAAATTGCCCTGCAAATCGCGCGACCCTGGGACTGCAACAGTGGAAAACAGAGCCCAACTGAAACAATCAAAAACACCCCATGTATACATTGAAAATGCTTCTCTTAAAAATTTGTATCTGATCAGATTTCCCAAAAAAAACAAACACATTTGGTACCAGCGCATACATATAATTTACCTGTGACTTGTCACACTCTCCCTTTAATGTTCCCATTTAACTTATGCAGTGGGCATGGGCCTATGTGCCCAACATATTTTATGAATAGACTGACAAATAGTTGCAACATTTTACAAACCACATATATAACATATTTTAAATCTATATAGATAACGTTTCTCAATTAAAATCCTCCTTAAAATCTCCAGTCCAGCAAATCTCTCTGACTTGCTGAATATGAAATACAAATATATGCTCTGCGCAAAAACGTTGGTGAAAACCTGGTTGGTGGTTTGATCCCCTCTTCCACCCGAAGCAAAACAGCAAGCGGACATGTACAGTCATGCTCGAAATTGTAGGCACCCCAGAAATTTTGCCAGAAAATCAAGTATTTCTCACAGAAAAGTATTGCAGTAACACATGTTTTGCTATACACATGTTTATTCCCTTTGTGTGTATTGGAACAAATCAAAAAAAGGGAGGAAAAAAAGCAAATTGGACATAATGTCACACAAAACTTCAAAAATGGGCTGCTCATGGTGAGTATTTTACAGCTCTCATTTGTTTTTGAAAATGAAGAAAGAAAATATATATATATTTTTTTTTCAATTTTCAAAACTTTGTGACAAAAAGCGAGATCTGCAAAATACTCACAATACCTCTCAGCAAATAGCTTGGGGTGTCTACTTTCCAAAATGGGGTCATTTGGGGGGGGGGTTTGTGCCATCTGGGCATTCCATGGCCTCCGAAACTGTGACAGGCAGTGAGAAGTGAAATCAAAAATGTACACCCTTAGAAAGCCTGAAGGCGGTGCTTGGTTTTTGGGGTCCCGTACACGGCTAGGCTCCCAAAAAGTCTCACACATGTGGTATCCCCGTACTCAGGAGAAGCAACAGAATGTATTTTGGGGTGTAATTCCACATATGCCCATGGCATGTTTGAGCAATATATCATTTAGTGACAACTTTGTGCAAAAAAAAAAAAAAAATTGTCTTTTTTCCGCAACTTGTGTCAACATATAAAATATTCCATGGACTCGACATGCCTCTCAGTATATAGCTTGGGGTGTCTACTTTCCAAAATGGGGTCATTTGGGGGGGGGGGTTTAACTGTCCTGGCATTTTATACACAACATTAGGAAGCTTACATCCACTCTTCTAACCACTTGAAGACAAAGCCCTTTCTGACACTTTTTGTTTACATGAAAACATTTTTTTTTTGCAAGAAAATTATGTTGAACCCCCAAACATTATATATATTTTTAAAGCAAAGGCCCTACAGATTAAAATTTTTAAACTGTTCCTTCCATATTATTTTTTTTATCATTTTTATTGTTATCTCAGGGAATGTAAATATCCCCTATGATAGCAATAGGTAGTGACAGGTACTCTTTTTTTGAAAAAACTGGGGTCTATTAGACCCTAGATCTTTCCTCTGCCCTCAAAGCATCTGACCACACCAAGATCGGTGTGATAAAATGCTTTCCCAATTTCCCAATGGCGCTTTTTATATCCGGGGGGGGACATTCCCTCCCACTGCTTGTAAAAGCAGTCCAGAGGCTAATTAGCCACTAGGATTGCTTTTACATGAAAGCCGGCCGCTGGCTGAAAAGAATGATACCAAGATGATACCTAAACCCGCAGGCATCAATCTGGTATAACCATTCAAAGTCCAGCAACATACCAGTACATTGCTGGTCCTTGTTGGACATGTATTGTAATCTTTTTTTTCATGCAGCCTGTTGGCTGAACGAAAAAAAGAGATTGATCGGTGGGTATGCCCACCATTAGAATACCGCCCTTCATCCACCCACTTCTAATGATGGGCATACATGCACCATTTATATATGCCGAAGCATTGGGGCATCCTCCCGCAAAAATTATGCCGCACACACATGGTCAGACTTTTCCACGGGCAAGCCTCCGTCGGAATTTCGACCGTATGTACACGGCATTAGGAGCAAAATCGCTCCTCCGCCCCTGCTGCCCCAATGCTTCGGCATATGTGCTTTTTTTTTAGGGGGTGAAAGGGATATCTGGGGGGCGATCAGGGGGTTAAACCTTTATTAGGGGGGGTTAGGGGGCTACACTGGATCTAAAACTAAACTGTAGTGACACTTTTACAGTCACAAATGTCAGTGATCAGTAAATAAATGGTCACTGCAATCAGTGACACTGTGACTGGGGGCTGGGGGGTGATCTGGGGGTGTCTGGGGGGGCCTGGGGGGGGCGATTTATGTTCCTATGTGTCCTGGTGTCAGTGTGCTGTTTGTGCACTAACCTGTGTGTCTTCTCATGTATGCCCATCATTAGAAGTGGGTGGATGAAGGGCGGTATTCTAATGGTGGGCATACCCACCGATCAATCTCTTTTTCTCGGTATATGTGAGCGCCGCAGGAGAGATGACATCACTTCCTCTGCCTGTGTAAACATTACACAGGCAGGGAAGCTTTCTCATTCGACGGGAGCGATCGAAAGGGGGTGGCCAGAATTGAACGGCCGTCCCCTCATCCCGGATCGCTCCCGAATAAATAACCACCGCTCACTGTAAAGAAGGGGGGTCCGATCGGACCCCCCAACTATACAAAGGCAATCACGTATATGTACGTGATTGTGCCTGTCGGTGCCATTCTGCCGACGTATATTTACAGTGGGCGGTCGTTAAGTGGTTAAATAATATATTCCATTCATAGAAACAAAAAGTCTGTGACACTCTCCCATTATACCCCTAAAGAAAGGATTGATTTCTTTCTGAAATGCGTCGGGTTGTAGAGGAGATACTGTCACTAAAGCTGTGTAAAAGTTTCATACAATTTCAGCCGTTCATGTTTTTAACCATTTGGACAATTTATTACTTTTAAATGGATGTAATAAAATTAAAATTGTATACAATCTTTTATCTGCTTTCCAAGTTGCCTTAAAAATCCCACCCACTGGCTTGGGGGTTAGCATTGTCTTTACTGTTTTCACTGACTGTTGGCATCCTTCATTTTATCATGGTATGTAGTCAAAATACAGAGGCTTGCATTCTCCCTCTGCATGACTGACTTTCTTGCAATATTACATGTCTATTACTTGGACTTGGATTGAGCACAATACCCACATCCACCTGATGACTGTGTTTACTATACATGCATACTGCATGCAGCAGCTCATCCATCCATCCACTCATCCACTCAAGAGTGCAACCTACAGCATACTCATGGCTTTATAATTATACTGCTTTTTAGCCGACCCAGTGATCATTGATCTGACCCAGTGACCCAGTTTGATCTGATTGCATTGCGAATTTTCATTGCAAATTCTTTATGTGTTCTTGCGATTCTACTGCAAATATTTAAGTCTATGGAGCTAAATTTGCATCGCACACGGATCAAACTCACACAGGACCCTTTTTCTACGCAGCTTAGATTCGCAACGCATTAATGTGAAAGGCACTAATAGAAAACTATGTTATTTAAATGACTTGCGAATTTGAGCGATCGCAATGGCTCAAATTCGCAATAGAATTCGCAGAAGTGTGAACCGCCGTTAGTGCCGCCTATCAGTACCCACCAGTGCCACCTATCAGTGCCCATCAGTGCTCATCAGTGCCGCATATCAGTGCCACCTACCAGTGCCCATAAGTACGGCATATTAGTGTCTCCTCATCAGTGCTATCTAATTAGTGCCGCCTCATCAGTGCCCATAAGTCCCACCTAATCAGTGCCCATCAGTGCAGCCTATCAGTGCCCATCAGTGCCTTTCACATCAGTGAAAGAGAAAAAAAACATATTTACAAAAATTACTGACAGGAACTAAGATTTATTTTAAATTTTTTTCAATTTTTTTTATTTTTTTTGTAAAAAATTTAAAACCCAGCAGTAAATAAAAACCACCAAAAGAAAGCTTTATTTGTGTGGAAAAAATGATAACAAATGTAATTTGGGTATAGTATTGCATGACCGCGCAATTGCCATTCAAAGTGTGAAGGGGGTTAAAGTTCCCAGTAGGCAAGTGGCTAAAGGTAAAGGCAGTTAACTTTGAAAACCTGGGTTTTGTGAGGCCCTAAAAAATAAAGCATGATAGGGTATTTTACCAGATTATTATTCTTCCAGGTCACTCATCCCTTTGTCAGTATTATTCACCATCACCACGCAGCTCATGGCTCTCATTAGATAGATGTCCCTCATAGCTAGTTATTATTATTCTCTTTAGACCTCATCACTTCCCATTTATAGTTTGTTGTTTACCACCTGTGCCTTGTCACTTGGCCCTCATTACACACCATGTATAATTCATATCTCACACATCACTTCTCACTCATTCATTTTTTCACTTATGAGACGCAACGATGTTTGTGGACAAAAAAATGACAATGCCTAGTTTGCTTCTAGTATTTGATTCTAACAAGTTGCAATGTCCAAACAAGAAAAGGAAAGGGAAAAATAAAACAATATTAAAGCTGAACTCTAGGAAAACTTGTTAAAATAGTGTAGCGACCTCACCTCTCACTCCCTCCTTCTCTTCTCGGTCAATGGCTCTCGTCTAGGGGGACCAGGGAGGAGAGTGTCCTCTTGTGTGAAGAGGTGTCAGCTATAACCTTTTACCTTCGGGCCTGTGCCCCTGTCCAGAGCCAAAACTTCCCTTGAGAATGACCCTTTAACTCCCAGAAAGTCAAGTTCCACACCACTGAAAGTCCAACACTTATTTATTCTTCAGAGCAATAAATAGTCCTTTGAGAGCGACTGGTTAGACATAGAACAGTTCAGAACACGTGGGGAGGAGGTCCAGGCACAAACTTGAACTTGGGTTTTCTCCTGTTCCGTTATAGCGCGAACAGGCTTGGCGCACAGTCGCTGCCCCGACCGTGAGGGGGTCTCTGCCACAGACCAGATGAATAAGGCCTCTGCCACAGACCTGGTTGTTGGGTCTCTGCCACAGACCTGATTCACGATGGGTCCCTGCCACAGACCATGAGAACGTGGACTACCTTCTATGAGCAATGGCCCCTGTCAGAGAGAGGACATCCATCCGGACAGTTACCAGAGGCCCCGCCGTCACCAGCAAATGCTGCACTGGGTCTTCGGAAGGGTCACCTCCCTGGCCTCCTCGTCCCAGATTCTGGCGTCCACACCAGGGGACGCCCTAAGAGCCCTCGATCCCTTGCGGGACCCAGTCAAAGGTACTGGGCCCCAGGCCTCCAGAGAGTACCTCACCCCAGACCAAAGGTGTCTGGGGTGGAACCGCAACTCCGCCCTCGGGCCTAGGGCACCCGGAGACCGCCATCACGCACCCCCCAGGCTGAAGGTGCCTGGGAGTGGACCCCGAGCGGAAGATGTCCGCCCCCTTTACACTCTCTCCCAGCATGCACAGCAGGTTCCCAGCCCCGCTGTACTACTGCCGCGAGAGGACACAAAGGGCGCAGCCCTACAATGGCGATTCAACCCCGACCTATGGCAATAGCGCCACCTATAGGCCGCAGGGAACTAGACACCAATGATATCCTCCACTGGCATAAATTGGTCCAGGAATCCTAATAATTGTTGCATCTGAGCCTGGTACCACTCAGATGCCTCCCCTAAATATGACCACCCGCTACAATAGATTTTCTTTAGTTCCTTCATGCTGCTAGATTGCGTCTTCTTTCTCATGCTCCAGCAGTTTAAGGTCCTGATGTCCTCAAGACTGATGCAGGGTCCACGTCCCTGCATTGGACATGAGTACACAAAGGGTCAGTCCACCCATGAAAAATAGGGGAGCATCACCTCTCAAAGGTTCAGAGGACTTGGTAAATTAAAGTGCTTTCATTCTCCCCTAGAATAAACAAGCAGTTAACTGCAAGGGAGATATTTTTAATTTCCTGGAGTTGGGCTTTAAACATTACAAGAAAATTTGGGGAAGGGATCACTGCTCCAGGTGGATGTGTGGAAATGGCACTCTCCATAAGGTGGAAGCATCAGGTGCAGGCTAAGCATGTAGCAATTAGAAGAGGGAAGGTCTGGACAGGCGCACTCCAATAAAAACACTTTTATTGTGCAAAATGACAAAAGTACAAACCACAGCAGGTCACAGGATAAAAACTGACACGTTTCACACTCTCAACAGTGCTTAGTCATATGACTAAGCACTGTTGAGAGTGTGAAACGCGTTCGTTTTTTTATCCTGCACCCTGCTGTGGTTTGTACTTTTGTTATTTTGCACAATAAAGGCGTTTTTATTGGAGTGCGGCTGTCCAGACCTTCCCTCTTCTAATTACAAGAAAATTAATAAGAGTAAACAGCTACTGTAAAGCAAAACGTTATTCTCAATAATTAACATGAACTGTTTTTAATTCTTATGCGGCGTACACACAATCGTTTTTCATGCCGTTAAAAATGCCATTTTTTAAAATGGCCATTAAAACCGATCGTGTGTATGCTCCAGAGCATTTTTAACGGCGTGAAAAACAGCCATTAAAAATTTCGAACATGCTCTATTTTTTCACGTCGTTTTTCATGTAAATTTTTTAACGACGTGAAAAACGATAGTGTGTATGCTTTTACGAGGGGGAAAAAAACGTGCATGCTCAGAATCAAGTATGAGACGGGAGCGCTCGTTCTGTTAAACTAGCGTTCGTAATGGAGATAGCACATTCGTCACGCTGTAACAGACTGAAAAGCACGAGGCTGAAAAGCGCGAATCGCCGCTCAACAAAGTTTACTAACATGAAGGGTGGCGCCATCCGAACGGAACTTCCCCTTTATAGTGCCGTCGTACGTGTTGTACGTCACTGCGCTTTGCTCAAGCGTTTTTTTTAATGATCGTGTGGATGCAAGACAGGCTTAAGAGGAAACATGAAAAAAAATGACGAGAAAAACGTTGGTTAAAAAAATGGCATGAAAAACGATCGTGTGTACGCCGCATTATGTTGCTAGCTTCAGTAATTAAATAGAAGGTATATTATTTTTCTTGTTTTAAACTTTATTTTACATTTCTTTAGTTGTATCCTGGTTTCTAGCTTAGGCCAGAAAGATGTCATACATTCCATGGGTCTTCATGGGCTTTTTTTCCTTCATCTGGAGGAGGGGAAGAGGGGTCTTGTCAGCTAACACACCCTTCTGCCTGCATGCCTGAGCTAGGGGCAGGTGGATTCCAGGAAGTAAATAATAAATGAATCATCTGCCTCTATTCAAGATGGTCTTGGCTAGAAATTCTAGAAGGGTTGTTTTTTCTCAACAAAATAAAGCATGCAAACATGGATGGGTGAGTTTGCTTAGAATATTACAAATTCATTAAAGGGGTTGTAAACCTCTGAAATGAAAAAAATGAACAGAGCTTATCCCTCTATAGTGTTTATTTTCCTCAATCCTAAGCACTGAGTGTGATTTTTGTCTCCTCTGTCATGCTTCTGCTATCTGTATGACTCACTTGGGACAGGTCCTGCTGAATTACAGAATCTTGGGAGATGGACCTGCCCTCCCCTCCCATCCAGCACACAGAAGGTGATTGACAGCCTCAATTGTGCATGTCTCCCTAATGGAACTGTGTAGAAGGGGTGTTTTTATTTCCTCCACTCAAGTCTCAGATTACACTCAGCTCTTCTCTCTATGCTGTGCAGTGTGTGATGTCAGATCCCGACCCTTGCCTGCTTGAGCTGAGAAAAAGCATTTGATCTGTGTGTTTTAGAAGGAGGGCTTCTGATAAACAGGTACAAAGTATGTAATGTTATTTGTTTCATCTCTGTCTATCACCTAAGGCTAGACACTTCACTGGGTATATGTAAAGGTTTACAACCCCTTTAACCTCTTCACGACCACGATATAGCCCAAAAACGCTACAGAGCGGTTGCATATTGCCTGGAGGGCATCTATGGATGTCATCCCATGATGACGCTTCCCATGCTTTCCTTGCACCCCCTGTGGCAGTGGTCATCAACCCTGTGCTTAGGGCCAACTAGCAGGCCAGATTTTATGTATTACCTTGGGAAGATGCAGACTAGAATACTGCAATCACTGAGCAGCAAATGATATCACCTGTGATGTATTTCAGTTATCTTGCAAACCTGGCCTGTTAGGCCCCTTTCACACTGAGGCGTATTTCAGGCATTTTAGCGCTAAAAATAGCACATAAATAAGGCCTGAAATAATCCTGCCCCAGTATGCTCAATGTGAAAGCCCGAGGGCTTTCACACTGAGGCGATGCGCTGGCGGGAGGAAAAAAAATCTCCTGCAAGCCGCATCTTTGGAGCGGTGAAGGAGCAGTGTGTATGCCGCTCCTTTACCGCTCCTTCCCATTGTAATCAATGGGACACCGCGGTAATACCGCCCGCAAACCGCGGCTGTAGCCACGGTTTGCGGGCGGTATTAACCCTTTTTCGGCCGCTAGCGGGGGTTAAAACCGCACTGCTAGCGGCCGAATATCGCGGTAAATACGACGGTATAGCGGCGCTAAAAATCGCGTCGCTATACCGCCACCGCACCTGCCCACCCCAGTGTGAAAGGGGCCGAAGTGGGCCCTGAGGACAGGGTTGATGACCACTGCTCTGCGGCACGCATCGGCAGTAATCTGTGTTTGCTGTGTCCTTCTAACACAGCTGATCACAGATTGTGTCCTTCGAACACAGCAAGTCACAGCGGCTCTTTACCATGTGACCAGCTGTGTCCAATCACAGCTGATCACAGTGTAAAATGTATTAGCCAGTTATCAGCAATCCTGACATGTTGTCAGTGCTGATAAGTGACAATCCACACAGGGGACATCTACACTAATAATCAGGTCACTGATCATCAGTGTCCTGATGATCAGTGCAGCCCCAACAGTGCCAACCAGTGCTGTCAATCAGTGCCCATCAGTGCTGCCTATCAGTGCCTTCCAGTACCACCTATAAATACCCATCAGTACCACCTATCAGTGCCCATCAGTACCACCTATCAGTGCCCATCAGTGCCGCCTATCAGTTCCAATCAGTGTCGCCTATCAGTGCCTCCTTTCAGTGCCCATCATTGCTGACTATCAGTGCCCAACAGTGCCGCCTATCAGTGCCCATCAATGCTGCCTATCAGTGCAGCCTCATCAGTGCCACCTATCAGTGCCCATCAGTGCCGCCGATCAGTACCCATCAGTGCCGCCGATCAGTACCCATCAGTGCCGCCTATCAGTGCCTCTTATCAGCGCCCATCATTGCTGCCTATCAGTGCCCATCAGTGCCACCTATCAGTGCCCATCAGTGCCACCTCATTATTGCTGTCTCATCAGTGCCCATCAGTGCAGCCTCATTACCACACATCAGTAAAGGAAAAAAATTACTTATTTAAAAAAAATTATAACAGAAACTAAGACTTTTTTTTTAAGTCTTATTTTGATGGTTTGGCAAAAAATAAAGTTCATTAGTGGTGAAAAAGTTAAAATTTAGTTTGGGTACAACGTAGCATGACCGCGTAATTGTCATTCAAAGTGTGAGAGCGCTGAAAGCTAAAAATTGGCCTGGGCAGGAAGAGGCTTGAAAGTACCTAATAGACAAGTGGTTAAATAGTGTATTCTATATGTAGTAGTCAGATACAGTTAAGTTCCACTTTAAAGAAAATACAAAAAATAACTAATACCTTATGTGTAGTTCAAACTCTCCTTTTAGATACCTGCGCACCAAAGTAGGAGGATAAATAGTCTTTTTTTTTTTTGCGCTAGCAGAAAAGTTCAAGATAAAGCACAAAAATACATTTCACTGTAACTTTAGGCAATCACGGATTTGAAATAACAGTAGATTCATGAAAATGCACATCAGCAATGTTCTTTTCACAAGAACATAGTCCACTTATTAACTTTTAGGTATTTTCTGAACAGTGAGTTGCATTGCATTCTTCATAGTTCAAATTTCAATCCCTCTGGGTAGAGCTGCAGTACCCTGCGCACATTTCTGTCCTTGGATATATGTAAATGCACATGCCAGTCTAGTGAATCATATCTCCGCTAATAGCTTTTCTTTCTCTTTGACAAACCTTTGTGTTCATTTCATTCAAGCTCTGTTGTTAAGGTTATATTTTTATAGGAACATTGAAACCCATGTTAGGTGAGTTATGGAATGCAATTACAATTTAAGAGAATATTTACGTACATTAGTTAACATCAGTGGAACATAGCACTTGCATATCAACGCTTAATTGCTATAAGCATAAGTGACATAATTGCTACAAGGCATGCATTTCCCATAATATAAGGTAATTTCATGCACAATGAACATTCTAAATATCCACTGTGTGTTAGAGCAAAATGAAAATTTTAATCACTGGATGTCTTGCCGTATTTTAAAGTTGGTTAATTTCTGTTGTGATGCATATGCATAATATTTTACTTTAATTAAGTCAGACCTAGGTATGGTGCTTTAGCATCCCAGGAAAGCTTAGCAGCAGGCTTTTTTTTTATTCTCCAAAAGTCATCAAGTTTTCAGCATTAATCAGAAAAGATTTGTCTAGTTAAGGGAGTTAAGAAGTTATTTGAAATGAAAACTGATGGTGTGTGCTAGCTTTCAAAAGCGATTAGGCGCATGCAGATGCTTGAGAACATTGTTAAATGATAACAACAAAACAATTAAGAAACTATTTGCAAATGTATTAATTTAAGAAATGTGTTCTACTTAGGGTTCTGTTCTATCCCTTGAATATATAACCTACTAGCATACATTAACCACTTAACCACTTCAATACAGGGCATGTTCACCCCCTTCCTGTCCAGGCAAATTTTCAGCTTTCAGCTGTGTAATTGCTTGGTCATACAACGCTGTACCCATATAACATTTTTATTATTTTTTCTCCCCACAAATAGAGCTTTCTTTTGGTGGTATTTGATCACCTCTGCGTTCTTTTTTTTTTTTTTTTTTTGTGTGCTATAAACAAAAAAAGAGAGACAATAAAAAAAACACAATATTTTTAACTTTTTGCTTTAATAAATATCCCAATTTTAAAAAAAAACAAAAAAAAAACTCATTTTTTTCCCAGTTTAGGCCAATATGTATTCTTCTACATATTTTTGGTAAAACAAAAATCACAATAAGCATATATTGATTGGTTTGCACAAAAGTTATAGCGCCTACAAAATCGGTGAAAGATTTATGGCATTTTTATTATTATTATTTTTTTCTACTAGTAATGGTGGCGATCTGCAATTTTTAATGTGACTGTGACATTGCGGCGGACAGATCGGACACTTTTGACACTATTTTGGGACCAGTGACATTATTACAGAGATCAGTGCTATACATATGCACTGATTACTGTATAAATGTCACTGACAGGGAAGGGGTTAACACTAGGGGACGATCAAGGGGTTAAATGTGTGTCCTAGGGAGTGATTCTAACTGTGGTGGGAGGGGACTGACTTGGGGAGGAGACCGATTGGTGCCTCTATATACTAGGAACACACGATCAGTCTCCTCTTCCCTGACAGGACGTGGTTCTGTGTGTTTACACACACACAGATCCACGTCCCTGCTCTGTGATGATCAATCGCGGGTGTCCGATGGACATCGTGGCCGCCGGGCATGCACATCGGCCCCCTATACCGCCAGGAAGCCGTGGACGTCATATGACGCCCGCCCAGGATAGGAGATCCCACCTGCGGACGTCATATGACAATGGGTGGGTAAAGAAGTGGTTAAGGACCAGCCACCGCAGTTGATCTGCGGCAGGTTGGCTCTCCTGGGCAAATCACCGTCATTGTACGTCAGCCGCTTTAAGTCCACTAGGAGGTGCATGCGCGCCGCCGGAGCTGATGCACGTGGCCACCCGCGATCGCTCCTGAGACAGACAGAACAGGGATCTGTCAATATAAACAGACAGATCCCCGTTCTGTCAGGGGAGGATAGACAGATCTGCTGTTCCTAATGATTAGGAACAGCTATCTGTCTCCTCCACCAGTCACTACACTGCCCCCACAGTTAGAAACACCTCCCTAGGGAACACTTAACCCCTTGATTGCCCCCTAGTGTTAACTCCTTCCCTACCAGTGAAATTTATACAGTATTCAGTGGCTATTTTTAGCGTTTATCGCTGTATAAATGTCAATGGTCCCAAAAAAGTGTCAAAAGTGTCCGATCTGTCCGCCGCAATGTCGCAGTCCCACTAAAAATTCGCTGATCACCGCCATTAATAGTAAAAAAAATAATAATAATAAAAACGCCATAAATCAATTTTGTAGACGCTATAACTTTTGCGCAAACCAATCAATATACACTTATTGCGATTTCTATGCTTTAGGGTGGTTGCATTTTGATTTAATTTTTAACGTTATCTGACCCGGTGAGTAAAATTTATATTATCTCTGCTATGATGACTGCTGCAACTGTATGAGTCTGAGAAACACTATTTAGTATTAGCACAAGCTTTTTCATCAATTGGTTATAGGCCTGTTTTGACCAGATAGAAATTACAAGTGGTTCAGTGAGGTTGTCCCTGTTCTCACTGATCCTAAACTGTTTTGCCACTGGCCAATTTCTATCAACCTCTTGTTAGGAGACTGCAGATGATACAGCAGTGTAAAACTTGCCAGCAGAAACAATAAGGGAGAATTGGCTGATATATACTAGAGAAAGGGCATACAGGCAGGTGTTTTACTAAACAAATTATAATACTGCAGTGTAGAATTGGCCAACAACAGGATAGTTTTAATGAGCAAGTATAGATCCGAATTTACTAAAAAAAATACGGGTAGGGATTTACTATAAATTTAAGATACTGCAGAGGATTTTGTGACAAAACGGTCATGTGCTGTGATGAGAAGCGGAGAACATGTTCTCTGCTCCTGATATCAGTTTATTAAACCGGCAATGCTCTGACTCTGAGATAAGCGGTGATCATCATGATCTCGGCTTATCACGGTTTATTAAACATACACCTTAAAGTGAAGCAATACCTTTTTTCACTTCTAGGCTGTAGTGAGGGAGTCAGGGGCTGTAGTGGGGGAGTCAGGGGCTGTAGTGGGGGTGCCAGGGGCTGTTGTGGGGCGTCAGGGGCTGTAGTGGGGGTGTCAGGGAAACACTCACATGTAATTAGTCTCATCTGAGGCAAGGGGGGTCCTGCTCCAATCCATCCCCCGGACATCGCGCTGTGCACAGAGGACAGTGCTGTGGAGAGGCTGGATGGCATTCTGTGGCTGACAGGAAAGCTGGAAGAACCACTGAGTGGATGTGATGTCACCAGAGGTGTGGAGGCGGCCAGGAAACAGGTATAGCACACTGGAAGAGTAGGCGACATGCTCAGAGCTTCAGTTCCTTCTACTGCAGCTGATGGTGCAGTGAGGCACTTTATATACACTCGCAGGTATGTCCGTACTCGCGAGTGTACGTAAAGTGAGTGTCTCTAAAGCGGGGTATATCTGTACCTCCAAAATAAGGAAAACCCAAAATGATCCCGAAACAAAAGCCCAGCAAGAAAAAAAAAAAAAAAACGAAATTTAACAGCATAATTTGACAACTGACCTTAAAGCAATCACAAAATAAAATTAAAGACAAATAAGCCCACAATAATAATAAACAAAAGTCAACAAGGGGGTCAATTGCCTACAAAGCCAATAATCAGAATTAAATTAAAGTTTCCTAACTGAGTTTACATTTATCCTTTTCCCTGCAGCAGCTTTTAAAACACTGATACAATGGCTGCACTGCCCCTTTTATAGTGGTGGAGCTGGCACATAACAAATCAGCCATTATTAGTTTTTCTAAGCCAGCTGACTAAAGTTTAAAGGCCTTTGCTGTGCATTATGAGTATCAAGAATTCTGGATGAGCAAATTCCCACATTAGTTCACTAGGTCTGTGAACTTCAGACATGCAGGATTTGCCTAGGATCCATGGTAGACCTGAACCTCATCCCAATTTTTACCACCATCATTGTGGGAATATGAACGTAAAACATGTTCTTAGTTATATTTACTTTCATTTTCTAACTCACATCATGAGAAATGCTTGCTTTATTTATTGTAAAGAACCAGAAGTTTTAAACCCATTTGTGTAATATCAAGTAAATTTCAGGTCATATGCTAGCATTCACTGAGGTTTCCTAGATTAACCCTAGAAATAATGCATTGGGCCAAGCATTAAATTGCAGGTGTTCTAACTCCTGTTGCACAAAATGAATTCCTCCATTGTTTGCTCCTATGATATTTAGAGCATTTGGTTTTGCAACAGTCAAAACTATTGGCTTTTTCAAGAACAGTTAAAGGCATCATTCACCTTTACCGAAAAACTGCCTATGCAAAAAAGGGTTGTCTGTAGATAAAAACAAGCTGTGCAACTTTAACCAAAGTTGAATAATGCCCTTGCTTTAGGTGTAGGCCATTTATATACCTCCTGAATCCTGACTAGAAAACTTTAACTACGTTGCTGAGACTCCTAGCTGTTCACCATCACAGGAGCGAGCTTTTTCTCTGATTCAAACCCCCTCACAAAGACTTTCTTCCCCCTGGTGCAGTTGATCTGAGCTTAGAATTTGGGCGTTAGCTCCTGTGATGGTGGAGGTGAACCGTAACAGTAGGCATCTCCTAGAAAAATCCTTAGCAAAGTCCTAGGTGTTTTCTAGTCAGGCTTTATGTGGTATGTAAAGGCTACATTCACCTTTTCAGGCAGAATTTCACATTTTATAATATATTGAAGCATTTTATAATGTCTTTTCTACTCAAGCCATCCCAGTGAGCTTATGTCTTGCTTACCTAGCCCATGGAAGCTTTACATTTTCACCTCTCAGTTCAAAATTAAAAAAATGCATTCTGAGCCCTGACCTTTTGTAGCATTATGTGGCCTTCCAAAATGCCTTACTGCTACACAGAATAGGACATGTTATGTGGACCACACCTCCATTACTGGACTTCCTATATTTTATTTCCAGTAACGTTCCTACTTCTTCCTTTAAGGTGGCCATACACTGTACAATCTGATTGTACAATCTCCTTCAGCCCCCTTTGACACTTGTGTGACTTGTCCTGCGACTTGGGACTACAAAGTTACAGGACAAGTCGTTTCCCATGATTTCTAATGATAGCCATTCATATATGTGAGACTTCAAGTTGTGCCAACTTCAAAGTAGTCCCTGTACTACTTTGGTTCGACTTTCATGCGAGTTGAGGTCCAAAGACCTCACGTTTACACAGGCATTCCCTGAAATCATGTTAAAATTGCGGCCGCTAAATGGCATCAAAATTGCGGTAAAATCGCCTGTGTGTTAACCTCCCTAGCGGTATGATTCTGTCTGGAATTACGTACCAAAAGCGATACAATTATTTTGCATGGAAATTTGGTGTTATGTATTGTAGGCCTGCAATTCTTAGTAATTACTTACTTAAACCTGACCAAACAAGAGTCTAGTAGACATCCCGGGTATGATAAAGTTTGAAACACAAAATCATAAATTATAATATAATAAATAACTATAAATAATTATAACAAATAATAATGTAATTATAATAAAAATTATTCACTAATGTAATCAAATCAAAAACACTGAAATTTGCTCAGTTGCAGAATTGTCGCTGTCATTATGATTTAGTGTTTGATGACGAATTTCCCCACAAATCGCTATCGCTCATTTCTGCAAGTGATTCTAATTTATTATCGCTGTTTTCTAGCTGGTCTAAAACCACTTTTGATGTACACGGACACTTTTTGGTTGCTATGGACAATCTCCAGTTTCCAGGCAGAAAGAACAGTTTTTTAATATAAAACTGCATGCAGGGCACTGGACAGACCACTGGGGACAAAGGGGATGTGTAATTATTTGATACAGTACTGTAATCTGTAAGATTACAGTGTACTGTATGTATATTGTGTTTTTAATTTTTTGAATTTGCCGCCGAACTCCGCCCCCGTGCGCCGCGCCGCTCGGGAACAGAGCTCGGCGGCACTCACCAGTGTGTGAATCGAGCGAGGAGACAGCTCCATTACACAGCGGGACACATTGCAGGATCCAGGGGACAAGGTAAGTAACTTCCCCTGTATCCTACAATGCAGCCCGAGTCTGGCTCAGGGTTACCGCTTCTGGTATGTAAAATTCCCCCCCGAGCCAGACTCGGGATTACCGCCAGGGAGGTTAAAGGGGCCTTAGATCTAGATCAGCTATGTAATGCAAAGGTCTGCCTGATTTGATACAAAATGAATAGATTGTTCAGGTGGGTCCTCCTATTTCATAGTTTTGGAAAATCTAAAGGAAATTGTACAGAGATTGTACAATCAGATTGCATAGCTTGTGGTCAGCTTTATACAACTACATGGGAAGGAGTGGATGAAGACTCTTAGCTATTATTGTTCTTGCATAAACACACAAATTTCACTTTCAGACCCCATTCACACAGCATAGTTTTGCCTTTAGTTATACTTTAAAGAAACAAGCCACATACAGATATTGATCTATTTCAGCTATTAAGACATTTTTTTTTAAAGGGAAATACATTCAAGTTTAATAAAAAGTGCAACAGGTCGAGTTTTATGACTGATATCGACTGCCATAAACCCTCTTTACTGTGGCACTTACACAGTGCAGCATGCAATCCCTGCTTCATAAGGTGTCAGGAGTAAGAGCCAGGTGCCAAGACCAATAACTCCGATGCACATGCATGGGAGTTGCACCATGAGTGGCCAGTTAAAGGAGAAGACTGGATAAAAACTGAAGACTCCAAAACCAGAAGAAAACCAGAAGTTGGCTGCAGTGGAAAAGAAACCACAAGAGAAAGTACCACTGGAGAAAGACACTTTGGGAGGTAAATCTGCCAAAATGTGTACATATTTGCACATTACAGAAAAAAACCCGGGGGCCCACAACAGCATAATTCCATTTTAAAGGGGTTGTAAACCCTTAAGGTTTTTCAACTTAATGCTTTCTATGCATTAAGGTGAAAAACTTCCTGTGATGCAGCAGCCCCCCAGAGCCCCCTTTTACTTACTTCAACCCGATCGTTCCAGCGACGGGGACAAGCACACCAGCTCCAGCCGGGGTCTCAGGGTCCTGATCTGATAGATTGATAGCAGCATGATGGCTCCGCTGCTGTCAATCAACTCCAATGATGCTGGAGCCGGGGGGCGGGGCCGAGTCCTGCTGTCTGTGTGAATGGATGCAGCAGTAGGACACAGGAGCGTGCCCGCACAAGTGCCCCGAGGGAGAGCAGCTCTCCAACGGGGCACTCAAGTAGAGGAGGAGCCAGGAGCACCCCAGAAGTGAAGGATCGGGGCCACTGTGCAAAACCAGCTGCACAGAGCAGGCAAGTATGACATGTTTGTTTTAAAAAAAAAAAAACGAGACCTTAGATATCCTTTAAATATAACTGCTTAGTTATTACAAATTCCATACTGAGGAAGGGCAAGTAGTGAAGCTCCAAAGCGTGACTCTGCTCCAGCTCCAATAGCTCAATTCCAACTCTTTTCCATCTTTGATCTTATCTAAAGTGATATGTTAAGTGAGCACAAGGGAGCCTGAGGTCTTTTTGAATTCTAACAACAAACCTGCTACAAGTGCAGAGCTGGGAACAGATTCTGAGTACAAGTAAAGTTGTCATCTGATAAACAGACATGCTCAGTTATGCTGAAAAAAATATGTAATTGTTGTCTGAAGCTGCAGCATGGCTGTATGCATGGATATACTGTATACAGTGTGTCTGACCAGTTCAGGAAGATAATATGAAGGAGGGGGCTTGCTGTCTAAAGCCTGTAAGAGATATGCAGATGTGGGTAGGCAATAACAAGAACTGTGTCACCAGGGTTAAGCTACTACCCAATAGTAGATTTTTTAACAAATATTTGTACGAACATTTGTATGAAAATTCTCACCAATACGTTTCAATACTTCAATACTTCAAAATTTTATTTTCTCCCACTCCCATCAGGACTAGGATTGTTAAGGAGTATTCTTACATTTACAACTTTAATGTGTATCTCAACTGACACTGTTCTATGTCTCTTGTGCTTCCCATTTCTTATCATTGCAATTTATGTACCATCTAATGCCGCTTTGTTCAATGAAAACTTAATAAAAAAAATTGTAAACCAATACAAAATCTATTTTTGCTTTTAACATTCAATTTTGGAATGAATGTAATTTCCCAAATGAAAACCACATTCGCCATTAGAAATTTGTTCTTTGGAGATACAATGTCCACCCTACTCCTTTGAATAATCACATCACTGCAGTAGAAAACTAACAATTCAAAAATTGAATACAACAAAAGTTTTCAAATTAAATTCTTCTAGTGCTTTGCCATCTTTAACCTAACTATTAAGTAAAAATAGACATGTTCTTGAAAAGCTAAACCTTTGTTATTCAAAGGCACAGATCTGCAGGGCATCTCCTTGTCTCATCTGTAGTTCCTATATTCACATACCATTTGCAGCGGTCCCTTGTGCAAAGCTCGATTTGGAACCTTGTCATTGATGACATGGCTGCAAAAGCCCTATGGAATCTAAGCTTTCACACCAGGGGAATATTCTATGACGGAATCTAAAACAAAAATCCAGAAAATCACATTGTATGATTTTTAAGTAATTAATTTGCATTTTATTGCATGACATAAGTATTTGATACATCAGAAAAGCAGAACTTAATATTTGGTACAGAAACCTTTGTTTGCAATTACAGAGATCATACATTTCCTGTAGTTCTTGACCAGGTTTGCACACACTGCAGCAGGGATTTTGGCCCACTCCTCCATACAGAGCTTCTCCAGATCCTTCAGGTTTCGGGGCTGTCACTGGGCAATACAGACTTTCCACTCCCTCCAAAGATTTTCGATTGGCTTCAGGTCTGGAGACTGGCTAGGCCACTCCAGGACCTTGAGATGCTTCTTACAGAGCCACTCCTTAGTTGCCCTGACTGTGTGTTTCGGGTTGTTGTCATGCTGGAAGACCCAGCCACGACCCATCTTCAATGCTCTTACTGAGGGAAGGAGGTTGTTGGCCAAGATCTTGCGATACATGGCCCCATCCATACTCCCCTCAAAACGGTGCAGTCGTCCTGTCCCCTTTGCAGAAAGCATCCCCAAAGAATGATGTTTCCACCTCCATGCTTCACGGTTGGGATGGTGTTCTTGGGGTTGTACTCATCCTTCTTCTTCCTCCAAACACGGCGAGTGGAGTTTAGATCAAAAAGCTCTATTTTTGTCTCATCAGACCACATGACCTTCTCCCATTCCTCCTCTGGATCATCCAGGTGGTCATTGGCAAACTTCAGATGGGCCTGGACATGCGCTGGCTTGAGCAAGGGGACCTTGCGTGTGCTGCAGGATTTGAATTCATGATGGCGTAGTGTGTTACTTATGGTTTTCTTTGAGACTGTGGTCCCAGCTCTCTTCAGGTCATTGACCAGGTCCTGCCGTGTAGTTCTGGGCTGATCCCTCACCTTCCTCATGATCACTGATGCCCCACGAGGTGAGATCTTGCATGGAGCCCCAGACCAAGGGAGAATGATCGTCATCTTGAACTTCTTCCATTTTCTAATAATTGCGCCAACAGTTGTTGCCTTCTCACCAAGCTGCTTGCCTATTGTCCTGTAGCCCATCCCAGCCTTGTGCAGGTCTACAATTTTATCCCTGATGTCCTTACACAGCTCTCTGGTCTTGGCCATTGTGGAGAGGTTGGAGTCTGTTTGATTGAGTGTGTGGACAGGTGTCTTTTATACAGGTAACGAGTTCAAACAGGTGCAGTTAATACAGATAATGAGTGGAGAACAGGAGGGCTTCTTAAAGAAAAAATAACAGGTCTGTGAGAGCCGGAATTCTTACTGGTTGGTAGGAGATCAAATACTTATGTCATGCAATAAAATGCAAATTAATTATTTAAAAATCATACAATGTGATTTTCTGGATATTTGTATTAGATTCTATCTCTCACAGTTGAAGAGTACCTATGATAAAAATTACAGACCTCTACATGCTTTGTAAGTAGGGAAACCTGCAAAATCGGCAGTGTATCAAATACTTGTTCTCCCCACTGTATACTAGGATAACTTAAAAGTAATGACTAATGTCTGTGAAGACTGTTGTAAAAATAATAAGCAAAAGAATTGCATGATTTAATCATATTTTAAGCAATAACTCCTAAATGCCATAATGTATTTTCCGCTAAAGTTACAGGAATATGTATATACAGTATCAGAAAGTAAAATATTCCTTTTCATGTTACAGTAGGCAGGTTTCCCTTTTCTCAAGAGGTACCATTTGAGACTGTCAGAGAATATTCCCCTGGTGTGAAAGCTTAGATTCCATAGGGCTTTTGCAGCCATGTCATCAATGACAAGGTTCCAAATCGAGCTTTGCACAAGGGACCGCTGCAAATGGTATGTGAATATAGGAACTACAGATGAGACAAGGAGATGCCCTGCAGATCTGTGCCTTTGAATAACAAAGAGTTAGCTTTTCAAGAACATGTCTATTTTTACTTAATAGTTAGGTTAAAGATGGCAAAGCACTAGAAGAATTTAATTTGAAAACTTTTGTTGTATTCAATTTTTGAATTGTTAGTTTTCTACTGCAGTGATGTGATTATTCAAAGGAGTAGGATGGAGTAGGATGGACATTTTATCTCCAAAGAACAAATTTCTAATGGCGAATGTGGTTTTCATTTGGGAAATGACATTCATTCCAAAATTGAATGTTAAAAGCAAAAATAGATTTTGTATTGGTTTACAATTTTTTTTATTAAGTTTTCATTGAACAAAGCGGCATTAGATGGTACATAAATCGCAATGATAAGAAATGGGAAGCACAAGAGACATAGAACCGTGTCAGTTGAGATACACATTAAAGTTGTAAATGTAAGAATACTCCTTAACAATCCTAGTCCTGATGGGAGTGGGAGCAAATTAAATTTTGAAGTATTGAAACGTATTGGTGAGAATTTTCATACAAATGTTCGTACAAACATTTGTTAAAAAATCTACTATTGGGTAGTAGCTTAACCAAGGTGACACAGTTCTTGTTATGGCCTACCCACATCTGCATATCTCTTACAGGCTTTAGACAGCAAGCCCCCTCCTTCATATTATCTTCCTGAACTGGTCAGACACACTGTATACAGTATATCCATGCATACAGCCATGCTGCAGCTTCAGACAACAATTACATATTTTTTTCAGCATAACTGAGCATGTCTGTTTATCAGATGACAACTTTACTTGTACTCAGAATCTGTTCCCAGCTCTGCACTTGTAGCAGGTTTGTTGTTAGAATTCAAAAAGACCTCAGGCTCCCTTGTGCTCACTTAACAAAGTAAATTAGCAACACACAGTAGTAAAATGTGGCATAGCAATGACACACTAAACAGTGTGAGTGGCTTAACCGCTAGAGGCCCGCGCTATAGCCAAATGACGGCTACAGCGTGGACCTAGAATGCCGGGAGGCTGTCAATTGACGTCGTCCCCTTTCCTCGTTCCCCACGCGTGCTCCCGAGCGCGCATCGGGGAACTTCTGTGCCCGACGCGTCATGCGGGTGCCGATGCGCGCGCCAGATACCCACGATCGGCATTTACAGAGCCAGGGACGTGAATCTCTGTGTGTAAACACAGAGATCCACATCCTGTCAGGGAGAGGAGACCGATGGTGTGTCCCTTGTACATAGGGACAACGCTGTATCCTGGCCTAGGCCAACAAGGCCCAGGCCTAGGGCAGCACTTTGCAGGGGGGCAGCACGGAAAGAGTCCCCGCCGGCTTGCGCTACACTTTTAGTGTGCTTCTAATTTTGACTGTCCCATCATCCTAGACCACAAACCTTCCTCACTGTGCTATATGTTTTCTGCTGCACCATTAGCATAGTTATATTTTCTTAGTCCTCTCCATAAAATTATCAGAAATTTGTGCTTAAAGTAGAACTATAGGCAACACTTTTTTTCTCCATTTTGCATAGAGTAAGGGAAGGTTATAGCCCCAATCAGTTTATTTTTTACCATCCCTGTCCTGTCCCATTGCAGAGATTTCCCTTCACTTCCTGCCCCATAGCCAAACAGGAAGTGAGAGGAAATCTATGCAAATAAAGGTACTCCATTGCCCCCCCCCCAGACCCTCAGAACTGGTGTTCCCCACTTGAAATTTTAGGACGGGTCTTAAACAGCAAGGGGTGTGGCCTTGACAGGAAGGGGTGGGTTATATTTAAATTAGGGGGTGCATGAGTTTAGTCAGGCCTAGGGCAGCACAAAACCTAAATACATTACTGCATAGGGACAACCATCGGTCACCTCCCCCAGTCAGTCCCCTCCCCCCACAGCAAGAATCACTCCCTTAGGCACACTTAACCCCTTCAGCGCCCCTAGTGGTTAACCCCTTCACTGCCTGTGTCATTTTTACAGTAACCAGTGCATTTTTATAGCACTGATCGCTGTAAAAATGACAATGGTCCCAAAATGGTGTCAAAAGTGTCCGATGTGTCCACCATAATGTCACAGTCACAATAAAAAATCGCTGATCGCCGCCATTACTAGTAAAAAAAAATTATTAATAAAAATGCTATAAAACTATGCCCTATTTTGTAGACGCTATAACTTTTGTGCAAACCAATCAATAAATGCTTATTGCGATTTTTTTTTTAACCAAAATTATGTAGAAGAATACGTATCGGCCTAAACTGAGAAAAAACATTTATTTTTTTTCAAAATGGGATATTTATTATAGCAAAAAGTAAAAAATATTGTGTTTTTTTCAAAATTGTCGCTCTTTTTTTGTTTATAGCGCAAAAAATAAAAACCGCAGAGATGATCAAATACCACCAAAAGAAAGCTCTACTTGTGGGAAAAAAAGGACGTCAATTTTGTTTGGGAGCCACGTTGCACGACCGCGCAATTATCATTCAAAGCGTGACAGCGCTGAAAGCTAAAAATTGGCCTGGGCAGGAAGGGGGTTTAAGTGCAAAGTAAGCAAGTGGTTAAAAGAGCAGGGTTGAAAAGAACATAAAGTGGTTGCAAACCCTTGCATACAGTATACCCAGTGAAGTGGCTGGTGATACACACAGATAAAACAAATCATCCTACATAAGTTGTACCTGTACCTGCCTTATCTCTTCTACAGCGGTTCAAAGTCAAGAATGTATAAAGCTTGTCTGAGCTGTCAAAAAAAAGGGGGCGGAAAGCTAGAATTAAACTCTGAAGAGGAGAGCTGATTGGAGGAAAGGGGCACACTCAACAGGAACAGAGCTAAGGCTGTCAATCAGCTGGAGCTCCCTCCCCTATCATGTTTTTTCTCTTCATGGAAAACTTGTCAGAAGTGACTAATGCTGATATGAAAGGACCGAAGCATGACTATTGTATAACATAGTACCCACTGCTACCACCATTTTCTACCCCAAATTCTTATCCTCTATATTAATTGAGACCACACCAATTTTTGGAGTAAAAACCCAGGCCGTAGCAGCCTACTTTATTTAATCAAATATATAAATATAAATAAAAAACCAAGAGGAGGGTGGGTGGGAACTTTCCATTACACTGCGATGACTCATGGGGAGGGGCTAACCCTTTTATTTGCTTCCCTCCCCTCCCACTCTGAAACTTCCCAAACCACTCCCATCTCTTTATTCAGTGTGCATGTTAACTCCGTCATGTCCGGCCCTCCGCCTATGCATTACATTTATGCTCCGTGCCTTTCTTGACTATTGTATAACATAGTACCCACTGCTACCACCATTTTCTACCCTAAATTCTTATCCTCTATATTAATTGAGACCACACCAATTTTTGGAGTAAAAACACAGGCCGTAGCAGCCTACTTTATTTAATCAAATATATAAATATAAATTTAACATCAACATAAAATAAACAGTTATTAAACCCAGGCTACACAGAGTTGATCTTTGCAGGTTCCTCCATAAACCTCTGTGAACACCATACTGCACTGCGGTACCTCTCCAATGTGGATCCTAGGCCTCAAGCCGACAAGCTGGCTCAGAGACAATCCCGGACCGCAGTGCCCCATTACCAATTCCCAGCTAAACCTCCGTTAGCTGGGATACCACTATCAGGACCCATACCAACGATGGATGCTGAACTCCTCCTTCTGAAATCTCTTCCATCCCCTGCAAAGATCAACACCCGCCACAGCTACCAAGGTAAACACCTTAACCTTGGGAGCCCCTCCACACCCGAAGTGCTCTCTGAATTCCGTCCTGCAATCCCAACACCCACATGTCAATTCCCACATCATTGAGATGCACACCATCCCTCTTCAAGTACCTCCAAGTCTCTCGTTCAAAATCCAGGTGCCTAACAGCCAACTGCACAGCGGTACCTACCTAACCATAAACCTGCTCACGTCACTATTGATTTTCTTCCGGGCCCTGTTCACTCCCTCCACAGACCTGGCCATCCTCCGTGTTGTACAAGCCACCATGTCCGACCAAACAATGACCATGCCCGGAAATTCCGTCATCAGCCTCCCCACATCGCACTTGATGTCCCGGGTAATGTCAATAAGTGAACAAACCCCTAGATCATTACCGCCCACGTGTAATACCAGAACGTCAGGCGGCCTATCCCTTTGGGCATACCTCAGAGACCACACTACCCCATAATATACCCGGGACACCCAACCACCTAATGCAGGCCTCCCGTCTTGAAAACCCCAACTGCCTACCATCGTACCTAATGTCACCCCTCCGGGCCCCCCAGCACACATAGGAATGGCCCAGTGTCCAGACCAATCCCGTCGCTGCACCTGTAATAGAAGATGACAAACAAAAAAAGGCCATGACCACCAACGCCATACATACAACAAGCAAAACAAAGAAAAAAACAGCAACCCCTCCAACCATCCTGACCTAAATATCACAACCCAACCACCAAATGTGGCCTTACATATTATTGAAATCTACGTGATTCCCACCGTCCAATATGCTTCACAGCCTCCACACCCATGCCACTCCTGGCTGCCTCCGTCGCAGCCCCTATCCTAAATGAGTGAGAAGAGAATTCCGTCTCAACTAAACCCAATGCCCTTAAACACTTCCTGAAGACAGCAATGAATTGAAAACGCGATAGAGGAGACCCATCGTGGTGCACCAAAAAAGACCCCCCGTTGGCGGACGAATATCCAAAAACTCCCGCATTGCCCTAACCGGGCACAACTGCGAACCCGGCACTGAAAAAACTTGAACTGACCTTCCTTTTCCCGTTTGATCCGTCTTTGACCTGCGCAAAAATAAGGATAATTCCTCCTCTCCACATGCCACCTCCTGTCTCCAAAGTCCCCCTTGAACCTTCTTAGACGGACTGACCAACTCGCCTATCCTGAATGCCCCAAAAAACGCCAATAAAAAAAGGCACCTACATATTCTGAAAAACACAACCTTCCCAGCTGTGCAACAATACCCCCAACTATGTCAAAAGTTACAGGCCTCCTGGTATCCCTCCGGACCTCCCCCCTTCGATACCCTTTCACTGCCTGCCGTATCCAAAAATCTTTTGTAAAATCCGGTTGGCCTTGCAATTTGAAAAAAATGCCAACCCAGTTAATTTCTTTGTCAGACCAGATATGGACACCCCCAACTCCATCATTCTCGCCAAGTAATACAGCAATAGCAGCCGAACCAACTCACCTGTTGGATCCTCGCCCACACCCTGCACAAACAACAGCCACTTCTTCCATACCTTGTCGTAAGCCGCCCACGTAGCCTCACTCACCGACTTCCGAATCCATCCTGCGACTAGGCCAATGCTATCCCCCACAACCACTCGGGACAAGGTATCCCCAGCTGCTCCGCCTCCGGCGCCAACTCTCGGAACCTGTCCCACTGGAAGCGAGATAACGCATCAGCTATGACATTCTCAACCCCCGGGAGGTGTACTGCATGAATAAATACGTTAAGCTGCAAGCATCTCAGCACCAAGTGTCGCAGCAATCTAATCACTGGCGGAGACGATGCCGACACCTTATTGATCACCTGCACGACCCCCATATTATCACCATGGAAACGCACCTTCAGATCCCTGAACGATGCCCCCCACAATTCTACCGCCAACACCACTGGAAACAATTCCAGCAACACCAAATTTTTTGTGAATCCCGCTTCCACCCAAGACCGTGGCCACGGACCCGCACTCCACTGCCCTTGGAAGAATGCTCCAAAACCAGCATCTGTGTACAATTCCAGGTCATAATTGCTCACTGGCCCCGACATCCACATAGCTCGCCCGTTAAATGATTCCAAGAAGGTATGCCATACCCTCAAATCCTCCCTGTGCTCCCTCACCAGACACACAAAATGATTTGGGGACTGGATTCCTGATGTACTCGCCGCTAGTCTACGACAGAAAACCCATCCCATTGGCAAAATGTGACACGCAAAGTTCAGCTTACCCAACAATGATTGTAGCACTCGAAGCTGGACCTTGCGTAAGCCCATCATACCAGCCACCACCCATTTTAAATCCGATAATTTGTCCTCAGGCAGCCGGTACTCCATGGCCCCAGGGTCCAGAACAATGCCCAGAAACGTGATGACCGTACGGGGTCCCTCCGTCTTCTCTGGGGCCAACAGAATACCGAACCTGTCTGCAATGTGTTCCAACGTAGCCAGGAGCACTCCGCAGGTTCTGGAGCACGCCGGGCCTATACAAAGGAAGTCGTCCAGGTAATGAATAATGGAATTCGCCCCCCGACACATCCCGCACGACCCATTCCACAAATGAGCTAAATTGTTCAAATAAAGCGCAGGATATGGAACAACCCATTGGTAGGCATTGGTCGACATAAAATTCATCATTCCACTGACACCCCAGCAACCAGAAACTATCCGGGTGAACTGGAAGTAGCCAAAAAGCTGATTCCACATCTACCTTAGCCATGAAGGCCCCCTTACCGTACCGACGTACCCACCACACTGCAGCGTCAAACAACGTATACGTCACTGAACATGCCTCCCTATCAATAGCCTCATTAACAGACCCCCCTTCGGAAAGGACAGGTGGTGAATGAGCCAAAATTTATTGGGTTCCTTCTTTGGCACTACCCCCAGCGGGGAAACTACCAAATCAGAAAAAGGTGCCGACGGGAAAGGACCCCCCATGCGACCCATGGCAACTTCCTTCTTTAGTTTCTCCGAAACCACGTCTGGATGTTGCATGGCTGACCGCAAATTACCCGCCATCGGGGGAATGACCTGTAATGAACATGGAATCTTAAAGCCCACCGTGAAACCTTCCTCCAACAAACCAGCAGCCTGTCTATCCGGATACCTACCGAGGAACGGCCGCATCCTTTCCACCATCACCGGAGTCCTCCCTCTTCTTTCCAGCCTCCCCAGCACGTCCCTTGCTTGAAACATCTGGCTGATGGATGTGACCCCCCACACCCTGAACACTCATGTTTATACCTGCACGCGGCCCCAAACCTGCAGGTCCTTGCATTAAATTGCCAACATACCCCTTTTTTGTTTCCAGCCGATTGTCCCTGGGCCAAAGGTCCACCGGCCCCTCCCTGAAAAAACTGATTAGGGGCCCTCGCAGTCGTCATCAGGTGCATCCACAGGCTGATATTCTTATGGTCCCATCTCAAATCCGGCCTCACTGCCCTACGCTGCCGAAACTGCTCATCATATCTCAGCCACGCCATTCCCCCGTAGATCCTATACACCTCCCCGATCGAATCATGATACCCAAAGAGCGCCGAATAGCATTCCGTTTTTTTCTCCCCAATCACACTTGCCATGATGGCGAACGCCCGCAGCCAATTGGCAAATGTCCTAGGGATCAATCTGTACCTCCGCTTTTCCTCGTCTTCCTTTTTAGAATCATCCGGCTTAACCCCATCCAAATTAAACTTCTCCAAAGGCAGCAAGGAAAACATCTCCACATACTCACCTTTCCACAGTTTTTCCCGCACTTCAGGCTTTAGATGCACCCCCAACGGCCCCTCATAGCACACATACACCTCACATTTCGCTGAATCCCCAGCCACCACAGCCTTGGCCTTTTCCCGTGGAACCTCCCCTGCCGGGGCCACCACGGTGGGCACCGTAACCGGGTCAGTCGCCTCCCATGCCACTGAACCACTCAGCACTACCCCGGCATCCCCAGCCCCCCCTGTCAGCTGTACCCAGGCTGCCACCGGACCCACCGGCGCTGTCTCCGCCTGCTCAAATTTCTTTACCAATTCCTTGATTCCCGCCAGGAAACCCAAAAACCTCACAGCCTCTCCCGCTGCACCTGCAACCACTGCCCCGACTGGACCAACTCCCACCTGGCCCTCCTGTACTAAGCTGCCAGACAAAACCACAGGTGATAAACGTAAATGTGACTTACCGGGCTGCACAGGCACTGCCCCACCAGCCGAACGTCCGCACGACACCTCGGAAAGGGGGATGGCCTCCTTTTCCGACACCGACTGGTCTCCGACCGCTCCTGGTCGAGATCCCTCCTCCTTGTCAGACGAAAGTCCACCTGGCGTAACAGCCGAGGCTGCCGATGGACCCACAGACATCCGTCCCCTTCTCCGCTCAGCAAACCCGCTCGCCGACTTTTGGACAGCCTTCCCAGGACCAGTGTCGGATGCCTCAGTCCCGCAGGCCTCCGCTCTTACAGCCGTCACCTCCGCTCGTACAGACCCGCTCCTCACCACCTCCCCAGCCGCGGACAAAGAAGGCCTGGGGATCACCGCTGCTCCGCTCCCTGGGGTAGGCCTCATCTCTCCATCCACTGCCCGGGGGCGGGGCCCCCACACTCCTGGTCCCGCCGTCTGCTAGGCCACACCACAGCCCCCCCACCCCCGGATCGTTCCCCCAGTGTTCCGCTGCTGCCCCAGTGTTCCGCTGCTGCTCCTGGGGATCCGCACAGGACTCCCCCTGTCCCTTACTGCCGATCGCTTAGCCGGAGAACCCACCTGGGCCCCCCCCCCAGCAGTGCCTGCCGCCTGACGCTGAGGCCCAGTGTAGCGATCTGGGGAAAAACGCTCAGGCGGTCTCCCGCTCACCCTTACCTCTGGGCTCTGCTCCACCACCGGCTGCCGCATCATGGGCCCCAAATACTCCTCCAGCCAGTCCGCCCCACGCACCGCAGCCTGTTCCCTGAGCTGGGCCAAGATCTGCTCAACAGCAGCCATATTGCTGCCCTGTGAACTTTCCCTTACACTGCGATGACTCATAGGGAGGGGCTAACCCTTTTATTTGCTTCCCTCCCCTCCCACTCTTAAATTTCCCAAACCACTCCCATCTCTTTATTCAGTGTGCATGTTAACTCCGTCATGTCCGGCCCTCCGGCTATGCATTACATTTATGCTCTGTGCCTTTCTGCAGACACTTAGTGCTCTGAATTGAGACAAATACACGCTAAAGAGGGATAGAGGGATATGCATCATTCATAATTCCAGTTCACAACCACTTTAAACCTTCTAGCTGTATAGACTGCTCACATATGCCACAGTTCCCTTCACTACAAAATATGCATTAATTACTGTGCCACAAGAGAGAGTGAAAAGCCTCATACACACGATCGGACTTCCAACTGACTTTTCCGCGGATTTTGCTACAAAGGGCGTTGCCCGTGAACTTGGTATGCTGGGCGGGACTTTTTCAGCAAACTTTTTCAGCAAACTTCAGGCAGGACTTTTTCAGCAAACTTTCACCAAATCACGTGTTTTTTCAGCTCTTTACCGCCACCCTGTGGGCAACTTCTGCTATTGTTCGCTGATCTTTATCATTGGTTCTGAGCATGCGTGTTTGTACTTTGGACTTTAGTCCGATGGACTTGTGTACACGCGATAGGATTTGCTCCATCGGACATTTGTTGCCGGAAAGTTTGTCTGTTCTCACAGCGAACATTTGTCCGATGAAAAAGTGAAAAAGTTTTTCCGATGGAGTGTACCCACAGTCGGATTTTCCGCAAAAACAGGTCCGTCGGAGGTTTGTTGTCAAAAAATCCGATCGTGTGTATGGGCCTAAAAAGAGACAAAGGACTGTTTAAAAAAAATAAACCCTTCCATTGAAAAGTAATTCCACTTTAGTGGAAAAAATTGAAAATAAAAAATGTATATTACATAAATGCCGCGTACACACGGCCATTTTTAATGTCATTGAGAAAAACGAAGTTTCTCTATGTGATTCTTTTCAAGCCTGCCTTGCCTACACACTATCGTGAAAGAAAATGCTCGAGCAAAGCGCGGTGACGTACAACACGTTCGGCAACACATACGACAGCACTATAAAGGGGAAGTTCCATTCAGATGGCGCCACCCTCGTGTTAGTAAAGTTTGGTGAGAGACGATTCGCGCTTTTCAGCCTCGTGCTCTTCAGTCCGTTACAGCAGTGTTTCTCAACTCCAGTCCTCAAGGCGCACCAACAGGTCATGTTTTCAGGCTTTCAATTATTTTGCACAGGTGATTTGATCAGTTTCACTGCCTTAGGCCTGGTTCACATTGGGGCGACAAACGCTCCGACATTGGGAGCTCATGTCGCATGACGTGTGAAAATCAATGTTTCCCTATGGGAGCCGTCTTAACTGGTAGACTTGTGCACAACGGAAAAATTCGTTCCGTTTCGGTTCGTTTCTTTGCGGTCCTGTTGATTCGTAATCATTCGTAATTTTGCTAGACGGGATTTTTCGTGTTCGGACTCATTCGTATTTTTGCAAGCGACATTTTTCGTTGAATTTTTTGTTGCTTTATAATTCGTACTTTCGGTAGAGTACGTTGTTTTTCGTTGATTCTGGACACAACTCCTACTTTCGTAACTTTTTTTGGGTTCGTTGATTCGTAATTTTCCGTGTCTCTCTCACAACGACGCTGCCTATTATGCCTAATGTGCTTCGAATGGATTTGTACTTTTCTAAATACATAGCGGTTATTTGTAACGATTCGAAATCTCGTATTTTACTTTCGTTTTTTACATGCGGCTATAGGCTCCGCCCCTGTACACCATTTTGAGAGGGTTCAGCACGGTGAGGGAGAAGCAGAGAGCAGAGCAGAGTGAGTGTTATTGTGCTTCGAATGGATTTGAAATCTCGTATTTTACTTTCGTTTTTTCATGCGGCTATAGCCTCCGCCCCTGTACACCATTTTGAGAGGGAGTTCAGCATGGTGAGGGAGAAGCAGAGAGCAGAGTGAGTGTTATTGTGCTTCGAATGGATTCGTACATTCGTAACTTTTTTCATAACAAATTATGCCGAAGACCTTCGGGCATTCGCTATTTTGCGGTATAATTTATTTCGGATTCGGTTTTATTCGTAATTGCTCTGTTCGGAAATTCGAATGCTTCCGAATGTCCGAAAGTTGCTAAATTCGGACAAATTTTGATTCGTTACGAAACGAATTGCACAAGCCTATTAACTGGTCCGACACATGTCGGTCCGACTTTGAAGATGCTCCCTGTACTACTTCGGTCCGACTTTGATCCGACTTCAGCCCATTGACTATCATTGAAGTCGGATCAAAGTCGGACCGCAGTCTTGCATGATCCGACTTTGGCATGCGACTTGTGCTGTACTGCTCTTGAGGGGGAACTCCAGGCCAAATTTGAAATAAAAAACCGGCATGGGTTCCCCCTCCAGGGGCATACCAAGCCCTTGGGTCTGGCCTGGATTTGAAGGGGCGCCCCTACGCCGAAAAAACGGCGTGGGGATCCCCCCAAAATCCAAACCAGACCCTTATCCGAGCACACAACCTGGCCGGCCGCAGGGGAAGAGGGGGGGACGAGAGAGCGGCCCCCCCTCCCTCCTGAACCGTACCAGGCCGCATGCCCTCAACATGGGGGGTTTGGTGCTCTGGGGCAGGGGGGCGACCTGTGGCCCCCCCACCCCAGAGCACCCTGCCCCCATGTTGATGAGGACAGGGCCTCTTCCTCATCAACATGGGGGCAGGGTGCTCTGGGGTGGGGGGCTGCAGGTCGCCCCCCTGCCCCAGAGCACCAAACCCCCCATGTTGAGGGCATGCGGCCTGGTACGGTTCAGGAGGGAGGGGGGGGCGCTCTCTCGTCCCCCCCTCTTCCCCTGCGGCCGGCCAGGTTGTGTGCTCGGATAAGGGTCTGGTTTGGATTTTGGGGGGGATCCCTTCAAATCCAGACCAGACCCAAGGGCCTGGTATGCCTCTGGAGGGGGAACCCATGCCGGTTTTTTATTTAAAATTTGGCCTGGAGTTCCCCCTCAAGATTCATACCAAACACGGTGCCTGATATTGGCGGGGATCCAAGTCGGATCCCCGTTCATTGAAAGTCGGACATATGTCGGCTTCATGTCGCAGGGCAAAGTCGGATCCAAAGTAGGACAGATGTCGTGTCGCACTAGTGTGAACCCAGCCTTAGTAATTACCACAGTCGTTTCATCTGAAGGAAATCCTGAAAACATGACCTGTTGGGGCGCCTTGAGGACTGGAGTTAAGAAACACTGCGTTACAGCATGACAAATGTGCTATCTCCATTCTGAACGCTACTTTTACCAGAGCGCTCTCGTCTTATAACTTGCTTCTGAGCATGCACGTTTTTTTCCCGTCATTAAAACGTACACATGGCCGTTTTTCACGACGAGAAAAACGACGACGTGAAAAATGACGAGAAAAAATTGAGCATGTTCTAAAAAATTTAATTTTTCTCGTCATGAAAAACGGTCGTGTGTACGCGGCAATACAATTACTACACAGGTCATTTTTGTAATTTAATGTTATTAAATATAACCTTTCCTTTTTAAACTGCAAAGCTGTACATTTCTGTATTACAGTTGTGTACAGAATGCCCCCAGAAATGTAATTTCCTGCTCAGGTGATACAAGTCAGGCAACACAAATTAAATTTTTGGTGAGACACTCCTTAAAAGAGAAGTATGGGTTACATTTTTTTTTTAGATTCATACTAACCATCTGTCCCCCGCCGTCCCTGCACTGAGAACCGAGCCACCGCACATCACCGATGGCTCGGTTCTCACAGATCCCCGAGAGGAAAGCCGCTGACTATCAGTCAGCCTCTTTCCTCTCTGCTTCTCCACGCTAATTGGAGCGCTGATCAGTGGAGGGGCGGGGAGAGGCTGTCTCAGCGGCTCGCTGATACGCTGAGACTGCCATCAATCAGGGCAGCTGGCGGATCCCGACTTGGAAGTCGTGATGACGTGCTGCCCGGACTGATAGCAGTGACGTCAGACCGATCTCCGCTGAAAACGGGTCACAGGAGAGCAAAACTAATTGCACTCCTGTGACCCAGAGGAGAAGCCCAGCCTAAAAAGCTCAGGCTGGACTTCTCCTTTAAGGGTTAAGGAATACAGACACTGCAACTTTTTTCATCAGAACACAGTAAGTGCACAAGCTGGTTAATAAATGAATCACATGCTGTATACTATGTTGCACATTACATATTCCGCAGTCTGAACATTTTATGTTATGTTGAACATTTCATATCCCTGACCCTTGCACCTTATACACTATGGCAACTGCACACACATGACATACTCCTTTAAACTGCATGTTATACAACGATCTGTTGTACATTACATATTCCTAACCACTGCACTGTATGTGCTTTATTGTTAATTATTACTACATGTTGTATATTGCATACTCCTGATCACTACATATGGTGTTCTGTGCATTACATACTCCTTACCCATACACTATGTAAATTGTTCTGTACATTACATTCTTGGCTTGATTGCTGCTTTGCGTGTTGTAAGCTGCATACTCCTGCCTCCTGCACTATGTGTGCTTTGCTATAGACATGTGCGTCGTCAATAAATTTGTTTTGTTTCGTTCCGTTCCGTTTCATATTAGCCGTTAATTCGTGTCCGAAATTCAATTTAAATTCGTACGAAATACGAATTTTTGTTAGGTTCGTTAACTTTTCAGAACAATTACGAACATTCCTTATGATTAATTTAAAACGCAAAAAATACCTTTCTCAATATGGCAGTCGTCGACTCAATATGCTCTATGAGGGGCCATCCCTGTGATGTGCGGACTTCCTGGGTTTGCACCCCTGCTGTGCTCATTATGAGGGGCTCCCACCATCCCTGTGCTGTAGGGATGAGCTTCGTGTTCGAGTCGAACATACGTTCGACTCGAACATCGGCTGTTCGATCGTTCAACGAAGATCGAACGATTTGGGCCGTTCGCGCCAAATTCGAGTGACGCGAACGGCCCACAATGCACTACGCCATCGCAGTGTCATCCAGGCGCTGTGATTGGCCAAGCATGCACTGTGACCCCGCATGCTTGGCCAATCACAGTGCCGGCAGCGAGGAGAGCAATGATTGGCCACAGGCAGGATGCCTGTGGCCAATTATTGCTGAGGGGGTTTAGTACACGCCCCACACTATAAAAGGCCGCCAGCGCGGCGGCCTTGTGTAGTGTGTTCCAGAGCAGGGAAAGAGAAGCATAGGCAGGGACAGTGTCATTATTTTTCCTTTACTTATCCTGGATTCCTTGTGTTTAGGGACAAATAAGGATAGGTAGGGAGAGTGTCAGTGACAGTGTGCTATTCTGTGCTAATCCTTGTTTGTAGGGACAGAGAGGTACAGTGAGGGAAAGTGTCAGTGTGCTATTCTGTTCTAAACCAATCTTGCTGAACCATATTTTCAATCCTTGAGTTTAGGGACAGAGAGGTACAGTGAGGGAAAGTGTCAGTGTGCTATTCTGTTCTAAAACTATTTTGCTGAACCATATTTTCAATCCTTGAGTTTAGGGACAGAGAGGTACAGTGAGTGAAACTGACAGTGTGCTATTCTGTTCTAAACCAATTTTGCTGTTCCATATTTTCAATCCTTGAGTTTAGGGACAGAGAAGGACACTCGTAGAAATTATCAGTGTGCTATTCTGTGCTAAATCTTGTTTGTAGGGAGGGACAGAGTAGGACAGTGAGGGAAAGTGTCAGTGTGCTATTCTGTTCTAAAACTATTTTGCTGAACCATATTTTCAATCCTTGAGTTTAGGGACAGAGAGGTACAGTGAGTGAAACTGACAGTGTGCTATTCTGTTCTAAACCAATTTTGCTGTTCCATATTTTCAATCCTTGAGTTTAGGGACAGAGAAGGACACTCGTAGAAATTATCAGTGTGCTATTCTGTGCTAAATCTTGTTTGTAGGGAGGGACAGAGTAGGACAGTGAGGGAAAGTGTCAGTGTGTTATTCTGTTCTAAAACTATTTTGCTGAACCATATTTTCAATCCTTGAGTTTAGGGACAGAGAGGTACAGTGAGTGAAACTGACAGTGTGCTATTCTGTTCTAAACCAATTTTGCTGTTCCATATTTTCAATCCTTGAGTTTAGGGACAGAGAAGGACACTCGTAGAAATTATCAGTGTGCTATTCTGTGCTAAATCTTGTTTGTAGGGAGGGACAGAGTAGGACAGTGAGGGAAAGTGTCAGTGTGCTATTCTGTTCTAAAACTATTTTGCTGAACCATATTTTCAATCCTTGAGTTTAGGGACAGAGAGGTACAGTGAGTGAAACTGACAGTGTGCTATTCTGTTCTAAACCAATTTTGCTGTTCCATATTTTTAATCCTTGAGTTTAGGGACAGAGAAGGACACTCGTAGAAATTATCAGTGTGCTATTCTGTGCTAAATCTTGTTTGTAGGGAGGGACAGAGTAGGACAGTGAGGGAAAGTGTCAGTGTGCTATTCTGTTCTAAAACTATTTTGCTGAACCATATTTTCAATCCTTGAGTTTAGGGACAGAGAGGTACAGTGAGTGAAACTGACAGTGTGCTATTCTGTTCTAAACCAATTTTGCTGTTCCATATTTTCAATCCTTGAGTTTAGGGACAGAGAAGGACACTCGTAGAAATTATCAGTGTGCTATTCTGTGCTAAATCTTGTTTGTAGGGAGGGACAGAGTAGGACAGTGAGGGAAAGTGTCAGTGTGCTATTCTGTTCTAAAACTATTTTGCTGAACCATATTTTCAATCCTTGAGTTTAGGGACAGAGAGGTACAGTGAGTGAAACTGACAGTGTGCTATTCTGTTCTAAACCAATTTTGCTGTTCCATATTTTCAATCCTTGAGTTTAGGGACAGAGAAGGACACTCGTAGAAATTATCAGTGTGCTATTCTGTGCTAAATCTTGTTTGTAGGGAGGGACAGAGTAGGACAGTGAGGGAAAGTGTCAGTGTGCTATTCTGTTCTAAAACTATTTTGCTGAACCATATTTTCAATCCTTGAGTTTAGGGACAGAGAGGTACAGTGAGTGAAACTGACAGTGTGCTATTCTGTTCTAAACCAATTTTGCTGTTCCATATTTTCAATCCTTGAGTTTAGGGACGGAGAAGGACACTCGTAGAAATTATCAGTGTGCTATTCTGTGCTAAATCTTGTTTGTAGGGAGGGACAGAGTAGGACAGTGAGGGAAAGTGTCAGTGTGCTATTCTGTTCTAAAACTATTTTGCTGAACCATATTTTCAATCCTTGAGTTTAGGGACAGAGAGGTACAGTGAGTGAAACTGACAGTGTGCTATTCTGTTCTAAACCAATTTTGCTGTTCCATATTTTCAATCCTTGAGTTTAGGGACAGAGAAGGACACTCGTAGAAATTATCAGTGTGCTATTCTGTGCTAAATCTTGTTTGTAGGGAGGGACAGAGTAGGACAGTGAGGGAAAGTGTCAGTGTGCTATTCTGTTCTAAAACTATTTTGCTGAACCATATTTTCAATCCTTGAGTTTAGGGACAGAGAGGTACAGTGAGTGAAACTGACAGTGTGCTATTCTGTTCTAAACCAATTTTGCTGTTCCATATTTTCAATCCTTGAGTTTAGGGACAGAGAAGGACACTCGTAGAAATTATCAGTGTGCTATTCTGTGCTAAATCTTGTTTGTAGGGAGGGACAGAGTAGGACAGTGAGGGAAAGTGTCAGTGTGCTATTCTGTTCTAAACCAATTTTGCTGTTCCATATTTTCAATCCTTGTGTTTAGGGACAGAGAAGGATAGGCAGGGGACAGTGTCAGTGTCATTGTTGCTAAGCCTCCTGCACAGTATACACCTGAAGGTAGCCCTTATTGCTCTTTTTCCCATCTCCCTGCAGGCCATCCATTAAAATGTCTGGAAGGCAAACAAGGAGAGGCAGACAGTCAGGAGGCAAAAAAAGAGGGCAAGCAGGCTCTGTGTCTGGGGGCAACAGTGCTGGTCGTGGACGCGGTGCATTGTCATCAGCACATGGCCATGGGACACGCTTGTCCTTCTTTTCGGCAGCTGGACATGTTGAGCCACATCATGCCGAAGACTTGGTAGAGTGGATGACCAAGCCCACCTCATCCTCCTCATCCTCTCTCACCCAGGCTCAGGGTACTGGCAAAGCAGCTGCCAAAGCGTCCTCTTCTCTGGTATCATTATCTTCATTAGTCAATCCTTCCCTAGACCCACCATGTCCTCCTCCTGAGGAGTCCCCCGAACTGTTTGAGCACAGTGTTGGGTACATGCTCCAGGAGGATGCCCAGCGTTTGGAAGGATCTGATGATGATACCCAGCTAGAGGAAGGCAGCAGCGTGAGAGCAGAGAGAGGGGATGCTCAAGAAGGACACCAATCTGGCAGTCATGCTCCAGCAGCTGCAGCATACTGCCAGATTGGCTCCAGTGATGAGGAGGGAGGGGATGATGAGGTCACTGACTCCACGTGGGTGCCTAATAGGAGAGAGGAGGAGGAGGATGAGGAGGAGGCACATCTCCAACGAGGCAGGATGCCCTTGAGTGGCCAGCGTATGGGCAGCACACCGACGGAATCACACCGCAGAGCTCCGCCTGTGCAGGGCGCTGCCTCTGCCCGTCATTCAAAAAGTTCTTTGGTGTGGGCCTTTTTTGAGGCGAGTGCATCAGATCGCACAGCTGCTGTTTGCAACATATGTCTCAAGCGTATATCGCGTGGCCAAAACATCAGCCGCTTGGGCACCACATGCTTGATCAGACATATGTTGACCTGCCATGCAGCTCGTTGGCAAGCCTACCTTAAAGACCCACACCAAAGAACAAAGCTGACCTCTTCTTGCACCGCATCAGCTGGGATCTCCAACCCCACTATACCTTCACTCCTCTCTGAAACCTGCTCTGAGAGGAATGAAGGTGTAGAATTAGGTGTGTCACAGGCAAGTACTTGCGGGCACTCTGCTAGCAGTACACCAACGTCCGATTCTAGCAGGCAAATTTCCCTGCCCCAGCTGCTGGACCGTCAAAAGAAGTTCACCCCCAGCCATCCACATGCCCAGCGGTTGAATGCTAGCTTGGCTAAATTGCTAGCGCTTCAACTGCTGCCTTTTCAGTTGGTAGACTCGGCCCCCTTCCGTGAGTTTGTGCAATGTGCGGTTCCTCAGTGGCAGGTTCCCAAACGCCACTTTTTCGCACGGAAGGCGATTCCGGCTCTCTACAGGCATGTGGAAGGCAATGTCTTGGCCTCGCTGGACAGGGTGGTCAGCGGTAAGGTGCATATTACCGCTGACTCATGGTCCAGCAGGCATGGACAGGGACGTTACCTTTCTTTCACGGCCCATTGGGTCACTCTTTTGGCAGCTGGGAAGGATGCAGGACAAGGTGCAGTAGTGTTGGAGGTTGTTCCACCGCCACGCCTCCAAAATGCTACTACTGGTTGTGACACACCTCTCTCCTCCACCCCCTCCTCTTCTTCTTCCTCCATGGCCTCTTCCTGTGGTTTGTCCTCGGAACCAGCGGTGCTCCGTAGGCGTTCAAGGGGCTACGCAAGTACGCAGGCAAAAAGATGCCATGCCGTGCTTGCGCTGGTGTGTTTGGGGGACAGGAGCCACACTGGGGCAGAGGTCCTGTCTGCTCTGCAGGGGCAGGCCGAGAGGTGGTTGACGCCACGCCAGCTTAAGCCAGGAATAGTGGTTTGCGACAATGGCACCAACCTCCTCTCCGCCCTCCGACAGGGACAACTGACCCATGTGCCCTGTATGGCTCACGTCCTTAACCTGGTGGTGCAGCGGTTCTTGGGCAGGTACCCGGGCTTACAGGATGTCCTGAGGCAGGCCAGGAAAGTCTGTGTGCATTTCCGCAGATCTTATAATGCCAGTGCTCGCCTGGCTGAGCTTCAAAAGGAGTTGAACCTGCCCAAGAACCGCCTTATATGTGACATGCCCACCAGGTGGAACTCAACGTTGGCCATGCTGCAGCGGCTGCACACGCAGCAGAGGGCCATCAATGAGTACCTGTGCGACTACGGCACCAGGACAGGGTCAGGGGAGCTCGGGTTTTTTTCACCACGCCAGTGGGGCATGATCAGGGATGCATGCACTGTCCTGGCACCATTTGAGGAGGCCACGAGGATGGTGAGCAGTGACAGTGCATGCATCAGTGACACTGTACCTCTTGTCCACCTGTTGGAGCACACGCTGCGTGGAATAATGGACAGGGCACTTGAGGCAGAACAGAGGCAGGAAGAGGAGGACTTCCTTGCCTCTCAAGGCCCCCTTTACCCTGACAGTGTTCCTTCTGTCCCACCCATCGCACAGGAAGAGGAGGAGGAGGAGGAGGAGGAGGAGGAGGAGGATTGTGTCAGCATGGAGGTGGAGGCTGTCACTCAGCATCATCAGCAGCAGTCTTTTAGGGATGATTTACAGTCCCAAGAAACCAGTGGACTTGTACGTGGCTGGGAGGAGGTGGCTGCGGATCATGTCGTCCTTAGTGACCCAGAGGACTCCGGACTGAATGCCTCAGCTAACCTACGCTGCATGGCCTCCCTGATCCTGCAAAGTCTGCGGAAGGATCCTCGTATTCTTCGGATCAAGGAGAGGGACCATTACTGGCTGGCCACTCTCCTTGATCCACGGTACAAGGGTAAGGTTGCGGATCTTATCGTACCGTCGCAGAGGGAGCAGAGGATGAGACAACTCCGGGAGGCCTTGCAGAAAGGTCTGTGCAACGCGTTCCCAGAGACTGGGATGTTACAAACTCCTGGTCCTGGACAACGAGTTGCTGAGGCTTCGGGCAGTCAAAGAAGGAGCGGTGGGGAAGGTGGCCGTCTGACCGATGCGTTCAGACAATTCTTTAGTCCGCAGCCCCAAAGTATGATCGGTTCCAGCAACCATCGCCAGCGTCTGATATACATGGTCCAGGAATACCTAGGGGCAAGGTCAGACTTGGACACCTTCCCCACCGAAAATCCTCTGGCTTACTGGGTCTTGAGGATGGATCACTGGCCAGAGCTTGCACAGTATGCAATTGAGCTACTGGCCTGTCCTGCATCCAGCGTTCTTTCAGAACGCACATTCAGTGCTGCTGGAGGATTTGTCACGGATCACAGGGTGCGCCTGTCCACCGACTCGGTTGATCAACTGACTTTCATCAAGATGAACCAGTCTTGGATCACCACCAGCTACCACACACCAGATGCTGATATAACAGACTAATTGATTTTAAAATGTCACATCCCTTCAAGACTGATGCTGATGCTGAGTGCCTGTGCTGTTATGTTGACTGGCTATCCTCCTCCTCCTCCTCAATGATACGATTAACGATGATAGCTTGGAAGATCATTTTGGTTTATGGGTGACGCCACCAGTGGCTAAGGCCCAATTTTTCAGCCCCTGTTTAACAGGGGCGTGTAATTAAAATTTTTGATGCAATACTTTGCAACAGGCCTCATTGCTGTGCTCCAAGAACAGTATCTGTGAGGGGTTGCAGTGTTGTGCCACCAGTGCCTAAGGCCGAAATTTTCAGCCCCTGTTCAACAGGGGCATGCAATTATAATTATTGATCTAATAATTCACAGCAGGGCCCATTGCTGCGCCCACCAAGAGTAACTGTCAGGCCTTACAGTGTTGTGGCACCAGCACCACCATCACCACCACCACCACCACCAAAGGCCCAATTTTTCAGCCCCTGTTCAACAGGGGCATGCAATTATAATTATTGATCTAATAATTCACAGCAGGGAGCATTGCTGCGCCCACCAAGAGTAACTGTCAGGCCTTACAGTGTTGTGGCACCAGCACCACCATCACCACCACCACCACCACCAAAGGCCCAATTTTACAGCCCCTGTTCAACAGGGGCATGCAATTATAATTATTGATCTAATAATTCACAGCAGGGAGCATTGCTGCGCCCACCAAGAGTAACTGTCAGGCCTTACAGTGTTGTGGCACCAGCACCACCATCACCACCACCACCACCACCAAAGGCCCAATTTTTCAGCCCCTGTTCAACAGGGGCATGCAATTATAATTATTGATCTAATAATTCACAGCAGGGACCATTGCTGCGCCCACCAAGAGTAACTGTCAGGCCTTACAGTGTTGTGGCACCAGCACCACCATCAAAGGCCCAATTTTTACTACCACTGATCAACAATTATATGTTATTACAATTCCTGATATAATAGTTGACAGCAGGGCGTTCCAGCACCCACCAAGAATAACTGTGAGTGCTTTCAGTGTTGTGCCAACACCAACACCTAAGGGGCCAATTTCTGCAGAGTATATACGGCAGGTCCCTACTTTCAAACATCCAACTTACAAACTACTACTACTTGCAAACGGAAGAAGACAACAGGAAGTGAGAGGAAATCTACCCCTTGGAAGGGAAATTCTCTCCTGTAAGAATTAATATGGGAGAAAGGTGTCTCCTCTCTACTGATGCTTTATCACCAATCCTTGTTTCAATAAAAACACCACATTTCAAAAACAGTTGTCATTGGGACGCAAAGTGAGGTGAAATGTTCTGAACAGGGGCACAGACAGCAAAAAAAATGTGACAGGGGTGATAACCGTTCCCTATGTTTTACAAAAAGCTAAAAAAAAGGAATTTGGCATGGAGCTCCACTTAAACAATGCAGCTGTTCAAAATTACAAACAGATTCTACATAAGAACAAACCTACAGTCCCTGTCTTGTATGCACCGCCTGTATACGGCTGTTCAGAGTATATAGGTCCTTTTTTATTTTGTGTGCGGGGTTCCCCTTAATATCCATACAAGACCCAAAGGGGCTTGTAATGGGCTGGGGTAGGGGGGGGGGGGTTGATGGGGTAGCTATGCCATTTTTCCTAAAGATTTTCATCCATATTACCAGGACCAGACATTGCATTAAAGCCGCAAGCAGTTTTAAATGGCTTTTCTTCCTTTAGAAATGTTATTTTGTGCAGGGACAGTTCTAAACACGGGAAACACGTGGCACTTCACAGGCATACTTTAGACACCCCCCAGGTACAATATTTAAAGGAATATTTGACTTTTTTTTTTTCACTTTATGCATCATTAACCACTTAAGCCCCGGACCATTTGGTAGCTAAAGGACCAGAGGTGAATTCAGAATTTTGCACTGCGCTGCTTTAACTGTAAATTGTGCGGACATGCAATGTTGTACCCAAACGAAATTTGCGTCCTTTTCTTCCCACAAATAGAGCTTTCTTTTAATGATATTTGATTGCCTCTGCGATTTTTATTTTTTGCGATATAAACGGAAAAAGACCGAAAATTTAAAAAAAAAATGATATTTTCTAATTTTTGTTATAAGAAAAATTGAATAAACTCAATTTTAGTCATACATTTAGGCCAAAATGTATTCAGCCACATGTCTTTAGTAAAAAAAATGTCAATAAGCGTATATTTATCGGTTTGCGCAAAAGTTATAGCGTTTACAAACTAGGGTACATTTTCTGGAATTTACACAGCTTTTAATTTATGACTGCCTATCTCATTTCTTGAGGTGCTAAAATGACAGGGCAGTACAAAACCCCCCCAAATGACCCCATTTTAGAAAGTAGACACCCCAAGGAAATTGCTGAGAGGCATGTTGAGCCCATTGAATATTTTTTTTTTTTGTCCCAAGTGATTGAATAATGACAAAAAAAAAAAAAAAATTACAAAAAGTTGTCACTAAATGATATATTGCTCACACATGCCATGGTTATATGTGGAATTGCACCCCAAAATACATTCTGCTGCTTCTCCTGAGTACGGGGATACCACATGTGTGGGACTTTTTAGGAGCCTAGCCACGTACGGGACCCCGGAAACCAAGCACCGCCTCCAGGATTTCTAAGGGCGCAAATTTTTGATTTCACTCCTCACTACCTATCACAGTTTTGAAGGCCATAAAATGCCAAAATAGCACAAAACCCCCCCCAAATTACCCCATTTTGGAAAGTAGACACCCCAAGCTGTTTGCTGAGAGGCATGGTGAGTATTTTACAGCTCTCATTTGTTTTTGAAAATGAAGAAAGAACATTTTTTTTTTTTTTCTTTTTTTTTTCAATTTTCAAAACTTTGTGACAAAAAACGAGATCTGCAAAATACTCACAATACCTCTCAGCAAATAGCTTGGGGTGTCTACTTTCCAAAATGGGGTCATTTGGGGGGGTTTTGTGCCATCTGGGCATTCCATGGCCTCCGAAACTGTGATAGGCAGTGAGAAGTGAAATCAAAAATTGACACCCTTAGAAAGCCTGAAGGCGGTGCTTGGTTTTTGGGGTCCCGTACGCGGCTAGGCTCCCAAAAAGTCTCACACATGTGGTATCCCCGTACTCAGGAGAAGCAACAGAATGTATTTTGGGGTGTAATTCCACATATGCCCATGGCATGTTTGAGCAATATATCATTTAGTGACAACTTTGTGCAAAAAAATAAATAAATTATTTTTTCCGCAACTTGTGTCAACATATAAAATATTCCATGGACTCGACATGCCTCTCAGTATATAGCTTGGGGTGTCTACTTTCCAAAATGGGGTCATTTGGGGGGGTTTTGAACTGTTCTGGCATTTTATACACAACATTAGGAAGCTTACATCCACTCTTCTAACCACTTGAAGACAAAGCCCTTTTTGACACTTTTTGTTTACATGAAAACATATTTTTTTTTGCAAGAAAATTATGTTGAACCCCCAAACATTATATATATTTTTAAAGCAAAGGCCCTACAGAATAAAATGGTGGGTGTTGCATTTTTTTTTTTCTACACAGTATTTGCGCAGCGATTTTTCAAACGCATTTTTTTGGGAAAAAATACACTTTTTTTAATTTTAATGCACTAAAACACACTATATTGCCCAAATGTTTGATGAAATAAAAAATATGATCTTAGGCCGAGTACATAGATACCAAACACGGCATGCTTTAAAATTTCGCACAAACGCGCATTGGCGACAAACTACATACATTTTTAAAAGCCTTTAAAAGCATTTACAGGTTACCCCGTTAGATTTACAGAGGAGGTCTACTGCTAAAATTACTGCCCTCGATCTGACCTTTGCGGTGATACCTCACATGAATGGTGCAATTGCTGTTTACATATGACGCCAGACCGACGCTTGCGTTCGCCATTGGGCAAGAGCAGGGCAGGACAGGGGTGCTTTTTTTTTTTTTTTTTTATTATTAATTTTGCTTTTTTATTTTATTTTTAAACTGTTGCTTCCATATTTATTTATTTTTATCACTTTTATTGTTATCTCAGGGAATGTAAATATCCCCTATGATAGCAATAGGTAATAACAGGTACTCTTTTTTGAAAAAACTGGGGTCTATTGGACCCTAGATCTTTCCTCTGCCCTCAAAGCATCTGACCACACCAAGATCGGTGTGATAAAATGCTTTCCCAATTTCCCAATGGCGCTTTTTATATCCGGGGGGGGGACATTCCCTCCCACTACTTGTAAAAGCAGTCCAGAGGCTAATTAGCCGCTAGGATTTCTTTTACATGAAAGCCGGCCGCTGGCTGAAAAGAATGATACCAAGATGATACCTAAACCCACAGGCATCATTCTGGTATAAACATTCAAAGTCCAGCAACATACCAGTACGTTGCTGGTCCTTGTTGGACATGTATTGTAATCTTTTTTTTCATGCAACCTGTTGGCTGAACGAAAAAAAAAGATTGATCGGTGGGTATGCCCACCATTAGAATACCGCCCTTCATCCACCCACTTCTAATGATGGGCATACATGCACCATTTATATATGCCGAAGCATGGGGGCATCTTCTCGCAAAAGGTATGCCGCGTACACATGGTCAGACTTTTCCACGGGCAAGCCTCCGTCGGAATTTCGACCGTATATACGCGGCATTAGGAGCAAAATCGCTCCTCCGCTCCTGCTGCCCCAATGCTTCGGCATATATGCTTTTTTTTTTTAACTGTGGTGGTGAAATTACCTCCTACAGCACTGGAGTCGCAGGGATCAGGCCTGTCTCTGCGAACGCTGCAGTTATGTGTGTTGTGTTTTGCAAGTGACAGTGATCGATCGATACTGCACTTCGGTGGCCTGGGCTGGACGGAGGGGCAAAACGCAGGTGCTAGCAGGTATCTGGGCTGATCCCACTAACAGTGCGTTTTTGGGAACCCTAAACTGCTGGGGACGCTAGTATAGATCTGATCAGATCAGATATTGAGCTGATCAGATACTATACCACTAAGGGGGGTGTATGCTTCACGTGTGGGTGTTAGCGCTACTGGCACTAACCTGACGCTGCCTGGGGTGTGACGCAGACCCTCTCTGACGCTAAAACCTAACTGATATCACCCGCCGGGCGATCAGGGGGTAAGCCTTTATTGGGTTATATACGGCGGGTGCCCTGACACTATAAAAAGCAAACTAACTAACCAGCGTCACCCGTAACACTTATATGATGATCACTGGTGAAAGGGTTAACTAGGGGCAATTAGGGGGTTAAAACCTTTATTAGGTAATATATGGGGGTACCTGACGCTATATAAAAACCTGACGGCGAACCTAAAAAAAAATTACTGGCTACCTATCGGCATCACCGACACTAAGACAACGATCATAAAAACGATTGCTTAGCGACAGTGGTGATAGGGGGTGAAAGGGTTACCTGGGGGGCGATCAGGGGGTTAAACCTTTATTAGATAATATATGGGGGTACCTGACGCTATAAAAACCTGCGGCGAACCTAAAAAAAATTACTGGCTACCGATCAGCATCACCGACGCTAAGACATCGATCAGAAAAATGATCGCATAGTGACGGCGGTGCTAGGGGTGAAAGGGTTACCTGGGGGGTGATCAAGGGGGTTACACCTTTATTAGGTAATATATGGGGGTACCCGACGCTATAAAAACCTGCGGCGAACCTAAAAAAAATTACTGGCTACCGATCAGCATCGCCGACGCTAAGACATCGATCAGAAAAATTATAACTTAGTGACAGTGGTGATAGGGGGTGAAAGGGTTACCTGGGGGGCGATCAAGGGGGTTAAACCTTCATTAGGTAATATATGGGGGTACCCGACGCTATAAAAACCTGCGGCGAACCTAAAAAAAATTACTGGCTACCGATCAGCATCACCGACGCTAAGACATCGATCAGAAAAATGATTGCTTAGTGACAGTGGTGATAGGGAGTGAAAGGGTTATCTGGGGGGTGATCAGGGGGTTAAACCTTTATTAGGGGGGGTTAGGGGGCTACACTGGACCTAAAACTAAATGTAGTGACACTTTTACAGTCACAAATGTCACTGATTGCAGTGATCACTAAATAAATGGTCACTGCAATCAGTGACACTGTGACTGGGGGCTGGGGGTGATCTGGGGGTGTCTGGGGGGGCCTGGGGGGGCGATTTATGTGCCTATGTGTCCTGGTGTCAGTGTGCTGTTTTGTGTACTAACCTGGCATCTTCTCCTGTACGGCGCTCGGTATATGTGAGCGCCCCAGGAGAGATGACATCACTTCCTCCTTCCTGGCAGGCAGGGGAAGCTCTCTCATTCGCCGGGAGCGATCGAGAGGGGGTGGCCGGAATCGAACGGCCGTCCCCTCATGCCGGATCGCTCCCGAAGGTAAAACGACCACCCACTGTAAAAAAGGGGGGTCCGATCGGACCCCCCAACTATACAAAGGTAATCACGTATATGTACGTGATTCTGCCTGTCGGTGCGATTCTGCTGACGTATATTTACAGTGGGCGGTCGTTAAGTGGTTAAAATGACTGCTCCCGGAAAACGTCCGTTTTTAAAATTTCTTTTTGCATTGATACATGTCCCCTGGTGCAGAACCCGGGTTCCCAAACTCTGTTTCGGACAATAACATGGATAATAGTCGTTATAATTAGCACTTTAGAATCCGAACGTTCGCATCCATTGTATTTAATAGGGTTCTAATGTTCGTGCGAACTTTCGGTCCGTTCGCGGGTTCTGGTGCGAACCGAACCCGGGGGTGTTCGGCTCATCACTACTGTGCTGTGATGACTTCCTCCTGGGGCTGTACCCCTGCTGTGCTCATTATGAGGGGCTCCCACCATCCCTGTGCTGTGCTGACTTCATAACGAATGTTCGTAATTGTTACAAAAAGTTAACGAACCTAACGAATATTCGTATCTCGTACAAATCCAAATTGAATTTCGGACACAAATTACAAAATTAAGAACTAACGGGCTACTACAAACCCAGGAAGTCAGCACAGCACCGGGATGGTGGTAGCCTCTTATAATGAGTGAGCACAGCAAGGGTACAGCTCCAGGAAATAAGAACAGCACAGGGATGGTGGGAGCCCCATATAATGAGCACAGCAGGGGTACAGCCCCAGGAGGAAGTCAGCACAGCACCTGTTGTCTCCTTCCGTTTGCAAGTAGGAGTCGTTTGTAAGTTGGATGTTTGAAAGTAGGGGCCTGCCGTATATACTCTACTGAAATTTGCCTCTTACATGTTGGTGTTGCCACAACACTGTGAGCCCTCACAGTTACTCTTGGTGGGCGCTGGAACGCCCTGCTGTGAACTATATCGGGAATTGTAAATACATACCATTGTTGAACAGTGGTAGGAAAAATTGGGCCTTTGGTGGTGGTGGTGTTGCCACAACACTGTAAGCCCTCACAGTTACTCTTGGTGGGCGCAGGAATGGGCCCTGCTGTGAATTATTAGATCAAGAATTGTAATTACATGCCCCTGTTGAACAGGGGCAGAAAAATTGGGCCTTATGCCCCATACACACGATTGTTTTTCATGCCATTAAAAATGCCATTTTTAAAAATGGGCATTAAAACCGATCGTGTGTATGCTCCAGAGCATTTTTAACGACGTGAAAAACGGCCATTAAAAATTTCGAACATGCTCTATTTTTTCACGTCGTTTTTCATGTCGTTTTTTTTAACGACGTGAAAAACGATGGTGTGTATGCTTTGACGAGGTGAAAAAAAATGTGCATGCTCAAAATCAAGTATGAGACAGGAGCGCACGTTCTGGTAAAACTAGCATTTGTAATGGAGATAGCACATTTGTCACGCTGTAACGGACTGAAAAGCAGGAGGCTGAAAAGCGCAAATCGTCGCTCAACAAACTTTACTAACATGAAGGGTGGCACCATCCGAACGGAACTTCCCCTTTATAGTGCCGTCGTACGTGTTGTACGCCACTGCGCTTTGCTTGAACGTTTTTTAAAATGATCGTGTGTACGCAAGACAGGCTTGAGAGGAAACATGAAAAAAAACGACGAGAAAAACGTCGGTTTAAAAAATGGCATGAAAAACGATTGTGTGTACGCCGCATTAGGCACTGGTGCCACAACACTGCAACCCCTCACAGATACTGTACTTGGAGCACAGCAATGAGCCCTGTTGCAAAGTATTGCATCAAAAATTGTAATTACATGCCCCTGTTAAACAGGGGCTGAAAAATTGGGCCTTAGGCACTGGTGCCACAACACTGCAACCCCTCACAGATACTGTACTTGGAGCACAGCAATGAGCCCTGTTGCAAAGTATTGCATCAAAAATTGTAATTACACGCCCCTGTTAAACAGGGGCTGAAAAATTGGGCCTTAGGCACTGGTGCTGCTGCCACGACACTGCAGCCTCTCCCAGATACTCTAGTTGGAGTGCAGGAATGAGCCCTGCTGCAAAGCATTGCATAAAAAAATTGTAATTACATGCCCCTGTTAAACAGGGGCTGAAAAATTGGGCCTTAGGCACTGGTGCTGGTGCCACGACACTACAACCTCTCCCAGATACTCTAGTTGGAGTGCAGGAATGAGCCCTGCTGCAAACAATTGCATAAAAAAATGTAATTACATGCCCCTGTTAAACAGGGGCTGAAAAATTGGGCCTAAGGCACTGGTGGCGGCACCCAGAAACAAAAATGTTCTTCCAAGCTATCATCATCAATCGGATCATTGAGGAGGAGGAGGATAGTCAGTCAACATAACAGGACAGTCACTCAGCATCAGCATCAGTCTTGAAGGGATGTGACATTTGAAAATAAATTAGTCTGTTATATCAGCTTCAGGTGTTTGGTAGCTGGTGGTGATCCAAGACTGGTTCATCTTTATGAAGGTCAGTCGATCAACCGAGTCGGTGGACAGGCGCACCCTGTGATCCGTGACAAATCCTCCAGCAGCACTGAATGTGCGTTTTGAAAGAACGCTGGATGCAGGACAGGCCAGTAGCTCAATTGCATACTGTGCAAGCTCTGACTAAAGAATTGTCTGAACGCATCGGTCAGACGGCCACCTTCCCCACCGCTCCTTCTTTGACTGACCGAAGCCTCAGCAACTCGTTGTCCAGGACCAGGAGTTTGTAACGTCCCAGTCTCTGGGATCGCGTTGCACAGACCTTTCTGCAAGGCCTCCCGGAGTTGTCTCATCCTCTGCTCCCTCTGCGACGGTAAGATAATGTCCGCAACCTTACCCTTGTACCGTGGATCAAGGAGAGTGGCCACTAAGGAGGGGGGGGTGGGAGGGGGGAGATGGACATCTATAAGGGTATAGATGTACGCTGAGTGGGTGAGGAGAGGGGATGTGTGTAGAGTGGAGGTCACTGGTACAGCCCCTAGGGTAGGCCCAGCTGGGCAAAGAGGGAGAGGGTGGGGGAGGAAGGAGAGGGGGAGGGAAGTAAAGGGGGGTAGGGGGGGAGAGGTGGGATAGGGGAGGGGGAAGGAATAGGGGGAAGCAGGATAAGGGAGGGGAGGGGAGACACATTACAATCAAAAATCAGGAGATACGATTTTGAAAATGATTCACAACTAAAAACACAAGCATGGACATATATGTTTTTCAAATACACTAGATGGTATAAAAACACTATTTGTAAGCTTTTGGGTAACACTGCCAATATTAGGTTAATTTTATATAGGTATATATATTCTGGGTTTGATGGTAATTTATTTAGAGGAGTATTTTTTTTATTTGTACAAGTACTACCTCGTTTTTCTCAATGGCCAACGTAAATAAAATGGGCATATTACTTATGACATGGTATGTCAGGGGGTTGGGGGATAAGGTCAAGAGAGATGCAATGTTTAAATACTTCGGTAGATTGCAACCGCAGATAATTTGTCTCCAGGAAACACACATGCGACCTGAATCTGTCCACCTGTTGCGTTCACGAAAATACCCGACGCAATATCATTCCATGTACTCCTCTTACTCCAGGGGAGTCAGTATTCTGGTGTCTGTTAATGTCCCCTTTGAATGCATTCAGCAACAGGTGGACAGAGAGGGCAGATAGGTCTTTTTGCTGTGTAAGCTTAACAGGTTACTATGTATTGTTGCTTCGATTTATATTCCTCCGCCATTTTCGGAGGCGCCTCTTAGAAAGTTGGCGCAACTTATGGCATTATTCCCAGAGGTCCCGGTGTTAGCGTTGGGGGATTATAATAATACCCTATATCCAGGACTGGTTAGAATGCAACTGGTTTCTAGAGGGGCAAGGTCCACAGTCGGTAGGACAGCCTTTGCCTCCTTGCTCTCTGAATTGGGACTACACGATGTCTGGCGGGAGAGACATGATGGGGAGAGATGCTATTCGTGCCATTCCGCTTCACATGGTGGACTCTCCCGGATCCACATGGGTCTAGGAAACAAGGTTTTAATGCAGAGGGTAAGGGACTCCGCCTATGAGCCAAGATTATTGTCAGATCACTCTCCATTTTGGGTACAGCTAGATATTACTGCTACATCGGGCCGCCCACTGTGGAAAGTGAACCCTTTTTGGCTGACCCTGTTCCCGTCCCCAGATGAGACCGTGGGGGCATTGCAGGAATTCTTATATTTTAACAGGGGATCGGCTAGTGCAGCGGTTGTATGGGACTCACTTAAAGCTTTCTTGAGGGGACGTCTCATTAGAGAAATTACAGGTATTAAAAAAGGCTCTAGGAAATGGGAGAACAAAGTACGAGATGAAATGAAAGCTAGAGAACAGGCACTGGTAGCAGACCCCTCCCAAGCTAATCATGACTCCTGGAATGAGGCGCAATCTTTATACAACTCTGTTTTGTTAACAGCAGCAGAGAAGAGGAGATATTTCCATCAGCAGAGTTATTTTGAGGAAGGGGAAAAAACGGGCCATCTTCTTGCCTTGGTGGCTAGAGAACAGCGGGACTCTTCTGGCATTCAGGCTATAAGAGTGGGGTCTGGGGAAACACACACTCTTGGCTCTGAAATCTTAGATGACTTCCATCAGTTTTATAGGGATTTATAGTCCTCTAAAACTAATTATACGGAGTCAGAACTGGCCCGGTTTTTGCAAACTTGCCCATTCCCCCAGCTGTCAGAGGTAGATAGGGAGATGTTAAACCTCCCTATTACATTGACAGAATTGAAAGATTCCCTAGATGAAGCCCCGCACCATAAGTCCCCAGGCTCGGATGGATTACCGGCGGGGGTGTACTCCCAGTATGGAGAGATTCTTCTTCCACCCTTACTGGAGGCCATATCAGAGGCAGCGGAGACAGGTAGCCTGCCAGATAGTATGCAAGAAGCTATAATAATAGTACTCCCCAAGCCAGGCAAAGACAAGCTCCAGCTAGGCACTTATCGCCCGATCTCTTTATTGAATACGGATGTCAAGCTTTTGGCTAGAGTTCTGGCTACGAGACTATCCAAGGTGATTGATAAGCTGATCCATAGAGATCAATCTGGATTTATACCAACACGTTCAACGGCAGATAATATACGACGGCTGTACTGGAATTTACAGGTGCCGGTGGATAGCCCGGGGGGTAGGGCCATTCTGTCGCTGGATGCTGCTAAAGCATTCGATAGTGTGGAGTGGCCCTACCTCCTGGAAATCCTGACAAGATTTGGATTGGGGAAGAAATTCATAACATGGGTGAAGGTGCTTTACTCCAAACCGAGAGCCAGACTCCGTATCAATAACAATCTTTCTTCCTCATTTGAGGTACATAGAGGTACCAGGCAGGGGTGTCCGTTATCCCCACTGCTGTTTGCTTTGGCGTTCGAACCCCTGGCTATCTTGATTCGTACTGCGTCAGAGGTGGTCGGATTTCGTAGGGGTCAAAGGGAGGAAAAAATCTCCTTATATGCGGATGATGCACTTATTTATCTGGGGGATACGGCCGCATCGTTGAAAACAGTGATGGGTATCATAGGAGATTTCAGAGGTTTTTCAGGTTTCACTATAAACTGGTCTAAATCAACAATAATGCCCATAGATCCGTTGACAGAACCACTACCAGCTAGTGCGGAGCAGATCGCCATAACCAAGAACTTTAAATATTTGGGAGTAGTGGTATCCCCAGATCCAGCGGAATATCTTCAGCTGAATCTGGGCCCACTACTGGAAAGACAGAGAGGGAAATGCAATAGCTTGTGCAAGCTCCCTCTGTCAGTGGTGGGACGGGCAAATTTAATAAAAATGGTATGGGCCCCACAGTTATTATATGTTTTTCACAACTCCCCTATGTGGATCCCAAATAAATGGTTCAAACGAATAGATACCCTGATGCGGGATTTGATATGGAAAAAAAAGATAGCCAGGATAAGCTTAACCACCCTGCAATATAGTAAAGACAGGGGGGGATTGGCAGTACCCCACCCCAAAATGTATTGTCTGGCCTCACAGTTCCAGCAGTTGGCGGGATGGGGCAGGGAAGAAAAAGAGGATCCTACAAGTATCCTGGCTCCTACACTAAAGGCAGCATCTCATTTGGAGATGGACTTGCCTAGTATACCACACTCTGGGTATTCTCCTTAAAAAGGTCTGGGGGGAGATCCGGAAGGCTTTGAGGTTAAGGTGGCCCACTGCCCTTTACCCCGATATGGCAAAACCCTAGATATCCAGAGTTACAAGACCTAGAGGGCTTTTCCTCCTGGAAAGAGAGAGGGATTTGTTTTTTTTCGCAACTGTACGAGGGAGAAGTGTTAAAAACATACGAACAGATGTGCCAGGAATTCCAGTTAGCCCCAAGGGGCTTTTATCAATATCTTCAGCTTTGGCATGCTCTGCAGGCACAGCAAATGACACAATCCTTAGTAATATCATCGTCACGTCTGCTGATGGAGGTCCTCCAGGCGGATACCCGGAGAGGACTAATATCAAAAACATATGCGGAATTACTATCCTCAATACAGGACTATGCCTCCCTTAGATGTCGTAGTAAATGGGCAGAAGACATCGGAGATATAGATGGGGACCAGTGGGATATGGCGTTGGACTCTATTCCGACGGTATCTGTATCAGCGTCCCACAAATTATCACAATTATTTATTCTGCATAGGGCCTATAGAACACCAGTACAGCTTTACAAGTGGGGAGGAAGGGATTCCCCCTTGTGCCCAAAGTGCAAAGTACAGCAAGGGGACTTTATACATCTAATTTGGAGGTGCCCAAAACTCCACAGATACTGGGAGGAGGTTTCCCAGAACATCACAAGAGTGGCCCAGGTACCTATACCCTTGGACCCTTTGGTGTACCTGCTTGGGGCGATTGAAGCTGAAAAGTTCCCACAAGGAAGGTACTATATGATAATAAGACTGATGTACCTGGCTAGAAAGCTAATAGCGCGATATTGGATGGCAGAGACGGTTCCCACAGGGAAGCAGTGGTTTGCGTATGTCAATTCCTTGCTTTTCAGAGAACGGCTCGCCTACAGACGTAGAAAGGCAGTGGATAAATTCAATCTTATATGGCAACCATGGCTGGAGGATCCTAGCCTTGTGTCATCACAACTGGTAAAGGATAGGCTCCTGATGTAGAAACCTATGGGGCGGTTGGGGGGGGGGGAATTATAAGTTAAATGCGCCAATGACAAGGCATTCGATTTGGGAGAGTTTGCGAACAGGAGAAAAAACCCAGGTTGTTAAGATTCAAAGGGTTGGGGGGGAGTAAAAGGGAAAAATTAAAATGTCACTGTTGTACTGTAAATTGATTAGGTTTTTTTTTTTTTTTTTGTATGGACAGGAATTTTAATATGCTTTTGTTTATATATCAATGTGTAAGACTAAATGCACAAATCACATGTATTGATTGAGCAAATGAAAAATAAAAGGATTTAAAAAAAAAAACAGGGGCTGAAAAATTGGGCCTTAGCCACTGGTGGCTGCACCCATGAACAAAAATGTTCTTCCAAGCTATCATCATTAGTGATGAGCCGAACACCCCCGGGTTCGGTTCGCACCAGAACTCGCGAACGGACCGAAAGTTCGCACGAACATTAGAACCCTATTAAATACAATGGATGCGAACGTTCGGATTCTAAAGTGCTAATTATAACGACTATTATCCATGTTATTGTCCTAAACAGAGTTTGGGAACCCGGGTTCTGCACCAGGGGACATGTATCAATGCAAAAAGAAGTTTTAAAAACGGACGTTTTCCGGGAGCAGTCATTTTAATGATGCATAAAGTGAAAAAAAAAGTCAAATATTCCTTTAAATATTGTACCTGGGGGGTGTCTAAAGTATGCCTGTGAAGTGCCACGTGTTTCCCGTGTTTAGAACTGTCCCTGCACAAAATAACATTTCTAAAGGAAAAAAAAGCCATTTAAAACTGCTTGCGGCTTTAATGTAATGTCTGGTCCCGGTAATATGGATGAAAATCTTTAAGAAAAATGGCATAGCTACCCCATCAACCCCCCCCCCCCCACCCCAGCCCATTACCAGCCCCTTTGGGTCTTGTATGGATATTAAGGGGAACCCCGCACACAAAATAAAAAAGGCCCTATATACTCTGAACAGCCGTATACAGGTGGTGCATACAAGACAGGGACTGTAGGTTTGTTCTTATGTAGAATCTGTTTGTAATTTTGAACAGCTACATTGTTTAAGTGTAGCTCCAGCCCAAATACCTATTTTTAAGCTTTTTGGAAAACATAGGGAAGGGTTATAACCCCTGTAACATTTGTTTTGCTGTCTGTGCCCCTGTTCAGAACATTTCACCTCACTTTGCGTCCCAATGACAACTGATTTTGAAATGTGGTGTTTTTATTGAAACAAGGATTGGTGATAAAGCATCAGTAGAGAGGAGACACCTTTCTCCCATATTAATTCTTACAGGAGAGAATTTTCCTTCCAAGGGGTAGATTTCCTCTCACTTCCTGTTGTCTTCTTCCGTTTGCAAGTAGTAGTCGTTTGTAAGTTGGATGTTTGAAAGTAGGGACCTGCCGTATATACTCTGCAGAAATTGGCCCCTTAGGTGTTGGTGTTGGCACAACACTGTAAGCACTCACAGTTACTCTTGGTGGGTGCTGGAACGCCCTGCTGTCAACTATTATATCAGGAATTGTAATAACATATAATTGTTGAACAGTGGTAGTAAAAATTGGGCCTTTGATGGTGGTGCTGGTGCCACAACACTGTAAGGCCTGACAGTTACTCTTGGTGGGTGCAGCAATGGGCCGTGCTGTGAATTATTAGATCAATAATTATAATTGCATGCCCCTGTTGAACAGGGGCTGAAAAATTGGGCCTTTGGTGGTGGTGGTGGTGGTGGTGGTGGTGTTGACACAACACTGTAAGGCCTGACAGTTACTCTTGGTGGGCGCAGCAATGGGCCCTGCTGTGAATTATTAGATCAATAATTATAATTGCATGCCCCTGTTGAACAGGGGCTGAAAAATTGGGCCTTTGGTGGTGGTGGTGGTGGTGGTGTTGACACAACACTGTAAGGCCTGACAGTTACTCTTGGTGGGCGCAGCAATGGGCCCTGCTGTGAATTATTAGATCAATAATTATAATTACATGCCCCTGTTGAACAGGGGCTGAAAAATTGGGCCTTAGGCACTGGTGGCACAACACTGCAACCCCTCACAGATACTGTACTTGGAGCACAGCAATGAGGCCTGTTGCAAAGTATTGCATCAAAAATTGTAATTACACGCCCCTGTTAAACAGGGGCTGAAAAATTGGGCCTTAGCCACTGGTGGCGGCACCCATAAACTAAAATGATCTTCCAAGCTATCATCATTAATCGGATCATTGAGGAGGAGGATAGCTAGTCAACATAACAGCACAGGAACTCAGCATCAGCATCAGTCTTGAAGGGATGTGACATTTTAAAATCAATTAGTCTGTTATATCAGCATCAGGTGTGTGGTAGCTGGTGGTGATCCAAGACTGGTTCATCTTGATGAAAGTCAGTCGATCAACCGAGTCGGTGGACAGGCGCACCCTGTGATCTGTGACAAATCCTCCAGCAGCACTGAATGTGCGTTCTGAACGAACGCTGGATGCAGGACAGGCCAGTAGCTCAATTGCATACTGTGCAAGCTCTGGCCAGTGATCCATCCTCAAGACCCAGTAAGCCAGAGGATTTTCGGTGGGGAAGGTGTCCAAGTCTGACCTTGCCCCTAGGTATTCCTGCACCATGTATATCAGACGCTGGCGATGGTTGCTGGAAACGATCATACTTTGGGGCTGCGGACTAAAGAATTGTCTGAACGCATCGGTCAGACGGCCACCTTCCCCACCGCTCCTTCTTTGACTCCCCGAAGCCTCAGCAACTCGTTGTCCAGGACCAGGAGTTTGTAACCTCCCAGTCTCTGGGAACGCGTTGCACAGACCTTTCTGCAAGGCCTCCCGGAGTTGTCTCATCCTCTGATCCCTCTGCGACGGTAACATAAGGTCCGCAACCTTACCCTTGTACCGTGGATCAAGGAGAGTGGCCAGCCAGTAATGGTCCCTCTCCTTGATCCGAAGAATACGAGGATCCTTCCGCAGACTTTGCAGGATCAGGGAGGCCATGCAGCGTAGGTTAGCTGAGGCATTCAGTCCGGAGTCCTCTGGGTCACTAAGGACGACATGATCCGCAGCCACCTCCTCCCAGCCACGTACAAGTCCACTGGTTTCTTGGGACTGTAAATCATCCCTAAAAGACTGCTGCTGATGATGCTGAGTGCCAGCCTCCACCTCCATGCTGACACAATCCTCCTCCTCCTCCTCCTCCTCCTCTTCCTGTGCGATGGGTGGGACAGAAGGAACACTGTCTGGGTAAAGGGGGCCTTGAGAGGCAAGGAAGTCCTCCTCTTCCTGCCTCTGTTCTGCCTCAAGTGCCCTGTCCATTATTCCACGCAGCGTGTGCTCCAACAGGTGGACAAGAGGTACGGTGTCACTGATGCATGCACTGTCACTGCTCACCATCCTCGTTGCCTCCTCAAATGGTGCCAGGACAGTGCATGCATCCCTGATCATGCCCCACTGGCGTGGTGAAAAAAACCCGAGCTCCCCTGACCCTGTCCTGGTGCCGCAGTCGCACAGGTACTCATTGATGGCCCTCTGCTGCGTGTGCAGCCGCTGCAGCATGGCCAACGTTGAGTTCCACCTGGTGGGCATGTCACATATAAGGCGGTTCTTGGGCAGGTTCAACTCCTTTTGCAGCTCAGCCAGGCGAGCACTGGCATTATAAGATCTGCGGAAATGAACACAGACTTTCCTGGCCTGCCTCAGGACATCCTGTAAGCCCGGGTACCTGCCCAAGAACCCGTGCACCACCAGGTTAAGGACGTGAGCCATACAGGGCACATGGGTCAGTTGTCCCTGTCGGAGGGCGGAGAGGAGGTTGGTGCCATTGTCGCAAACCACCATTCCTGGCTTAAGCTGGCGTGGCGTCAACCACCTCTCGGCCTGCCCCTGCAGAGCAGACAGGACCTCTGCCCCAGTGTGGCTCCTGTCCCCCAAACACACCAGCGCAAGCACGGCATGGCATCTTTTTGCCTGCGTACTTGCGTAGCCCCTTGAACGCCTACGGAGCACCGCTGGTTCCGAGGACAAACCACAGGAAGAGGCCATGGAGGAAGAAGAAGAGGAGGGGGTGGAGGAGAGAGGTGTGTCACAACCAGTAGTAGCATTTTGGAGGCGTGGCGGTGGAACAACCTCCAACACTACTGCACCTTGTCCTGCATCCTTCCCAGCTGCCAAAAGAGTGACCCAATGGGCCGTGAAAGAAAGGTAACGTCCCTGTCCATGCCTGCTGGACCATGAGTCAGCGGTAATATGCACCTTACCGCTGACCGCCCTGTCCAGCGAGGCCAAGACATTGCCTTCCACATGCCTGTAGAGAGCCGGAATCGCCTTCCGTGAGAAAAAGTGGCGTTTGGGAACCTGCCACTGAGGAACCGCACATTGCACAAACTCACGGAAGGGGGCCGAGTCTACCAACTGAAAAGGCAGCAGTTGAAGCGCTAGCAATTTAGCCAAGCTAGCATTCAACCGCTGGGCATGTGGATGGCTGGGAGTGAACTTCTTTCGACGGTCCAGCAGCTGGGGCAGGGAAATTTGCCTGCTAGAATCGGACGTCGGTGTACTGCTAGCAGAGTGGCCGCAAGTACTGGGCTGTGACACACCTAATTCTACACCTTCATTCCTCTCAGTGCAGGTTTCAGAGAGGACTGAAGGTATAGTGGGTTTTGAGATCCCAGCTGATGCGGTGCAAGGAGAGGTCCGCTTTGTTCTTTGGTGTGGGTCTTTAAGGTAGGCTTGCCAACGAGCTGCATGGCAGGTCAACATATGTCTGATCAAGCATGTGGTGCCCAAGCGGCTGATGTTTTGGCCACGCGATATACGCTTGAGACATATGTTGCAAACAGCAGCTGTGCGATCTGATGCACTCGCCTCAAAAAAGGCCCACACCAAAGAACTTTTTGAATGACGGGCAGAGGCAGCGCCCTGCACAGGCGGAGTTCTGCGGTGTGATTCCGTCGGTGTGCTGCCCATACGCTGGCCACTCAAGGGCATCCTGCCTCGTTGGAGATGTGCCTCCTCCTCATCCTCCTCCTCCTCCTCTCTCCTATTAGGCACCCACGTGGAGTCAGTGACCTCATCATCCCCTCCCTCCTCATCACTGGAGCCAATCTGGCAGTATGCTGCAGCTGCTGGAGCATGACTGCCAGATTGGTGTCCTTCTTGAGCATCCCCTCTCTCTGCTCTCACGCTACTGCCTTCCTCTAGCTGGGTATCATCATCAGATCCTTCGAAACGCTGGGCATCCTCCTGGAGCACGTACCCAACACTGTGCTCAAACAGTTCGGGGGACTCCTCAGGAGGAGGACATGGTGGGTCTAGGGAAGGATTGACTAATGAAGATAATGATACCAGAGAAGAGAACGCTTTGGCAGCTGCTTTGCCAGTACCCTGAGCCTGGGTGAGAGAGGATGAGGAGGATGAGGTGGGCTTGGTCATCCACTCTACCAAGTCTTCGGCATGAAAAGAAGGACAAGCGTGTCCCATGGCCATGTGCTGATGACAATGCACCGCGTCCACGACCAGCACTCTTGCCCCCAGACACAGAGCCTGCTTGCCCTCTTTTTTTGCCTCCTGAATGTCTGCCTCTCCTTGTTTGCCTTCCAGACATTTTAATGGATGGCCTGCAGGGAGATGGGACCTCTCTGTCCCTACAAACAAGATTTAGCACAGAATAGCACACTGATAGTTTCCACGAGTGTCCTTCTCTGTCCCTAAACTCAAGGATTTCAAATATGGTTCAGCAAGATTGGTTTAGAACAGAATAGCACACTGACACTTTCCCTCACTGTACCTCTCTGTCCCTAAACTCAAGGATTTCAAATATGGTTCAGCAAGATTGGTTTAGAACAGAATAGCACACTGTCAGTTTCAGTCACTGTACCTCTCTGTCCCTACAAACAAGATTTAGCACAGAATAGCACACTGATAGTTTCCACGAGTGTCCTTCTCTGTCCCTAAACTCAAGGATTTCAAATATGGTTCAGCAAGATTGGTTTAGAACAGAATAGCACACTGACACTTTCCCTCACTGTACCTCTCTGTCCCTAAACTCAAGGATTTCAAATATGGTTCAGCAAGATTGGTTTAGAACAGAATAGCACACTGTCAGTTTCACTCACTGTACCTCTCTGTCCCTACAAACAAGATTTAGCACAGAATAGCACACTGATAGTTTCCACGAGTGTCCTTCTCTGTCCCTAAACTCAAGGATTTCAAATATGGTTCAGCAAGATTGGTTTAGAACAGAATAGCACACTGACACTTTCCCTCACTGTACCTCTCTGTCCCTAAACTCAAGGATTTCAAATATGGTTCAGAAAGATTGGTTTAGAACAGAATAGCACACTGTCAGTTTCAGTCACTGTACCTCTCTGTCCCTACAAACAAGATTTAGCACAGAATAGCACACTGATAGTTTCCACGAGTGTCCTTCTCTGTCCCTAAACTCAAGGATTTCAAATATGGTTCAGCAAGATTGGTTTAGAACAGAATAGCACACTGTCAGTTTCACTCACTGTCCTACTCTGTCCCTACAAACAAGATTTAGCACAGAATAGCACACTGATAGTTTCCACGGGTGTCCGTCTCTGTCCCTAAACTCAAGGATTTCAAATATGGTTCAGCAAGATTGGTTTAGAACAGAATAGCACACTGTCAGTTTCACTCACTGTCCTACTCTGTCCCTACAAACAAGATTTAGCACAGAATAGCACACTGATAGTTTCCACGAGTGTCCTTCTCTGTCCCTAAACTCAAGGATTTCAAATATGGTTCAGCAAGATTGGTTTAGAACAGAATAGCACACTGACACTTTCCCTCACTGTACCTCTCTGTCCCTAAACTCAAGGATTTCAAATATGGTTCAGCAAGATTGGTTTAGAACAGAATAGCACACTGTCAGTTTCACTCACTGTACCTCTCTGTCCCTACAAACAAGATTTAGCACAGAATAGCACACTGATAGTTTCCACGAGTGTCCTTCTCTGTCCCTAAACTCAAGGATTTCAAATATGGTTCAGCAAGATTGGTTTAGAACAGAATAGCACACTGACACTTTCCCTCACTGTACCTCTCTGTCCCTAAACTCAAGGATTTCAAATATGGTTCAGAAAGATTGGTTTAGAACAGAATAGCACACTGTCAGTTTCAGTCACTGTACCTCTCTGTCCCTACAAACAAGATTTAGCACAGAATAGCACACTGATAGTTTCCACGAGTGTCCTTCTCTGTCCCTAAACTCAAGGATTTCAAATATGGTTCAGCAAGATTGGTTTAGAACAGAATAGCACACTGTCAGTTTCACTCACTGTCCTACTCTGTCCCTACAAACAAGATTTAGCACAGAATAGCACACTGATAGTTTCCACGAGTGTCCTTCTCTGTCCCTAAACTCAGGGATTTCAAATATGGTTCAGCAAGATTGGTTTAGAACAGAATAGCACACTGTCAGTTTCACTCACTGTCCTACTCTGTCCCTACAAACAAGATTTAGCACAGAATAGCACACTGATAGTTTCCACGAGTGTCCTTCTCTGTCCCTAAACTCAAGGATTTCAAATATGGTTCAGCAAGATTGGTTTAGAACAGAATAGCACACTGACACTTTCCCTCACTGTACCTCTCTGTCCCTAAACTCAAGGATTTCAAATATGGTTCAGCAAGATTGGTTTAGAACAGAATAGCACACTGTCAGTTTCACTCACTGTCCTACTCTGTCCCTACAAACAAGATTTAGCACAGAATAGCACACTGATAGTTTCCACGAGTGTCCTTCTCTGTCCCTAAACTCAAGGATTTCAAATATGGTTCAGCAAGATTGGTTTAGAACAGAATAGCACACTGTCAGTTTCACTCACTGTCCTACTCTGTCCCTACAAACAAGATTTAGCACAGAATAGCACACTGATAGTTTCCACGGGTGTCCTTCTCTGTCCCTAAACTCAAGGATTTCAAATATGGTTCAGCAAGATTGGTTTAGAACAGAATAGCACACTGTCAGTTTCACTCACTGTCCTACTCTGTCCCTACAAACAAGATTTAGCACAGAATAGCACACTGATAGTTTCCACGAGTGTCCTTCTCTGTCCCTAAACTCAAGGATTTCAAATATGGTTCAGCAAGATTGGTTTAGAACAGAATAGCACACTGTCAGTTTCACTCACTGTCCTACTCTGTCCCTACAAACAAGATTTAGCACAGAATAGCACACTGATAGTTTCCACGAGTGTCCTTCTCTGTCCCTAAACTCAAGGATTTCAAATATGGTTCAGCAAGATTGGTTTAGAACAGAATAGCACACTGACACTTTCCCTCACTGTACCTCTCTGTCCCTAAACTCAAGGATTTCAAATATGGTTCAGCAAGATTGGTTTAGAACAGAATAGCACACTGTCAGTTTCAGTCACTGTACCTCTCTGTCCCTACAAACAAGATTTAGCACAGAATAGCACACTGATAGTTTCCACGAGTGTCCTTCTCTGTCCCTAAACTCAAGGATTTCAAATATGGTTCAGCAAGATTGGTTTAGAACAGAATAGCACACTGACACTTTCCCTCACTGTACCTCTCTGTCCCTAAACTCAAGGATTTCAAATATGGTTCAGCAAGATTGGTTTAGAACAGAATAGCACACTGTCAGTTTCACTCACTGTACCTCTCTGTCCCTACAAACAAGATTTAGCACAGAATAGCACACTGATAGTTTCCACGAGTGTCCTTCTCTGTCCCTAAACTCAAGGATTTCAAATATGGTTCAGCAAGATTGGTTTAGAACAGAATAGCACACTGACACTTTCCCTCACTGTACCTCTCTGTCCCTAAACTCAAGGATTTCAAATATGGTTCAGAAAGATTGGTTTAGAACAGAATAGCACACTGTCAGTTTCAGTCACTGTACCTCTCTGTCCCTACAAACAAGATTTAGCACAGAATAGCACACTGATAGTTTCCACGAGTGTCCTTCTCTGTCCCTAAACTCAAGGATTTCAAATATGGTTCAGCAAGATTGGTTTAGAACAGAATAGCACACTGTCAGTTTCACTCACTGTCCTACTCTGTCCCTACAAACAAGATTTAGCACAGAATAGCACACTGATAGTTTCCACGGGTGTCCGTCTCTGTCCCTAAACTCAAGGATTTCAAATATGGTTCAGCAAGATTGGTTTAGAACAGAATAGCACACTGTCAGTTTCACTCACTGTCCTACTCTGTCCCTACAAACAAGATTTAGCACAGAATAGCACACTGATAGTTTCCACGAGTGTCCTTCTCTGTCCCTAAACTCAAGGATTTCAAATATGGTTCAGCAAGATTGGTTTAGAACAGAATAGCACACTGACACTTTCCCTCACTGTACCTCTCTGTCCCTAAACTCAAGGATTTCAAATATGGTTCAGCAAGATTGGTTTAGAACAGAATAGCACACTGTCAGTTTCACTCACTGTACCTCTCTGTCCCTACAAACAAGATTTAGCACAGAATAGCACACTGATAGTTTCCACGAGTGTCCTTCTCTGTCCCTAAACTCAAGGATTTCAAATATGGTTCAGCAAGATTGGTTTAGAACAGAATAGCACACTGACACTTTCCCTCACTGTACCTCTCTGTCCCTAAACTCAAGGATTTCAAATATGGTTCAGAAAGATTGGTTTAGAACAGAATAGCACACTGTCAGTTTCAGTCACTGTACCTCTCTGTCCCTACAAACAAGATTTAGCACAGAATAGCACACTGATAGTTTCCACGAGTGTCCTTCTCTGTCCCTAAACTCAAGGATTTCAAATATGGTTCAGCAAGATTGGTTTAGAACAGAATAGCACACTGTCAGTTTCACTCACTGTCCTACTCTGTCCCTACAAACAAGATTTAGCACAGAATAGCACACTGATAGTTTCCACGAGTGTCCTTCTCTGTCCCTAAACTCAGGGATTTCAAATATGGTTCAGCAAGATTGGTTTAGAACAGAATAGCACACTGTCAGTTTCACTCACTGTCCTACTCTGTCCCTACAAACAAGATTTAGCACAGAATAGCACACTGATAGTTTCCACGAGTGTCCTTCTCTGTCCCTAAACTCAAGGATTTCAAATATGGTTCAGCAAGATTGGTTTAGAACAGAATAGCACACTGACACTTTCCCTCACTGTACCTCTCTGTCCCTAAACTCAAGGATTTCAAATATGGTTCAGCAAGATTGGTTTAGAACAGAATAGCACACTGTCAGTTTCACTCACTGTCCTACTCTGTCCCTACAAACAAGATTTAGCACAGAATAGCACACTGATAGTTTCCACGAGTGTCCTTCTCTGTCCCTAAACTCAAGGATTTCAAATATGGTTCAGCAAGATTGGTTTAGAACAGAATAGCACACTGTCAGTTTCACTCACTGTCCTACTCTGTCCCTACAAACAAGATTTAGCACAGAATAGCACACTGATAGTTTCCACGGGTGTCCTTCTCTGTCCCTAAACTCAAGGATTTCAAATATGGTTCAGCAAGATTGGTTTAGAACAGAATAGCACACTGTCAGTTTCACTCACTGTCCTACTCTGTCCCTACAAACAAGATTTAGCACAGAATAGCACACTGATAGTTTCCACGAGTGTCCTTCTCTGTCCCTAAACTCAAGGATTTCAAATATGGTTCAGCAAGATTGGTTTAGAACAGAATAGCACACTGTCAGTTTCACTCACTGTCCTACTCTGTCCCTACAAACAAGATTTAGCACAGAATAGCACACTGATAGTTTCCACGAGTGTCCTTCTCTGTCCCTAAACTCAAGGATTTCAAATATGGTTCAGCAAGATTGGTTTAGAACAGAATAGCACACTGACACTTTCCCTCACTGTACCTCTCTGTCCCTAAACTCAAGGATTTCAAATATGGTTCAGCAAGATTGGTTTAGAACAGAATAGCACACTGTCAGTTTCACTCACTGTACCTCTCTGTCCCTGCAAACAAGATTTAGCACAGAATAGCACACTGATAGTTTCCATGAGTGTCCTTCTCTGTCCCTAAACTCAAGGATTTCAAATATGGTTCAGCAAGATTGGTTTAGAACAGAATAGCACACTGACACTTTCCCTCACTGTACCTCTCTGTCCCTAAACTCAAGGATTTCAAATATGGTTCAGCAAGATTGGTTTAGAACAGAATAGCACACTGTCAGTTTCAGTCACTGTACCTCTCTGTCCCTACAAACAAGATTTATCACAGAATAGCACACTGATAGTATCCACGAGTGTCCTTCTCTGTCCCTAAACTCAAGGATTTCAAATATGGTTCAGCAAGATTGGTTTAGAACAGAATAGCACACTGTCAGTTTCACTCACTGTCCTACTCTGTCCCTACAAACAAGATTTAGCACAGAATAGCACACTGATAGTTTCCACGGGTGTCCTTCTCTGTCCCTAAACTCAAGGATTTCAAATATGGTTCAGCAAGATTGGTTTAGAACAGAATAGCACACTGTCAGTTTCACTCACTGTCCTACTCTGTCCCTACAAACAAGATTTAGCACAGAATAGCACACTGATAGTTTCCACGAGTGTCCTTCTCTGTCCCTAAACTCAAGGATTTCAAATATGGTTCAGCAAGATTGGTTTAGAACAGAATAGCACACTGTCAGTTTCACTCACTGTCCTACTCTGTCCCTACAAACAAGATTTAGCACAGAATAGCACACTGATAGTTTCCACGAGTGTCCTTCTCTGTCCCTAAACTCAAGGATTTCAAATATGGTTCAGCAAGATTGGTTTAGAACAGAATAGCACACTGACACTTTCCCTCACTGTACCTCTCTGTCCCTAAACTCAAGGATTTCAAATATGGTTCAGCAAGATTGGTTTAGAACAGAATAGCACACTGTCAGTTTCACTCACTGTACCTCTCTGTCCCTGCAAACAAGATTTAGCACAGAATAGCACACTGATAGTTTCCACAAGTGTCCTTCTCTGTCCCTAAACTCAAGGATTTCAAATATGGTTCAGCAAGATTGGTTTAGAACAGAATAGCACACTGACACTTTCCCTCACTGTACCTCTCTGTCCCTAAACTCAAGGATTTCAAATATGGTTCAGCAAGATTGGTTTAGAACAGAATAGCACACTGTCAGTTTCAGTCACTGTACCTCTCTGTCCCTACAAACAAGATTTATCACAGAATAGCACACTGATAGTATCCACGAGTGTCCTTCTCTGTCCCTAAACTCAAGGATTTCAAATATGGTTCAGCAAGATTGGTTTAGAACAGAATAGCACACTGTCAGTTTCACTCACTGTCCTACTCTGTCCCTACAAACAAGATTTAGCACAGAATAGCACACTGATAGTTTCCACGAGTGTCCTTCTCTGTCCCTAAACTCAGGGATTTCAAATATGGTTCAGCAAGATTGGTTTAGAACAGAATAGCACACTGTCAGTTTCACTCACTGTCCTACTCTGTCCCTACCAACAAGATTTAGCACAGAATAGCACACTGATAGTTTCCACGAGTGTCCTTCTCTGTCCCTAAACTCAAGGATTTCAAATATGGTTCAGCAAGATTGGTTTAAAACAGAATAGCACACTGACACTTTCCCTCACTGTACCTCTCTGTCCCTAAACTCAAGGATTTCAAATATGGTTCAGCAAGATTGGTTTAGAACAGAATAGCACACTGTCAGTTTCACTCACTGTACCTCTCTGTCCCTACAAACAAGATTTAGCACAGAATAGCACACTGATAGTTTCCACGAGTGTCCTTCTCTGTCCCTAAACTCAAGGATTTCAAATATGGTTCAGCAAGATTGGTTTAGAACAGAATAGCACACTGTCAGTTTCACTCACTGTCCTACTCTGTCCCTACAAACAAGATTTAGCACAGAATAGCACACTGATAGTTTCCACGAGTGTCCTTCTCTGTCCCTAAACTCAAGGATTTCAAATATGGTTCAGCAAGATTGGTTTAGAACAGAATAGCACACTGACACTTTCCCTCACTGTACCTCTCTGTCCCTAAACTCAAGGATTTCAAATATGGTTCAGCAAGATTTGTTTAGAACAGAATAGCACACTGTCAGTTTCACTCACTGTACCTCTCTGTCCCTACAAACAAGATTTAGCACAGAATAGCACACTGACACTTTCCCTCACTGTACCTCTCTGTCCCTAAACTCAAGGATTTCAAATATGGTTCAGCAAGATTGGTTTAGAACAGAATAGCACACTGTCAGTTTCACTCACTGTACCTCTCTGTCGCTACAAACAAGATTTAGCACAGAATAGCACACTGACACTTTCCCTCACTGTACCTCTCTGTCCCTAAACTCAAGGATTTCAAATATGGTTCAGCAAGATTGGTTTAGAACAGAATAGCACACTGTCAGTTTCACTCACTGTCCTACTCTGTCCCTACAAACAAGATTTAGCACAGAATAGCACACTGTCAGTTTCACTCACTGTACCTCTCTGTCCCTACAAACAAGATTTAGCACAGAATAGCACACTGATAGTTTCCACGAGTGTCCTTCTCTGTCCCTAAACTCAAGGATTTCAAATATGGTTCAGCAAGATTGGTTTAGAACAGAATAGCACACTGTCAGTTTCACTCACTGTCCTACTCTGTCCCTACAAACAAGATTTAGCACAGAATAGCACACTGATAGTTTCCACGAGTGTCCTTCTCTGTCCCTAAACTCAAGGATTTCAAATATGGTTCAGCAAGATTGGTTTAGAACAGAATAGCACACTGTCAGTTTCACTCACTGTACCTCTCTGTCCCTACAAACAAGATTTAGAACAGAATAGCACACTGACACTTTCCCTCACTGTACCTCTCTGTCCCTAAACTCAAGGATTTCAAATATGGTTCAGCAAGATTGGTTTAGAACAGAATAGCACACTGTCAGTTTCACTCACTGTACCTCTCTGTCCCTACAAACAAGATTTAGCACAGAATAGCACACTGACACTTTCCCTCCTGTACCTCTCTGTCCCTAAACTCAAGGATTTCAAATATGGTTCAGCAAGATTGGTTTAGAACAGAATAGCACACTGTCAGTTTCACTCACTGTACCTCTCTGTCCCTACAAACAAGATTTAGCACAGAATAGCACACTGACACTTTCCCTCACTGTACCTCTCTGTCCCTAAACTCAAGGATTTCAAATATGGTTCAGCAAGATTGGTTTAGAACAGAATAGCACACTGTCAGTTTCACTCACTGTCCTACTCTGTCCCTACAAACAAGATTTAGCACAGAATAGCACACTGACACTTTCCCTCACTGTACCTCTCTGTCCCTAAACTCAAGGATTTCAAATATGGTTCAGCAAGATTGGTTTAGAACAGAATAGCACACTGTCAGTTTCACTCACTGTCCTACTCTGTCCCTACAAACAAGATTTAGCACAGAATAGCACACTGACACTTTCCCTCACTGTACCTCTCTGTCCCTAAACTCAAGGATTTCAAATATGGTTCAGCAAGATTGGTTTAGAACAGAATAGCACACTGACACTTTCCCTCACTGTACCTCTCTGTCCCTACAAACAAGGTTTAGCACAGAATAACACACTGACACTCTCCCTACCTATCCTTATTTGTCCCTAAACACAAGGAATCCAGGATTAGTAAAGGAAAAAAAATGACACTGTCCCTGCCTATGCTTCTCTTTCCCTGCTCCGGAACACACTACACAAGGCCGCCGCGCTGGCGGCCTTTTATAGTGTGGGGCGTGTACTAAACCCCCTCAAGAATAATTGGCCTCAGGCATCCTGCCTGTGGCCAATCATTGCTCTCCTCGCTGCCGGCGCTGTGATTGTCCAAGCATGCGGGGTCACAGTGCATGCTTGGCCAATCACAGCGCCTGGATGACACTGCGATGGCGTAGTGCATTGTGGGCCGTTCGCGTCACTCGAATTTGGCGCGAACGGCCTAAATCGTTCGATCTTCGTCGAACGATCGAACAGCCGATGTTCGAGTCGAACGTATGTTCGACTCGAACACGAAGCTCATCCCTAATCATCATGAATCGGATAATTGAGGAGGAGGAGGATAGTCAGTCAACATTACAGGACAGTCACTCAGCATCAGCATAGGCAGTCTTGAAGGGATGTGACATTTTAAAATAAATTATTCTGTTATATCAGCTTCAGGTGCTTGGTAGCTGGTGGTGATCCAAGACTGGTTCATCTTTATGAAGGTCAGTCGATCAACCGAGTCGGTGGACAGGCGCACCCTGTGATCCGTGACAAAACCTCCAGCAGCACTGAATGTGCGTTCCGAAAGAACGCTGGATGCAGGACAGGCCAGTAGCTCAATTGCATACTGTGCAAGCTCTGGCCAGTGATCCATCCTCAAGACCCAGTAAGCCAGAGGATTTTCGGTGGGAAAGGTGTCCAAGTCTGACCTTGCCCCTAGGTATTCCTGCACCATGTATATCAGACGCTGGCGATGGTTGCTGGAACCGATCATACCTTGGGGCTGCGGACTAAAAAATTGTCTGAACGCATCGGTCAGACGGCCACCTTCTCCGCCGCTCCTTCTGCTACTGACCGAAGCCTCAGCAACTCGTTGTCCAGGACCAGGAGTTTGTAACCTCCCAGTCTCTGGGAACGCGTTGCACAGACCTTTCTGCAAGGCCTCCCGGAAATGTCTCATCCTCTGCTCCCTCTGCGACGGTAAGATAAGGTCCGCAACCTTACCCTTGTACCGTGGATCGAGGAGAGTGGCCAGCCAGTAATGGTCCCTCTCCTTGATCCGAAGAATACGAGGATCCTTCCTCAGACTTTGCAAGATCAGGGAGGCCATGCAGCGTAGGTTAGCTGAGGCATTCAGTCCGGAGTCCTCTGGGTCACTAAGGACGACATGATCCGCAGCCACCTCCTCCCAGCCACGTACAAGTCCACGGGTTTCTTGGGACTGTAAATCATCCCTAAAAGACTGCTGCTGTTGATGCTGAGTGCCAGGCTCCACCTCCATGCTGACACAATCCTCCTCCTCCTCCTCGTCCTCTTCCTGTGCGATGGGTGGGACTGAAGGAACACTGTCTGGGTAAAGGGGGCCTTGAGAGGCAAGGAAGTCCTCCTCTTCCTGCCTCTGTTCTGCCTCAAGTGCCCTGTCCATTATTCCACGCAGCGTATGCTCCAACAGGTGGACAAGAGGTACAGTGTCACTGATGCATGCACTGTCACTACTCACCATCCTCGTGGCCTCCTTAAATGGTGCCAGGACAGTGCATGCATCCCTGATCATGCCCCACTGGCGTGGTGAAAAAAAACCGAGCTCCCCTGACCCTGTCCTGGTGCCGTAGTCGCACAGGTACTCATTGATGGCTCTCTGCTGCGTGTGCAGCTGCTGCAGCATGGCCAACGTTGAGTTCCACCTGGTGGGCATGTCACATATAAGGCGGTTCTTGGGCAGGTTCAACTCCTTTTGCAGCTCAGCCAGCCGAGCACTGGCATTATATGATCTGCGGAAATGCACACAGACTTTCCCGGCCTGCCTCAGGACATCCTGTAAGCCCGGGTACCTGCCCAAGAACCGCTGCACCACCAGGTTAAGGACGTGAGCCACACAGGGCACATGGGTCAGTTGTCCCTGTCGGAGGGCGGAGAGGAGGTTGGTGCCATTGTCGCAAACCACCATTCCTGCCTTAAGCTGGCGTGGCGTCAACCACCTCTCAGCCTGCCCCTGCAGAGCTGACAGAACCTCTGCCCCAGTGTGGCTCCTGTCCCCCAAACACACCAGCGCAAGCACGGCATGGCATCTTTTTGCCTGCGTACTTGCGTAGCCCCTTGAACGCCTACGGATCACCGCTGGTTCCAAGGACAAAGCACAGGAAGAGGCCATGGAGGAAGAAGAAGAGGAGGGGGTGGAGGAGAGAGGTGTGTCACAACCAGTAGTAGCATTTTGGAGGCGTGGCGGCGGGACATCCTCCAACACTACTGCACCTTGTCCTGCATCCTTCCCAGCTGCCAAAAGAGTGACCCAATGGGCCGTGAAAGAAAGGTAACGTCCCTGTCCATGCCTGCTGGACCATGAGTCAGCGGTAATATGCACCTTACCGCTGACCGCCCTGTCCAGCGAGGCATGGACATTGCCTTCCACATGCCGGTAGAGAGCCGGAATCACCTTCCGTGAGAAAAAGTGGCGTTTGGGAACCTGCCACTGAGGAACCGCACATTGCACAAACTCACGGAAGGGGGCCGAGTCTACCAACTGAAAAGGCAGCAGTTGAAGTGCTAGCAATTTAGCCAAGCTAGCATTCAACCGCTGGGCATGTGGATGGCTGGGAGTGAACTTCTTTTGACGGTCCAGCAGCTGGGGCAGGGAAATTTGCCTGCTATAATCGGACGTGGGTGTACTGCTAGCAGAGTGCCCGCAAGTACTTGGCGGTGACACACCTAATTCTACACCTTCATTCCTCTCAGTGCAGGTTTCAGAGAGGACTGAAGGTACAGTGGGGTTGGAGATCCCAGCTAATGAGGAGCAAGGAGAGGTCCGCTTTGTTCTTTGGTGTGGGTCTTTAAGGTACGCTTGCCAACGAGCTGCATGGCAGGTCAACATATGTCTGGTCAAGCATGTGGTGCCCAAGCGGCTGATGTTTTGGCCACGCGAAATACGCTTGAGACAAATGTTGCAAACAGCAGCGGTGCGATCTGATGCACTCGACTCAAAAAAGGCCCACACCAAAGAACTTTTGGAATAATGGGCAGAGGCAGCGCCCTGCACAGGCGGAGCTCTGCGGTGTGATTCAGTCGGTGTGCTGCCCTTATGCTGGCCCCCTGAGGGCATCCTGCCTCATTGGAGATGTGCCTCTTCCTCATACTCCTCCTCCTCCTTTCTCCTATCAGGCACCCACATGGAGTCAGTGACCTCATCATCCCCTCCCTCCTCATCACTGGAGCCAATCTGGCAGTATGCTGCAGCTGCTGGAACATGACTGCCAGATTGCTGTCCTTCTTGAGCATCCCCTCTCTCTGCTCTCACGCTACTGCCTTCCTCTAGCTGGGTATTATCTTCAGACCCTTCGAAACACTGGGCATCCTCCTGGAGCATGTACCCAACACTGTGCTCAAACAGTTCGGGGGACTCCTCAGGAGGACACGGTGGGTCTAGGGAAGGAGTGACTGATGATGACCTTGATACGAGGGAAGAGGATGCTTTGGCAGCTGCTTTGTCAGTATCCTGAGCCTGGGTGAGAGAGGATAAGGAGGATGAGGAGGACTTGGTCATCCACTCTACCAAGTCTTCGGCATGATGCGGCTCAACACGTCCAGCTGCCGAAAATAAGGACAAGCGTGTCCCATGGCCACGTGCTGATGACGATGCACCGCGTCCACGACCAGCACTGTTGTCTCTAGACACAGAGCCTGCTTGCCCTCTTTTATTGGCTTGTGACTGTCTTCCTCTCCTTGTTGGCCTTCCAGACATTGTAATGGCCTGCAGGGAGATGGGAAAACCAGCAATTGGGTAGTGTATATTGTGCTGGAGGCACACAACACCCACTAACTCCAGCAGATGCCTTTATTAGAGAACTGCAATGACAGGTATATACAGGTGTATACTGTACTAGGGCACACAACAACCACTAACTCCAGCAGATGCCTTTATTAGAGAACAGCAATGACGGGTATATACAGGTGTATACTGTACTAGGGCACACAACACCCATTAACTACAGCAGATGCCTTTATTAGAGAACAGCAATGACGGGTATATACAGGTGTATACTGTACTAGGGCACACAACACCCACTAACTCCAGCAGATGCCTTTATTAGAGAACAGCAATGACGGGTATATACAGGTGTATACTGTGCTGGGGCACACAACACCCACTAACTGCTGCAGATGCCTGAGAAAAGAACACACTGTCCCTGCCTGCCTATCTAGCTTAGAGAATAGCAATGAACAGCAACTCCTGCAGATGCCTGAGAAAAGAACACACTGTCCCTGCCTGCCTATCTAGCTTAGAGAACAGCAATGAACAGCAACTCCTGCAGATGCCTAGGAAAATAACACACTGTCTCTGCCTGCCTATCTAGCTTAGAGAACAGCAATGAACAGAAACTCCTGCAGATGCTCATCCCTACTCACAGCACAAGACACAGTCCAATCACCCTCCAGGTTCAATAACCAGTCTAGGGATATGATTTTCTGATGCTTTATTGTAGAACTTGGATAGGTAGTGGGTAATGATAGGATATTCCAGTAACCCTTAGCAACAATACGGGGACACTGAACTTTTTTTGCAGATCTATGAGACAAGCCCTTGTAGAACTAAAGAGTGGACTGGATTTTGAAGTAGTGACTTGAAGAAATGTATCTTCCGCTCTCTGAACAGTACAAGCAAAGTCCTTTCACTAGAAATTTAAATAGACTAAGATCTTCAAGATACATTGAACCTGCTGACTCTAGTTCATGAGGGATTGCCTCAGCACACAGTCTCTAGGATCTCTCTCACCAGTCTGTCCTTAGAAATATTCTTTGAATATCCGCGTGACACTTCCACCCTGTGATACCAGACTGGATCCTCAGATGATATTCCCTTAGTCAGCTTTCAGCAAAGCAGGCCTGCAGGTTGCCCACCTGTGGCATTGTTAACCGCATGGCACATGGCAGAATGGTCTAGGGGGTTAGCATCACACATTAAAAATCACCACATTAAAGAAGAACACTAATACCGGTAGTAAGGTGGCCTATCTTATAGTACTTAGTTCTTTTTTATACTACTGGCAATTGGAAGATCAGTCAAAAAGTCTGCCAGAAGAAGAGACCCTAAATTGTAGTTGAATAGCTCATGCTCAACACAAGAGTATTTGTAATCCGAAGAAAAGCCCCAAGAGCATTCTGGGTGGATTCTCCTGATCGTAGTAAAATAAGAAGGCCACCAAAAAGTCTACTACAAGAAAAAGAGTGTCTAAACTGCTGTAGAGGTGTCCTCGGGTCAGCAGCCCCATCCTGGGAAGACAGGCTAGAGATCATGCCACTTTAATAAAGTTCAAGCCTGTGCTTTCTCCCTTTATAAATTTCTCAAACGCAAGTCTCATGCAGATTTTATGGAGTTCTCTCCTCTGCTTGCAGAACTCACAGTTTTTCCAGGCTTACTGTTCTGCATTCTGCAGCCTGCATCATGTTGCAGCTCTCTCCAGGCCCTGTACACTATAGCTATCTTTCTCAGCACAACACAACAGCCCTGTTCTCTGTTCTCTCTGCACTGAAGCCTTGCAGTCCCCATTCCAGTCCAAAGAGCAGGTCCAGTCCTTCTGCTTGCACCAGTGGGCAGGGCTAACATTTTATCTCAGGAAGGCAGCCAATCCCAGTCCAGCTCTTGTCTTCAGCAAAATGGCCACTGCTGCTTCTTTACTTAGGAAACTTCCTGGCACTGGTGGATGGATCTAAAAGTTTGGCCAGGTCTACACTTCTAACAAATTATTATTGGCTGCAGCATAATAGACCAAAACAAAAAAACAAAACAAAAAATGAGCACTTAATTTGCTTTCAGGTGCCACCTAATATTGTTGAAGGTCAGGATAGAATTTTATTTTGTCTTCAGGGTCCTTCCATTTTATGTATCCACTGTCTGCCAAGTGAATCTCCAATCTCACTGGCATGTGGTTGGCAAGCTGCAGATTCCCTTGCAGTACATCATAGAAGGTGGAGAAATGTATCTATGATGGAGATGGATGAGGGGAAAAAAAGACTTCAGTAAAGGGGGCATATGCTGAAGGCAGAAGAGACAAGTAAGGGGGGATCCTTCCGGTAGCTGGGCAATGCAGAGGACACTAAAAAGTAAAGATGAATGAACCAAGCAAAATTTGGTTCTCAGGACATTCGACAAACATAGCACCTAAATCAAACTGAAGACTATGAAAACCAATTTTTTTTATTCTTGGTACTTTTTTCCCTGGACTTTTGCAAAACTAATTTGCAAGCTTTTCAGAAAAAAAAAAAACAGTGTAGGTAAAATATCATTGAGCAGGGAGCAGGGTTTTTTTTAAGGGCGACATTAAAAATACACAATTATATTGAATAACATGATTGGGGAATGCCTTAACTTTACACATGGAGTGATGCACCAGTACAATGTAGTATTTAAAAAAAAAGGGACATTTAGAAAGAAAAAAACAGCTGTCACTAATTTACATTTCCCAATTGCTTTGTTCTGTTTGTAAACAAAGCAACTGGGGGATTCCCTTCAATGTCCACCAGACCTTTATCCTTGATGATGGTTTGGTATCGATTTTAAGGAGGAACTTAATTCAAACAATAAAAAAACTGTATGTAGTACACACACACACTGACACACAAATCCATACCAGACCTTTATCCTCGAAAATAATCTAGTATGGGTTTTAGGGGAGAATCCTATTCAAACCAAAGAAAGATGTGGTGTCTCTGGCTGGCCATGAGATGGGGGACAGTGAGCATGCAACCCTCTTCTGAAGCATACCATGCCCTTAACAAGTAGAGAGCATCCTGCCCCCACAGACCAGACACAATATCTCCATGTTGATGGGGACAAAGGCTGCATCCCCAGGCATCCCTGGCCTAGAGGATTTGGATGTCTTTGAGGGATGGGGGATTACCAGATTCTGGAAGCCCCTTTAGACTAAGAAGTCACCCACCATGTGAATAGGTAAAGGATACATAGTAGGATGCTGGTGGCCACCTGTGTCCTAGAAACCAAGAGTATTGTGGGGCAGTTTGTAACCAAGCAACAAATAAGGCTTGCAGCTCACACAGCAAGCTGGTTGGCTGGCAACCAATGAGGTGGGGAAGCCCTGAGCAGGAAATTGTAATTTTGCTGCCACTAAATTAATGACTTCTAGCTGCAGAAGCAGAAGATTTGGGGGTTCAACTGGCCATATCTGGCTATTTAGTTTGCCCATTTGGATTACGGAGTAGACATGTGCATGAAGAAAAAAATAGTTTTGTTTAGTTTAGATTCGTTAATCTAGTTATTTTGTTTCGTTAAATTCGGTTGATTCATTGAATTCGTATTCGGGATTCGTATTCGGAACTTGGTTTTATGTCTTTTTCAAATTTTCTTAAAATTTACAGATTTTTTTTATTTGAAACATTCAAATCAATAAATTTTGAACCAGCCGAATCAAAAAGTTTTGATTTTTCTTTTTTTTTTCAATTCGAACGTGGCAAAGTGAACAAACAAAAGAAAAATCTTTGTCAAATGATTTTCAATGACTTTTTAACTGCTTGAGGCCCGCGCTATAGCCAAATGACGGCTTCAGCGCGGACCTGAAAATCCAGGAGGCCATCAATAGACAACCTCCCCTTTGCGCACTCCCCGTGCGCTGTGATCACTCGAGTCACTGAGACTCGGGTGATCACCGATCCGAGTAAGGAGACGGTCCCGAACCCTTAGCACGTGATCAGCTGTCAGCCAATGACAGCTGATCATGTGATGTAAACAAAGAATCGGTAATTGTTTTTTTTTTTTCTTCTCACGCTGATAGCGTGAGGAGGAAAAAAGCCGATAACCGGCTTTTTCACAAGGGACATCGGTCCCGAAAAGGAAGAAGGCAGAAGGAGCCTCATCAGTGCCAGATGCCAGTGCCAGCCATTGTGAAAATAATTGCTCACTGCCAGTGCCCACAGTGCCACCTATCAATGCCCACAGTGCCACCTATCAATGCCCACAGTGCCACCTATCAATGCCCACAAGTGCCACCTATCAATGCCCACAAGTGCCGCCAATCAGTGCCCCATCAGTGCCACCTAGCAATCCTGCCTATCAGTGTAACCTACCAGTGCCCATCACTGGCACCCATCAGTGCCCATCACTGCCACCTATCAGTGCCCATCACTGCCACCTATCAGTGCCACCTATCAATGCCACCTATTAGTGCCACTTCTCAGTTCCCACCAGTGCCACCTATCAATGCTCTTCAGTGCCACCCATCAGTGCCACCTCTCAGTGCCACCTATTAGTGCCCACCAGTGCTGCCTATCAGTGCCCACCAGTGCCGCCTTATCGGTGCCCACCAGTGCTGCCTTATCGGTGCCCACCAGTGCCGCCTTATCGGTGCCCATCAGTGCAGCCCATCGGTGCCCATCAGTGCAGCCCATCGGTGCCCATCAGTGCAGCCTCATCAGCGTACATCAATGAAGGAGAAAAATTACCTGCTTACAAAATTTTATAACAAAATATAAAATATATATATATATATATATATATATATTTTTTTTTAAATCAGTCTTTTTATTTTTTTTAACAAAAAATAAAAGCCGCAGAGGTGATCAAATACCATCAAAAGAAAGCTCTATTAGTGGGGAAAAAATGATAAAAATTTCATTTGAGTACAGCATTGTATGACCGCGCAATTGTCATTCAAATTGCATCAGCACTGAAAGCTGAAAATTGGTCTGGGCAGGAGGGGGGTTTAAGTGCCCAGTAAGCAAGTGGTTAAATAACCTTTGGCTTAACTAAAACTGCAATGATTTCAACATGGTACTCTAATACACACAGGCTTTGATTTCAGAAACATGTTTACAGCTCGAATTCGACTGGAATTTGATGTAAAATTCTATTAAAATTTCAATTTGAATTTCGGAAATTTGAACGAATTTTGTTTCGTTATTCAAAGCATTCAGTAAACTTTGTTTATACTTTAATTTGGGTATTCGGATATATCCGAATCTCCGAATAATGAAAAATGTGTATGAATATTTATTTGGAACAAAACAAACAAAGTTTTTTTGGGGCCGCGGTTCTGAAAAGGTGTTTGCCACTGATAGGCGAACCCCTCTGAAAACGCTACCCTGTCTTTCACTATTTTGTCTTGGCTGTCGTCCCCAAAAGCCCCAGGGGGGGAGAGTGGGATAGAACCATCCTTCAGAGGGAAACTCTATGGGTTGGGAGACTTAATGCTACATGCCCTCCTGGTCTCAATGAAACCCAGTCATACAAGCCATTTCTATAGATCACCATGTTGTTACAATATATATATATTTTGAGAATTTGGGATATAACTCTTTTTCTTCCCCCCTTCTTTGTTCCCCCCTTTTCCTTGATCTTTACCTGTTTCCTGCGGTCTCATGGAACAAGCTAACTATATGATTTGAGTATTATAGTTTGGAGTCCAATGTGTCCCCTGCCCCCCCCTTCCCCCCCCCTATTTTAAGGGCCCTAATACCCTAAATGCACTTCAATCACCACTATTTAGAGGTTTGTCAAGTCACCTTTACGATGTTACAATTTTTGTCAATACAATGAGTTTCTGACTCATAGGTTGCTGTCACAACAACCCCTACACTTGTTTTCTGCCCCAATATTGGGTTTATTCGCCACACCATCCTTTCCTCCTCCCCCCTCCCCCCCTTATTTTCCTTCTTTCCTTTCCTCATTTCTCCCCATAACCCTTTTTTCCCCTCCCCCCCTCCCCCCTTCCTGGCCCCCCCTTCCCAACCCCCCATTCCTGCTCCAGTTTAACCATCATCACCCAATGGTTCACTATTCCATTCTTTAACACCATATGTCACTACCAATCACTTATCACTTTCCTAAATTATTTAATTCATATTCATAACATTTCTTCCTCCACCCTCTTCCCTTCCCCTTTTCCAAAGTGATAGACCACCTTATCCATTGGGTCTTTATGGTTCTGGACGCTCTCTCATTGGCTCCCACCTCTCTATCATACAGGTTCCATTGGACCGCGTGAAATGTCTGTTACATTTAATCATAAACCAGTGCAGGAAACTGTCCACTATAATCTTTCCGACATTCATTATATTCAGATACACACAGGTTTAAGATCAAGGTAGTTTTTACTCCCCCTTTGTCCTTTCTGTTTAGGTTTACTAGAACTCCTGGATGTATATAAAGTATTATGTATGTGTATTTTTTAAATATAATGTAGGTGCGTCTAAGCACTTTTTTATTGATTGCTGAACCTGATTTACCCCCCTTTTTTTGCTGCCCCTCCATCGCTATTTTGCTAGAGTGCCCTTCCCCTCTCTGCTCGCCCATTCACGTCAACCTGGACACTTTGCCCATAGTGTGAGATCCTTGGGCACCGCGGCCCCGGTCTGTTTGTTGTGCCCGGGGTCACGCTGCTCGGGCGATCCTCGGTGCCGCCTCCTGCCATCGTCTCATTGGCTGAGGTTCACCGCGTCAGCGGCGTCTTCGGCACATGCGCGTTGGCCTCTTGATCTCCCGAGATAGCGTAATTTCCTCTTGAGGTGACGTTTTTCCTGTGGGGACACTTAAGAGCGGTGCACACCGCTCAAACAGGACAGCACACTGCTAGGATCTCTCCAGACTGGTCAACACTAGTGATGAGCCGAACACCCCCGGGTTCGGTTCGCACCAGAACCCGCGAACGGACCGAAAGTTCGTACGAACATTAGAACCCTATTAAATACAATGGATGCGAACGTTCGAATTCTAAAGTGCTAATTATAACAACTATTATGTATGTTATTGTCCTAAAAAGGGTTTGGGAACCCGGGTTCTGCACCAGGGGACATGTATCAATGCAAAAAGAAGTTTTAAAAACGGTCGTTTTTCGGGAGCAGTCATTTTAATGATGCATAAAGTGAAAAAAAAAAAGTCAAATATTCCTTTAAATATCGTACCTGGGGGGTGTCTAAAGTATGCCTGTGAAGTGCCACGTGTTTCCCGTGTTTAGAACTGTCCCTGCACAAAATGACACTTCTAAAGGAAAAAAAAGCCATTTAAAACTGCTTGCGGCTTTAATGTAATGTCTGGTCCCGGTAATATGGATGAAAATCTTTAAGAAAAATGGCATAGCTACCCCATGACCCCCCCCCCTACCCCAGCCCATTACCAGCCCCTTTGGGTCTTGTATGGATATTAAGGGGAACCCCGCACATAAAATAAAAAAGGCCCTATATACTCTGAACAGCCGTATACAGGCGGTGCATACAAGACAGGGACTGTAGGTTTGTTCTTATGTAGAATCTGTTTGTAATTTTGAACAGGTACATTGTTGAAGTGTAGCTCCAGCCCAAAAATCTATTTTTAAACTTTTTGGAAAACATAGGTAAGGGTTATCACCCCTGTAACATTTGTTTTGCTGTCTGTGCCCCTGTTCAGAACATTTCACCTCACTTTCCGTCCCAATGACAACTGTTTTTGAAATGTGGTGTTTTTCTTGAAACAAGGATTGCTGATAAAGCATCAGTACAGAGGAGACACCTTTCTCCCATATTAATTCTTACAGGAGAGAATTTTCCTTCCTAGGGGTAGATTTCCTCTCACTTCCTGTTGTCTTCTTGCGTTTGCAAGTAGGAGTCGTTTGTAAGTTGGATGTTTGAAAGTAGGGACCTGCCGTAGATACTCTGCAGAAATAGGCCCCTTAGTTGTTGGTGTTGGCACAACACTGTAAGCACTCACAGTTACTCTTGGTTGGTGCTGGAACGCCCTGCTGTCAACTATTATATCAGGAATTGTAATTACATATAATTGTTGAACAGTGGTAGTAAAAATTGGGCCTTTGATGGTGGTGCTGGTGCCACAACACTGTAAGCCCTGACAGTTACTCTTGGTGGGTGCAGCAATGGGCCCTGCTGTGAATTATTAGATCAAGAATTGTAATTGCATGCCCCTGTTGAACAGGGGCTGAAAAATTGGGCCTTTGGTGGTGGTGGTGGTGTTGACACAACACTGTAAGCCCTCAGAGTTACTCTTGGTGGGTGCAGGAATGGGCCCTGCTGTGAATTATTAGATCAAGAATTGTAATTACATGCCCCTGTTGAACAGGGGCTGAAAAATTGGGCCTTAGGCACTGGTGGCACAACACTACAACCCCTCACAGATACTGTACTTGGAGCACAGCAATGAGCCCTGTTGCAAAGTATTGCTTCAAAAATTGTAATGACACGCCCCTGTTAAACAGGGGCTGAAAAATTGGGCCTTAGGCACTGGTGCCACAACACTCCAACCCCTCACAGATACTGTACTTGGAGCACAGCAATGAGCCCTATGGCAAATTATTGCTAAAAAAATTGTAATTACACGCCCCTGTAAAACAGGGGCTGAAAAATTGGGCCTTAGCCACTGGTGGCGGCACCCATAAACAAAAATGATCTTCCAAGCTATCATCATCAATCGTATCATTGAGGACTCGGAGGAGGAGGATAGCCAGTCAACATAACAGCACAGACACTCAGCATCAGCATCAGTCTTGAAGGGATGTGACATGTTAAAATCAATTAGTCTGTTATATCAGCATCAGGTGTGTGGTAGCTGGTGGTGATCCAAGACTGGTTCATCTTGATGAAAGTCAGTCGATCAACCGAGTCGGTGGACAGGCGCACCCTGTGATCCGTGACAAATCCTCCAGCAGCACTGAATGTGCGTTCCGAAAGAACGCTGGATGCAGGACAGGCCAGTAGCTCAATTGCATACTGTGCAAGCTCTGGCCAGTGATCCATCCTCAAGACCCAGTAAGCCAGAGGATTTTCGGTGGGGAAGGTGTCCAAGTCTGACCTTGCCCCTAGATATTCCTGCACCATGTTTATCAGACGCTGGCGATGGTTGCTGGAACCAATCATACTTTGGGGCTGCGGACTAAAGAATTGTCTGAACGCATCGGTCAGACGGCCACCTTCCCCACCGCTCCTTCTTTGACTGGCCGAAGCCTCAGCAACTCGTTGTCCTGGACCAGGAGTTTGTAACCTCCCAGTCTCTGGGAACGCGTTGCACAGACCTTTCTGCAAGGCCTCCCGGAGTTGTCTCATCCTCTGCTCCCTCTGCGACGGTAACATAAGGTCCGCAACCTTACCCTTGTACCGTGGATCAAGGAGAGTGGCCAGCCAGTAATGGTCCCTCTCCTTGATCCGAAGAATACGAGGATCCTTCCGCAGACTTTGCAGGATCAGGGAGGCCATGCAGCGTAGGTTTGCTGAGGCATTCGCTCCGGAGTCCTCTGGGTCACTAAGGACGACATGATCCGCAGTCACCTCCTCCCAGCCACGTACAAGTCCACTGGTTTCTTGGGACTGTAAATCATCCCTAAAAGACTGCTGCTGATGATGCTGAGTGCCAGCCTCCACCTCCATGCTGACACAATCCTCCTCCTCCTCCTCCTCCTCCTCCTCTTCCTCTTCCTGTGCGATGGGTGGGACAGAAGGAACACTGTCTGGGTAAAGGGGGCCTTGAGAGGCAAGGAAGTCCTCCTCTTCCTGCCTCTGTTCTGCCTCAAGTGCCCTGTCCATTATTCCACGCAGCGTGTGCTCCAACAGGTGGACAAGAGGTACAGTGTCACTGATGCATGCACTGTCACTGCTCACCATCCTCGTGGCCTCCTCAAATGGTGCCAGGACAGTGCATGCATCCCTGATCATGCCCCACTGGCGTGGAGAAAAAAAACCAAGCTCCCCTGACCCTGTCCTGGTGCCGTAGTCACACAGGTACTCATTGATGGCCCTCTGCTGCGTGTGCAGCCGCTGCAGCATGGCCAACGTTGAGTTCCACCTGGTGGGCATGTCACATATAAGGCGGTTCTTGGGCAGGTTCAACTCCTTTTGCAGCTCAGCCAGGCGAGCACTGGCATTATAAGATCTGCGGAAATGCACACAGACTTTCCTGGCCTGCCTCAGGACATCCTGTAAGCCCGGGTACCTGCCCAAGAACCGCTGCACCACCAGGTTAAGGACGTGAGCCACACAGGGCACATGGGTCAGTTGTCCCTGTCGGAGGGCGGAGAGGAGGTTGGTGCCATTGTCGCAAACCACCATTCCTGGCTTAAGCTGGCGTGGCGTCAACCACCTCTCGGCCTGGCCCTGCAGAGCAGACAGGACCTCTGCCCCAGTGTGGCTTCTGTCCCCCAAACACACCAGCGCAAGCACGGCATGGCATCTTTTTGCCTGCGTACTTGCGTAGCCCCGTGAACGGCTACGGAGCACCGCTGGTTCATAGGACAAACCACAGGAAGAGGCCATGGAGGAAGAAGAAGAGGAGGGGGTGGAGGAGAGAGGTGTGTCACAACCAGTAGTAGCATTTTGGAGGCGTGGCGGTGGGACAACCTCCAACACTACTGCACCTTGTCCTGCATCCTTCCCAGCTGCCAAAAGAGTGACCCAATGGGCCGTGAAAGAAAGGTAACGTCCCTGTCCATGCCTGCTGGACCATGAGTCAGCGGTAATATGCACCTTACCGCTGACCGCCCTGTCCAGCGAGGCCAAGACATTGCCTTCCACATGCCGGTAGAGAGCCGGAATAGCCTTCCGTGAGAAAAAGTGGCGTTTGGGAACCTGCCACTGAGGAACCGCACATTGCACAAACTCACGGAAGGGGGCCGAGTCTACCAACTGAAAAGGCAGCAGTTGAAGCGCTAGCAATTTAGCCAAGCTAGCATTCAACCGCTGGGCATGTGGATGGCTGGGAGTGAACTTCTTTCGACGGTCCAGCAGCTGGGGCAGGGAAATTTGCCTGCTAGAATCGGACGTCGGTGTACTGCTAGCAGAGTGGCCGCAAGTACTTGGCTGTGACACACCTAATTCTACACCTTCATTCCTCTCAGTGCATGTTTCAGAGAGGACTGAAGTTATAGTGGGGTTGGAAATCCCAGCTGATGCGGTGCAAGGAGAGGTCCGCTTTGTTCTTTGGTGTGGGTCTTTGAGGTAGGCTTGCCAACGAGCTGCATGGCAGGTCAACATATGTCTGGTCAGGCATGTGGTACCCAAGCGGCTGATGTTTTGGCCACGCGATATACGCTTGAGACATATGTTGCAAACAGCAGCTGTGCGATCTGATGCACTAGCCTCAAAAAAGGCCCACACCAAGGAACTTTTTGAATGACGGGCAGAGGCAGCGCCCTGCACAGGCGGAGCTCTGCGGTGTGATTCCGTCGGTGTACTGCCCTTACGCTGGCCACCAAAGGGCATCCTGTCTCGTTGGAGATGTGCCTCCTCCTCATCCTCCTCCTCCTCTCTCCTATTAGGCACCCACGTGGAGTCAGTGACCTCATCATCCCCTCCCTCCTCATCACTGGAGCCAATCTGGCAGTATGCTGCAGCTGCTGGAACATGACTGCCAGATTGGTGTCCTTCTTGAGCATCCCCTCTGTCTGCTCTCACCCTACTGCCTTCCTGTAGCTGGGTTTCATCATCAGACCCTTCGAAACGCTGGGCATCCTCCTGGAGCATGTACCCAACACTGTGCTCAAACAGTTCGGGGGACTCCTCAGGAGGAGGACATGGTGGGTCTAGGGAAGGAGTGACTGATGATGAGTCTGACATTGATACCAGGGAAGAGGACGCTTTGGCAGCTGCTTTGCCAGTACCCTGAGCCTGGGTGAGAGAGGATGAGGAGGAGGAGGAGGGCTTGGTCATCCACTCTACCAAGTCTTCGGCATGATGTGGCTCAACATGTCCAGCTGCGGAAAAGAAGGACAAGCGTGTCCCATGGCCATGTGCTGATGACAATGCACCGCGTCCATGACCAGCACTGTTGCCCTCAGACACAGAGCCTGCTTGCCCTCTTTTATTGCCTCCTGACTGTCTGCCTCTCCTTGTTTGCCTTCCAGACATTCTAATAGATGGCCTGCAGGGAGATGGGAAAAAAGAAATAAGGGCTACCTTCAGGTGTCCTTCTCTGTCCCTTGAAACAAGGACTTGCACAGTGAAAGAAACTGACACTCTCCCTACCTACAGTTTTCTGTCCCTAGAAAAAATGTTTTTTTTAAGCACAATATAGCACAAGGAGAATTCACTCACTGTCCTTCCAGGTCCCTAGAAACAAGGACTTGCACAGTGAAAGAAACTGACACTCTCCCTACCTACAGTTTTCTGTCCCTAGAAAAAATGTTTTTTTTAAGCACAATATAGCACAAGGAGAATTCACTCACTGTCCTTCCAGGTCCCTGGAAACAAGGACTTGCACAGTGAAAGAAACTCTCACTCTCCCTACCTACAGTTTTCTGTCCCTAGAAAAAATGTTTTTTTTAAGCACAATATAGCACAAGGAGAATTCACTCACTGTCCTTCCAGGTCCCTAGAAACAAGGACTTACACAGTGAAAGAAACTGACACTCTCCCTACCTACAGTTTTCTGTCCCTAGAAAAAATGTTTTTTTTAAGCACAATATAGCACAAGGAGAATTCACTCACTGTCCTTCCAGGTCCCTGGAAACAAGGACTTGCACAGTGAAAGAAACTGACACTCTCCCTACCTACAGTTTTCTGTCCCTAGAAAAAATGTTTTTTTTAAGCACAATATAGCACAAGGAGAATTCACTCACTGTCCTTCCAGGTCCCTAGAAACAAGGACTTACACAGTGAAAGAAACTGACACTCTCCCTACCTACAGTTTTCTGTCCCTAGAAAAAATGTTTTTTTTAAGCACAATATAGCACAAGGAGAATTCACTCACTGTCCTTCCAGGTCCCTAGAAACAAGGACTTGCACAGTGAAAGAAACTGACACTCTCCCTACCTACAGTTTTCTGTCCCTAGAAAAAATGTTTTTTTTAAGCACAATATAGCACAAGGAGAATTCACTCACTGTCCTTCCAGGTCCCTGGAAACAAGGACTTGCACAGTGAAAGAAACTGACACTCTCCCTACCTACAGTTTTCTGTCCCTAGAAAAAATGTTTTTTTTAAGCACAATATAGCACAAGGAGAATTCACTCACTGTCCTTCCAGGTCCCTAGAAACAAGGACTTACACAGTGAAAGAAACTGACACTCTCCCTACCTACAGTTTTCTGTCCCTAGAAAAAATGTTTTTTTTAAGCACAATATAGCACAAGGAGAATTCACTCACTGTCCTTCCAGGTCCCTGGAAACAAGGACTTGCACAGTGAAAGAAACTGACACTCTCCCTACCTACAGTTTTCTGTCCCTAGAAAAAATGTTTTTTTTAAGCACAATATAGCACAAGGAGAATTCACTCACTGTCCTTCCAGGTCCCTAGAAACAAGGACTTACACAGTGAAAGAAACTGACACTCTCCCTACCTACAGTTTTCTGTCCCTAGAAAAAATGTTTTTTTTAAGCACAATATAGCACAAGGAGAATTCACTCACTGTCCTTCCAGGTCCCTAGAAACAAGGACTTGCACAGTGAAAGAAACTGACACTCTCCCTACCTACAGTTTTCTGTCCCTAGAAAAAATGTTTTTTTTAAGCACAATATAGCACAAGGAGAATTCACTCACTGTCCTTCCAGGTCCCTGGAAACAAGGACTTGCACAGTGAAAGAAACTGACACTCTCCCTACCTACAGTTTTCTGTCCCTAGAAAAAATGTTTTTTTTAAGCACAATATAGCACAAGGAGAATTCACTCACTGTCCTTCCAGGTCCCTAGAAACAAGGACTTACACAGTGAAAGAAACTGACACTCTCCCTACCTACAGTTTTCTGTCCCTAGAAAAAATGTTTTTTTTAAGCACAATATAGCACAAGGAGAATTCACTCACTGTCCTTCCAGGTCCCTAGAAACAAGGACTTACACAGTGAAAGAAACTGACACTCTCCCTACCTACAGTTTTCTGTCCCTAGAAAAAATGTTTTTTTTAAGCACAATATAGCACAAGGAGAATTCACTCACTGTCCTTCCAGGTCCCTAGAAACAAGGACTTACACAGTGAAAGAAACTGACACTCTCCCTACCTACAGATTTCTGTCCCTAGAAAAAATGTTTTTTTTAAGCACAATATAGCACAAGGAGAATTCACTCACTGTCCTTCCAGGTCCCTGGAAACAAAGACTTGCACAGTGAAAGAAACTGACACTCTCCCTACCTACAGTTTTCTGTCCCTAGAAAAAATGTTTTTTTTAAGCACAATAAAGCACAAGGAGAATTCACTCACTGTCCTTCCAGGTCCCTAGAAACAAGGACTTACACAGTGAAAGAAACTGACACTCTCCCTACCTACAGTTTTCTGTCCCTAGAAAAAATGTTTTTTTTAAGCACAATATAGCACAAGGAGAATTCACTCACTGTCCTTCCAGGTCCCTAGAAACAAGGACTTACACAGTGAAAGAAACTGACACTCTCCCTACCTACAGTTTTCTGTCCCTAGAAAAAATGTTTTTTTTTAAGCACAATATAGCACAAGGAGAATTCACTCACTGTCCTTCCAGGTCCCTAGAAACAAGGACTTGCACAGTGAAAGAAACTGACACTCTCCCTACCTACAGTTTTCTGTCCCTAGAAAAAAATGTTTTTTTTAAGCACAATATAGCACAAGGAGAATTCACTCACTGTCCTTCCAGGTCCCTGGAAACAAGGACTTGCACAGTGAAAGAAACTGACACTCTCCCTACCTACAGTTTTCTGTCCCTAGAAAAAATGTTTTTTTTAAGCACAATATAGCACAAGGAGAATTCACTCACTGTCCTTCCAGGTCCCTAGAAACAAGGACTTACACAGTGAAAGAAACTGACACTCTCCCTACCTACAGTTTTCTGTCCCTAGAAAAAATGTTTTTTTTAAGCACAATATAGCACAAGGAGAATTCACTCACTGTCCTTCCAGGTCCCTAGAAACAAGGACTTACACAGTGAAAGAAACTGACACTCTCCCTACCTACAGTTTTCTGTCCCTAGAAAAAATGTTTTTTTTAAGCACACTATAGCACAAGCACAAAACACACTGACACTCTCCCTACCTATCCTTCTCTTTCCCTAAACTAAAGGAATCCAGGTTAAGCAAGAAAGAAATAAAAGTCACTGTCCCTGCCTATGCTGCTCTATCCCTGCTCCGGAACACACTACACTAGGCCGCCGTGCTGGCGGCCTTTTATAGTGTGGGGCGTGTACTAAACACCCTCAGCAATAATTGGCCACAGGCATCCTGCCTGTGGCCAATCATTGCTTTCCTCGCTGCCGGCGCTGTGATTGGCCAAGCATGCGGGGTCACAGTGCATGCTTGGCCAATCACAGCTCCTGGATGACACTGCGATGGCGTAGTGCATTGTGGGCCGTTCGCGTCACTCGAATTTGGCGCGAACGGCCCAAATCGTTCGATCTTCGTCGAACGATCGAACAGCCGATGTTCGAGTCGAACGTATGTTCGATTCGAACATGAAGCTCATCCCTAGTCAACACATTCAATGTACAGGCTCCCAGGTATGTCCTTCCTGCCACTGCTTTGTAGTACTAATATGTGGCTTATGCCTTGTTCAGTGGATAATATTTACCCCTGTTTTTCTTCCAGCCTGGCCATTTATACTACCATAGGCTCCCTGTGGATAGAGACTTTCTGCCCAGCCTATACACCAGGATTCATACTGGTGCATATACACTTTCCTCTTTTGTTCCTATTTTGGCATTTACAGCCTCAAAGTCTTGGAGGATATTCTCTGTTGCTGCTTACCAGCAGCCTCCGCCTAGCAATTCATCCAACTGTCGATCATTGTGGTGAGCACCCACATGTTTTGGCCATTTTTGGTATTTTATATCCGTTTGTCCTTATTCCTTTTCATCTTGCCATTTATGTTATTTTTGCCAATAAGGAGACCTGCATAACCTTTTCCTCTCTTTCTAGATTTTTACTATTATTGGCTACTTGCTACAGACAAATAGCCCATTTAGTTTTACCCAGGTTTGTGTTACACCTTGCAACACATTCGGCCTGTGAGTATACCTATGTATCGAATACCTTTTATCCTACTGAATGTTATAGGGAGCTGGTCTCCCCCACACTTTTCCCCCCCATTTTTTCTTCCTTGTTGCCCTACCCTTCTTTTCCTTTTTTCTCCTGTTTCCTTTCCTACTCTTCCCTTTCCCCTCTACCTCCCCCCTTCTTTCTTTTTCTTCCCTTTCCCTCCAAAGCACAACTGATAGTATAACTGTTATCCCTTAGTGCCCCAGTATGAGGGCTAGTCCACTTGCCGTGTTTGGTGTTTTCTGGTTGGTTTGTTTTTTGGCACTCATGCTATGCGGGGTCAGCAATCTTCCCTTTCTGATCTTCTTTTGTTTTTTATGCTGTTTTATATTATGTTTCATGTATTAAAAACAAGTTAAATATATTTTTTATGTTTTGTTCACATGTATGTCCAACAGACCATTATGCTCCTGAAGTAGCGTTAATTCGCGATACTGGTAGAGCAATCCAAAACTACAGCTGATACATTGGACCCATGGCTAACGCCACCTGCTTCATATGTTTACTGTTCTACTAGCCGCTGTTTGCTGGATATGTATCTCATTCATATTTGAATGCATTTATGTTTTCATACATCTTTGAAGCGTTGTTAGAGCATTAGCCTGAGTCTTGTATCAAGAACCGATAGATTGTCATTTTTTAATGTTTATATGTACTTTTTTACTATGTTGCTATAATAAATACCCCTAGTTTTTTACATTATCCATTCATGTGCCGCCTAAAGTCAATTTTTTAGTCCATTTAACAATTTTCCCTGCTATATCGGGACGTTGGCACATTTGTACCAGTGCATCCACAGTGTCACCCTGTGAGGATGCACGTTTAAGCAATTCTTTAAAAAAAAACTATCTCTGTTTCAACCTTTTCCCAATCTGTTTCAAGCAAGGAAAATAAACTCATCTGTTGGAGTTTAAACACCGTCTGGACATTGGCCTTCTTTTGGGAGAAAGAATAGACTTTTCCCTATACTCTAGGGACGAGAACCAATGGAGGGAGGTAACTCGCTGCAGGACCCAACAATAGTATGAACACCGCTCAACCTCTTATACCAGGCGGATACGGGCATGTGGCACGGTGTGCCTTACCCTGCAAGTGAAGGTAAGCAGGAAAAGGGGTCCATGTGCTACACGTGGGGGCTCGAGTCCGGGATGTTTTGCAGCCACCCCCTGGAAGTTGGACTATTTTTTCCCTGTGTATGTGGTTCTGTGAAAGTCGGCCATTCGGGAAAATTGAACTGCGTCACTTGTGAGGAAAATGGAGGTCAGGCCTATACTGGACTTTTTCTAAACTGCGTAGTTCGTGGGCATGCCTCAAACATAGAAAAACCCGCGAGCTACGTGCAGAAAGAAGAAAAGGGGAGGAGCCCCCACCACTTGTGTGTTGCACGTGGTGCATTGGTGCCAAAGGGACAGTACGAGCTGGATTATTGAAGGAGAAGCAATATGGCTGCTGCCCCATGGACTTCTGTTGCATCAGGACCTCGGATGTCCCCCAACCATTTCAACCATGGACATTGCTCCCCTCACTGCCCCCCTGACGGATACAGGGATTTGGCTTAAGCCTAGGGGCCGCTTCGCTCTCTGTCTGCCGAGATGCGGAGGCCCTGGGCATGCTCTGCCCCAGATGCCAGGGACTAGCGGTGCAGCTACGGCCTTTTGGAAGGTGTGCATCCTGTGGAGAGTTCCTCTTCGAGGTCGACCAGCCCACTGAGAAACCCCGGGTCTACCGGGTCAACTGCCTTACAGGTACCGTCACTTCCGAGGAAGAAACCTGTACTCCCACAGTTGAGCCCACGCGCACCGCATCGACTGCCATGGATGTGGCCAAGGGACATGTCTCAGCAGTTGCAGAACCATTGGCGGATACTGTAGCGGATTCTGCCTCCATCACCACCGAGACCTCCATTCCGCCCGCCAAGCGAAAGGTGGGCTATGTTAAGGCCTCCCGTGGCCACGGTCGAAGCCTGCCCCAGCGCCTACCTGAACCGGATCTTCAAGCCGGAGGGACCTCCAGGAGATCCACATCAGGGGACGGTAAGGAGGCTGGGGGAACTGTGACATTGATTTTGTCGGGGAAGGGAGGGAAGCTCATACCCCATGCTACTGGGGATGTGTGGACAGCCAACCCGCGGCAACTTTCTGTTTTTGGGGACAATGTGTCTGTGTCTACCAAGAATTACCTGCCGACAGAGGAGTATGACACTTCCGATCTAGATTCATCATCCGATGTGGGGGATGATTATGAGATCGACAAGGTTTTCGTTAAAAAGGGATGGGACAAAGTTTCAGTGACTTCACCCCGCAGCCTTAAAGGGGGATCACCAATGGACTCTGGGGAAACTACACCCCGAGTGGAAGCCCATGTTTTGAAGGAAGATGTTCTTCCCACACCCGCTCTGCCTGCACCTGCATTATCCGTGCCTGCTGCTACAGAGGGACGTCCGCCGTTGCGGCCACCTTTGCCACAGCTGGAACCAGCCTCATTAGCAAGGTCCCCGGATGCTATCATTCCTCCTGGAGCAGGAGATCGGGCAACCATGCCGCCCTTAGCCCGGTTGCAGTGGCTCCTAAATAGAAAGATTGCCACGGAATATGGGTGGGAATACCCTTACGTTCCCAAAGAGCTTCTCTTTGAAATCGAGGCCTACCGGGAACGGTGGTATGCTGACTTCGTCTGGGACCATTCGGAAGTGCACAGATGCCGCAGGTATTTAAAATGTTCTGTCACCATGGCAGATCGCTACAAATGGTGCCGTAAAGAATGGACTTCTGGTCGGCACATCCATGCGGATCGTGTGGTGATTTGCTGCAGAGAGAAAGAGGATACTGTGTATTCAATTGAGACACTAGATAAACAGTGGAAAACTCTTGTTCTCCCGGATCATCAGTATTATCTGTGAAATGGAACTTGTGTGCTGTTCTTTTTATTCTGTTTCACAGGGACCATCTGCCCTGAGCTTCTAGCTTTGCCCGCTGCTCAAAGGGGGAACTCTACTCAACTGACACACCGGAGAACTGTTTTTTTTCTCACTCTCCTCAGCTCCGCAAAGGAAAGAAGTGGTTTTTTCCTCTCCTTACTGAACAATGGGGTAGTTTAGTCAGGGCCAAAGCGAACAACCACCGTGGTCAAGATGGAAGATTTGCGCAATATTAGAGTGTATTGACTTAAGTTGCCACCAGGTGGTAGTGTTTTGCAGAAGTGTTTTACTGAAGCTAGGCTTAGCAATGGAAACATTTTTTCTAGAGGGTAATCATCTCTTTCCGGAGAGATGGTTTTCTTCTGCATATCTTAGATGTAGGATGGCTTACTGTGTGCTGTGTTTTTTTCTTTTCTCTCCCTCTGCAGGTGACCTGCTATCAACTCTACCGGAGAATGGGTGGGGTAGATATGTTAGGAGGGGTGGGATTGTAACTTGTAATACTTTTTTTTTGTATGTATATATTTACATGCTCTTTTTCTTTTATCTTCCTCTGCTATTCCCAAATTGTTTGGTTCAGGCACCATTCTAAAGTATTAATGCTGTACATAGTTGTGAATAGATCAGAGCCCACTCAGGACTGAGGAGGGTTTTCTGACCTATTCCAGCCACTGGGGACAGTGGCTTTTCAAGGGGGGGTATGTGCAGTGGACCCCCAAAATTGGGGTCGCTATGCCTTAAATTTAAGGGCAGCCTGAGCAATAGTTTGGCTCAGGTTATTCTGATTCTATAGATTGGACTCTGCTCTGCTGTGGTGTTGCCTGGTGTATAGTTCCCCTTGACCTGTGGTTGGCGCTGTCGCTCAGGTCTCGGGTTGAACCACAGGTGGCATTATAGCGTGATTGGGTGTCCTCTCTCGGCAGCCATACGGTGGGCGTGGTCTACCTGCTGTGCGTGCTGGGAGAGGGTACATAAGGGGCAGACGCCATGATCTGGGGAGATTGGCCGGGGGATTCCAAGGTGGAACCCCTGGTGGCGAGAGTCGCGCCCATTGGCCTGCTCGCCATGGGTGCATGAACTGGTCGAGAAGTCTCGGGCACCTTCAGCCCGAGGCTATAGTGTTCCAGGTAGGCCCAGTACCTTCAACTGGGTCTACAGCTCAACCACTGGAGTCCCAGGGAACCCGAGGGAGGGTGGCCCGCTTTGAAAGAGAGGAAACCAGGGGAGGACCTGTCCGGAGGATCGGTGAAGGAAGTCACTGTCTCGGGAGAGGCCTGGTTACCTATCAGAGGGAAGGATTCCGTGAGTTGCACAGTAGCGCCTGTGATGTGCCCCATTGGCACCTATGGTCTCTAAAGGTTGCAGGCATTAAAGATTTCTAGATTCAGGAACTAAAGGATTCTGTGGCAGAGGATCTCCTGAACTTGTCTTTGAAGGGGACTAAATCTGAAGTAACTGTTCGTTCTCCACTCAGGCTGCTAGAACTGTGAGAGGGATCTATCCGGGTGAGCAATACCCACTCAGGCTTGAGTGGAGAATAGGGCAACTGGGTGCCGTGTGCCTGAACCTGTCTCCCTACCCAACTCTATCTCTGTTTCAACCTTTTCCCAATCTGTTTCAAGCAAGGAAAATAAACTCATCTGTTGGAGTTTAAACACCGTCTGGACATTGGCCTTCTTTTGGGAGAAAGAATAGACTTTTCCCTATACTCTAGGGATGAGATCCAATGGAGGGAGGTAACTCGCTGCAAGACCCAACAATAGTATGAACACTGCTCAACCTCTTATACCAGGAGGATACGGGCATGTGGCACGGCGTGCCTTACCCTGCAAGTGAAGGTAAGCAGGAAAAGGGGTCCGTGTGCTACATAAGGTTTCCAGGTAAAGCTACATTACCTAGCTCAGATACAGAAAACTGTTTTTGAGACGTAATTTTGTGTATCAGCTCTGGCATATAATTATATGTGTAGGAACTTCTTTCCATGTCTCTCATGTGGGTGCACTTACCAGAAAATTGGGGACACAACATTAATTATCACAATGATACTTGGAAACTTAGGTGGTAGAAATCAAAATGTTTTCACTGACCCTAAGATTTTACAGGTATGTAGGAATATCATTTATCAAGCTTTGCTAACATTTGTACAGAGCTTTCCCAGCAGAAGACAAAAGCCACATGCATATTTTTTTGCAGTAATGTTCTTCCAATTTCAGTGGTTTAATATTCTGTCTAGTCGACTGAGATACATTTCTTGCTTGTAACATAATTTTAGCTTTTCCTGTACCCGATATTCGCACACACCAGAGGTGAATATGAGAATTCATTACAGCTTGATGACTGCTGAAATAATGGAAGATACAAAAAAGATGCATTACAACGAGGGAAGATGGCATGATTTGTAAGCGTCTCCAAAATTAAGCCATTCTCTTAAAGTGACCATCTCCAGTGCGGCTATGATATTGTAGCATCCCTAATAACCTTCATCTGCACTTGTGAGCCAAGTGAGCAGAGCACGTATCCCATTACCTGTCAAGCGAGTACGTAGAGTTCTCCTGGCCCCGCTGTAATAGCAGGCTGCTGGTGAACGGAGTAATAAACACCTACTGAGAGGGATGTAGCGTGAAAAGATCTCATCACCTGCCATTAGAACACTGATGAATAATGCAGCATTTTCTGTGGCAGATGTCAGGGGTGGGAGGAAGAATCACTTCAGTAAATGCTCTGGTGAGCACTTCAGCTCCAAGTGAGAGCTGATAGCAACAGATGCATGTGACAAAATTACACTCTGTATTGTATTTTAGGAAGAAATTGGAACATTTACTTCACAAATAGCTGGCTGGCAGGTCTGTCTGCTACTTTTTTTTTTTGGGGGGCTTTCATGTGAGAGGGAATTTAAGGGATGCTATAATGCAGGGCATTAAATCTCGTCTACGGATTCAGCTGTTTAAAAGATTCGTTTGTCTCTCTGTCTCTTTCATACCTGAATATACCGCCTTTGGAAATTAGAAAAAGGCAATTTTATTCACAACCTGTGCTTTAATATCCTAGCTCAATATAAATGTCACTCAGTGGGTATTGGGAACATTCAAAGTGTCCATCTTTGTTTAAAAAAGTATAATTCTTAAATCATCACCTTGTGACTATTAATAGACTTGATATAGAACTCTGTTTTTCCAGCTACAGGTAAAGTAAATATGGCGGCTGTGCTATCTGCACAAAAATATCCTTGGGAATACATTAATTGAAAGGTACACTCTCTAAGTTATGTACACACGCACACTTATTTATTCAAAGATACTGTAAATGAATGCGACCTTAAAGTGTATGCTCAACCAAAACTTTTTTTTTCGTTTTGGAAAAATAGGGATGAATTTTAATCTCATCCCCAGGTTTATCCTTGCTCTCTTTTTCCCCACTGTGGGGGGGGGGGTGGTCATCTTCTCTATTTGTCCTCTTTATCATTGTCACAAAGATAGAAGGTGAGGCAAAGTCCTAAATGTTATGGTTGTCACCTGAGCAAAAATGAGGGGCAAATCTTCCAACGAGGGCATCTGTTCTTGTGACAAATGTCTAATGCCGCATACACATGATCGGACATTCCAACAACAAAACCGTGGATTTTTTTCCAACGGATGTTGGCTCAAACTTGTCTTGCATACACACGGTCACACAAATGTTGTCGGAAATTGCGAACGTCAAGAACGTACAACACTACGGCGAGCCGAGAAAAATTAAGTTAACGATTCCGAGCATGCGTAGAATTTTTGTGCGTTGAATTGTGTAAACACGGTCGGAATTTCCGGCAACAACTTTTGTTGTCGGAAAATTTGAGAACCATCTCGGAAACTCCGACAGCAAATATTCAATGGAGCCTACACACGGTCGGATTTTCCAACAACAAGCTCACATCGAACATTTGTTGTCAGAAATTCTGACCGTGTGTACGCGGCATAAGAGGGGAATTCTGCTCAATTTGTAGAGATTGTCTCTCACTTCCTGTTGCACCTCTAGGATAGAAAGAGAAGGGTGAACAGAAAATGTAAACTGACAGGAACCTTTTTTTTCTTTTATACATTCTTTTATTTAATGATTTTAATGTTTTACAATGCAAGGAGAACATCTATAAGTATTTTCAACAAGAACAGTAGCATATGAATAAATGAATAGCAGAAAAAAAAAAAACTGACGGGGGCGTGGCTTGACCTAGCTAGAAGATGGACGCTTGATCTCAGAGCTCCCGCCACCTCAGACACCCTTTACTGAAAAACGGAGGTACATTCCATCCCCACAAGCCCCTAACCTAGAGTCCATCATGGGGACGGCTTCCAGGCAATCATCGGCGTCCAGATCGCGCTCCCCCCGTGAACTGGCCGGGGGTCTGAGCCAAAATATCCCGGAGATGTTCCGGACGAGCAGGGGGAACATGGCGTCTTCCCGCCACGGACAAACACAGGCCCGCTCTCAGGCACAATCCATCCCTCTCACAGGGATCTCCATGACTGGAACGCCGGCCACTCCCTTGCCACTGGGAGCCGCGGGGAACGATGCCATGACCGCCCCCCCTCCTCCTCAGCTCAACATACATGACCTGCGGACGATTGCTGCGGACATTAAAGATACTCTTTCGGCGGCCATTTCGGAACTCCGCCTGGACATTCGTGCCCTCACGGATAGAGTGCACAAAGTGGAGAAAACGACAGAGAAGAATGAAACAATCATTCAATGTGCCACCTGGAAGATTGACACCCACACCCTACAGCTCCGGGACATGCAAAGACATGTGGAGGACCTGGACAACAGGGGGCGCCGCCATAACCTGAGGGTGCGAGGCATGCCGGAATCAGTAGAAGGGGAACACATCTCCCAGGCGGTGACTGCCCTCTTTAACGGCTTGCTCAACAGACCGCCGCAAACTCCGATTGTCATGGAACGCATCCACTGAGCATTGAGACCCAGGGCCAGAGCCACAGATCCCCCCCGGGACATAGTGTGCTGTATAGTAGACTACAAGATCAAAGAAGACATCCTGAGTTTGGCGAGGGGACAACGATTAGTTTTTGAATCGGCGCCTATTCAAATTTTCCAGGACCTCTCGGGAATCACCCTGCAGCATCGTCGGGATCTGAGACCCCTGCTGGATGCACTCCGGGCTAAAGAGATTCGCTACAAATGGAAGTTCCCATTCTGCCTCTCAGCCACGGTAGATGGCCGCACAGCACTAATGAAGGTACCGGAAGATTTGCCCCGTTTCTGTGATACCCTCGGCATCCCCCATGTAGCGGTTCCGGACTGGTACGCGGCTTTCAGACAGGCTGTGTACAGACCGGGCAAACATACGGAAGAACCCATGGAGGCACAAACCACCAGCTTCCGCAGGAGATGCTCCCCGTCAGGCTCGAGACGCAAGGATTCCTCCCGCAACTCTCACCAAGAGCATAGCCCTTCCACACCCCCTGGATCCCGGAGAGCTCGTCGGGATTACTGAACGGGACAACCATCACTATATATCTAAGGTGCTGCTTCCCGTTTACCCCCTTTCTCTGTTCAGTTTGCCCAGTTTTGGCAGTACATTGCCATAATAGGAGGAATAGCACCGTGAACTACCTACTGAGTTGAAGTGTTTTCTGTAATTTTTCCTTTTTTTTTTAATTATTATTTTTCTTTATTTTGTGAACTGAACCTGTTTGCTCCTTTGTGCTCCTCACCCTACAGAACTTTGCAGTGTTTATGGGTTAGGGGACATAGCCCTTGGAACTGTTCCGATGCCTCACGCAAATTTCCTCAGGAAAACTACAACCCCCATAACCCACCGCGACATGCTGATGACACATGAAGGAGTGACGCTGCTGACTTCAGGAAGTGACTTACGATTTCCACCCGCGGCCGTCACAGCGTCCCGCTGCGTCCTCCTGTGCTAAGTGCAACGCCTCCCTGTCCCCCATCCACTGCTTGCTTTGACCTAATTGCGGCTGCAAGTTACACCATTGGGGGAGCCGATGCCGGCGAAGCCATCGGTACCCTCTCTCCTATGACTAGGATGTGACTGCTGATGTAAGAGCCAAGTCGGCAGCCCTCCAATCAGTCGGAAGACGGATCTCCCCATCATCTCCCGGATACCTCTGGCCAGTGCTATAGAGAACAACTGCGTTTTGACTCTACACAGAACCCCGAGTGATTGCCCCACCTGTATGCGCAACAGACACTTGAACCCCGTCCTCCAGGCGCTTATGGCATAGCTGGCTGATGAACTGCTGATATCTCATGCATGTCACATACGGGACTTATCGCAGGTGGTTGGTTTCCTATACAAGGTACGATGGGACTAAATTAACCAATAACATAGATGTCTTCTACAACTAGTTCGGTGAGGAATGCTGATTCACGTCCACAGGTTACTTAATGTTCTATTTTGTTTATCTTATGCAGTTTATGCTGTCCCTTGACGATATGTCTTCCTAAGGGCCCATCCTGCCCAATCTGGCACTCTTGTTTTGGGAGGTGATTTCAATGTTTCCCTAGACACGTCCAATGGATCTTCATATATGACGTATAGGGCCCTCCGTGCGATTAAAACCCAACTCAGCACCCTAACCCTTCATGACACCTGGCGTACACTACACCCGAATGTAAAAGATTTCACTTTCTTCTCCCCCCCGCATAACAAGTATTCCAGACTCGACCACTTCTTTCTTACGCAGAACGACATTACCCTACTCACGGAGGCCACGATAGAACCTGCATTGCTCTCTGACCACAACCCTATAACCATGAAACTGACGTTCCCGATCTGGCGCGACAGATCCGAGATTTGGCGCTTGGACGATTCCTTACTGTCGGACCTGGCTGACACCCAATTAATATCTGAAGACATTTCCTCAACCACTATATGGGCCGAACAAAAATGCGTTATTAGAGGCGAGCTTATATCCCTGATGGCCAAGAGACATAGACGCAGAAAGGCCCGCATTGAGGAATTATCTAATCGCGTTAAAACCTTAGAGCACGCACACAAATGTTCCCTGGCTACTAAATCCCTCTCTGAACTACTGACAGCAAGAGAGGAATTGTTATCAGAACTTCAAGCGACGCTGAAACGCAAGTTTGCACTGACACATAAACTCTTTTACGAGTTCGGCAACAAGGCCGGAAAACTGTTAGCAAGGGCCATACAAAAGAAAAAAACGGCACACACCATACACTCTATCAGGACCCCTTCTGGAACCAAAGTAGCCACTACAGTGGACATATCTGACCAATTTGTTGCTTACTTCTCTAAATTGTATAACATACTCAAACCGCACCGACCAGGTGCTTCACTTGACTGTGCCAAGACCATAACTGACTTTTTGACTCAGTACAGCCCTTCCCCGCTCAACCCGGAGGACCTGACGGACCTTGACCTTCCTATCTCGTCGGAGGAGACTCTTTTAGCTCTAAAACAAATGAAAGCGGGCAAGAGCCCCGGCCCAGATGGCCTCTCGACCAATTATTATAAGTCCTTCTCTGAAATACTGATCCCCTACTTCGTTAAAGCTTTCAATGCCCTTCCCACTTCACCCCTTCATCACAATGACATTCTAGAAGCACACATAACCCTGATCCCGAAACCAGACAGAGACACCACATTGGTGTCCAATTACCGCCCCATCTCTCTGCTTAATGTGGATGTTAAGCTTTACGCGAAAATCTTAGCAAACCGCATCCTCCCTCTCATCCCCAACTTTATTTCGCTTGATCAAGTCGGCTTTGTCCCTGGCAGGGAAGCCAGGGACAACACCACGAAGGCCATAAATATACACCACTGGTTGACATCCACCAAAACGAAGGGTTTCTTTCTTTCCCTTGACGCGGAGAAGGTGTTCGACAGAGTGGCCTGGGATTATATGTCCGCAGTGCTGACGGCGCTGGGGCTCCCTCCTCGCTTTCACCAAATGATCATGGCATTATACTCCTCCCCCACGGCCAGACTCAGGGTCAACGGTCGGCTGTCGAGCGCCTTCTCCATTGCCAATGGCACACGTCAGGGCTGCCCCCTCTCGCCCCTCATTTTCATACTCACCATGGAACCCTTCCTCCGCAGACTACGGGAGAATCCGAATGTTAAAGGGATAGAGATTGACCACAGACAATACAAAATAGCGGCCTACGCGGACGATATCCTACTCTTTCTAACAGATCCCCTGACCACTCTACCTAATCTTCTCAAGGACTTTGCTCTCTTCGAACAACTCTCCAATTTACAAATAAATTACAACAAATCCAAAGCTCTTAATATAACACTCCCGCCAGCGCTGATCTCTTTATGTAAGATCAACTTCCCCTTTAGTTGGGAACCCACTGAAATAACTTACCTAGGTATTAAACTTCCCACCAAACTATCTGACCTCTATGCCAGAAACTTTATACCCACGCTACAGAAAATACAAGAAGACCTCACTGCTTGGACTAAGGGCCCCTTTTCATGGTTTGGCAGGGCAGCAATTCTGAAAATGAACATCCTCCCCAGATTACTCTACATGCTACAAGCTGTCCCAATCAAATTACCCCCATTGTTCTTCACATCCTTCAAGAGAATGTGTAGAACCCTCTTATGGTCCACTCGCCCTCCCAGACTGAGCTGGGATAAACTGACTCTTCCAAAGCGGAAGGGAGGTATAGGGTTGCCAGACTTCCGTACATACTATAGGGCCTGCCAGCTCACTAGAATTGTAGATTGGCATGTCCATGACAGCACCAAGGCATGGATCCGGCTGGAAAATGCTTTCACGAGGGTGCCCCTCTCGCACCTCCCCTGGATCAGCCTGAAATCTATCCCTACTGAATGCTCCACCCATCCTCTCATAGGTCCCACGTTACTAAATTTCAGAGCGACGACTCACATCTTTAACATGACACCTTACCCTGGTCCCATGACACCACTGAATCAAAACCCGGATTTCCCGCCAGGTCTTTCTGCAAGAGCCGGGTCTGTTCACCCTAATAACCGGCCGACAAGGGCTTACCAATTTTTTAATAATGGAACACTCCTCTCTCATCCTGACATGTCCTCCAAATTTACTGAGCTCTCCATTCCATTCTTTAAATTCCTTCAAATCAGACACTTTCTGCAAAACGCCCAACCACTCGCCCAATGGTACAGGGACCTTACCCCCTTTGAACATCTTTGTGCTGAGTCAAAACCTCAAAATCATCTGATCTCAACACTATATTCCCTACTACTCGAGGGAGTACCATCCCACACTAAAATTCATGGGCTCTGGGTGACGGACTTAGCAATGGACCTGTCCGCAGAAGATTGGGAACTCGTCCATGAGCACATACATGAAGGCTCCATAAACGTCTCTACACAGGAAAACAGGTTCAAATTGTATTCTAGATGGTACCGTACACCAGACAGGATTCATAAGTTTTTCCCCAGTGTCTCCTCTAATTGCTGGAGATGTAACTCGGCCTTTGGGTCCCTTATCCACATATGGTGGGAATGCCCGCTGATACAAACATTCTGGAAGGAGATACACAACCTGATCACTCAAATTACCACCTATACCCCAGACTTTACCCCAGCTCAATACCTACTTCACCACACAACCCTTCAGAGATCAGCCTACCGTAAATCCCTCACCCTTCACCTCATCAATGCGGCCACTCAGTGCATTCTGATCCATTGGAGGAGTGCTATCCCCCCCTCCATCTCAGAATGGCATGCCCGAATAGAAAGGATAGCGGACATGGAAAGGCTTGTCCATCAGGCTAATGACACCTCTACCAAATTTAGAAATACGTGGGCGTGCTGGATCCATTACAGAGAATCCACACTGACAGGGGGCTCTTCCTCCACACCTTCACACAGTACAGAGGACCACTGAGGCCCTCCACCTATGATCGCACGAGACTTCCGTCCACCCTCTTGTCATCCCTTCCTTCCCACCCCCATATGTTCGACCTGAATAACTGCCCCCATGACATGGGACTGCCAATACGGTCACTTGTCTATATCTCTCCTCCAGATAGATCTAGTAAGCTCTCGGGGTGATCAAGATCCACCCTCCAGGCTCACGCTGGATAGATACAGTATACTAGAGATAAAAAAATGCTACTTTAGAGGTGTCCCTTACCCGTTCGAACACCTTTTAGCTGTCACTTGGTCCTCCCCCCCCCGTTCACAGCGTGAACCCTTTATGGGGTGAACGGGCTGGGGTGGACATACTAGGGTTCACCCTTCCGCCCACCCCGGCATCCCTTAGTTCCCCGTATTATTGGTGGAATTCTGGACTCTTATTGCCCCACGGGCGTCTGACACCCTTTCTGCGATGCATTAGTATGGGAGGCCTTTACTTCTTATGTCATGATATAAATGGCACTGTATATATGACACCGTATGAAGTTGTCTATTGTTCCGATTTTCTATGTAATTTGTGCTCTGTGTACAATGCAATAATAGGCAAATTTATCTATGTTCTTTACCCTGTATTTGAAAACTCTTAATAAAATGTTTTAAAAAAAAAAAAAAACTGACAGGAACTTTCACCGCTTACGGCCCAGCCGCCGCAGTTATACTGCGGTAGGCTGAAGCCGCTGCGCGAACCGTCGTAGCTGTACGTTGGTCTCTTGAAATGGGCTAGCAGGCGCGCACCCGCTGCATCATGGGGGTGCCGATGCTTGTGACCGGCGGTCGCGATGACAAATCCCTGTTCTGTGAGGAAAGGCAGATTGTGAGTTCCTAATAGCTAGGAATCACGATCTGTAATTTCCTCCAGGTCAGTCCAATCCCCCTACAGTTAGAACACACATTAGGGAACACAATTAACCCCTTGATCGCCCCCTAGTGTTAACCCCTTCCCTGCCAGTGACATTTTTACAGTAATCGGTGCATTTTTATAGTACTGATCGCTGTATAAATGCCAATGGTCCCAAAAATGTGTCAAAAGTGTCTGATGTGTCTGCCATAATGTCGCAGTTCCGATAAAAATCAGATCACCACCATTACTAGTAAAAAAAAAAAATAATAATAATAAAAATGCCATAAAACTACCCCCTATTTTGTAGATGCTATAACTTGCGTAAACCAATTAATATACGCTTATTGTGATTTTTTTTTTACCAAAAATATGTAGAAGAATGCATATCGGCCTAAACTGAGGAAAAAATGTATTTATTTAAAAAAAAAAAAAATGGGATATTTATTATAGCAAAGAGTAAAAGATATTGTGTTTTTTTTTCAAAATTGTTGCTCTTCTTTTGTTTATAGCGCAAAAAATAAAAACCGCAGAGATGATCAAATACCACCAAAAGAAGGCTCTATTTGTGGGGAAAAAAAAGATGTGAATTTTGTTTGGGTACAGCGTCGCACGGCTGCGCAATTTCAGTTAAAACGATGCAGTGCCGTATCGCAAAAAATAGCCCAGTCATAGGGCAGCCAAATCTTCCAGGGCTGAAGTGGTGGTAGCAAAGGCTCGACAAACCTCGGGCGCCAGGTCGCCATTGCGACTAGAATTAGTGACCTGGCGCCTGGGGCAGCACAGCTGGGGTATCCTGTGTCTACGTGCCCCCCCCCCCCTCCGCGCATCGGGATTGCGTCGGGCCGCGCCAGCCGGTAATTGAGGCCGCGGCTTTGCGGCCTTCTGCAGGCCTATGCTTCCTTCTGTGAACTAGCAGTTGGTATGACAACCAGCAATACTAATGGAGTTTCCCTGTCTGTTTCCCTGTCTGTTTTCCCTGCCATCTCCTTCCCTCTAATTAGAACCCCCAAACATTATATATATTTTTTATTCTAACACACTAGAGAATAAAATGGCGGTCGTTGCAACACTTTCTGTCACACCGTATTTGCGCAGCGGTCTTACAAGCACACTTTTTTGGGGAAAAATACACTTTTTTTTTTATAAAAAAATAAGACAACAGTAAAGTTAGCCCATTTTTTTTTTATATTGTAAAAGATAATGTTACGCTGAGTAAATTGATACCCAACATGTCACACTTCAAAATTGCGTCCGCTCGTGGAATGGTGACTAACTTTTACCCTTTAAAATCTCCATAGGCGACGTTTAAAAAACTCTACAGGTTGCATGTCTTGAGTTACAGAGGATGTCTAGGGCTAGAATTATTGCTCTCGCTCTACCGATCGCGGCGATACCTCACGTGTGGTTTGAACACCGCTTTCATATGCGGGCGCTACTCACGTATGCGTTCGCCTCTGCGCGCGAGCTCGGCGGGACAGGGCGCGTTCCTGGCTCCTAACTTTTTTAGCTGGCTCCTAGATTCCAAGCAAATTAGTCAAGCCCTGCTTTAAGCCATAATGTACTAGTATGCACTACATACTAGCACATAATGACAGACTTACCTACAAACGCAGACCTCCAGCGCTGTGCTGTCATGCCTTTCCATTGTCCATTTTACCCCAGTCTTCTGGGTTTGCAATCTTCGGCCGCTTGGGTGGCTGTGTCGGGAGCATGGGAGTCACATCACAGCAGCACACAGAGCGGGTTGTAAATATGGTCTGAGCTGCGCATGTGCGTGCGGCTCAGATCGCATCATTCGCTGACAGGCAGTGGGAAGATTTATGACTTCTTCTATTATAAAAACCCTGCCTGTCAGCAATATTTTTTAATCTACCACGTTTTTAATCTACCACTTACCGCCACTACCACTTACTACCACTTTAAACGGTTGCCGTTGATGAATAATATATATATATATATATTAACAGTCTATGTGCTTATGGTGCCATTAAAGTCCATTCTTTATATGCTAATCCAACTATACATTTACTGCGGGCAGGCAGCACAGGCAAGCTGGATCACATACATGTGCATCATCCAGCCTGGGGATGACAAACGCCACTCCCGTGACCACTGTCCAGAGTGGATTGCTACAAGGCTGCTTTAAGTAGCCTGGGATTTATGTAAACACTATGCTATCCTAATCACAACATCAACAAAGCTATGTCATTCATAACAGCTGTGCTTCCTATACAGTGATGCTGAAATTCGCCTACAGATATCACATGGTATCTGGGCAATCACAGCACCCTGTACCATGTGATTAGCTGTAACCAATCACAGATGGCTAGTAATCACAGCTGTTATGAATGTAACCCATTCATGTCAGTTCAAAGCATTGCTGTTACCGTGATCATCATTGTAACAGCAATCTAAGTGTAAAAAACTCCCTGATAATCCCCCCCTAGAGTCGTACAGTGTTACTGTGAACTACTCTGATGAAAGTATGTAAAAAAAAATAGTAGAGAAATATATATATATATTTTATTTTTTAATAAAAAATTGTTAAAAAATGTTTAAAAAAAAAATTATAAAAAAATATGTATACTTTTTAACATATCGATCACCACCACACCAGTCATATAATGATGCTGTACTGCACTGGTGTCAGTATGTAAACAAAATGTGAAAAAAAAAAAAATTCTTAACTTTCCCAAAAGCCTGTGACAGAAAAATTACAACTTAAAAAAACTTGCCATTCCTCCTACTAAATAACTCAGAATGTCTATTTTCCAAAAATTGGTCATTTGTGGGTATGTGTACTGTCCTGGCATTTTAAGGGCCTCGTAAAAAGAGATCGGATATCAGTGCATCAGAATTGATCAATTTTCAAATATATATACCGGTATATATATATATATATATATATAGATATAGATATATATATATATATAGATATAGATATATCTATATATATACCATAGTTTGTAGATGCTATAACTTTAACACAATCCAAATAATATACACTTATTGGGATTTGTTTTAATGTAATAACTAATGAAAAAATTTGTGTCTTTTATATCTTCCCGGAGTTCAGCTTTAAATGCTAAAGGAATGTCTTAAAATCATAAAATTGTATTATTCATAAATGAAAAATGGGGTATTGCCCATATTCCTTAGCCTTTTCCTTTACGGGATATATTTATTTTTCCCAAACGAAATTGCCAATATTCCTTTTCAAAGAAATTATACATTCTGTATTAAACTGTATTCCATTTTGTATGCTTTGCTTATGTATTGCACATTGTGCTCATTTCGCATGCAGCACTAATAATGTTGTGATTACGTCTTCGCATTCTTTTAAGCCCTGTACACACGATCAGATTTCCTATGGATTCTAGTCCGATGGATTTGTCCATCGGATATCCGATGAAACTGTTTTCCATCAGTCTTGCCTACACACCATCAGTCAAAAAACCGACCGTTCCAAACGCGGTGATGTAAAACACTCCGATGAGCCGACAAAAATGAAGTTTAATGCTTCTGAGCATGCGTCGACTTGATTCTGAGCATGCGTGGGTTTTTGATCCGATGGACTTGCCCATAGACGATCTGAGTTTTCGATCGTTTTTTTATCCATCGGAAAAATTTAAAACATGTTCTATTTTTTAAAACCGATGGAAAAAAGACCGATGGGTCCCATACACGATCGGTTTGTCTGATGAAAACCATCCATCGGACGAAAATCCATAGGATATCCGATCGTGTGTACAGGGCTTTAGACTCTGATAAGAAACTAGCCTGTCTATGTTTTGCCCCTTGTTATCTTAAATGTACATTTGTAATATTAATGTAAAACCTACATACAGTAAGCATGTGTGTAAAAAACTTCAAATGCACTGAATAAACAGAACAGTTATTTGGAAAGATTCTGAGTGACAGCTCCAACCCCCCCAAAAATATCAAATTATACCAAAATACACACAAATTATTATTATGGACACTAACACAACAAAATGACCACTAAAGATAAAACTGTATTGAGTTAATAAATAAAGTTCTGTGTGTGAATGAGACCTTGGAGCTCATTTACATGGGTGCTGTGGCCTGTACAGTGTGAATAAGTGGTTTGCTAATGTGGCTGGAGCTGTGTGCAGACAGCCCACGTTGTGCTATTGTGACGCGTCAGCAGTGCTTTTTTGGACTCTAGCGGGGCACTTTTAACACTCCTGCTAGCGCTCCCAAACCGCCCCAAAGATGCTGCTTGCAGGACTTTTCCTAACGTCCCGCAAGCGCACCGCCCAGTGTGAAAAGTCACACCGAAATGGGAGGCGGTTTTTCAGGCGTTATTTAGAGGTTATTTCTAGTGCTAAAACGCCTGAAAACTGCTTCAGTGTGAAAGCAGCCTTTCGGCACGTACACACGATCGGAATTACCGACAACAAATGTTCGATGTGAGCTTTTGGTCGGATATTCCGACCGCGTGTAGGCTCCATCGGACATTTGCTGTCGGAATTTCCGACAACAAATGATTGAGAGCTGGTTCTCAATTTTTCAGACAACAAAAGGTCGGAAATTCCGACCAATTGTAGCCATTTCCGACGCGCAAAAGTGCTGCGCATGCTCAGAATCAATTCGACGCATGCTCGGAATCATTGTACTTAATTTTTCTCGGCTCGTCGTAGTGTTGTACGTCTCCGCGTTCTTGACCATCGGAATTTTCGAGCAACATTTGTGCAACCGTGTGTATGCAAGACAAGTTTGAGCCAACATCCATCGGGAAAAAAAACACGGTTTTGTTGTCGGAAATTCCTTTGTGTGTACGCGGCATTAGAGTAACTGGCAGCTCCAGCCACATGAACAATCCATTCATTCACACGGCCAGAGTTAAGCCTCGTACACACGACCGGTTTTCTCTGCAAGAACCAGCAAGAAAATTGCTGGCAGAGCTTTCTTGCCAAATAAACCGTGCGTGTGTAAGAGGCTTTCAGGTTTCTCGTCAAGAAAACTGGCCAGAATCTCGACGAGAAAAATAGAGAACCTGCTCTCTATTTTCTCGTTGGGATTCTCATCGGCCTGTTTCCCGACGAGAAACCCGAGAGTGTGTACGCTTACCTGTCGCCGTGGAAACCCATGCATGCTCGAAATGACTTAGACGCATGCGCGGTAGCTTCCAAGGCATAGGTAGGGTGTAGCAAGATGGCGGCGAATGTGACGAGCGCACACTCGTTGTTGTCGATGACGTCACCGGATTCGTTCCATTCAAAAGAACGGCGGTTCTTTTGAATCGAGCGTGTGTACACTCGGCCGGGACAAGATTCTTGTCAAGAATCTCGTCAGGGAAAAACGACAGATTTTTCCTGACGAGATTCTCGGTCGTGTGTACGAGGCTTAACTGTGTGAATAAGTCCTTAAGGCTCATTGACATGTGAGGTTGAGCTTTGCAAAACCCCACAGTTAAGCTGCGATTTTCCTGCCCACCAACCGCTACCCTCTTTCAAGGAAATAATGTTGCTCTGCAAGTGCCCTGCAACCGTGTGCAAAGCACATGGTTGTGGTGCACTAGTGCAGGGTTTAAGCAGGCAATGAGGAATTGATATACTCCCTCACCGCTTGTCAAATGCTCTCTGAAGAGTGATCCAAACACTGACTGCTCTTCAGAGAACATAACACATGTGAACAAGCCCTTATTTCTAATTTTTATTCTCCTGTTGGGAGGCTTTGGTGAATCATCAGGGGACTAAGGTCTCACTTTTGAGACCCCTAAGGTCTCACTTTTAAGACAGAGAAAGTTTACTGATTTCCTTTCCCTGCAGCCTCAGCTGAACAGATGAATTAATAGAAAGCCCCCTGAGGCTTGCTTCATTCACAAACTGAAGCATAGTAAATATAGTTTACTATGCTTCAGTGATAAATGGACACAATGAGCGATTGGTATCGATCACATCACTCACTTTGTTTATTCAGAAAAAGAAGGGGCTGGTAAATAGGACAAATTTACTGACCCTCCCAGACTTGATCCTGAAATGCCCCCCAGCAGATGCCAGCAGGAGAGAAGAGGGAAACCTGCGGGGAAAAGGGCACATGGGGGGCCCAGGCAGTGGGTGGAAGGGGGACACACAGGGGGCCCGGATATCAGGCGGGTGGGGGCACAGATACTTGAATGGATTCCCCTGCAGCGCAGCCATAGGTTGGGAGGGAGGAGGAAAAGCCGGAAACGCTGCAGGGAAGCCTGTGAGAGGCAATTAAAAGCAATGAGAAGCTGACGGCTCCCACAGAAAATCATCTAATCAATAGGCCCTGAACAAAATTGTTTTAAAATATACTGCTACTTGTTTCACCTGTTACCAAAAGCTGAACATCCCAGAGATTATAAATTGATACATGAAGATATATGAAGATGCCTACTTTTTTGAGTATGCACTAGTCTGTGTGGATATGTTTTCTGGATGGCCAGAAGTTTGACCAGTGGCAAATGTTATTGAAAGGGCACAGAAAACAAAAGTATTATCAGAAGTAGTTTATAAGTGTGAAGTCCCAGAAACTATAGAGAGAGGCCTCGTACACACGACCGATTTTCTCGTCGTAAAAAACACGTCGTTTTTTTCGACGAGATTCTTGTTAAGCTTGTCGATTTTCTCGTCAAGCTTTCTATGCGTACACACTGTCATTTTCCAATTTCCTCGTGGTTCTCTGCGCTCACGTCCAGCACGTACGACGGCACTATAAAGGGGAAGATCTTTTTTCTTGGCGCCACCCCTTGGGCTGCTTTTGCTGATCTCGTGTTACCGCGTGTGAAGTAAAAGTTTGGGAAGAGACGATTCGCGCTTTTCAGTCTTCGTACTTTTCAGATCGTTTTCTGCCGTTCAGTTTGTGCTTGTGGGTTCGTATCTTGACTTTCAGGGCGTCTAGGCAGGTCGTATCTGTTTTACAGTGCGTTATTGCCTGTTCGTTTCTGAATTTCAGTTCGTTATTCATAGGCCTTGCTGTTCTAAAGTGCGTTCTGTTCTGTACGTTCTGATTAGACGACCGTTTCCTAGCCATGTCGCCTGGACGTTCTCGTCGTCGAGTTCGTGCTGTGCGTGCGCTTGGTGTTGGTCTGCTTGTTTTGGACCAAGACCAGTCCATGAATGGTGTGAGGAGGAGTTCATGGACCAAGAATTGGTTGCTCCAGCGGGACCAATTCTGCCACATGCCTCTGCTGCGGGAGATCGTCGAGAATAATCCTGAGGACTACAGGAATTTTCTGAGGATGTCTGACCCCGTTTTTCAGGAACTGTTGGCTTTGGTGTCCCCCTATATTACCAGGAAGGACACCGTTATGCGGGAAGCCATCAGTGCTGAGCAGAGGCTCATCGCCACGTTGCGTTACCTGGCGACAGGGAGAAGTCTTCAGGACTTGAAGTTCACCACAGGCATCTCCCCCCAGGCTCTGGGCCTCATAATCCCAGACACCTGTTCTGCTATTATACAAGTCCTGCAGGAGGACTATATTAGGGTAAGTTTTCTCCCTTAACATCACATTTTATGTATTACATGTATGCTAATGTATTGTATTTCTTTCATCCTTCCCTAATTACCATGATTGTAATATGCTGAGAATGTCCCCTTTGTCCCCATGCATGTTGTAAGCTTTAGATTGCCCCTTTTTTTTCCTCCCTAAATATTTCCCCTCACTAACTTTTCCAGCAGGGGCGCCTGTTGCTCCAAATGTTGGGGGGTTCCAACCCCAATTTCGGAAATAAACTTCCTCCTTTTTTGCTCTGTTGCCTAATAAACGCCCCCAGTTGTCCCCTCCAATGCAGCCATTTAGTCCCCTCTAATGCAGCCAGTTTCCCCCCAGCCCTGCACTTACCTTCTTGTGGTCAGCGCCATCCTTCTTCTGTCCTTGATGTCTTCTCCTTCCCTTCATGTTGCATCAGCCAATCATGTTACCATTAAACAGACTTGGTGAACATGATTGCCAGAGCAGCCTGTCAGTGTTTACACAAGGAATGCCCCCCTCCTTGCGTCCCCGATTTTTCTTTGACGAAGCCAATTACATCCCTCAGGTTGTAATTTGCAAGACTTTTTTAATACCTGTTTCTGCTCTGCAATTTTAACCCCCTAAATGACGAAATTATTCATACGTCGGTCGCTTTACAAGAGGCCATCCACCTGAATAGTGGGCGGCATAGACAATACATAGGTTCATGCAACGCATGAACCTATGTATTGTTCTGAGTGATGGGCACAGGAGAGAGGGGACAGTGCTCCAGCGCCCACTCTGGACGCACCGCCACTGCAATGCTATCCTTTGGCCAAACACATCTCCCCCCCCCAAAATAATTTAGTAATGGCCCATCAGAGGGGGTGATGAATGTGATAAATGAGCCTTCCATTATACTTTTTTTACACACCTGAATAAACGTATAATTTGATTGATGTTGGTCTCTAATTTTTTGGGATAGAATTTCCTTGTAATGTATGCCTTTGTTTTTCTAATATTATTTCATCTTGTTTCACTCCACAGCTTCCTTCCACGCCACAGGAATGGCAGACTGTGGCATTGGAGTTTGCCACGCGGTGGGACTTCCCCAACTGCGGTGGTGCCATAGACGGGAAGCACGTCCGCATCGTGCCGCCACCCCGTTCTGGATCCTACTACTACAATTACAAGGGGTTTCATAGCATTGTGCTGATGGCGGTGGTGTCAGCACGGTATGAATTCCTCTATGTTGATGTAGGGAAGAATGGCCGGATGTCCGATGGGGGATCCTTCATCCAGACGGAGTTTGCCCTCCGTCTCCAGAGTGACGACCTTGCATTGCCACCGGATGCAGGGAATATTGAAGGACTCCCCTTTGTTTTCTTGGCTGATGAAGCCTTCGGACTTGGACGGCATCTTATGAGGCCATTTCCACAGAGGACCCTGACCCCAGAGAAGAGTGTGTTCAATTACCGGCTGGCCAGGGCCCGAAGAGTCGTTGAAAATGCCTTCGGCATAATGGCCAGCCGGTTCCGCCTTTTTATGACTTCCATCCACTTGGCGGACTACAAAATAAACTATGTAGTGTTATGCTGCTGTGTGCTACACAACTTTCTGAGCCAAAAATCACATTCCTATATGGCCTCAGTTTTGCCAGAGGCTGGACTTTCCCCTGCAAATCCCCTTCCGGGCCTGGAATCTGCCCGTCTTGGCTTGCCCCCCCAAAATGCCCGTGTGGTTCGTGACAAATACATGGAGTATTTCACGGGTAGGGGGGCAATTCCTACGCCAGCCTATGTCTAAGTATCCCAATAAAAATCTTGTTTAAACCTTTAATTATTTGTTCTTTCCTGTCTCCTAGTTTGTCTTTGTGCATTTGTAGTGGCAAGTGTATTTTACTTTAGTAAATAACAACCAATTTCACTATGTTACCTTACAAAAGAACCAAATAAGCTTAGAGAGTATTATAAAAAGAAGCTACACGTTGTTTGTGGTCAAAAATTTTACTCTCTGCACATTTTTTTTTGTTTTACTTTGGGGTTGGCCTGGCCACAACCCGGCAAATTTTGGCTTATGAAAATACAAAAATACCACTTGCATTTCTAAAATGACAACATTGGATACCTCTGAGCAATCTGAGACATTCAGTTACACAAACTATGTCTCTATGTGCCCGTCCTAATATGGGGTCCTGCCACCCCTTGCCCAGCCCAAAATTCAATATGCACACATTTTTACTTTTTTGCAAATAGGAAGTTTACAATCCTGATCCCTATTGTCAACATGTGCTATCTGCCATCAGGGGTGATCAATGGACGTGTTTTGGGGGTGCATCCCCTTCCTCAGTTCACCGACTTTTGATACGAGGAAGGGGTTGCACCCACAAAAGACGTACATGGATATCCCCTGATGGCAGATAGCACATGTTCACACACTGTGTGCATATTCAATTTTTGGCTGTTTTGTTACTTAAAAAATTAGAAAAAATATAAAAACAAACATGTAAAAACAAATGTGTTTGGATGGCTTATTGAATTCTCCCCAAAACATCGAGAATGTCTTTAAATGTTTGTTCCATCACATGGATTCTTTGTTTAATTAGGTCCAGTTCCGTGCTACATTCCATCACTTGCTGGATGAGGCGGAGGGCACTGTCAGCAGAGAACGGTGTGCTATCCTTCACAACATTTCCATCCCCTAAAAACCATTAAAAAAAATTAATCAAACTCTGCAGGCCTACCTCGCTTACCTTAAGCTGTGGTGTCAGATACTGACCTGTTGTGGTGACCAGATCCACAACGTCATCCACCTCTCCTTCCTGCACTTCTCCTTCCTCCACCTCAACTTCCTGCACATCTTTCGGTTGTGGATCTTTGGGAGTTTGGGGTTGCTTGGAAGTTGTGGGGTGCATGTGCTCCCTGGAGTGTCCTCCTCCCAGGCTTCTCTCCCCTATGAGAATAAAACCAAAGGTCTATTTATCACACTGTAAAAATCTCATTGTTAAACTTAAAACAGGCTAAATTGTTTGGAAGTGGGGTACAAGTGTGTGTTTGTGCGGAATTTAAAGAAAAATGCATTATTTATGACCCCAAATATGTTTAGTATTCACATTTGGATGTAATTTTTTGGACATGGAGGCACCACAAATAAACTCTGATGCACCTGTGTGGGACACCCAAAAAAGGCGGGTCTGGTGGCCCACACTATAGTGCTCCAAAGTACAGATGTGGAAGCAGCTGCTGAGTGTCCTCTCCTTTACACTGATTAAAGTTTGCATTTCATTCTCCTTACAAACACATCATCTAGACTTAAAAATTATCCACAATACTTGGTCAAAAATGGCAGATGTCTAATTACTTTTGGGGGTCTTAAATAAGCCAAAACCGCGGATAGTGGCCGAACGAAGTGTCGGTAACGTAACGAACGATTACTGTGCCCAACCTAGTTCAAAATATTACATTTTGGAAGGGAGTACAATATGCTAAAAAAAAAAAAAAAAAACAGTTTCTAAAAAGATTAATAGCAGAAAGGTCGTCATTTTACTTACTTTTAGCGAGCATCCTCTTTATGATCCTCAACTGGTCTGGCTCCCTCAGTTTGAGGTCTGACCACCTCTTTCTGAGCTGCTCATTTGAGCGTTTCACCCCGAACTTCGCCCTCAGACTCTTCACAACTTTAGTGAGGATTTTGGCCTTCCTTCTATTTGGTTTGATATACGGCCCATGCTTGGCATCATAATCAGCCTTGACCAAGATGTCCACCATCTCCGCCATCTCCGCCAAAGACATATTCGATGCCTTGAATCTCCTCCTTGATCGTGACGTGTCCTCGGTCTCCGGGCTTGTCTCTTCGCTAGTTGCGGAATTATCAGACACCTGCTGTAACTCCGCCATATCTGTCTGCGCGCCGAAAGAGAAGGGGCGGGGAAAAGATGTTAGTTAGAACGTCATGGGCGGGCGACGTGTGCGGAGCGACGTGTTCGAATTTGGACGCATGCGTGGTGTGTATATAGCAAACACACATGTGACTATAGTACGTTCGGTGTGCGGAGAGAGGAGTTCAAGTGACGGACGTGCGAACGAAGGTATGTGATTTTGTGAGACTTGTAAAAATTGTTGGCCTATACTGTCTTGAGATTGGTGGAGGATATATATGGTGACTAGGATGTGAAGGAGGTTAGACTGTTTGCCTCACATTATTTAAATATAATTTATTTTACTTGCAGATACAATATGAATGTCTTTATTAGCGACAAAGAGTTCCTGGCGGAATTTATTGACCGGGTAAGGGAGCTGCCGGCTCTGTGGGAGACCAAAAACCCCATCCATAAAAAAAAAGGGGTGAGAAAAGCAGCGCTGGAGAAGCTGCTCCCATTTGTGCATACCAAGGTGCCCACAGCCACAGCAAAACAAGTGGACACTAAAATTGGGAGCTTGAGAGGTACCTACAGGACTGAACGCTCTAAGGTGCTGGCTTCTCAGAGGTCAGGAGCAGCAGTAGATGATGTTTATGTCCCGATTTTGTGGTACTACAGCAGGATGTCCTTCCTGGATGACCACATTGAGCCAAGGCCATCACTCTCCACTCTTCCCCCCAGACTTCCCTGCAGCCAACCTGAGCCTTCTCTGGAGCAAGAGGAGGCAGCCATCCTGGATGATCCTGATTTGTCCATCTGGAGCCAGGTATAGTATTAACTGAAAATGTAGTGGGATAAAATTAATGTTTCCCAAATATGTCAGGATGAGAAACATACATTATTTTGTATTACACAAGTGAAATCATGATCTGTAGACATTATTCTGCACTTAATTGTGTGGTAAATAGTCAAGCTGATGTAGTGGTAAATTTAAAGCAAGGATTTATGCATTTACATTCTAATTGCTTCCATCAGGATTACAAAGTTTGATGCAAAGATTAAACCAACATATTAAACTATGTTTCTTTTTCATACACAGGATGAAATCAGCCAGGAGGAGGGTCTGGAAACTGTCAGGCAGGAGGAGGAAGGGCCCAGTGGCAGCCAGGAGGTGGCAGGGCCCAGTACCAGCCAGGAGGTGGCAGGGCCCAGTGGCAGCCAGGAGGTGGCAGGGCCCAGTGGCAGCCAGGAGGTGGCAGGGCCCAGTGGCAGACAGGAGGTGGCAGGGCCCAGTGGCAGACAGGAGGTGGCAGGGCAAAGGAGAAGCACCAGATCCCAGGTGCCTCCCATCAGGCTTCACAAAAGAGGCAGGAGGGACAGGACCACCAGTGAGGCAGCAATGGCCCTTATTAAAGAGGCCCATGCCACCCTCAAGGAGCCCACATCCCCTGAAGAGGCCATTGCCGGCCTAGTGGAGGCTAAGTTCAAGGTGATGAGCATGGAGCAACGCCTCCTATGCGAACCCCTGCTCATCACCTTGCTCAACAAGGGGGTGATGGAGCAAATTACCCCCAATACCGCCATATGTGAGGTGGCCCAACTGACCCAACCTCAACCTCCACCTCCACCTTCCTCTTCTGCCCCACCCCCTTCTGCTACACCTCCACCTTCTGCCCCACCCCCTTCTGCTACACCTCCACCTTCTGCCCCACCCCCTTCTGCTACACCTCCACCTTCTGCCCCACCCCCTTCTGCTACACCTCCACCTTCTGCCCCACCCCCTTCTGCTACACCTCCACCTTCTGCCCCACCCCCTTCTGCTACACCTCCACCTTCTGCCCCACCCTCTTCTGCTACACCTCCACCTTCTTCTTCTGCCCCACCCCCTTCTGCTACACCTCCACCTCCTCCTCCTGACAGGAGTACCCCTCCAGTGGGCCAGCCTCCAGCTAAACGAAGAAGGAAGGCTGCAGGAAAGGCTGCAGGAAAGGCTTCAGGAAAGGCTTCAGGAAAGGCTGCAGGAAAGGTTGCCAGGAAGAAGAGGAAGTGATGGCCTTGCTTCATTGTGGTCGCACTGGTCGGACAGAAGGCAGCCTGTTGTAGTACCACACACTTGGGACATATATCTCACCTGCTGCTGTTCCTGACCTCTGGGAGGCCAGCATCAGATTGTGTTCTGAAATGTGGGCCTTCTCAAGCTCCCAATTTTAGTGTCCACACAGGGTTGCTGTGTGCTCTGGGGTCCCTGGGATGCACAAATGGCAGCAGCTTCTCCAGCGCTGCCTTCTCTTTATTTAATTTATAAACATGAATAAATGTGTTTTTTGTTTAAGTTCATACTTGACTATGTGTATTTTTAAATAAAAAAAAACAAGCTTTGGAGTAAGCAGATACATTTGACTGACAATAAAAGGCACAGATATCACCCCCCCAAAAGAATAACTAAATCTGATTAGCTCAAAAACATGGTGTGAAATTTTAAAAATATAGATTAGAAAATTAAATGGGAGATCGCTATCAAAACATTGAGAAATTATAATTAACATCATTTTGAAAAATCTAACCATTTAAATTATTCCTAAAAACTTGCACGATATAATACACATAAATCTTATAAAGAGCAGCATGAAAAAGGTTAAAAATAAGGCAGAACTCTGTGTGAATATCAGCAGCAAAAGAAGGTCTCTCGTTTTGATTAATGTAACATTCTAACGAAGAATTCAATGCAGAACATTTAAACGATGAAATATTTATGAGCGTGACGAATGTGCTCTCTCCATTATGAAGGCTTGTTTTACCAGAAGATGCGCTCCCGTCTCATAGTTGCTTGTGAGCATGCGCGCTTTTGGAAGAGTCGTAAAAGCATACACACGAACCATTTTCTCGTCACAAAACAGGCCGACGAGAAACACGACGAGGAAATCTGGAATCCTGACGAGAAAATAGAGAGCAGGTTCTCTATTTTCTCGTCGAGATTCTCGTCAAGTTTCTCGTCGTAAAACCATACACACGAACGTTTTTCTAGACAAAAAAACTCTCGCGGCACTTTTCTTGACTGTTTTGGACGAGAAAATCGGTCGTGTGTACGAGGCCTGACAGTTTGGAAGGATCTCATAAACTAGGAGCCAAGTGACTAAGTGGATTCTTTAAAAATATCTATGGAAATGTTTGGAGACACTATACAACATCTATTTCACGTACAGTTGACAAAGTTTGGCGGAAAAGTCACTTGGATCCAAGCCAGACATGCAAAAAGAGTTTAACCACTTCCCGCCCGGTCAATAGCAGATTGACGTCCGGGAAGTGGTTCTGTTATCCTGACTGGACGTCTATTGACGTCCTGCAGGATAACAGCCGTCGCGTGCCCGTGGGGGCGGGCATCGCGGCGATCGGTGGTGCGGTGTGTCAGTCTGACACACTGCTACACCGATTTCAGTAAAGAGCCTCCGACGGAGGCTCTTTACCACGTGATCAGCCATGTCCAATCACGGCTGATCACAATGTAAACAGGAAAAGCCGCTGACGCGAGTAGAGGAGAGCCGATCGTCTGCTCTCCTGACAGGGGGGGGTCTGTGCTGATAGATTATCAGCGCAGCCCCCCCCTCGGATCCCGCCCAGGACCACCAGGGAAGCCGCCCAGGACCACCAGGTATGCCCCCCTAGACCACCAGGCAATGCCAATCTGTGCCCAGATAGCTGCCAATCAATGCCCAGGCAGCTGCCAATCTGTGCGCACCCACAATGCCTACCACTGCCAGTGCCACCAGGAATATGATTCAGTGCCACATATCAGTGCCGCATGTCAGTGCCCATCAGTGCCATGTATCAATGCCAATCAGTGCCCAGCAGTGCCGCCTATCAGTGCCCATCAGTGCCCAGCAGTGCCGCCTATCAGTGCCACCCATAAGTACCCATCATTGCAGCCTTTCAGTGCCCATCAGTGTCGCCTATCAGTGCCAATCAGTGCCACCCATGAGTGCCCATCAGTGCCGCTTATCAATGCCCATCAGTGCTGCATATAAGTGCCACCCATCAGTGCCGCCTACCAGTGCCCATCAGTGCCGCATATCAGTGCCCATCGTCAGTGCCCATAAGTGCCACCTCATTGGCGCCGCCTCATCGGTGCCACCTTATCAGTGCCCGTCAGTGCCGCCTTATCAGTGCCCATCAGTGAAGGAGAAAACATACTTATTTACAAAACTTTATAACAGAAAAAAAAGAAAAACTTTAATTATTTTCCAAATTTTCGATATTTTTTTATTTGTATAGAAAATAATAAAAACCGCAGAGGTGATCAAATACCACCAAAAGAAAGCTCTATTTGTGGGAACAAAATGATAAAAATTCTGTTTGGGTACAGCGTAGCATGACCGCGCGATTGTCATTTAAACAGCGACAGCGCAGAAAGCTGAAAATTGGCCTGGGCAGGAAGGGGGGGGGGGGGGTAAGTGACTGGTATTGAAGTGGTTAGTAAAAGGCAGGGATAAGCCGAACACCCCCCTGTTCGGTTCGCACCAGAACCTGCGAACAGACAGAATGTTCGCGTGAACTTTAGAACCCTATTAAATACAATGGACTCGAACATTCGAAATCTAAAGTGCTAATTATAAAGGCTAATATGCAAGTTATTGTCCTAAAGTGTTTGGGGACCTGGGTCCTGCCCCAGGGGACATGTATCAATGCAAAAAAAAGTTTTAAAAACGGTCGTTTTTTCGAGAGCAGTGATTTTAATAATGCTTAAAATGAAAAAATAAAAGTGAAATATTCCTTTAAATTTCGTACCTGGGGGGTGTGTATGATATGCATGTAAAGTGGCGCATGTTTCCCGTGCTTAGAACTGTCCCTGCAAAAAATGTCATTTTTGAAAGAAAAAAAGTCATTTAAAACTCACTCGTGGCTATTAATGAATTGTCATGCGGTTCCCCCAAATATCCATACCAGGCCCTTCAGATCTGGCATGGATTTTAAGGGGAACTCCACCCCAAATAAAAAAAAATGGCGTGGAGTCCCCCCAAAAATCCATACCAAACCCTTATCCGAGCACGCAACCTGGCAGGCCGCAGGAAAAGAGGGGGGGACGAGAGAGCGCCCCCTCCTGAACCGTACCAGGCCACATGCCCTCAACATGAGGAGGATGTCCTCATGTTGATGGGGACAAGGGCCTCATCCCCACAACCCTTGCCCGGTGGTTGTGGGGGTCTGCGGGCGGGGGGCTTATTGGAATCTGGAAGACCCCTTTAACAAAGGGGACCCCCAGATCCCGGCCCCCCTATGTGAATTGGTAAGGGGTACATTGTACCCCTACCATTTCATGAAGAAAGTGTAAAAAAATAAAAAATAAAACACACCAACACCTTGGAAAAGTCCTTTATTTAAAAAAAACAAAAAAACATTCCAGCAGAGAAATCCAGTGTCCCGCCGCGATCCGATGTCCAGCGCTGTCCGTCATTGGCTGAGCCTGAGCGGACCTGATGGGGAACTTCCTCCGCAGTCTATTACATGTATAGACCCGCCCCTTCTAAAGTTCCCCATCAGGTCCGCTCAGGCCAATGACGTAGGCGCGGTCTGACATACCGAGGGGGCGGACCTGATGGGGAACTTCCTTCGCTGTGTAATTCATGAATAGACCCGCCCCTTCTCATGTTCCGCATCAGGTCCTCAGCCTTACACCGAGTCATTGGCTGAGCGGACCTGATGGGGAACTTTAGAAGGGGCGGGTCTATACATGTAATAGACTACGGAGGAAGTTCCCCATCAGGTCCGCTCAGGCTCAGCCAATGACGGACAGCGCTGGACTTTGGATCGCCGCGGGACACTGGATTTCACCGCTGGAATGTTTTTTTTTTGTTTTTTTTTAATAAAGGACTTTTCCAGGGTGTTGGTGTGTTTTTTTTTTAATTTTTTGACACTTTCTTCGTGAAATGGTAGGGGTACAATGATCTGGGGGTCCCCTTTGTTAAAGGGGTCTTCCAGATTCCGATAAGCCCCCTGCCCGCAGACCCCCACAACCACCGGGCAAGGGTTGTGGGGATGAGGCCCTTGTCCCCATCAACATGGGGACATCCTCCCCATGTTGAGAGCATGTGGCCTGGTACGGTTCAGGAGGGGGGGCGCTCTCTCGTCCACCCCTCTTTTCCTGTGGCCTGCCAGGTTGCGTGCTCGGATAAGGGTCTGGTATGGATTTTTGTGGGGACTCCATGCCATTATTTTTTTTATTTGGGGTGGAGTTCCCCTTAAAATCCGTGCCAGATCTGAAGGGCCTTGTATGGATATTTGGGGGAACCGCACACATTTTTTTTTTTTATTTGCGGCTGGGTTCCCCTTAACATCTATACCAGACCTGAAGGGCCTGGTAATAGAATTCTGGGGGACCCCCACGCTTTTTTTTTTTTTTTTATCAATGACTTTTCTATGTATTGCCGGGAGCCGACAATTCATTAATAGCCGCGAGTGAGTTTTAAATTACTTTTCTTCCTTCAAAAATGACATTTTATGCAGGGACAGTTCTAAGCACGGGAAACATGTGCCACTTTACATGCATATCATACACACCCCCTAGGTACGAAATTTAAAGGAATATTTCACTTTTATTGTTTCACTTTAAGCATTATTAAAATCACTGCTCCCGAAAAAACGTCCATTTTTAAAACTTTTTTTTGCACTGATACATGTCCCCTGGGGCAGGACCCGGGCCCCCAAACACTTTTTATGACAATAACTTGCATATAAGCCTTTATAATTAGCACTTTAGATTTCTCCCATAGACTTTTCGAATTTGCCGCGAACACCCCAATTTGTTCGCTGTTCGGCGAATGGGCGAACAGGCAATGTTCGAGTCGAACATGAGTTCGACTCGAACTCGAAGCTCATCCCTAGTAAAAGGCTTTGATTGTAGGAAATAAAAAAATATACATATGTAATATACATTAGTTCAGCGTCGCTAAAGTAATTTTTTATTTTCATTCGTCTTCCATTCTATGTTCAATTGTCTATGTTTAACTATGCTGTTAAGTTAGTATGCCCACCATTAAGCTACAAGGCCATTCCTGACAAAGGATCTGGGTATTCCACCAATTACTCTAGATATTATTATTTTCTTTTTTATTCTTTGTCTTTATGAATGTTTTAGTCACAATAAAAGCTCATGTTGTAATGATCTCAGCTATTAGCTTCTCCCCAATGTAGTTTGCCTCCTAGGCAGGGTAGGCAGGGACTTTCTCCACCTAAATGTAAGGAGGTTCCAGGTCAAAGATGATAACAGGTATGGTTGGTGTTTAAAATGTAAAATATTGATCAAAAGTGGGGAGATTGTGAAATTGTGCGTTCTGTATAAAACTGTATTCCATTCTGTATGCTATGCTTATACAGTATATTGCACACTGTCGTCATTGTGCACACAGCACTAATAATGTTTTGATTACATATTCAAATTCTTTTAGACTCTGATAAGAAACCAGCCTGCCTAAGTTACACCCTTGTTACCTTAAAATTACAATTGTAATTGTAGTGACCTCACCTCTCACTCCCTCCTTCTCTTCTCGGTCAATGGTTCTCGTCTAGGGGGACCAGGGAGGAGAGTGTGGCGCACCACCAGCTCGTATCCTCTTGTGTGTAGAGGTGTCAGCTATAACCTTTTACCTTCGGGCCTGTGCCCCTGTCCAGAGCCAAAACTTCCCTTGAGACTGACCCTTTAACTCCCAGAAAGTCAAGTTCCACACCACTGAAAGTCCAACACTTATTTATTCTTCAGAGCAATAAATAGTCCTTTAAGAACAACTGGTCAGACATAGAACAGTTCAGAACACAGTGGAGAGGAGGTCCAGGCACAAACTTGAACTTGGGTTTTCTCCTGTTCCGTTATAGCGCGAACAGGCTTGGCGCCCAGTCGCTGCCACCGACCATGAGGGGGTCTCTGCCACAGACGAGATGAATAAGGCCTCTGCCACAGACCTGGTTGTTGGGTCTCTGCCACGACCTGATTCACGATGGGTCCCTGCCACAGACCATGAGAACGTGGACTACCTTCTATGAGCAATGGCCCCTGTCAGAGAGAGGACATCCATCCAGACAGTTACCAGAGGCCCCGCCGTCACCAGCAAATGCTGCACTGGGTCTTCGGAAGGGTCACCTCCCTGGCCTCCTTGTCCCAGATTCGGGTGTCAAAACCGGAGGACACCCTAGGAGCCCTCGATCCCTTGCGGGACCCAGTCGAAGGTACTGGGCCCCAGACCTCCAGAGAGTACCTCACCCCAGACCAAAGGTGTCTGGGGTGGAACCGCAACTCCGTCTCCGGGCCTAGTGCACCCGGGACGACACGCACATGCACCCAGGCTGAAGGTGCCTGGGCGCGGACCTCGTGCAGAAAATGTCTGCCCCCTTATACCCTCCCCCAGCATGCACAGCGGGTTCCCCGCCCCGCTGTACTACTGCCGTGAGAGGACACAAAGGGCACAGCCCTCCAATGGTGGTTCAACCCCAGCCTATGGCAACAGTGCCACCTATAGGCCGCAGGGAACTAGACACCACTGATATCCTCCACTGGCATAAATTGGTCCAGGAATCCTAACAATTGTTGCATCTGAGCCTGGTATCACCCAGATGCATCCCCTAAATATGACCACCCGCTACATAATATTAATGGAATACTTATGTAAGCATGTTTAAAAACAAAACAAAAAAAATACTCAAATGTGATGAATAAACAGAACGGTTATTAGAAAAGATGAACAGAAAGGGAACAGAATGTGTCTGTTCCCTACTGCAATAGTCATCATTCATTTGGAATCATTGATCAATATGAGGATAGGATTCATCTATCTTTAACATTTCTAAAACAATTCTTACATTTTTAGAGAAATTGGATAAATGCCCCTAAAAAAAATTGTATACAGATGTAGCACCCTGATGTTTAGGCAGGGTTGCTAGTAAATTTACCTGCCAGGTATAGTTGCCTTGGCCAATTGATAGGAGATCAATTGATTCCACCCTAATTCTGTAATTGCTGCACTTCTCTTCTGTCACTAGATGGCCAGGTATCTGGTGGCATTAGTTAAGACAAGGGCATTGCAAAGACAGATTAGGAATAGATGGGGTATCTCAGCCAATGGACAGGGATCTTCTTTGGTCCCTTGGCCTGCTGGGAGAGCCTATTTATTTGGGTGGGGTCAGGTGATCGGGGTTCTGTGCCACCTGGACAGCTGTTTGGGTGGATGTGTGTTGTGCTGCCCGGGCTGCTAGGCCACAGTCTGAGGGCCTATCCAGAAGCAAGAGAGCAGCGCAGGGTTAGGATTGCAACTTGCAGTCCAACCAGATGTGGCGGTTCTGCCGGCCGGAGAACCTGTCGTGGTCGGAGGTAGAGTGGAAGCTGTCGCCACTAAAGGATCAACTACCTTATTACCCCGGGACCACAGTGAGTAGCTGAAGCAAGTACCGGAGCAGTATTCTCACCAACCGGGGACGGTGACTAATTGAGAAACTTCAGCAGGTGTTAAGCCAGGGACCCAGCCAGCGGAGGTGACACTTGCAGAGCAGCCTTGTGTGCCAAGCCAGGGACTGAGCAGGCCAATGGGGTGACACTTGAGGAAGATACTCAGTGAGAAAGTTGAAAGAGCATGAGAGATCCAGTGGCAGTGGATCAGCAAGTCTAGTGAGAGAGACTGGGTGGAGTGAAGATCTACAAGACGTGATTGTAGAGGAAGTACAGAAGTTCGTTACAACATTTGTTAGAAACAGTTACAAGACTGTTGCCATAGGAGAAAGCGATTCTACATATTCAGATGTGGTGTCCTGCTGGGTGCTTTTCCTTGCATGGCTGTCTACCTATAGAAGTCTCGGAGTCTGCTAATTAACATTGCAAGTATCTAAGGGTGTCCTGGCCCTAAACCCTCTCTCCCACAGTTCTGTTCAAAAGACAATGAATCTCTTTGTATTCAAGAAGTGTCTGGCACCCATGAATCTACCTTGCAATACACCCACCATGCCTTGTAACCCACTCCACACAGAAAGATGTCAGATATCCCCAACTCTGGAGGTTCTCATTGGACCAAAGGGACCCCAGGACCTTGCTACACAGGTTAGATCCAATTTTTTTAACAGTTTCTTCTGTTTTTGTCTTAAGGTGATACTAAAGTCTTGTTTATTAATTTTTTAACCACTTCCCTACCGCCCATAGTCATATGACGTCCACAGATGGGATCTCCCATCCTGGGTGGATGTCATATGACGTCCTCGGCTTTGAGGGGGGATATCTGAATGATGCCTGCAGCTAGAGACATCATTCAGATATCATTTTCTTGTGCCGGCGATTCTGCGCACCATAAAAATGATCATAGCGGCGGTTCCAACGCTTGATCATTTTTATAGGCGGCGGGAGAGGACATCCCCCCCTCCCGCCACCATCCGGTGCTTCTCCGGGCTCTCCCGTACCATCGGGGATCCGGAGAGAATCGTTCGGCGCCGGTGGTGGGTCACGTGATGAGCATAGAGATGACTGGTGACCAGATGGTCACCAGTCATCTCTATGATCGTCGGAGGCCCGGGCGCGATGTGATGACGTCACGCCCGGGTCCTCATATGTAAACAAAGCCGCCAGTGCGGCTAGTAAGTATGAGATCAGTGAAAAAAAATTCACGATCTCATGCATTCCAGCCTGGAGGAGAGATGTGGGGTCTTATTGACCCCGCATCTCTCAATAAAGAGGACCTGTCACACACATTCCTATTACAAGGGATGTTTACATTCCTTGTAATAGGAATAAAAGTGATAAAAAAAATGTAAAATAAGTGTAAAAAATAAATAAAATAAGTAAAAAAAAATACAAATAATAATAAAAGAAATTAAAACGCCCCTGTCCCCAGTAGCTCACAATCAGAAGCAAATGCACACATAAGTCCGGCCCACATATGTAAATGCCATTCAAACCACATATGTGAGGTATCGCCGCGTGCGATAGAGCGCGTGCAACAATTCTAGCACTAGACCTCCTCTGTAACTCGAACCTGGTAACCTGTAAAAAAAATTAAAGCGTCGGCTATGGAGATTTTTAAGTACCGAAGTTTGGCGCCATTCCATGAGTGTGCGAAATTTTAAAGCGTGACTTGTTAGGTATCTATTTACTCAGCGTAACATCATCTTTCATATTTTCCCCAAAAATTTGGCTAACTTTACTGTTTTGTTATTTTTTATTTTATGAAACCATTTTTTTTCCCAAAAAAAAGGCGTTTGAAAAATTATTGCGCAAATACCGTGCAAGATAAAAAGTTGCAATGACCGTCATTTTATTCCCTAGGGTGTCTGCTAAAAAAACATATATAATGTTTGGGGGTTCTGAGTAATTTTCTAGCAAAAGAATGATGATTTGTACATGTAGGAGAGAAGTGCCAGAATAGGCCCGGTATTGATGTGGTAAAAAAAGCCCGGTGTTGAAGTGGTTAATAATAAACATGTCACACTTACCTGTTCTGTGTAGGGGTTTTGTACAGAGCATCCTGGATCTTCCTCTTCTGGTCTCTCCCTGTCGAGTGCCCTTAGTTTGCTATGGGGGCACCCAAGCTTAACCGCAGCTCTGTGTGTCCATTCAGACACCCTCCCTCTCTCTCCTGATTGGCTAACTGACTTTGATTGACAGCAGTGGGAGCCAATGGCACCGTTGCTGTGTCTCAGCCAATCAGGAGAGTCCATGCCGGCCGAGGTACTCATGCACATCGCTGAATAGAGATGGGCTCAGGTAAGTATTAGGGGGGCTGAGGGGGGCTGCTACACACAAAAGTTTTTTTATCTTAATGCATAGAATGCTACAAGTGGAAAGTGCACTTGAAATTGCACTTGGAAGTGCAGTCGCTGTAGATCTGATGGGGACATGCCAGGAAAATAAAAAACAGTATTTTAGCTTGCACATGATTGGATGATAAAATTGTCAGAGCTTCCCCTCATTTCAGATCTACCCCTCAGATTTACAGCAACTGCACTTCCAAGTGCACTTTCAGTGCAAATTCAAGTGCACTTTGCACTTGTAGTTTTCACTTGTAGTGCAAAGTGGATTTGCCTTTTCGTAAATAACCCCCATAGTGTTACACTTCCAATATGTACATAGTGCTATACAATACCTTAAATGGCCATAAGTGCTTAACTGCCTACTGCACCAATTGGCCAAATGCATCTAAAAAATAAAAACAAATTGTCTACAGTCTAGATCTAAATATTTTAAACTTTTTTGCCTTTACATTTGGGCTTTATACCCCATACCTTCTAAATATTTCTCAACAGATTGTTTTCCTGAATATATTTCTGATGCAAAGTTGATAAAGGGCTGGCTTGGACGAATTGTTTGTGGGGGAAATATTAGGATGTTGGTTCTTTTTCAACAGTGAAGCCCCGTACACACGATCAGACAACCTATGGATTTTCGTCCGATGGATTTGTCCATCGGAAATCCGATGAAACTGTTTTTCATCAGTCTTGGCCACACACCATCAGTCAAAAAACCGACCGTTCCAAACGCGGTGACGTAAAACACTCCGATGAGCCGAGAAAAATGAAGTTTAATGCTTCTGAGCATGCGTCTACTTGATTCTGAGCATGCGTGGGTTTTTTAACCGATGGACTTGCCCATAGACGATCGGAAATTCCCATCGGTTTTTTATCCATCGGAAAATTTTAAAACAAGTTCTATTTTTTAAAACCGATGGAAAAAAGACCGATGGGTACCATACACGATCGGTTGGTCTGATGAAAACCATCCATCGGACGGTTTTCATCAGTCAAACCGATCGTGTGTACGGGGCTTAAATGTAATATTTCAGAAAAGAAAATAAGTATTTCACAGAACTGAACACTATTCTTTTGTAAATTTTGCAATTCCGGACAGTGCTGCATGAGTTTTGTTGGCTGAAAATATGGCAAGGCTCATCAAGTAATAAAAACAAATGGATAACTACTGTACATTTAAAGGGTAAGTAAATTGAGACCACACAGATTAGTGGGTTTACGATACACATATTTTATGCTGCTAAATCAGTTACATTGGTCCTCAATAGTAGTTTTGGGACCAATGTAGAAAACTCAAATCTATCTGGTGCTGAAACTTGGTAAATTTCAATTCTAAACATTTTTTTAACCTGATGCAAATCTGTAGTGGATACATCTGGATAAGTAGCACCAATCAGCAATCAATTTCAGAGTAATTAGCTGTACAGAGTTTTTGTACAGCGTTCTGGCAATGTTAAATTTACATTATTTGCTTAATATAGAAAGTAAAAAAAAAATATGATTTTCAAATTGTTATACATTAGAAGATGCATCCTGTTTTTAACATACGTGATTTCTTCAACACTACTCAAAAATGTGTTAATTCTCAACTATTAGGCTTTTTGATTACCAGAGGTTGTTGGTTTGCTATATTTTATTCATGTGCATATTCATGAGCATAAATCATAAAACTGAGTATTAAGAAAGGAAATGTTTTAAAGTATTTCTTCTTTTGATATTTTCCCACCACTGCTTAAGGATAAAAGGCCATGTATTACTGAAGTGATGTCTCTAAAAAGGTCTCTTGAGCCATCTCTAATAATCTCCATTATGTATAATGACCATTTTGATAATAGTCCTTAGAAGATGTAATGGCCATGGTAAATGCTTATTACCTGCTTGTTCATGCTGGAAGAAGCATGTATAAGACTAGGGGAACAGTCAAATGCTCTTTGAGCTACTTTTAGAAGAAACAGGAAATGCTTGCTATAATGTAAAAAAGACGACAAAAGCTGCTCATACAAAAGGTATATGTCAGTACTCTTAAGAAAATTTCCAGGTTCAGACTCTGTTTACATGCATTTTCTTGCTTAAAAAAACTGCATTCATATAGACAGGGTTATCCAAGTGGATGCATTTTTTGGGTTTGAAATGCTTGCAAATAGCACTAAAAGCAGTTCAACAATATAAGAATATTGATTTTCCTCATGGGTTTGTTTATAAGTTATTTTCACCCAATTATAGTTTTCCTACCACTCCATACCACATACATAGCAAACACTGGGTGGCCAGGGTTAAGATTAGGTATAAGCTTCAGATTCAAACCAAACTAAAATTCTTGCTGAATTTTGCCTGTTTGGCGTTCAGTGAATAGGCAAGCTAAATGGGGTGCTCGCCTTTCCACCGAGCAGCTTCCTGGTCAGGCTGGGTAGGGGGTTGGTGGCTGCCAGCTTCCAAGCAACCAGTGACCCTTGCTGTTTAGGCTGTCAGATGGGGATTTCTGGCTGACAGGTAAATGTAAACAAAAGAACGGGGATCACATGTCCATGACCATAGTTGGTGAATGGCTTTGGCCATTTTTGGTCAGTGACAATGACCATATATGACTATGACATCAGCCTTTTACTTGCCAGGTAGAACTTTGTCAGAGGGGTCAATTTACTAAAACTGGAGAGTGCAAAATCTGGTGCAGCTCTTCTTAGAAAACCAATCACCTTCCAGTTTTGTTTTTTTATCAAAACATAATTGAACAAGCTGAAGAAGTTAAAAGCGGAGTGGCTACCATGCACAGCTGTACCAGATTTTGCACACTCCAGTTTTAGTAAATTAATCCCAATGTGTTTTTTTTTTGTTTTGACGGCACCACTCATCATAATTGGTGAGGATCTGCATTGCATGACAAAGTGACTGAAGCCTCGTACACACGACCGAGTTTCTCATCCAAAACCGGCAAGAAAAGTGCCGCGTGAGCTTTTTTGTCGAGAAAACCGTTCGTGTGTATGGTTTTACGACGAGAAAATTGCCGTGAATCTCGACGAGAAAATAGAGAACCTGCTCTCTATTTTCTCGTCAGGATTCCAGATTTCCTCGTCGTGTTTCTCGTCGGCCTGTTTTGTGACGAGAAAATGGTTCGTGTGTATGCTTTTACGACTCTTCCAAAAGCGCGCATGCTCACAAGCAACTATGAGACGGGAGCGTATCTTCTGGTAAAACAAGCCTTCGTAATGGAGATAGCACATTCGTCACGCTCCAAATTTTTGCATCGTTTAAATGTTGTGCATTGAAATCTTCGTTAGAATGTTACATTAATCCAAACGAATGAACTTCTTTTGCTGCTGATATTCACACAGAGTTATGACTATCTTTTTTTAACCTTTTTCATGCTGTTCTTAAGAAGATTTATGTGTATTATATCGTGCAAGTTTTTAGGAATATTTAAAACTTTGATATTTTTCAAACTGATGTTAATTGTAATTTCGCAATGTTTTGGTAGTGATCTCCCATTGAATCTTTTAATATATATTATTTAAATTTTACACCCTTTTTTGGGAAATACGATTTCGTTATTTTTTTGGGGGGTTGGTATCTGTCCCTTTTTTTGTCAGTCAAATGTATCTGCTTACTCCAAAGCTAGATTTTACATTTTTACAAATACACATAGTCAAGTATGAACTTAAAGAAAAATAACATTTATTCATGTTTGAACTAAAATAAAGAGAAGGCAGCGCTGGAGAAGCTGCTGCCATTTGTGCATCCCAGGGACCCCAGACCACACATCAACCCTGTGTGGACACTAAAATTGGGAGCTTGAGAAGGCCAACATTTCTGAGCACAATCTGATGCTGGCCTCCCAGAGGTCAGGAACAGCAGCAGGTGATAAATATGTCCCAAGTGTGTGGTACTACAACAGGCTGCCTTCTGTCCGACCACAATGAAGCAAGGCCATCACTTCCTCGTCTTCCTGGCAACCTTCCCTGCAACCTTTCCTGAAGCCTTCCCTGCAGCCTTCCTTCTTCGTTTGGCTGGAGGCTGGGCCACTGGAGGGGTACTCCTGTCAGGAGGAGGTGGAGGAGAAGGGGGTGGCGCAGAAGAACAAGGTGGAGGTGGAGGAGAAGGGGGTGGGGCAGAAGAACAAGGTGGAGGTTGAGGAGAAGGGGGTGGGGCAGAAGAAGAATGTGGAGGTGGAGGAGGAGGTTGAGGTTGGGACAGTTGTGCCACCTCACAAATGGCGGTATTGGGGGTAATTTTTCCCATCACCCCCTTGTTGAGCAAGGTGATGAGCAGGGGCTCGCATAGGAGGCGTTGCTCCATGCTCATCACCTTGAACTTTGCCTCCACTAGGCCGGCAATGGCCTCTTCAGGGGATGTGGGCTCTTTGAGGGTGGCATGGGCCTCTTTAATAAGGGCCATTGCTGCCTCACTGGTGGTCCTGTCCCTCCTGCCTCTTTTGGGAAGCCGGATGGGAGGCACCTGGGATCTGGTGCTTCTCCTTTGCCCTGCCACCTCCTGGCTGCCACTGGGCCCTGCCACCTCCTGGCTGCCACTGGGCCCTGCCTCCTCCTGGCTCACAGTGGGCCCTGCCTCCTCCTGGCTGCCACTGGGCCCTTCCTCCTCCTGCCTGACAGTTTCCAGACCCTCCTCCTGGCTGATTTCATCCTGTGTATGAAAAAGGGACATAGTTTAATATGTTGGTTTAATCTTTGCAGCAAACTTTATAAACATGATTGAAGCAATTAGAATGTAAATCCAGAAATCATTTTTTCTAATTTACACCTACATCAGATTGACTATTTAGCACCCAATTAAGTGCAGACTAATGTCTTGAGATCTTGATTTCACTTGTGGAAGCCAAAATATTGTATAATTCTCATCTTGACATATTTGGCAAACATTAATTTTATCCCAATACATTTTCATTTAATACTATACCTGGCTCCAGATGGCCAAATCAGGATCATCCAGGATGGCTGCCTCCTCTTGCTCCAGAGAAGGCTCAGGTTGGCTGCAGGGAAGTCTGGGGGGAAGAGTGGAGAGTGATGGCCTTGCCTCAATGTGGTCATCCAGGAAGGACATCCTGCTGTAGTACCACAAAATCGGGACATAAACATCATCTGCTGCTGCTCCTGACCTCTGAGAAGCCAGGACCTTAGAGCGTTCAGTCCTGTAGGTGCCTCTCAAGCTCCCAATTTTAGTGTCCACTTGTTTTGCTGTGGCTGTGGGCACCTTGGTCTGCACAAATGGGAGCAGCTTCTCCAGTGCTGCTTTTCTCACCCCTCTTTTTTTTGTGGATGGGGTTTTTCGTCTCCCACAGAGCCGGCAGCTCCCTTACCCGGTCAATAAATTCCGCCAGGAACTCTTTGTCGCTAATAAAGACATTCATATTGTATCTGCAAGTTAAATAAATAATATATAACTAATGTGAGGCAAACAGTCTAACCTCCTTAACATCGTAGTCACCATATATATCCTACAACATTCTCAAGACAGTATAGGCCAACAATTTGGCACAGTCTCAAAATCACATACCTTCGTTCGCACGTCCGTCACTTGAACTCCTCTCTCCGCACACCGAACGTACTATAGTCACATGTGTGTTTGCTATATACACACCACGCATGCGTCAAAATACGAACATATCGCTCCGCACACGTCGCCCGCCCATGACGTTCTAACTAACATCTTTTCCCCGCCCCTTCTCTTTCGGCGCACAGACAGATATGGCGGAGTTACAGCAGGTGTCTGATAATTCCGCAACTAACGAGGAGGAGACAAGCCCGGAGACCGAGGAAACGTCACGATCAAGGAGGAGATTCAAGGCATCGAATATGTCTTTTGCCGAGATGGCGGAGATGGTGGACATCTTGCTCAAGTCTGATTATGACGCAAAGCATGGGCCGTATAGCAAACCAAATAGAAGGAAGGCCAAAATCCTCACTAAAGAGTCTGAAGACGAATTTCGGGGTGAAACGCTCAAATGAGCAGCTCAGAAAGAGGTGGTCAGACCTCAAACTGAGGGAGCCACAGCAGTTAAGGAGCATTAAGAGAATGCTCGCAAAAAGTAAGTAAAATGTACACTTTTATGCTATTAATCCTTTTCTAAACTGACATGTTGCTGGTTTAGTTTTTTTTTCTTATTGGACTCCCTTCCAAAATGTAATATTTTGAACTTGGTTGGCCACAGTAATAGTTTGTTACGTTACAGACACTTCATTCGGCCACTATCCGCGGTTTTGGCTTATTTTACAGCCACAAAAGTAATTAGACATCTGCCATTTTTTGGAAATTTGGGGCACAAAGTTTTAGGCTAGATGATGTGTTTGTAAAGAGAATGAAATGCAAACTGTAAACTGTAAAGGAGAGGACACTCAGCAGCTGCTTCCACACACATCTGTACTTTGGAGCACTATAGACCCGCCTTTTTTGGGTGTCCCACACAGGTGCATCAGAGAATTTTTGTGTTGCCTACATGTCTAAAAAATGACAGACAAAGGTGAATACTAAGCATATTCTTGGTCAGAAATAATGCATTCATCTTTAACTTCCGCCCAAACACACACTTGTACCCCACTTCCAAGCAATTTAGCCTGTTTTTTTTTTTTACGTAGAGAATTTCTGTGTGATAACTCTACCTTTTGTTTGATTCTCATAGGGGAGAGAAGACTGGGAGGAGGACACTCCAGGGAGCACAGGAACCCCACAGCTTCACAACAACCCCAAACTCCAAAAGACCAACAACTTAAAGATGTGGAGGAAGTTGAGGTGGAGGAAGGAGAAGTGCAGGAAGGAGAGGTGGATGACGTTGTGGAACTGGTCACCACAACAGGTCAGTATCTGACACCACAGCTTCAGGTAAGAGATGTAGGCCTGCAGAGTTATAATACCTTTTTATTTTGTTTTTAGGGGATGTGAATGTTGGGGTGAAGGATAGTACAGGTTTCTCTGCTGACAGTGCCCTCCGCCTCATCCAGCAAGTGATGGAATGTAGCACGGAACTGGACAAAATTAAAGAAAGAATTCATGTGATGGATCAAACATTTAAAGACATTCTCAATGTTTTGGGGAGAATTCAATAAGGCATCCCAACCCCCTTTTTTTCATGTTTCTTCTTCAACTTTTAAAAAACTTTTTGACAATCAAACCAGCCAAAAATTTAATCTGCACACAGTGTGTCAACATGTGCTATCTGCCATCAGGGGATATCCATGTACGTCTTTTGGGGGTGCAACCCCTTCCTCGTATCTAAAGTAGGTGAACTGAGGAAGGGGTTGCACCCCCAAAACACGTCCATTGATCACCTCTGATGGCAGATAGCACATGTTGACAATAGGGATCAGGAGTCTAAAATCCCTATAGGAAAATAATCCCAATTGTGTGCATATTCAATTTTTGGCTGGGCAAGGGGTGGCAGGACCCCATATTAGGACGGGCACATAGAGACATATAGTTTGTGTAAGTGAATGTCTCAGATTGCTCCGAGGTATCCAATTTTGTAATTTTTGGAATGCAACTGTTGTTTTTGTATTTTCCTAAGAAAACAATTGCCGGTTTGTGGCCAGGCAAACAAAAAATGTAAAAAAAAAAAGGTGTGTGAATTTGCACATAGTAAAATATTTGAACACAAACAACGTGTAGCTTCTTTTTCTAATATGCTCTAACCTTATTTGGTACATTTTTAAAGGTTACATAGTGAAATGGTTGGTATTTACTAAAGGAAAATACACTTGGCACTACAAATGCACTAAGACAAACTAGGAGACAGGAAACCAACAAAAGTTAGAAGTTTAAACAAGATTTTTATTTGGATCGTTAGACAGGAATCTTTAGACATAGCCTGGCATAGGAATTGCCCCCCTACCCGTGAAATAGTCCATGTATTTGTCCCGAACCTCACGGGCATTTTGGGGGGGCAAGCCAGCACGGGCAGATTCCAGGCCCGGCAGGGGATTATCAGGGGAAAGTCCAGCCTCAGGCAAAACTGAGGCCATATAGGAATTAGATTTGCGGCAAAGAAAATTGTGTAGCACACAGCAGCATAATACTACATAGTTTATTTTGTAGTCCGCCAAGTGTATTGAAGTCCTAAAAAGGCGGAACCGGCTGGCCATTATGCCAAAGGCATTTTCAACGACTCTTCGGCCCCTGGCCAGCCGGTAATTGAACACCCTCTTCTCGGGGGTCAGGGTCCTCTGAGGAAATGGCCTCATAAGATGTGGTCCGAGCCCGAAGGCTTCATCAGCCAAAAAAACAAAGGGGAGTCCTTCAATATTCCCTGCATCCGGTGGCAATGCAAGGTCGTCACTCTGGAGACGGAGGGCAAACTCCGTCTGGATGAAGGATCCCCCATCGGACATCCGGCCATTCTTCCCTACATCAACATAGAGGAATTCATACCGTGCTGACACCACCGCCATCAGCACAATGCTATGAAACCCCTTGTAATTGAAGTAGTAGGACCCAGAACAAGGTGGCGGCACGATGCGGACGTGCTTCCCGTCTATAGCACCACCGCAGTTGGGGAAGTCCCACCACGTGGCAAACTCCGATGCCACAGTCTGCCATTCCTGTGGCGTGGAAGGAAGCTGTGGAGTCAAACAAGATGAAAAAATATTAGAATACACAAATCAAACATTACAAGTATATTCTAAGAAATTACATTAGAGGCCAACATCAAGCAAAGTCTACGTTTATTAAGGTGTTTTAAATAAGTATAATGGAAGGCTCATGTATCATATTCATCACCCCCTATGATGGTCCATTAATAAATTATAATGGGGAGGGGGGGGTAGATGTGTTTGGACACAGGATAGCATTGCAGTGGCGGTGCGTCCAGAGTGGGCGCTGGAGCACTGCCCCCTCTCTCCTGTGCCCGTCACTCAGAACAATACATAGGTTCATGCCTTGCATTAACCTATGTATTGTCTATGCCGCCCACTATTCAGGTGGATGGCCCCCTGTTAAGCGACCGACATATGAAGAACTGCGGCATTTATGCGCTTAAAATTGCATATCAGAAACAGTAAGGAAAATTGTCTTGCACATTACAGCCTGAGGGATGTAATTGGCTTCAGAAAAGTTAAATAGGGGACGCTGGGGAACACTGACAGGCTGCTCTGCCAATCATGTTCACCAAGTCTGTTTAATGGTAACATGATTGGCTGATGCAACATCAAGGGAAGGAGAAGACATCAAGGACAGAAGAAGGATGGCGCTGACCACAAGAAGGTAAGTGCAGGGCTGGGGGGGAACTGGCTGCATTGGAGGGGACAAAATGGCTGCATTAGAGGGAACAAAATGGCTGCATTGGAGGGAACAAATGGGGGGCGTTTAATAGGCACCAGAGCAAAAAAGGAGGACGTTTATTTCCTAAATTGGGGTTTGAACCCCCAAACATTTGGAGCAACAGGCGCCCCTGCTGGAAAGGTTAGTGAAGGAAAATATGCATGGAGGAGAAAAAAGGGGCAATCTAAAGCTTCAAGCATGCATGAGGACAAAGGGGACATTCTCAGCATATTACAATCATGGTAATTAGGGAAGGATGAAAGAAATACAATACATTAGCATACATGTAATACATAAAATGTGATGTTAATGGAGAAAACTTACCCTAATATAGTCCTCCTGCAGGACTTGTATAATAGCAGAACAGGTGTCTGGGATTATGAGGCCCAGAGCCTGGGGGGAGATTCCTGTCGTGAACTTCAAGTCCTGAAGACTTCTCCCTGTCGCCAGATAACGTAACGTGGCGATGAGCCTCTGCTCAGCACTGATGGCTTCCCGCATAACGGTGTCCTTCCTGGTAATATAGGGGGACACCAAAGCCAACAGTTCCTGAAAAACGGGGTCAGACATCCGCAGAAAATTCCTGTAGTCCTCAGGATTATTCTTGACTATCTCCCGCAGCAGAGGCATGTGGCAGAATTGGTCCCGCTGGAGCAACCAATTCTTGGTCCATGATCTCCTCCTCACACCATTCATGGACTGGTCTTGGTCCAAAACAAGCAGACCAACACCAAGCGCACGCACAGCACGAACTCGACGACGAGAACGTCCAGGCGACATGGCTAGGAAACGGTCGTCTTATCAGAACGTACAGAACAGAAGGCACTTTAGAACAGCAAGGCCTATGAATAACGAACTGAAACACAGAAATGAACAGGCAAGAACGCACTGTAAAACAGATACAATCTGCCTAGACGCCCTGAAAGTCAAGATACGAACCCACAAGCACAAACTGAACCGCAGAAAACGATCTGAAAAGTACGAAGACTGAAAAGCGCGAATCGTCTCTTCCCAAACTTTTACTTCACACGCGGTAACACGAGATCAGCAAAAGCAGCCCAAGGGGTGGCGCCAAGAAAAAAGATCTTCTCCTTTATAGTGCCGTCGTACGTGCTGGACGTGACCGCGGAGAACAACGAGGAAATTGGGAAATGTCAGTGTGTACGCATGGAAAGCTTGACGAGAAAATCGACAAGGTTAACAAGAATCTCGTCGAAAAAAACGACGTGTTTTTTACGACGAGAAACTCGGTCGTGTGTACGAGGCTTGACAGTAGATTTAAATCATGGGAAATGTTTTAGTTTTTTTTTATAGTGTGTGCTGTCTTTATCTATTGCTTACATTTTTGGTGAATGAGTAGGGGAATCATGTACCCCTTAATCATTCTTGTGGGACAGGAAATGGTATCTGGGGGTCCTTTTATTATTAAAGGCAACTTCCTGATTTTGAGAAGCCCCCTTTCATTGAGCCACGGTTGTGGAGAAGAGACCATTGTCTTCATCAATGTGGGGAAAATGCACTATGCCACGGGGCCCCCTACCATGAGGTAATAATTGACCCCATTTTGAGGAGTCTGCCTCCAGAAAACATGTTCCCACGGCTTTTCCCTGGCTGAGAGCTGGTGCAGTATGAACATTACACAGTGCAGACATCTCAGCCACTACAAAATGGCACACAATAAACATACAGGTGTGGGTACAAATTCACTGCTCAGCTCCAATATGTACAGGGCATTGTGCATAAGTGATGACATCCTACGCAATATTGTATTTGGTGTAGTGAGCTCATTCATGCAGGCACAGAATTTATATGGTTCTGTACACTCTGTAATGTTTTTTCAGATGGACCAGCACAATACTTTGTTACACTAACTACACTGCCAATTCTAGGGGAAAGGGTGGTGAGGAGGGAGCCCTAGTCCACTGGTGATTCATGTGATGGTTAAAATACCAAATACATTACTTTCTAGTGTTATGTTCTCCTGACTAGGGACGAGTCGAACATATTTGTTCTCAGTTTAGGACAGGTTCACCTAACTACTGCAGATTGGGTGTTTATTCCAAACCCATTAAAGTCAATGGGAGAGGAATTCTAGAAATCCGTAATGGAAATATACCAGCCACTATCCCTTTGCCCCTTTGTTTACATGGCTGGGGAGCCCTAGCCAGCAAGTTAATAGGACGGATGACATCACTGGCTGTTAAAGATGTGGCGTTGTGTTGGCACCCACTGCTTCCCTAGCAACCACTGACAGCAGAAGCTGTCATCTATAGTAGTGGTAGAAAAAACATTCAGCTGAACAAGCAAAGTTGAACTCATCCCTACTTGTGACCTTTTCTGTCTGTGCATTACTTACTGCTGACCTCTGTTCTCTGTGTGTTATGTATTTCTGACCCCTGCCCTCTGTGTTACTTACTTCTGATTTCTGTGTTCCAGGTGTTACTTACTCCTGACTTCTGCTCTCCACACTGTAATTGCAGCTGACCCCTGTACTCTGTGTCTTACATGTTCTTGACCTCTGCAGTCTGTGTGTTACTTACTCTTTTCCTCTGCACTGTGCATGTTATACACTCCTGGCCCCTGCACTCTATATATTTCACATTCTTGACCTCTGCACTCTGTGCATTACACACTCTTTAACCAAAGCAGAGTAGGCTCAGGCTTATTTAAAATACATACAAATATTACCGATTTTCATGTACAGGCAGACATTCTTAAATTTAGATTAGTTGAAAAAGGCTATAACCCGACAACCATTGATGAAGAAATAAATAGAGTCTCTTTACTTGATAGAGGCTCCCTCACTGTTGAACAACCTAAACGGACACCGGATGCTAAATTTAAATGGTTTTTTACCACCCAATTTTCCGTACAGCACAAACAAATTAAGAACATTCTGAATCGCCATTGGAAAGTACTTAAAAACGACCCACTGTTGGGTCCGGTACTCCCTGAGAAAGTTGGTATTATCTATAGGGGAGCCCCGTCCCTCAGGAATCAGACCAACCTTTTATTCCACATTGCAGGGGTACTATCCCTGTAAGAAGTGCAACGTCTGCATGCATAATGCGGTCGATCGGAGAAAAACTGATAGTTTTCTATCCACCACTACCTCCACTGTTTATCATATGAAGCACTTCACTACATGTGCGACACATTTTATTGTGTATCTTATTACATGTCCATGTAATAAGCAATATGTAGGGCGGACAATTAGAATTTTTTCTACTAGAGTAAATGAACACATTGCAGGTATTAAAGCAGGTCGTACTAACCAACCACAGCGTACCCAAACATTAGTTGCAATTTCATCACAAAGACCCTTCAGGCACTAAATTTCAAGTGATCGACAAATTCATCCCACATTGGAGGGGTGAATCCTGCGTTAGGGGTGTTTCTCAGTTAGAAACCTTTTGGATATACCAGCTTCAATGTTATTTCCCGTTCGGGTTAAACATCGACTGGGATATCAACACTTTTATTAACAAGGCTTGAGCTTAACTTTTAACGTACTGTTTTCTGGTTTATGCTAGTCTATCTATATATTGATTTATTTAATTCTGGCCTTGTTTGTATATTTTTGTACTAATTTATAGAATTGTATCTCCTTCACTGTGTCAGAAAGTAGGGTCTACGGCCACTTGGTGGCTGTGGTTCCCTATTTTTGTGACATTTGTTTTATGCCTTGTTGTTATATATTTATGTTATGTTATGTTATGTTATGTATATTGAATAGATGATGATGTCAATTATTTTTTCCATATTGCTACTTTTGCAATTCTAATCTTTTTTGGGGCTCCCAGCCCTAGATTAGTGTGGTTTCGAGAATGTTTGTCGTTACCATTATGATATGCCTGTTTTACATCCATTTCATTTTGTGTGACATGATGTAGCAATGTGTGCAATTTATTGTCATTTTTCAGTGCATGCTTTTCCAGCTCGAAGACTCCCGTGCTTGGTTGACACGGTGATATGCTCTGCCGTTGTACACAGAGGTTGTCACATGACATAGATAAGTGTAAGCGCCTCCATGGTGTGGAGCGATGCGCCACTGTGTCCCTTTGCATCGTGTATCACATGGCGTTTTATTGGATTCGAAGCTTGGAACGCAAACATCACTTACGTTGCGTGATGACGTGCTTTGGCGGCGGCGTGATGATGCAAAGCTGATGCTACACACCTCTGATTGGCCGGGTGATGCAGAGGAGAGCGACGAGCTGGAATGCGGCACTTTTAAATTTTGGATTGGTCAATTCTGACCTGGAGGTGTGTGTACACCAGCTGTGGCAGGTTGAATCAATCGATATTCATATGTATCAATACTATATAATGGCGTGGTATTTTGCAAGCAGGTTTATGCCCCAGTTAGTGCGAAACATGTCGGGTACATAGCCTGCTTATAGCTCTACATACTACACCTTAACTGAAACTTTTTTTGTGATCACATCTACAAGCATTTTCATGACGCCTGTACCTTTTTATCTGATTTTATTGTAATAAACAAGCCTTTTTTTACATGTGGAGGCTTTTTCTGTCTTTTTTCCATGGTCCTTATCCGTGTTTGGACATTTAAAATTCTGCTATGTCGTGATTTGTGACGTCACAGCTCTCAACACTTGCCTTGTTTGACGTGGATACAGGAAGCTTCCCTTCATAGGAGTTCCAATCAGCATATGTGCCGGAGAGGATTAGTCGTTGCCTATTTGACCCACCTCCGCTGGCGTGTGTGTCCATGATATGGGGTAAGAGTATTCATTCCCCCCCTTCCTGGTGTTGGAGTCACTGTCCCGGGTGTTGTGTTTTCTGACTACCTCCCATGTCTTCAAGAGTGATAACATCTTATTATTCTACATTGGAGAATTAGAAGATTGATTGCTTATATGAACTTAAATAGGGAGCTTATTCCTTCCTGATTAACGATCCGTGTTATACAGGATTGTTTTATAGACTATACACATATAGTTTTTTATTTCCCAAGTCTGTGGGTCATTTACTGTATGTTTTTTATATATGATTTCTTTTCCATTTACCATCACATACACCTGCAGGGTATTCTGTTTTCCCTGTTTGGGAGTTAATATAAGTCTCTTCCTATCAGTATTTGATGTCTGTCTTATATTGATGTGTAATCTGCACAGGATACACAATTTCACTATTAACCCTGTAATCACGTTTTCAGGGTTTCACTTATTTCACAGCGCTGCATCTGTTTGTTTTTTATTTTTTTGTTTTTTATTATTTAAAATACCCCTTTAAGCCCCCCAACTGTTACCACAAATTGGCCACATCTACAATTTGCCATTACATGCTATGCAGCATCATTTCTCTGTTCATGATGCCTAATGCCCCATACACACGATCGTTTTTCATGCTGTTAAAAATGCCATTTTTAAAAATGGGCATTAAAACCGATCGTGTGTATGCTCCAGAGCATTTTTAACGACGTGAAAAACGGCCATTAAAAATTTAGAACATGCTCTCTTTTTTCACGTCGTTTTTCATGTAGTTTTTTTTTAACGACGTGAAAAACGATGGTGTGTATGCTTTGACGAGGTGAAAAAAAACAGTCATGCTCAGAATCAAGTATGAGACGGGAGCGCATGTTCTGGTAAAACTAGCATTTGTAATGGAGATAGCACATTCGTCACGCTGTAACGGACTGAAAAGCAGGAGGCTGAAAAGCGCGAATCGTCGCTCAACAAACTTTACTAACATGAAGGGTGGCACCATCCGAACGGAACTTCCCCTTTATAGTGCCGTCGTACGTGTTGTACATCACTGCGCTTTGCTTGAACGTTTTTTAAAATGATCGTGTGCACGCAAGACAGGCTTGAGAGGAAACATGAAAAAAAACGACGAGAAAAACGTTGGTTTAAAAAATGGCATGAAAAACGATCGTGTGTACGCCGCATAAGGCATTTTGTCTTAAAACCTTTAATATCTGCCTCTTGTTTTAAATGTCTGTGACAAATAGGGATGAGCCGAACAACCCTCGGTTCAGTTCGCACCAGAATATGCGAACAGGCAAAAAGTTTGTGCGAACACCGTTAAAGTCTATGGGACACGAACATGGAAAATCAAAAGTGCTCATTTTAAAAGTTAATATGCAAGTCATTGTCATGAAAAGTGTTTGGGGACCCGGGTCCTGCCACAGGGGACATGTATCAATGTAAAAAAAAGTTTTAAAAACTGACGTTTTTTCGGGAGCAGTGATTTTAAAAATGCTTAAAGTGAAACAATAAAAGTGAAATATTCCTTTAAATTTCATACCTGGGGGGTGTCTAGCAGTGTAAAGTAGTGCATGTTTCCCATGTTTAGAATCGTCCCTGCACAAAATGTCATTTCTGAAGGAAAAAAAGTCATTTAAAATCACTCGCGGCTATAATGAATTGTCGGGTCCCTGGCAATACAGAGAAAAGTCATTGAAAAAAATGACAGGGGTCACCCTCCACTCCATTACCAGGCCCTTTGGGTCTGGTATGAATATTAAGGGGAACCCCTGCCGTTTTTTTCAATGACTTTTATCTGTATTGCCGGACCCGACAATTCATTAATAGATGCGAGTAGTTTTAAATGACTTTTTTTCCTTCAAAAATGACATTTTGCGCAGGGAACCAAAATTGAAAAAAAAAATGCTTGGGGGTCCCCCCAAAATTCCATTACCAGGCCCTTCAGGTCTGGTATGGATATTAAGGGGAACCCCACACCAAAATTAAAAAAAAATGGCGTATCCATATCAGACCCTTATCCGAGCACACAACCTGGCAGGCCGCAGGAAAGGAGGGGGGACAAGAGAGCGCCCCCCCACCTGAACCGTACCAGGCCACATGTCCTCAACATGGGGGGGAGGATGTTGATGGATAAGGGTCTTGCATGGATTTTTGGGGGGAACCCCACGCCATTTTCTTTTTACATTTTGGTGCGGGGTTCCCCTTAAAATCCATACCAGACCTGAAGAGTCTGGTATGGATTTTTGGTTCCCTGCGCAAAATGTAATTTTTGAAGGAAAAAAAGTAATTTAAAACTACTGCATCTGTTAATGAATTGTCGGGTCTGGCAATACAGATAAAAGTCATTGAAAAAAAACGGCAGGGGTTCCCCTTAATATTCATACCAGACCCAAAGGGCCTGGTAATGGACTGGGGGAAGGACCCCTGCCGTTTTTTTCAATGACTTTTCTCTGTATTGCCGGGGACCCGACAATTCATTATAGCCACGAGTGGTTTTAAATGACTTTTTTTCCTTCAGAAATTACATTTTGTGCAGGGACAATTCTAAACACGGGAAAGATGCGTTACTTTACAGGCATACTTTAGACACCCCCCAGGTAAGAAATTTTAAGGAATATTTCATTTTTATTGTTTCACTTTAAGCATTATTAAAATCACTGCTCCCGAAAAAATTTCAGTTTTTAAAACTTTTTTTGCATTAATACATGTCCCCTGGGGCAGAACCCAGGTCCCCAAACACTTTTTATGACAATAACTTGCATATTAACCTTTAGAATTAGCACTTTAGATTTCTCCCATAGACTTTTAAAGGGTGTTCCGCAGCTTTTCGAATTTGCCGCGAACACCCCAAATTGTTCGCTGTTCGCAGAACGGGCGAACAGCCAATGTTCAAGTCAAACTCATGTTCGACTCGAACAAAAACCTCATCCCTAGTGATAAACTGTTTAAGGGTGTGTTACAAATAGGGAACAATAGGAACCTAATGCGCTAAGTAGTTAACACTATACAGGGCTGGCCAGATGCAACAGAGCTGGTCAGACACACCTTCTCCACTTACCTGCACATAAACATGTGTGAGGACACTTATGATGGGGAGCGAGGCTATTACCCTGCTATGTCAGCATAAAGCATTGCACTGACAGAAACAAACATTGCAAGCATTGACATGTGCAGCCTATTGCATTAGGGTGTGCATCCCAGAGCACAAACACACATGCGTGTATATCAGCAGAGGAGTAGACAGTGTCAGTAGACCAAAGATTGGTTTCCGTAGGCCAGTGCTTTCTTGCTTTTATTATTTACAATTTTTTTTATAATTTTTTTATTTTATATTATTTAAAAAAAAAAAATTACAGTGTTTTTGTGTCTCACTTTTGAGACAGAGAAAGAAACTGAGGACTGAGATTCCTCAGTTAATTTCTCTGAAGCCTGCAGTAAACATAGTTTACTATGTTTTAGTTAAGAATGAAGACAGAAGCGATCGGTACAGATCACTTACTGTGTTCATTCAGAAATGGAAGGGCCCGGTTAATTAAATATTTACCAACTCCTTCCCCACTCCTGAGAGAAGTGGAGGGAAGCTGGCAGCACTGATGGGGAAAGAGAGGAAGCAGGGGGAATCAACACCACGTAGGATGATTAGGGGGTGCCTAGAAACACCTATGATTGCAAGGCTGAACTCTGAGGAAGAGGACTTGTCCTCGAAACGCGTCAGTCAGCAGTGACCTTTGTCAATCCCTCTGTGACCGATCTGAGTGGGTTCGTTTCTGGACGCATTGCTGCGACTTTGTGGCTTTTTCATACGCATGGTTTTAAACGTTTGTTTGTAAGTAGGATTCCTTTATTTCATTTTAAATAAATGTATCCAACAATAATGCACGAGGCTGGTGCACCTTTCTTTTTTCTTCTTGTTTTCTACTGCTGGGATACCCCTATCCGTGAAGGCAGCAAAGCCAAGTGTCATCTATCTGTTCACTTTCAGACTGTCCGGTATTACACTTGTGCGCCGGAGTTTTTGTTTGTTTTTCGTTTTTCAAGGTATGATTGCAAGGCATTTCCGAGCAAAAATCAGTTTAGAATTATACAATACAGAGATAAATGATTTATAAAATGCAAAAAAAAGTTGCAAGATTAGTATTAAGTATTAATTAATTATTAGTATTAAGTATAGAACATGTTTATTGAAAAAGTCACCAGTGCAGAAACAATGCAGCATACAATATCCAATATTATCCAATATTGCTAATACATCAAAGACGTGAGGACAACAGCTAGAGTCATAAGACATCAAGGAAATTAAAGCAAAATATCAGTTCAGGGGTGGAAGGCATCATTCATAATCATAAGAGTCATAGCTTACAATTATGTGGAGCAATAATTTGGACCACAAGGAGGGTTTAGGAAAAAAAAGAGGTAGGAGAGGGAAAAAGTATAGTGGGTACAACACAGTAAAGATTTAATGGGGGGGGGGGGGGGGGAGTTGGGAGACTAAACTGTGGCTAGAGGATAAGTATATGTGGATGTAATCAATAGAGTAAAAGGATAGTACATGTACAGCCATTTATTGAGAAGAGAACAGTTAGAGCCCCATGAATCAATCCAAGTGGTCCAAATGTTAACAAACTGTTTGGGCAGTTTCTACTGACATAGGTTAGTTTATACATTGACAAAACCCTGTTAATAGCAGCATGCCAGAAAGTCGTGGTATAAAAGATGAAAGGTTTAACAGAACACCCCAAGGCAACATAAATACGTCGCGATCTATGACTGCTGCATCCACTGGCCACAGCAGATTGCGGTGCTCAGTATTGGGACACTGTGAGCAGCCCAGATACCACGTGATCACTGTCCGATCACATGGCACCTAGCAAACAACAGAAATGAATGGAATCCATTATTAGTTTACTACTTAACACAGTAGCTCTTTCATTGGTTGACCGAATGATTGGTGAACGGTTGGGGTCGAGCAAAAGTTTGGCCCGAACATTGCCTGTTTATCCTTTCGGTGAACACCCCGCCAATCCCCCTTGTTTAGGAGCAGGACGGGAAGCCGGCAAAGGCATCCTTAACAATTAATGAGTCATCAGCTGTCAATGGGCTTCCCGCTGACAGCTGAAAAAAAAAAAAAAAAGAAACATTGGCGACAAATAAAAAGTGAAAAAAATGGAGTGGGGTCCCTCTTAAAATCCATACCAGACCCTTATCGGAGCATGCAGCCTGGCAGGCCAGGAAATGGGGGGGGGAGCGAGCACCCCCCTCTTGAATCATACCAGGCCACATGCCCTCAACATGGGGGGGGGGGTGGGTGCTTTGGAGCAAGGGACTCTGCTATTAAAAAAAAACCCAGTGTAGATCCATCATTAATCATGACGCCGCCGCAACCACCGAAAAAAAGGAAAAAAACAGTGTCCCCCAATGTAGATCCATCAATAATCATGACGTCGCCACAACTGCCTAAAAAAAAAAGCTCTACTGTTAACTAAGGCAGACCTGTGTTTTTATTACTTTTTGACACTTTTTTGGTGAATGGGTAGGGGTATTATGTACCCCGTACTCATTCACATAGGGGGGAGGCCGGGAGATTCCAATAAGCCCCCTGCCCACAGACCCCCACAAACACAGCTTAGGGTTGTGGGGAAGAGACCCTTGTCCCCACCAACATGGTGACAAGGTGCTTTGGGGTGCTTTGTTGAGGGCATAAAGCCCGGTATGGTTCAAGAGGGGCACTCACTCACCCCCCCCCCCTTTCCTGGGGACTCCCCAGGCACTATATTTAAAGGATTTTTTTCCTTTTTATTGTTGCACTTTAAGCATTATTAACTACTTCTGGACTGCCCACTGCACATATACTGTGGCAGGGCGGCCCGGCTGTGCAAAACAACATACCTGTACATTGTTTGCAACTTCCGGTTTTGGGGAGCACGTGTCGCCGGTAACCTGCTCCCTCTGTGATTGCACACAGCAGGAGACAATCAGGAACCCAGATGTCTCTCTTCCTGCAGTCAGTCCTTCCCCCCACACAGTAAGAAAGCACACCCAGGGAACACACTTAACCCATTGATTTCTGCTGAGGTTAACTCCTTCCCTGCCAGTGTCCTCCGGACACTGCGATCACCGAGCGCACTGCTCTGTAAAATAAAGTGTCTCCTGTAAGTAATATATGTAAGGCGGAATTCCAGGTACAAAAAAATACACTATATTTCTTTGAATAATATAATGAACATTTATATTATGCATTACTGGAATTGGTAAATGTCTGATTAGAAACAACAGTCTCCTGTCGACATTCCGCAATCCTTCTCTGCTTCACAAACAATAGTGTGCCTGTGAAGCCAAATGTGACTGCTTACAGGCACTCCCTGGTATAGTGGTCAGTGTATGTGCAAGCAGCACAGTCCAGACCCAATCCATGCATGCCAGCCCCTCCGGTGTACCACCTGACCCCAGCCCTGCCTACATCCCAAACCCAACTATGATGTCATATGTGTTCTCATGAATGGGGACACACAATCAGCTCCATATTATATATGTGTTGTAATTATAGTACCTCTCTGCATGTGACTTATTGTTTCTTTTTTTGTATTAGTAATTGTAAGTAAATAAGGTATGTAATCTTTTAGCCATGATACATTGATATTTCTATCAACAACAACTGATCAATAGACATTATGGGGGGGGAGATATACTAAAACTGGAGCATGCAAAATCTGTTGCAGCTCTGCATAGAAAGCAATGAGCTTCCAGGTTTTAGTAAATCTCCCACCATGTGAGAGATGCATTTCAGAACATCAAAGGGGCATCCTCTATAAGGAAATGTAAAACTGTTTAATACTGTACAATACTCCTGTATTGAAGTTATGCACAGATTTCCCTTTTGCACAGGAACAGGGAATAAACCACCTGTTCATATTGTTTAACCACTTAAGGACCGCCGCACGATGATATACGCCGACAGAATGGCACGGCTGAGCATATGGGCATACAGGTATGTCTCCTTTAAGATCCCAGCCGTGGGTCGCGCACGCCGCCGGCGGTGCGCTCGCGAAGCGGTCCGGAGCTCCGTGACCGCGCCCGCGGGACCAGCGGACCCGATCGCTGCCGGTGTCCCACGATCTGGTCACAGCACTGAAGAACGGGGAGAGGTAAGTGTAAACAAACCTCTCCCCGTTCTTCACAGTGGCACTGTCAGTGATCGTCTGTTCCCTGTCATCGGGAACAGTGATCAGTGACGTGTCACGCCAAGCCACACCCCCTAACAGTTACAAGCACTCCCTAGATCACACTTAACCGCTTCAATGCCCCCTACAGGTTAACCCCTTCACTGCCAGTGTCATTTTTACCGTAATCAGTGCATTTTTATAGCACTGATCGCTATAAAAATTACAATGGTCCCAAAATGGTGTCAAAAGTGTCCGATGTGTCCGCCATAATGTAGCAGTCACGATAAAAATCGCTGATCGACACCATTACTAGTAAAAAAAAATATTATTAATAAAAATGCCATAAAACTATCCCCTGTTTTGTAGACGCTATAACTTTTGCGCAAACCAATCAATAAACGCTTATTGCATTTTTTTTTTTACCAAAAATATGTAGAAGAATACGTATCGGCCTAAACTGAGGAAAAAAAAATGTTTTTTTATATATTTTTGGGGGATTATTATAGAAAAATGTAAAAAATATTGCATTTTTTTCCAAATTGTCGCTCTATTTTTGTTTATAGCGCAAAAAATAAAAGCCGCAGAGGTGATCAAATACCACCAAAAGAAAGCTCTATTTGTGGGGAAAAAGGGAAGTCAATTTTATTTGGGAGCCACGTCGCACGACTGTGCAATTGTCAGTTAAAGTGACGCAGTGCCGAATCGCAAAAAGTGGCATGGTCTTTGACCAGCGAAATGGTCCGGGGCTTAAGTGGTTAAAGGGTAGCTCCACTTTTGTAGGGAAAAAAAATAGCAAATAAAAATAAAATAATATAGCATATATAACTGCGACAGAAGTCATATTGTAACTGAATGTTATTAAAAATTACCTTTCCTTTTCAATCTGCCTCACTGTAATTTTCTGTAAAATCCAAGGCAATATGGTAATCTGGAGGTGTTCTGTACACAGATAGGGATGAGCCGAACACCCCCGGGTTTGGTTCGCACCAGAACCCGCGAACGGACCGAAAGTTCGCACGAACGTTAGAACCCTATTAAATACAATGGATGCGAACGTTCGAAATCTAAAGTGCTAATTATAATGACTATTATGCATGTTATTGTCCTAAAAAGGGTTTGGGAACCCGGGTTCTTCACCAGGGGACATGTATCAATGCAAAAAGAAGTTTTAAAAACGGCCGTTTTTCGGGAGCAGTCAATTTAATGATGCATAAAGTGAAAAAAAAAAAGAGTCAAATATTCCTTTAAATATTGTACCTGGGGGGTGTCTAAAGTGCCACGTGTTTCCCGTGTTTAGAACTGTCTCTGCACAAAATGACATTTCTAAAGGAAAAAAAAGCCATTTAAAACTGCTTGCGGCTTTAATGTAATATCTGGTCCCGGTAATATGGATGAAAATCTTTGAGAAAAATGGCATAGCTACCCCATCACCCCCCCACCCCAGCCAATTACCAGTCCCTTTGGGTCTTGTATGGATATTAAGGGGAACCCCGCACACAAAATAAAAAAGGCCCTATATACTCTGAACAGCCGTATACAGGCGGTGCATACAAGACAGGGACTGTAGGTTTGTTCTTATGTAGAATCTGTTTGTAATTTTGAACAGGTACATTGTTTAAGTGTAGCTCTAGCCAAAAAAATCTATTTTTAAGCTTTTTGGAAAACATAGGGAAGGGTTATCACCCCTGTAACATTTGTCTGTGCCCCTGTTCAGAACATTTCACCTCACTTTCCGTCCCAATGACAAATGTTTTTGAAAAGTGGGTTTTTTATTGAAACAAGGATTGGTGATAAAGCATCAGTAGAGAGGAGACACCTTTTCCCCATATTAACTCTTACAGGAGAGAATTTCCCTTCCTAGGGGTAGATTTCCTCTCACTTCCTGTTGTCTCCTTCCGTTTGGAAGTAGGAGTCGTTTGTAAGTTGGATGTTTGAAAGTAGGGGCCTGCCCTATATACTCTGCTGAAATTTGCCCCTTACATGTTGGTGTTGCCACAACACTGTAAGCCCTCACAGTTACTCTTGTTGGGCGCATGAATGGGCCCTGCTGTGAATTATTAGATCAAGAATTGTAATTGCATGACCCTGTTGAACAGGGGCTGAAAAATTGGGCCTTTGGTGGTGGTGGTGGTGGTGTTGACACAACACTGTAAGCCCTCACAGTTACTCTTGGTGGGCGCATGAATGGGCCCTGCTGTGAATTATTAGATCAAGAATTGTAATTGCATGCCCCTGTTGAACAGGGGCTGAAAAATTGGGCCTTTGGTGGTGGTGGTGTTGACACAACACTGTAAGGCCTCACAGTTACTCTTGGTGGGCGCAGGAATGGGCCCTGCTGTGAATTATTAGATCAAGAATTGTAATTACATGCCCCTGTTAAACAGGGGCAGAAAAATTGGGCCTTAGGCACTGGTGCCACAACACTGCAACCCCTCACAGATACTGTACTTGGAGCACAGCAATGAGCCCTGTTGCAAAGTATTGCATCAAAAATTGTAATTATACGCCCCTGTTAAACAGGGGCTGAAAAATTGGGCCTTAGGCACTGGTGCTGGTCCCACGACACTGCAACCTCTCCCAGATACTCTAGTTGGAGTGCAGGAATGAGCCCTGCTGCAAAGCATTGCATAAAAAATTGTAATTACATGCCCCTGTTAAACAGGGGCTGAAAAATTGGGCCTTAGGCACTGGTGCTGGTGCCATGACACTGCAACCTCTCCCAGATACTCTAGTTGGAGTGCATGAATGAGCCCTGCTGCAAAGCATTGCATAAAAAATTGTAATTACATGCCCCTGTTAAACAGGGGCTGAAAAATTGGGCCTTAGGCACTGGTGCTGGTGCCACGACACTGCAACCTCTCCCAGATACTTAAGCTGGAGTGCAGGAATGAGCCCTGCTGCAAAGCATTGCATAAAAAAATGTAATTACATGCCTCTGTTAAACAGGGGCTGAAAAATTGGGCCTTAGGCACTGGTGGCGGCACCCAGAAACAAAAATGTTCTTCCAAGCTATCATCATCAATCGGATCATTGAGGAGGAGGAGGATAGTCAGTCAACATAACAGGACAGTCACTCAGCATCAGCATCAGTCTTGAAGGGATGTGACATTTGAAAATAAATTAGTCTGTTATATCAGCTTCAGGTGTTTGGTAGCTGGTGGTGATCCAAGACTGGTTCATCTTTATGAAGGTAAGTCGATCAACCGAGTCGGTGGACAGGCGCACCCTGTGATCCGTGACAAATCCTCCAGCAGCACTGAATGTGCGTTCTGAAAGAACGCTGGATGCAGGACAGGCCAGTAGCTCAATTGCATACTGTGCAAGCTCTGGCCAGTGATCCATCCTCAAGACCCAGTAAGCCAGAGGATTTTCGGTGGGGAAGGTGTCCAAGTCTGACCTTGCCCCTAGGTATTCCTGCACCATGTATATCAGACGCTGGCGATGGTTGCTGGAACCGATCATACCTTGGGGCTGCGGACTAAAGAATTGTCTGAACGCATCGGTCAGACGGCCACCTTCCCCACCGCTCCTTCTTTGACTGACCGAAGCCTCAGCAACTCGTTGTCCAGGACCAGGAGTTTGTAACCTCCCAGTCTCTGGGAACGCGTTGCACAGACCTTTCTGCAAGGCCTCCCGGAGTTGTCTCATCCTCTGCTCCCACTGCGACGGTAAGATAAGGTCTGCAACCTTACCCTTGTACCGTGGATCAAGGAGAGTGGCCAGCCAGTAATGGTCCCTCTCCTTGATCCGAAGAATATGAGGATCCTTCCGCAGACTTTGCAGGATCAGGGAGGCCATGCAGCGTAGGTTAGCTGAGGCATTCGGTCCGGAGTCCTCTGGGTCACTAAGGACGACATGATCCGCAGCCACCTCCTCCCAGCCACGTACAAGTCCACAGGTTTCTTGGGACTGTAAATCATCCCTAAAAGACTGATGCTGATGATGCTGAGTGCCAGGCTCCACCTCCATGCTGACACAATTCTCCTCCTCCTCCTCCTCTTCCTGTGCGATGGGTGGGACAGAAGGAACACTGTCTGGGTAAAGGGGGCCTTGAGAGGCAAGGAAGTCCTCCTCTTCCTGCCTCTGTTCTGCCTCAAGTGCCCTGTCCATTATTCCACGCAGTGTATGTTCCAACAGGTGGACAAGAGGTACAGTGTCACTGATGCATGCACTGTCACTGCTCACCATCCTCGTGGCCTCCTCAAATGGTGCCAGGACAGTGCATGCATCCCTGATCATGCTCCACTGGCGTGGTGAAAAAAACCTGAGCTCCCCTGACCCTGTCCTGGTGCCGTAGTCGCACAGGTACTTATTGATGGCCCTCTGCTGCGTGTGCAGCCGCTGCAGCATGGCCAACATTGAGTTCCACCTGGTGGGCATGTCACATATAAGGCGGTTCTTGGGCAGGTTCAACTCCTTTTGCAGCTCAGCCAGGCGACCACTGGCATTATAAGATCTGCGGAAATGCACACAGACTTTCCTGGCCTGCCTCAGGACATCCTGTTAGAGATGTACAGAACTATTCGCCGGCGAACAGTTCCCGGCGAACATAGCTTGTTCGCGTTCGCCGCGGCCGGCGAACATATGCGATGTTCGGTCCGCCCCCTATTCATTATCATTGAGCAAACTTTGACCCTGTACCTCACAGTCAGCAGACACATTCCAGCCAATCAGCAGCATACCCTCCCTCCCAGACCCTCCCACCTCCTGGACAGCATCCATTTTAGATTCATTCTCAAGCTGCAGTCTTAGCGAGAGGAGGGACAGTTTAGCTGCTGCTTATTTTATAGGGAAAGCTAGGCTAGGCAAGTGTATTCAGTGTTCACTCCACTCCTGAAAGACTCATCTGATCTCTGCTGTAAGCACAGCGTCCTGACAGCACCCCAAAAAGCCCTTTTTAGGGCTGGTAAAACACCAGTCTGCTTTTTTTTTTTTCCTGGACAGCATCTATTTTAGATTCAGTCTGTACTTAAGCTGCAGTGTTAGCCAGAGGAGGGACAGTTTAGCTGCTGCTGATTTTATAGGGAAAGCTATAGGCAAGTGTATTCAGTGTTCACTCCACTCCTGAAAGACTCATCTGATCTCTGCTGTAAGCACAGCGTCCTGACAGCACCCCAAAAAGCCCTTTTTAGGGCTGGTAAAACACCAGTCTGCTTTTTTGTTTTTTCCTGGACAGCATCTATTTTAGATTCAGTCTGAACTTAAGCTACAGTGTTAGCCAGAGGAGGGACAGTTTAGCTGCTGCTGATTTTATAGGGAAAGCTAGGCTAGGCCAGTGTATTCAGTGTTCACTCCACTCCTGAAAGACTCATCTGATCTCTGCTGTAAGCACAGCGTCCTGACAGCACCCCAAAAAGCCCTTTTTAGGGCTGGTAAAACACCAGTCTGCTTGTTTTTTTTTCTGGACAGCATCTATTTTAGATTCAGTCTGAACTTAAGCTACAGTGTTAGCCAGAGGAGGGACAGTTTAGCTGCTGCTGATTTTATAGGGAAAGCTAAGCTAGGCCAGTGTATTCAGTGTTCACTCCACTCCTGAAAGACTCATCTGATCTCTGCTGTAAGCACAGCGTCCTGACAGCACCCCAAAAAGCCCTTTTTAGGGCTGGTAAAACACCAGTCTGCTTGTTTTTTTTTCTGGACAGCATCTATTTTAGATTCAGTCTGAACTTAAGCTACAGTGTTAGCCAGAGGAGGGACAGTTTAGCTGCTGCTGATTTTATAGGGAAAGCTAGGCTAGGCCAGTGTATTCAGTGTTCACTCCACTCCTGAAAGACTCATCTGATCTCTGCTGTAAGCACAGCGTCCTGACAGCACCCCAAAAAGCCCTTTTTAGGGCTGGTAAAACACCAGTCTGCTTTTTTGTTTTTTCCTGGACAGCATCTATTTTAGATTCAGTCTGAACTTAAGCTACAGTGTTAGCCAGAGGAGGGACAGTTTAGCTGCTGCTGATTTTATGGGGAAAGCTAGGCTAGGCCAGTGTATTCAGTGTTCACTCCACTCCTGAAAGACTCATCTGATCTCTGCTGTAAGCACAGCGTCCTGACAGCACCCCAAAAAGCCCTTTTTAGGGCTGGTAAAACACCAGTCTGCTTGTTTTTTTTTTCTGGACAGCATCTATTTTAGATTCAGTCTGAACTTAAGCTACAGTGTTAGCCAGAGGAGGGACAGTTTAGCTGCTGCTGATTTTATAGGGAAAGCTAGGCTAGGCCAGTGTATTCAGTGTTCACTCCACTCCTGAAAGACTCATCTGATCTCTGCTGTAAGCACAGCGTCCTGACAGCACCCCAAAAAGCCCTTTTTAGGGCTGGTAAAACACCAGTCTGCTTTTTTGTTTTTTCCTGGACAGCATCTATTTTAGATTCAGTCTGTACTTAAGTGTACTTAAGCTACAGTTTTAGCCAGAGGAGGGACAGTTTAGCTGCTGCTGATTTTATAGGGAAAGCTATAGGCAAGTGTATTCAGTGTTCACTCCACTCCTGAAAGACTCATCTGATCTCTGCTGTAAGCACAGCGTCCTGACAGCACCCCAAAAAGCCCTTTTTAGGGCTGGTAAAACACCAGTCTGCTTGTTTTTTTTTCTGGACAGCATCTATTTTAGATTCAGTCTGAACTTAAGCTACAGTGTTAGCCAGAGGAGGGACAGTTTAGCTGCTGCTGATTTTATAGGGAAAGCTAGGCTAGGCCAGTGTATTCAGTGTTCACTCCACTCCTGAAAGACTCATCTGATCTGTGCTGTAAGCACAGCGTCCTGACAGCACCCCAAAAAGCCCTTTTTAGGGCTGGTAAAACACCAGTCTGCTTTTTTGTTTTTTCCTGGACAGCATCTATTTTAGATTCAGTCTGTACTTAAGCTGCAGTGTTAGCCAGAGGAGGGACAGTTTAGCTGCTGCTGATTTTATAGGGAAAGCTATAGGCAAGTGTATTCAGTGTTCACTCCACTCCTGAAAGACTCATCTGATCTCTGCTGTAAGCACAGCGTCCTGACAGCACCCCAAAAAGCCCTTTTTAGGGCTGGTAAAACACCAGTCTGCTTTTTTGTTTTTTCCTGGACAGCATCTATTTTAGATTCAGTCTGTACTTAAGCTACAGTGTTAGCCAGAGGAGGGACAGTTTAGCTGCTGCTGATTTTATAGGGAAAGCTAGGCTAGGCCAGTGTATTCAGTGTTCACTCCACTCCTGAAAGACTCATCTGATCTCTGCTGTAAGCACAGCGTCCTGACAGCACCCCAAAAAGCCCTTTTTAGGGCTGGTAAAACACCAGTCTGCTTGTTTTTTTTTCTGGACAGCATCTATTTTAGATTCAGTCTGAACTTAAGCTACAGTGTTAGCCAGAGGAGGGACAGTTTAGCTGCTGCTGATTTTATAGGGAAAGCTAGGCTAGGCCAGTGTATTCAGTGTTCACTCCACTCCTGAAAGACTCATCTGATCTCTGCTGTAAGCACAGCGTCCTGACAGCACCCCAAAAAGCCCTTTTTAGGGCTGGTAAAACACCAGTCTGCTTGTTTTTTTTCCCCGGCACAGTAGCTTACATAAAAAAAAACACAACAGTTTTGACTGCAGTAGATGAGCAGTCAGTTGCCTGCCAGCGTGTGTGTCAGACCTACAGTGTCTACTGTGCCAACTTCTGCCAGTGCACAGTGCCACTCATATCTGGTGTCACAGTAGCTTGCACGCATAGTACAACTAAACTAATCTAAAAAAAATGACAGGCAGAGGCAGGCCACCCCGCAGGGGCTGTCGTGGTCGTGGTGCTGTGATTCCCTTTGGACCAAGAATAATGCCCAGTGTTCAGGGGCCACGTACCCTGAACTCGAAAAGTTCTGAGGACATAGTTGACTGGCTAACACAGGACAGCCAATCTTCTACAGCTTCCGCTCGGAACCTTGACGCACCATCCTTCTCCAGCGCAGCTTTGGGCACCTCTCAAGTTCCCACTCGCCCGCCTGCCGCCACCACCAACACTAGCACCACGGTTGCTTCACTTGATCTGTCAGAGGAGTTATTTACACATGAGTTGGAAGAAATGAGTGATGCGCAAACATTATTGCCAGAGGATTTGGATAAAAGGGATATGTCTCAGTCAGGCAGCATTACACACATGGATGTACGGTGTGATGATGATGATGTTGTACCCGCTGCTGCTTCCTTTGCTGAGTTGTCAGATACAAGTGAAGCGGTTGATGATGACGATGTGGATGTCACGTGGGTGCCCGCTCGAAGAGAAGAAGAACAGGGGGAAAGTTCAGATGGGGAGACAGAGAGGAGGAGGAGACGAGTTGGAAGGAGGGGTAGGTCGTCGCAAGGAGCTAGTGGCACAGTCAGACAGCATGTATCGGCACCCGGGGTCAGCCAGACAGCACGCCAATCAACGCATGCTGTTGCCACCACCAGAATGCCGCCATTGCAAAGCTCAGCAGTGTGGCATTTTTTTTGTGTGTCTGCCTCTGATAACAGCGATGCCATTTGCAACCTGTGCCAAAAGAAACTGAGTCGTGGGAAATCCAACACCCACCTAGGTACAACTGCTTTGCGAAGGCACATGATCTCACATCACAAACGCCTATGGGATCAACACATGATGACGAGTACAAGCAGCACACAAGCTCAAAGCCACCATCCTCCTCCTGGTCCAGCATCTTCAGCCACGTCAACCACTGCTGTCCTCCTTGCCCCCTCTCAACCATCTGACACTACGTCTCTCGCCTTGAGCAGTTCCTGCTCATCTGCCCACAGTCAGGTGTCTGTCAAGGACATGTTTGAGCGTAAGAAGCCAATGTCACAGAGTCACCCCCTTGCCCGGCGTCTGACAGCTGGCTTGTCGGAACTCTTAGCCCGCCAGCTTTTACCATACAAGCTGGTGGAGTCTGAGGCCTTCAAAAAATTTGTAGCTATTGGGACACCGCAGTGGAAGGTACCCGGCCGAAATTTCTTTTCACAAAAGGCAATCCCCAACCTGTACTCTATTGTGCAAAAGGAAGTCATGGCATGTCTGGCACACAGTGTTGGGGCAAGGGTCCATCTGACCACTGATACCTGGTCTGCAAAGCACGGTCAGGGCAGGTATATCACCTACACTGCTCATTGGGTAAACCTGCTGACGGCTGACAAGCATGTAATGCGTGGCTCTGCAGAGGAGTTGGTGGTGACACCACCACGACTTGCAGGCAGGCCTGCTGTCACCTCCTCTACTCCTCCTACTCCATCCTCTTCGATAACCTCCTCGGCTGAGTCCTCTTCTGCTGCTGCGTCTTGCTCCACATCAACAGCACCCCCCCAGCTCCCCAGGGGCTATTCCACATCCCGGATACGACAGTGTCACGCTGTCTTGGGGTTGACTTGCCTGAAAGCAGAGAGTCACACCGGACCAGCACTCCTGTCCGCCCTGAACGCACAGGTGGATCAGTGGCTGACTCCGCACCAACTGGAGATCGGCAAAGTGGTGTGTGACAACGGAAGCAATTTGTTGGCGGCATTGAATTTGGGCAAGTTGACACATGTGCCGTGCATGGCACATGTGTTAAATCTGATTGTACAACGCTTTGTGCATAAGTACCCAGACTTACAGGATGTCCTCAAGCAGGCCAGGAAGGTGTGTGGCCATTTCAGGCGTTCCTACACAGCCATGGCGCACTTTTCAGATATCCAGCGGCGAAACAACATGCCAGTGAGGCGCTTGATTTGCGACAGCCCGACACGTTGGAATTCAACACTCCTAATGTTCGACCGCCTGCTCCAACAAGAAAAAGCCGTCAACGAGTATTTGTATGACCGGGGTGCTAGGACAGCCTCTGCGCAGCTGGGAATTTTTTTGCCACGTTACTGGACGCTCATGCGCAATGCCTGTAGGCTCATGCGTCCTTGTGAGGAGGTGACAAACCTAGTCAGTCGCACTGAAGGCACCATCAGCGACATCATCCCATTTGTTTTCTTCCTGGAGCGTGCCCTGCGAAGAGTGCTGGATCAGGCCGTAGATGAGCGTGAAGAGGAAGAGGAAGAGTTGTGGTCACCATCACCACCACCAGAAACAGCCTTATCAGCATCGCTTGCTGGACCTGCGGCAACGCTGGAAGAGGAGTCTGAGGAAGAGGAGTCAGAGGAGGAATGTGGCTTTGAGGAGGAGGAGGAAGACCAACCACAGCAGGCATCCCAGGGTGCTCGTTGTCACCTATCTGGTACCCGTGGTGTTGTACGTGGCTGGGGGGAAGAACAGACCTTCAGTGAGATCAGTGAGGACGAGGAACAGGACATGAGTAGCTCGGCATCCAACCTTGTGCAAATGGGGTCTTTCATGCTGTCGTGCCTGTTGAGGGACCCTCGTATAAAAAGGCTGAAGGAGAACGACCTGTATTGGGTGGCCACGCTACTAGACCCCCGGTATAAGCAGAAAGTGCCAGAAATGTTACCGAATTACAGGAAGACGGAAAGAATGCAGCAGTTCCAAAATAAATTAAAAAGTATGCTTTACACAGCGTATAAGGGTGATGTCACAGCACAACGGGAATCTAACAGGGGAAGAGGTGAAAGTAATCCTCCTCCTACCACGACCATGCCGGCAAGGACAGGACGCTTTACAGACGTATTGTTGATGGAGGACATGCGGAGCTTTTTAAGTCCTACGCATCGCCACAGCCCTTCGGGGTCCACCCTCAGAGAACGACTCGACCGACAGGTAGCAGACTACCTCGCCTTAACTGCAGATATCGACACTCTGAGGAGCGATGAACCCCTTGACTACTGGGTGTGCAGGCTTGACCTGTGGCCTGAGCTATCTCAATTTGCGATAGAACTTCTGGCCTGCCCCGCTTCAAGTGTCCTTTCAGAAAGGACCTTCAGTGCAGCAGGAGGTATTGTCACTGAGAAGAGAAGTCGCCTAGGTCAAAAAAGTCTAGATTACCTCACCTTTATTAAGATGAATGAGGCATGGATCCCGAAGGGACTGACAGTGGGCGATACATTTGACTAAAAAAGGCCTGATGAGATGAGCTGCCTTGGGCTAAAAATGGTCCACAAGCCGCAATGTTTTAGGGCACTTTCTGCCTGAAAAACATAATTTTTTCTGCCCGCTGCTACAGCAGCGGCTGCAACAATACCTAATTTTACAGGCATGTGTACATGCCTAATTTTTCTGGCCTCTGGTGCTGCACTGTGGCTGCAAAAAAAACAAACAAAAAAACACATACCTGTGTCAATTCCCCTTCGTGATCATTACCTTGTTGTGGTGAAGGGGCTTGCGTATCACAATGAAGCGACCACCTCTATGAGTGTGTTGGCAATGGCGTTGTTGGCACACCCCAGATGGTAAGGTCGTTGCTTCATTGTGAACAGACCAAAAGCGATCGGCTTGATAATTTTGCATAGAAAAAACATAAATTTTCTTTGTGATCATCTAAGGTGATCATTAAAGCCTTGCGGTTGTGCAAATGGACTGTTTGCAGTTGTTTGCGGTGCGTTAAACGGGGAGTTTGGTCTGTCCGAGTTTGGTCTGTCACTGTGAAGCGGGCGTAACCCTTACACTACCTGATCGATACAACATCATACCTGATGTTTTAAAGCACGTTATTCCAAACACATTAGGAATGTTAGGTGATTTATGCCCTTTATGGATTAAAACCCGACTCTGCGTCAACTACGTAATTTTCCATGGGAGTTTTGCCATGGATCCCCCTCCGGCATGCCACAGTCCAGGTGTTAGTCCCCTTGAAACAACTTTTCCATCACTATTGTGGCCAGAAAGAGTCCCTGTGGGTTTTAAAATTCGCCTGCCTATTGAAGTCTATGGCGGTTCACCGGGTTCGCCCGTTCGCGAACATTTGCGGCAGTTCGCGTTCGCCGTTCGCGAACGGAAAATGTTATGTTCGCGACATCACTACATCCTGTAAGCCCGGGTACCTGCCCAAGAACCGCTGCACCACCAGGTTAAGGACGTGAGCCACACAGGGCACATGGGTCAGTTGTCCCTGTCGGAGGGCGGAGAGGAGGTTGGTGCCATTGTCGCAAACCACCATTCCTGGCTTAAGCGGCGTGGCGTCAACCACCTCTCGGCCTGCCCCTGCAGAGCAGACAGAACCTCTGTCCCAGTGTGGCTCCTGTCCCCCAAACACACCAGCGCAAGCACGGCATGGCATCTTTTTGCCTGCGTACTTGCGTAGCCCCTTGAACGCCTACGGAGCACCGCTGGTTCCGAGGACAAAGCACAGGAAGAGGCCATGGAGGAAGAAGAAGAGGAGGGGGTGGAAGAGAGCGGTGTGTCACAACCAGTAGCAGCATTTTGGAGGCGTGGCGGCGGAACAACCTCCAACACTACTGCACCTTGTCCTGCATCCTTCCCAGCTGCCAAAAAGTGACCCAATGGGCCGTGAAAGAAAGGTAACATCCCTGTCCATGCCTGCTGGACCATGAGTCAGCGGTAATATGCACCTTACCGCTGACCGCCCTGTCCAGCGAGGCCAAGACATTGCCTTCCACATGCCGGTAGAGAGCCGGAATCGCCTTCCGTGAGAAAAAGTGGCGTTTGGGAACCTGCCACTGAGGAACCGCACATCGCACAAACTCACGGAAGGGGGCCGAGTCTACCAACTGAAAAGGCAGCAGTTGAAGCGCTAGCAATTTAGCCAAGCTAGCATTCAACCGCTGGGCATGTGGATGGCTGGGAGTGAACTTCTTTCGACGGTCCAGCAGCTGGGGCAGGGAAATTTGCCTGCTAGAATCGGACGTCAGTGTACTGCTAGCAGAGTGCCCGCAAGTACTTGGCTGTGACACACCTAATTCTACACCTTCATTCCTCTCAGTGCAGGTTTCAGAGAGGACTGAAGGTATAGTGGGGTTCGAGATCCCAGCTGATGCGGTGCAAGGAGAGGTCCGCTTTGTTCTTTGGTGTGGGTCTTTAAGGTAGGCTTGCCAACGAGCTGCATGGCAGGTCAACATATGTCTGGTCAAGCACGTGGTGCCCAAGCGGGTGATGTTTTGGCCACGCGATATACGCTTGAGACATATGTTGCAAACAGCAGCTGTGCGATCTGATGCACTCGACTCAAAGGCCCACACCAAAGAACTTTTGGAATAACGGGCAGAGGCAGCGCCCTGCACAGGCAGAGCTCTGCGGTGTGATTCAGTCGGTGTGCTGCCCTTACGCTGGCCCCCCGAGGGCATCCTGCCTCGTTGGAGATGTGCCTCCTCCTCATCCTCCTCCTCCTCCTCTCTCCTATTAGCCACCCACGTGGAGTCAGTGACCTCATCACCCCCTCCCTCCTCATCACTGGAGCCAATCTGGCAGTATGCTGCAGCTGCTGGAACATGACTGCCAGATTGGTGTCCTTCTTGAGCATCCCCTCTCTCTGCTCTCACGCTACTGCCTTCCTCTAGCTGGGTATCATCATCAGACCCTTCGAAACGCTGGGCATCCTCCTAGAGCATGTACTCAACACTGTGCTCAAACAGTTCGGGGGACTCCTCAGGAGGACATGGTGGGTCTAGGGAAGGAGTGACTGATGATGACATTGATACCAGGGAAGAGGACGCTTTGGCAGCTGCTTTGCCAGTACCCTGAGTCTGGGTGAGAGAGGATGAGGAGGATGAGGAGGGCTTGGTCATCCACTCTACCAAGTCTTCGGCATGATGCGGCTAAACACGTCCAGCTGCCAAAAAGAAGGACAAGTGTGTCCCATGGCCACGTGCTGATGACGATGCACCGCGTCCATGACCAGCACTGTTGTCTCTAGACACAGAGCCTGCTTGCCCTCTTTTATTGGCTCCTGACTGTCTGCCTCTCCTTGTTTGCCTTTCAGACATTCTAATGGCCTGCAGGGAGATGGGAAAACCAGCAATAAGGGGTAGCTTCTGGTGTATATTTTGCAGGAATCACACTACCCCTGCTGGAAGTGCTGCAAATGCCTGTTAGTGTAACACACTAGGAAAACACAGCAAAAAGACCTAGCTTCAGGAGTATATTTTGCAGGAATCACACTACGCCTGCTGTAAGTGCTGCAAATGCCTGTTTGTGTAACACACCAGGAAAACACAGCAATACGGGCTAGCTTCAGGTGTATATTTTGCAGGAATCACACTACGCCTGCTGTAAGTGCTGCAAATGCCTGTTAGTCTAACACACTAGGAAAACACAGCAATAAGGCCTAGCTTCAGGAGTATATTTTGCAGGAATCACACTACGCCTGCTGTAAGTGCTGCAAATGCCTGTTAGTGTAACACACTAGGAAAACACAGCAATAAGGCCTAGCTTCAGGAGTATATTTTGCAGGAATCACACTACGCCTGCTGTAAGTGCTGCAAATGCCTGTTAGTGTAACACACCAGGAAAACACAGCAATACGGGCTAGCTTCAGGTGTATAATGTGCAGGAGGCACACTCCGCCCGCGGTAAGTGCTGCAAAGGCCTGTTAGTGTAACACACCAGGAAAACACAGCAATACGGGCTAGCTTCAGGTGTATATTTTGCAGGAATCACACTACGCCTGCTGTAAGTGCTGCAAATGCCTATTAGTGTAACACACTAGGAAAACACAGCAATAAGGCCTAGCTTCAGGAGTATATTTTGCAGGAATCACACTACGCCTGCTGTAAGTGCTGCAAATGCCTGTTAGTGTAACACACCAGGAAAACACAGCAATACGGGCTAGCTTCAGGTGTATAATGTGCAGGAGGCACACTCCGCCCGCTGTAAGTGCTGCAAATGCCTGTTAGTGTAACACACCAGGAAAACACAGCAATACGGGCTAGCTTCAGGTGTATATTTTGCAGGAATCACACTACGCCTGCTGTAAGTGCTGCAAATGCCTGTTAGTCTAACACACTAGGAAAACACAGCAATAAGGCCTAGCTTCAGGAGTATATTTTGCAGGAATCACACTACGCCTGCTGTAAGTGCTGCAAATGCCTGTTAGTGTAACACACCAGGAAAACACAGCAATACAGGCTAGCTTCAGGTGTATAATGTGCAGGAGGCACACTCCGCCCGCTGTAAGTGCTGCAAAAGCCTGTTAGTGTAACACACCAGGAAAACACAGCAATACGGGCTAGCTTCAGGTGTATATTTTGCAGGAATCACACTACGCCTGCTGTAAGTGCTGCAAATGCCTGTTAGTGTAACACACTAGGAAAACACAGCAATAAGGCCTAGCTTCAGGAGTATATTTTGCAGGAATCACACTACACCTGCTGTAAGTGCTGCAAATGCCTGTTAGTGTAACACGCCAGGAAAACACAGCAATACGGGCTAGTTCAGGTGTATAATGTGCAGGAGGCACACTCCGCCCGCTGTAAGTGCTGCAAATGCCTGTTAGTGTAACACACCAGGAAAACACAGCAATACGGGCTAGCTTCAGGTGTATATTTTGCAGGAATCACACTACGCCTGCTGTAAGTGCTGCAAATGCCTGTTAGTGTAACACACTAGGAAAACACAGCAATAAGGCCTAGCTTCAGAAGTATATTTTGCAGGAATCACACTACGCCTGCTGTAAGTGCTGCAAATGCCTGTTAGTGTAACACACCAGGAAAACACAGCAATACGGGCTAGCTTCAGGTGTATATTTTGCAGGAATCACACTACGCCTGCTGTAAGTGCTGCAAATGCCTGTTAATGTAACACACTAGGAAAACACAGCAATAAGGCCTAGCTTCAGGTGTATATTTTGCAGGAATTACACTACGCCTGCTGTAAGTGCTGCAAATGCCTGTTAGTGTAACACACCAGGAAAACACAGCAATACGGGCTAGCTTCAGGTGTATAATGTGCAGGAGGCACACTCCGCCCGCTGTAAGTGCTGCAAAGGCCTGTTAGTGTAACACACCAGGAAAACACAGCAATAAGGGCTAGCTTCAGGTGTATACTGTGCAGGATCCTTAGCAACAATGACACTGACACTGTCCCCTGCCTATCCTTCTCTCTCCCTGCACACAAGGTTTATCAAAGAATATGACACTGACACTCTCCCTGCCTATCCTTCTCTCTCCCTGCACACAAGGTTTAGCAAAGAATATGACACTGACACTGTCCCCTGCCTATCCTTCTCTCTCCCTGCACACAAGGTTTAGCAAAGAATATGACACTGACACTCTCCCTGCCTATCCTTCTATATCCCTGCACACAAGGTTTAGCAAAGAATATGACACTGACACTCTCCCTGCCTATCCTTCTCTCTCCCTGCACACAAGGTTTAGCAAAGAATATGACACTGACATTGTCCCCTGCCTATCCTTCTCTCTCCCTGCACACAAGGTTTAGCAAAGAATATGACACTGACACTCTCCCTGCCTATCTTTTTCTCTCTCCCTACACACAAGAATAGCACAAAGAATAGCACAATGACACTGTCCCTGCCTATCCTTCTCTTTCCCTGCGCCGGAACACACTACACAAGGCCGCCGCACTGGGGGCCTTTTATAGTGTTGGGCGTGTGCTAAACCCCCTGAGCTATAATTGGCCACAGGCAACCTGCCTGTGGCCAATTATGGCTCTCCTAGCTGCCGGCGCTGTGATTGGCCAAGCATGCGGGGTCACAGTGCATGCTTCGCCAATCACAGCGCCGGGATTGCACTGCGATGGCGCAGTGTATTGTGGGCCGTTCGCGTCACTCGAATTTGGCGCGAATGACCCAAATCGTTCGATCTTCGTCGAACGATCGAACAGCCGATGTTCGAGTCGAACACCGAGCTCATCCCTATACACAGAGTGTATACAGAATGCCCCCCAGAAATGTCATTTCCGGCTTGTGTGATTGGCTCATTGATTTTCCCAGAAGTCTGCACAAACATACAACTCAGATTTCTGGCATCCCCTGCAGCAAAATATGTATTTTTGGTGAGATACTCCGATAGGAAAACACATCTAAAGGAATGCAGACCCTGCAATTTTCCTCATTAGAGTCCTGCAAGTGCAGCAGCTGATTGATAATTATGAAACCACTCACATTAGATTCACTTACCACATTGACACAGACAAACACACAGGGATTTCTTTAGAATAACAAAAGGTAGGAATCTGCAACACAGTTTGTAAAATTCTTGTAATGTACATAGATCACTCAGAGGGGAATGTTTTTTTCTCAACAAAAGTGGAGTTACTCTTTAACTGATTGGCTATCAAATGAAGAGAACATGTAATGAACTTAACTTTTTGTCCTCTGGAGACAGACTATTACTTTTTATGTTATACCCACTTACCTGCATATGGACTGTATATAATACCAGCTTGTTTGCTACAGCTGTGTGAGGAGTCGAGGACTCATCTCCATTGAATCAAGTGGAGGTCTATTATGCCCCAAACAATCTTATATCAGCAATGTTTGGCTACTATTTACAAACCCTGTTAAAATTGTACTATTCATGGTTTTCAGGCCATATTATCCACCCTTTCTTACTTTAATTTTTATTAGTTACGCACAGCAAAGTTTATGGTATTAACTAAATCTATTTCCAAGAATTGGGTGCTGTTGTGCAACTTTATTGATCTATTGGGATTAAACTACTTGGTGGTCAGGTCATAATACTTTTAAACTTACCATTACAATCCTGTGACATTATACAAATTTGTGACTTGGCTTACCTTTGGTAAACACAAGAACATTATCGATATATATATATTGAGCTGCAATTTCAGGGATATATGCACCAAGGGCATTACATGTACCCAAGCAGTATGATCTTGAATTTTCTTATATGATGGCATATGCTGCGAGACAAATGGGAATGCTTTTATGTGTGCTATTAAGTCTTAACAACAACACGCTCTATATAAAGTTGTGAATTTTGTAACTTCAATATTTATCAAACCTACCTATCTATTAAAGTACATAATTTAAGAATAGATTTGTGTATGAAAGCTGATTAACCCATTTGTGTGTTTTTGCATTGTGGGATTAATCGGGCAGACAAGTAGAGAATATAGAACATTTCCAGTAATGGTTTAACCAAGTCCCCACCCTGAAAGTCAAGACTATGAAACCCTCTAAACACCATGCATTTATGTAAAACGAACATTAAACAATAATTTAATGATAACAGTAATGCAACAAGATCTTGTAGCTCAATCTCTCATTAAATTTTGCCAGAAGACAATAACACCTTGCAACTCAGCCAGAGAGCATTGATTTTATCATTTCATTTGGGGGTCCTGTTCAAAATGGGACCTAGTACACATGATTAAATGCTATGCATGTAGCCACTATAAACATTTGAGTGCTTTAATACTGTGCAAATAGGTAGCACGTTATTCTGGAAGATTTTTCTATGAATAAATTACACACTAATGTTGACTTCAAGATTTTAAAACTAGCGGTGGGGTTCCTGCTCTAAATGGGTTCTACTTCAAATGATTAAATACTGCACATGTAGTTACTACAGTGTTTTTTTCTTTTTTCCTCTGAATATGTTAAACTCTAATGTTAATTTCTTGATGTTAGAATAGCTGGTCGCAGTCCTATTTAAAATGGGGCCTAATACAATTTATTCAGTACTTCGCACATTGACACAACAATATTTTGGGGATTTCTTTTCAGCCAAATAATTACACTCTAATGAATTGTGAATAATGTTGATTTTAACCACTTGACCTCCTGAAGGTTTTATCCCCTTTATGACCAGAGCACTTTTTGCTATTCAGCACTATGCTAATTTAACTGGCAATTGCACGGTTATGCAACACTAGTGTATGCAAATGCAATTTATATAATTTATTTTTTTCCACACAAATAGAGCTTTCTTTTGGTGGTATTTGATCTCCTGTTTTTTTTTGCTATATAAATGAAAAAAGACTGAAAATTTTGAAAAAAAAAACATATTTTCTGCATTCTGTTATAAAACATATCCAATAAAATCTAATTTCTTCATATATTTTGGCCAAAATGTATTCCGCTACATATCATTGGTAAAAATACTAATCCCAAAAAGTGCTTATTAATTGGTTTGTGTGAAAGTTATAGAGCCTACAATCTATGGTATATACAGGTCCTTCTCAAAAAAATAGCATATTGTGATAAAGTTCATTATTTTCTGTAATGTACTGATAAACATTAGACTTTCATATATTTTAGATTCATTACACACAACTGAAGTAGTTCAAGCCTTTTCTTGTTTTAATATTGATGATTTTGGCATACAGCTCATGAAAACCCCAAAATCCTATCTCAAAAAATTAGCATATTTCATCCGACCAATAAAAGAAAAGTGTTTTTAATACAAAAAAAAGTCAACCTTCAAATAATTATGTTCAGTTATGCACTCAATACTTGTTCGGGAATCCTTTTGCAGAAATGACTGCTTCAATGCGGCGTGGCATGGAGGCAACCAGCCTGTGGCACTGCTGAGATGTTATGGAGGCCCAGGATGCTTCGATAGCGGCCTTAAGCTCATCCAGAGTGTTGGGTCTTGCGTCTCTCAACTTTCTCTTCCCAATATCCCACAGATTCTCTATGGGGTTCAGGTCAGGAGAGTTGGCAGGCCAATTGAGCACAGTAATACCATGGTCAGTTAACCATTTACCAGTGATTTTGGCACTGTGAGCAGGTGCCAGGTCGTGCTGAAAAATGAAATCTTCATCTCCATAAAGCTTTTCAGCAGATGGAAGCATGAAGTGCTCCAAAATCTCCTGATAGCTAGCTGCATTGACCCTGCCCTTGATAAAACACAGTGGACCAACACCAGCAGCTGACATGGCACCCCAGACCATCACTGACTGTGGGTACTTGACACTGGACTTCAGGCATTTTGGCATTTCCCTCTCCCCAGTCTTCCTCCAGGCTCTGGCACCTTGATTTCCGAATGACATGCAAAATTTGCTTTCATCCGAAAAAAGTACTTTGGACCACTGAGCAACAGTCCAGTGCTGCTTCTCTGTAGCCCAGGTCAGGCGCTTCTGCCGCTGTTTCTGGTTCAAAAGTGGCTTGACCTGGGGAATGCAGCACCTGTAGCCCATTTCCTGCACACGCCTGTTCACGGTGGCTCTGGATGTTTCTACGTCCAGACTCAGTCCACTGCTTCCGCAGGTCCTCCAAGGTCTGGAATCGGTCCTTCTCCACAATCTTCTTCAGGGTCCGGTCACCTCTTCTCGTTGTGCAGCGTTTTCTGCCACACTTTTTCCTTCCCACAGACTTCCCACTGAGGTGCCTTGATACAGCACTCTGGGAACAGCCTATTCGTTCCGAAATTTCTTTCTGTGTCTTACCCTCTTGCTTGAGGGTGTCAATGATGGCCTTCTGGACAGCAGTCAGGTCGGTAGTCTTACCCATGATTGCGGTTTTGAGTAATGAACCAGGCTGGGAGTTTTTAAAAGCCTCAGGAATCTTTTGCAGGTGTTTTGAGTTAATTAGTTGATTCAGATGATTAGGTTAATAGCTCGTTTAGAGAACCTTTTCATGATATGCTAATTTTTTGAGATAGGAATTTTGGGTTGTCATGAGCTGTATGCCAAAATCATCAATATTAAAACAAGAAAAGGCTTGAACTACTTCAGTTGTGTGTAATGAATCTAAAATATATGAAAGTCTAATGTTTATCAGTACATTACAGAAAATAATGAACTTTATCACAATATGCTAATTTTTTGAGAAGGACCTGTATATTTGAAAATTGATCAGCCCTGATGTACTGACGGCCTATCTCATTTCTTGAGGCCCTTAAAATGCCAGAACAGTACAAATACCCCCCAAATGAACACGTTTTGCAAAGAAGACAGTCTGAGGTATTAAGGCTTGGTTCACACTACAGTGAGAGTTTAAAATCGCATGACAAGCCGCACCCCATTAACTGCAATGGAACTGTTTTAATTGGTGCAACTCAAGTCGCAGAGACTTAGAAAAAGGTTCCTGCACTACTTTGGGGCGACTTCATCCTGACTAGCTTTGTCTTCTGTTAACCACTTAACGACCGCTCACTGTATATATACGTCGGCAAAATGGCACGGACAGGCACACTTCCTTCGTATGGGTGGGGGGTCCGATCGGACCCCCCTCCGGTACAGTGAGCGGTCGGTAGCGATCGGTGATCGGTGATGAGGGGACGGCCATTGGCCACCCCCTCACGATCGCTCCCGGCGAATGAAATGCTTCCTCTGCCTGTGTAATGTAAACACAGGCAGAGGAAGTGATGTCATCTCTCCCTGCGGCGCTCACATATACCGAGAGCCGTGGAGAGAAAATGTCAGGTTAGCGCACAAACACTACACTGTCACATAGGCACACATAGGAACACGATCGCCCCCCCAGTCACCCCCAGATCACCCCCCAGATCACCCCCCAGTCACAGTGTCACTGATTGCAGTGATCATTTATTTACTGATCACTGCAAACAGTGACATTTGTAACTGTAAAAGTTTCAGGGCAGTTAGTGTAGGTCCCTTAAGGTCCAGGGTAGCCCCCTACCTCCCCTTAATAAAGGTTTAACCCCTTGATCGCCCCCCAGGTAACACTTTCTCCCCCTAGCACCACTGTCACTAAGCGATCGTTTTTCTGATCGCTGTATTAGCGTCGGTGATGCCGCTAGGTAGTCAGTTATTTTTTTAGGTTTGCCGCCAGGTTTTTATAGCGTCGGGTACCCCCATATATTACCTAATAAAGGTTTAACCCCTTTCACCCCCTTTTGCCAGTGTCACTAAGCGATCGTTTTTCTGATCGCTGTATTAGGTATGCTGGTGCCGCTAGGTAGTCTGTTATTTTTTTAGGTTCGCCGCCAGGTTTTTATAGCGTCAGGTACCCCCATATATTATCTAATAAAGGTTTTAACCCCCTGTTTGCCCCTAGAGTTAACCCTTTCACCAGTGATCACTGTATAAGTGTCACTGGTGACACTGGTTAGCCAGTTAGTTATTTTGTTATTTAGGTTCCCCGTCAAGTTTTTATATAGCGTCAGGTACCCCCATATATTACCTAATAAAGGTTTTAACCCCCTGATTGCCCCTAATTAACCCTTTCACCAGTAATCACCGTCAACGTGTTATGGGTGACGCTGGTTAGTTAGTTTGCTTTTTATAGTGTCAGGGCACCCGCCGTATATAACCCAATAAAGGTTTAACCCCCTGATCGCCCAGCGGGTGATATCAATTAGGTTTTAGCGTCAGAGAGGGTCTGCGTCACACCCCAGGCAGCGTCAGGTTAGTGCCAGTAGCGCTAACACCCACGCATGAAGCATACACCTCCCTTAGTGGTATAGTATCTGAACAGATCAATATCTGATCTGATCAGATCTATACTAGCGTCCCCAGCAGTTTAGGGTTCCCAAAAATGCAGTGTTAGCGGGATCAGCCCAGATACCTGCTAGCACCTGCGTTTTGCCCCTCCGTCCAGCCCAGGCCACCCAAGTGCAGTATCAATCGATCACTGTCACTTACAAAACACAACACACATAACGGCAGCGTTCGCAGAGACAGGCCTGATCCCTGCGATTCCAGTGCTGTAGGAGGTGATTTCACCACCACAGTTAAAAAAAAGAGCATATATGCCGAAGCATGGGGGCAGCAGGGGCGGAGGAGCGATTTTGCTCCTAATGCCTCGTACATATGATTGAAATTCCGACGGAGGCTTGCCCGTGGAAAAGTCAGACCGTGTGTACACGGCATAACTTTTGCGGGAGGATGCCCATATGCTTCGGCATATATAAATGGTGCATGTACGCCCATCATTAGAAGTGGGTGAATGAAGGGAGGTATTCTAATGGTGGGCATACCCACCGATCAATCTCTTTTTTTTGTTCAGCCAACAGGCTGCATGAAAAAAAAGATTAAAATACATGTCCAACAAGGACCAGCAACGTACTGGTATGTTGCTGGACTTTGAATGGTTATACCAGAATGATGCCTGCGGGTTTAGGTATCATCTTGGTATCATTCTTTTCAGCCAGCGGTCGGCTTTCATGTAAAAGAAATCCTAGCGGCTAATTAGCCTCTGGACTGCTTTTACAAGTAGTGGGAGGGAATGTCCCCCCCCGGATATAAAAAGCGCCATTGGGAAATTGGGAAAGCATTTTATCACACCGATCTTGGTGTGGTCAGATGCTTTGAGGGCAGAGGAAAGATCTAGGGTCTAATAGACCCCAGTTTTTTCAAAAAGAGAGTACCTGTCACTACCTATTGCTATCATAGGGGATATTTACATTAAATGATAAAAAAAAAAAATATGGAAGGAACAGTTTAAAAATAAAATAAAAAAGCAAAATTAATATTTTTAAAAAAAAAGCACCCCTGTCCCGCCCCGCTCTTGCGCAAAGGCGATCGCAAGCGTTGGTCTGGCGTCATATGTAAACAGCAATTGCATCATGCATGTGAGGTATCAGATCGAGGGCAGTAATTTTAGCAGTAGACCTCTGTAAATCTAATGTGGTAACCTGTAAAGGCTTTTAAAGGCTTTTAAAAATGTATGTAGTTTGTCGCCACTGCGCGTTTGTGTGAAATTTTAAAGCATGTCGTGTTTGGTATCCATGTACTCGGCCTAAGATCATCTTTTTTATTTCATCAAACATTTGGGCAATATAGTGTGTTTTAGTGCATTAAAATAAAAAAAAAGTGTATTTTTCCCCAAAAAATGGGTTTGAAAAATTGCTGCACAAATACTGTGTGAAAAAAAAATGCAACACCCACCATTTTAATCTGTAGGGCCTTTGCGTTAAAAAAATATATAATGTTTGGGGGTTCAACGTAATTTTCTTGCAAAAAAAATAAGTGTCAGAAAGGGTTTTGTCTTCAAGTGGTTAGAAGAGTGGATGATGTGTGACATAAGCTTCCTAATGTTGTGTATAAAATGCCAGGACAGTTCAAAACCCCCCCTAAATGACCCCATTTTGAAAAGTAGACGCCCTAAGCTATTTGCTGAGAGGCATGTCGAGTCCATGGAATATTTTATATGTTGACAGAAGTTGCGGGAAATTTTTTTTTTTTTTTTTTGCACAAAGTTGTCACTAAATGATATATTGCTCAAACATGCCATGGGCATATGTGGAATTACACCCCAAAATACATTCTGTTGCTTCTCCTGAGTACGAGGATACCACATGTGTGAGACTTTTTGGAAGCCTAGCCGCGTACAGGACCCCAGAAACCAAGCACCGGCTTCAGGCTTTCTAAGGGTGTAAATTTTTGATTTCACTCCTCACTGCCTATCACAGTTTCGGAGGCCATGGAATGCCCAGATGGCACAAAACCCCCCCAAAAGACCCCATTTTGGAAAGTAGACACCCCAAGCTATTTGCTGAGAGGTATGGTGAGTATTTTGCAGCTCTCACTTTTTATCACAAAGGCCTCGTACACACGACCGAGTTTCTCGTCGTAAAAAACACGTCGTTTTTTTCGACGAGATTTTTGTTAAGCTTGTCGATTTTCTCGTCAAGCTTTCTCTGCGTACACACTGACATTTCCCAATTTCCTCATTGTTCTCCGCACTCACGTCCAGCACGTACGACGGCACTATAAAGGGGAAGATCTTTTTTCTTGGAGCCACCCCTTGGGCTGCTTTTGCTGATCTCGTGTTACCGCGTGTGAAGTAAAAGTTTGGGAAGAGACGATTCGCGCTTTTCAGTCTTCGTACTTTTCAGATCGTTTTCTGCGGTTCAGTTTGTGCTTGTGGGTTCGTATCTTGACTTTCAGGGCGTCTAGGCAGGTCGTATCTGTTTTACAGTGCGTTCTTGCCTGTTCGTTTCTGATTTTCAGTTCGTTATTCATAGGCCTTGCTGTTCTAAAGTGCGTTCTGTTCTGTACGTTCTGATAAGACGACCGTTTCTTATTAGCCATGTCGCCTGGACGTTCTCGTCGTCGAGTTCGTGCTGTGCGTGCGCTTGGTGTTGGTCTGCTTGTTTTGGACCAAGACCAGTCCATGAATGGTGTGAGGAGGAGTTCATGGACCAAGAATTGGTTGCTCCAGCGGGACCAATTCTGCCATATGCCTCTGCTGCGGGAGATCGTCGAGAATAATCCTGAGGACTACAGGAATTTTCTGCGGATGTCTGACCCCGTTTTTCAGGAACTGTTGGCTTTGGTGTCCCCCTATATTACCAGGCAGGACACCGTTATGCGGGAAGCCATCAGTGCTGAACAGAGGCTCATCGCCACCTTACGTTACCTGGCGACAGGGAGAAGTCTTCAGGACTTGAAGTTCACGACAGGCATCTCCCCCCAGGCTCTGGGCCTCATAATCCCAGACACCTGTTCTGCCATTATACAAGTCCTGCAGGAGGACTATATTAGGGTAAGTTTTCTCCCTTAACATCACATTTTATGTATTACATGTATGCTAATGTATTGTATTTCTTTCATCCTTCCCTAATTACCATGATTGTAATATGCTGAGAATGATCCCCTTTGTCCCCATGCATGCTGGAAGCTTTAGATTGCCCCTTTTTTCTCCTCCATAAATATTTCCCTTCACTAACTTTTCCAGCAGGGGCGCCTGTTGCTCCAAATGTTTGGGGGTTCAAACTCCAATTTAGGAAATAAACTTCCTCCTTTTTTGCTCTGGTGCCTATTAAACACCCCCAGTTGTCCCCTCTAATGCAGCCATTTTGTTCACTCCAATGCAGCCATTTAGTCCCCTCTAATGCAGCCATTTTCCCCCCAGCCCTGCACTTACCTTCTTGTGGTCAGCGCCATCCTTCTTCTGTCCTTGATGTCTTCTCCTTCCCTTGATGTTGCATCAGCCAATCATGTTACCATTAAACAGACTTGGTGAACATGATTGGCAGAGCAGCCTGCCAGTGTTTCCCCAAGGAATGCCCCCCCCCCCCGCGTCCCCTATTTTACTTTTCGGAAGCCAATTACATCCCTCAGGTTGTAATGTGCAAGACTATTTTACTACCTGTTTCTGCTATGCAATTTGAACCCCCTAAATGCCGCAATTATTCATATGTCGGTCGCTTTACAAGAGGCCATCCACCTGAATAGTGGGCGGCATAGACAATACATAGGTTAATGCAACGCATGAACCTATGTATTGTTCTGAGTGATGGGCACAGGAGAGAGGGGCAGTGCTCCAGCGCCCACTCTGGACGCACCGCCACTGCAATGCTATCCTGTGGCCAAACACATCCCCCCCCCAAAATAATTTAGTAATGGCCCATCAGAGGGGGTGATGAATCTGATAAATGAGCCTTCCCTTATACTTATTTTAAACACCTTAATAAACGTAGAATTTGATTGATGTTGGCCTTTATTTATTTTTTATCGAATTTCCTTGTAATGTCTGACTTTGGTATTCTAATATTATTTCATCTTGTTTCACTCCACAGCTTCCTTCCACGCCACAGGAATGGCAGACTGTGGCATCGGAGTTTGCCACGCGGTGGGACTTCCCCAACTGCGGTGGTGCCATAGACGGGAAGCACATCCGCATCGTGCCGCCACCCCGTTCTGGGTCCTACTACTACAATTACAAGGGGTTTCATAGCATTGTGCTGATGGCGGTGGTGTCAGCACGGTATGAATTCCTCTATGTTGATGTAGGGAAGAATGGCCGGATGTCCGATGGGGGATCCTTCATCCAGACGGAGTTTGCCCTCCGTCTCCAGAGTGACGACCTTGCATTGCCACCGGATGCAGGGAATATTGAAGGACTCCCCTTTGTTTTCTTGGCTGATGAAGCCTTTGGACTCGGACCGCATCTTATGAGGCCATTTCCTCACAGGACCCTGACCCCAGAGAAGAGGGTGTTCAATTACCGGCTGGCCAGGGGCCGAAGAGTCGTTGAAAATGCCTTCGGCATAATGGCCAGCCGGTTCCGCATTTTTATGACTTCCATACACTTGGCAGACTACAAAATAAACTATGTAGTTTTATGCTGCTGTGTGCTACACAATTTTCTCAGCAGAAAATCCAATTCATATATGGCCTCAGTATTGCCTGAGGCTGGACTTTCACCTGCTAATCCCCTGCCGGGCCTGGAATCTGCCCGTCCTGGCTTGCCCCCCCAAAATGCCTGTGAGGTTCGGGACAAATACATGGAGTATTTCACGGGTAGGGGGGCAATTCCTATGCCAGCCTATGTCTAAGGATCCCAATAAAAAGCTTGTTTAAACCTTTAATTATTTGTTCTTTCCTGTCTCCTAGTTTGTCTTTGTGCATTTGTAGTGCCAAGTGTATTTAACTTTAGTAAATAACAACCATTTCACTATGTAACCTTAAAAAATAACCAAATAAGCTTAGAGGGTATTATAAAAAGAAGCTACACGTTGTTTGTAGTCAAATATTTTACTCTGTGCACATTCTCACCATTTTTAGTTTTTTCTGTTTTTTTGGGTTGGCCTGGCCCCAACCCGGCAATTTTTTGATTATGAAAATACAAAAATAACAGTTGCATTCCAAAAATTACAACATTGGATACCTCTGAGCAATCTGAGACATTCACTTACACAAACTATGTCTCTATGTGCCCGTCCTAATATGGGGTCCTGCCACCCCTTGCCCAGCCAAAAATTTAATATGCACACATTTGGGATTTTTTTCATCTAGGAAGTTTACAATCCTGATCCCTATTGTCAACATGTGCTATCTGCCATCAGGGGTGATCAATGGATGTGTTTTGGGGGTGCAACCCCTTCCTCAGTTCACCGACTTTAGATACGAGGAAGGGGTTGCACCCCCAAAAGACGTACATGGATATCCCCTGATGGCAGATAGCACATGTTGACACACTGTGTGCAGATTCAATTTTTGGCTGGTTTGATTGTCAAAAATATTCGAAAAGTTGCAAAAACAAACATGTAAAAACACATGTGTTTGGATGGCTTATTGAATTCTCCCCAAAACAGCGAGAATGTCTTTAAATGTTTGTTCCATCACATGGATTCTTTGTTTAATAAGGTCCAGTTCCGTGCTACATTCCATCACTTGCTGGATGAGGCGGAGGGCACTGTCAGCAGAGAACCGTGTACTATCCTTCACAACATTTATATCCCCTAAAAACAAAAAACAAAAGGTATTATAACTCTGCAGGCCTACATCTCTTACCTGAAGCTGTGGTGACAGATACTGACCTGTTGTGGTGACCAGATCCACAACGTCATCCACCTCTCCTTCCTGCACTTCTCCTTCCTCCACCTCAACTTCCTGCACATCTTTCGGTTGTGGGTCTTTGGGAGTTTGGGGTTGCTTGGAAGTTGTGGGGTGCATGTGCTCCCTGGAGTGTCCTCCTCCCAGTCTTCTCTCCCCTATGAGAATCAAACAAAAGGTCTATTTATCACACTGTAAATCTATATGTTAAAATAAAAACAGGCTAAATTGCTTGGAAGTGTGGTACAAGTGTGTGTTTGGGCGGAATTTAAAGAAGAATGCATTATTTATGACCAAGAATATGTTTAGTATTCACCTTTTGGATGTAATTTATTTGACATGGAGGCACCACAAAAATTCTCTGATGCACCTGTGTGGGACACCCAAAAAAGGCGGGTCTGGTGGCCCACACTATAGTGCTCCAAAGTACAGATGTGGAAGCAGCTGCTGAGTGTCCTCTCCTTTACACTGATAAAAGTTTGCATTTCATTCTCTTTACAAACACATCATCTAGACGAAAAAATACGCCACAATTTTTGAGCAAAAATGGCAGATGTCTAATTACTTTTGTGGCTCTAAAATAAGCCAAAACCGCGGATAGTGGCCGAACGAAGTGTCGGTAACGTAACGAACGATTACTGTGCCCAACCAAGTTAAAAATATTACATTTTGGAAGGGAGTCCAATATGAGAAACCAAAATAAAGAGCAACATGTCAATTAGAAAAAGATTAATAGCATAAAAGTCTACTTTTTACTTACTTTTAGCGAGCATTCTCTTTATGCTCCTCAACTGCTCTGGCTCCCTCAGTTTGAGGTCTGACCACCTCTTTCTGAGCTGCTCATTTGAGCGTTTCACCCCGAAATTCGCCTTCAGACTCTTCACGACTTTAGTGAGGATTTTGGCCTTCCTTCTATTTGGTTTGCTATACGGCCCATGCTTGGCATCATAATCAGCCTTAAGCAAGATGTCCACCATCTCCGCCATCTCCGCAAAAGACATATTCGATGCCTTGAATCTCCTCCTTGATCGTGACGTTTCCTCGGTCTCCGGGCTTGTCTCCTCCTCGTTAGTTGCGGAATTATCAGACACCTGCTGTAACTCCGCCATATCTGTCTGCGCGCCGAAAGAGAAGGGGCGGGGAAAAGATGTTAGTTAGAACGTCATGGGCGGGCGACGTGTGCGGAGCGACGTGTTCGTATTTTGACGCATGCGTGGTGTGTATATAGCAAACACACATGTGACTATAGTACGTTCGGTGTGCGGAGAGAGGAGTTCAAGTGACGGACGTGCGAACGAAGGTATGTGATTTTGTGACTTGTACAAATTGTTGGCCTATACTGTCTTGAGAATGTTGGAGGATATATATAGTGACTAGAATGTTAAGGAGGTTAGACTGTTTGCCTCACATTAGTTATATATAATTTATTTAACTTGCAGATACAATATGAATGTCTTTATTAGCGACAAAGAGTTCCTGGTGGAATTTATTGACCGGGTAAGGGAGCTGCCGGCTCTGTGGGAGACGAAAAACCCCATCCACAAAAAAAGAGGGGTGAGAAAAGCAGCGCTGGAGAAGCTGCTCCCATTTGTGCATACCAAGGTGCCCACAGCCACAGCAAAACAAGTGGACACTAAAATTGGGAGCTTGAGAGGTACCTACAGGACTGAACGCTCTAAGGTCCTGGCTTCTCAGAGGTCAGGAGCAGCAGCAGATGATGTGTATGTCCCGATTTTGTGGTACTACAACAGGATGTCCTTCCTGGATGACCACATTGAGACAAGGCCATCACTCTCCACTCTTCCCCCCAGACTTCCCTGCAGCCAACCTGAGCCTTCTCTGGAGCAAGAGGAGGCAGCCATCCTGGATGATCCTGATTTGGCCACCTGGAGCCAGGTATAGTATTTATAGAAAATGTATTGGGATAAACTTAATGTTTGACAAATATGTCAAGATGACAAACATAAAATATTTTGGATTCCACAAGTGAAATCAAGATCTGTAGACATTATTCTGCACTTAATTGGGTGCTAAATAGTCAATCTGATGTAGTGGTAAAGCAAGGATTTATGGATTTACATTCTAATTGCTTCAATCAGGATTACAAAGTTTGATGCAAAGATTAAACTAACATATTAAACTATGTCCCTTTTTCATACACAGGATGAAATCAGCCAGGAGGAGGGTCTGGAAACTGTCAGGCAGGAGGAGGAAGGGCCCAGTGGCAGACAGGAGGTGGCAGGGCCCAGTGGCAGACAGGAGGTGGCAGGGCCCAGTGGCAGACAGGAGGTGGCAGGGCCCAGTGGCAGACAGGAGGTGGCAGGGCAAAGGAGAAGCACCAGATCCCAGGTGCCTCCCATCCGGCTTCACAAAAGAGGCAGGAGGGACAGGAGCACGAGTGAGGCAGCAATGGCCCTTATTCGTGAGGCCCATGCCCACATCCCCTGAAGAGGCCATTGCCGGCCTAGTGGAGGCTAAGTTCAAGGTGATGAGCATGAAGCAACGCCTCCTATGCGAGCCCCTGCTCATCACCTTGCTCAACAAGGGGGTGATGGAGAAAATTACCCCCAATACCGCCATATGTGAGGTGGCACAACTGACCCAACCTCAACCTCCACCTCCCCCTTCTTCTTCTGCCCCACCCCCTTCTGCTACACCACCACCTTCTTCTTCTGCCCCACCCCCTTCTGCTACACCTCCACCTTCTTCTTCTGCCCCACCCCCTTCTGCTACACCTCCCCTTCTTCTTCTGCCCCACCCCCTTCTGCTACACCTCCACCTTCTTCTTCTGCCCCACCCCCTTCTGCTACACCTCCACCTTCTTCTTCTGCCCCACCCCCTTCTGCTACACCTCCACCTTCTTCTTCTGCCCCACCCCCTTCTGCTACACCTCCACCTTCTTCTTCTGCCCCACCCCCTTCTGCTACACCTCCACCTTCTTCTTCTGCCCCACCCCCTTCTGCTACATCTCCTCCTCCTCCTCCTGACAGGAGTACCCCTCCAGTGGGCCAGCCTCCAGCCAAACGAAGAAGGAAGGCTGCATGGAAGGCTTCAGGGAAGGTTGCAGGGAAGGTTGCCAGGAAGAAGAGGAAGTGATGGCCTTGCTTCATTGTGTTCGGACAGAAGGCAGCCTGTTGTAGTACCACAGACTTGGGACATATATCTCACCTGCTGCTGTTCCTGACCTCTGGGAGGCCAGCATCAGATTGTGTTCAGAAATGTTGGCCTTCTCAAGCTCCCAATTTTAGTGTCCACACAGGGTTGCTGTGTGCTCTGGGGTCCCTGGGATGCACAAATGGCAGCAGGTTCTCCAGCGCTGCCTTCTCTTTATTTTATTTCTAAACATGAATAAATGTGATTTTTGTTTAAGTTCATACTTGACTATGTGTATTTGTAAAAATTAAAAATCTAGCTTTGGAGTAAGCAGATACATTTGACTGACAATAAAAGGAACAGATATCACCCACCCCAAAAGAATAACTAAATCTGATTATCAAAAAAACATGGTGGGAAATTTAACTAATATAGATTCCAAAATTAAATGGGAGATCACTATCAAAACATTGCAAAATTATAATTAACATCATTTTTAAAAATATTACCATTTAAATTATTCCTAAAAACTTGCACGATATAATACACATAAATCTTCTTAAGAGCAGCATGAAAAAGGTTAAAAAAAAAGTCATAACTCTGTGTGAATATCAGCAGCAAAAGAAGGTCACTCGTTTTGATTAACCACTTAACGACCGCCCACTGTAAATATACGTCAGCAGAATGGCACCGACAGGCAGAATCACGTATATGTACGTGATTGCCTTTGTATAGTTGGGGGGTCCGATCGGACCCCCCTTCTTTACAGTGAGCGGTCGTTTTACCTTCGGGAGCGATCCGGCATGAGGGGACGGCCGTTCGATTCCGGCCACCCTCTCTCGATCGCTCCCGGCGAATGAGAGAGCTTCCCCTGCCTGCCAGGAAGGAGGAAGTGATGTCATCTCTCCTGGGGCGCTCACATATACCGAGCGCCGTACAGGAGAAGATGCCAGGTTAGTACACAAAACAGCACACTGACACCAGGACACATAGGCACATAAATCGCCCCCCCCAGGCCCCCCAGACACCCCCAGATCACCCCCCAGCCCCCCCAGCCCCCAGTCACAGTGTCACTGATTGCAGTGACCATTTATTTAGTGATCACTGCAATCAGTGACATTTGTGACTGTAAAAGTGTCAGTACATTTAGTTTTAGGTCCAGTGTAGCCCCCTAACCCCCCCTAATAAAGGTTTAACCCCCTGATCACCCCCCAGATAACCCTTTCACCCCTTATCACCACTGTCACTAAGCAATCATTTTTCTGATCGATGTCTTAGCGTCGGTGATGCTGATCGGTAGCCAGTAATTTTTTTTAGGTTCGCCGCAGGTTTTTATAGCGTCAGGTACCCCCATATATTACCTAATGAAGGTTTAACCCCCTTGATCGCCCCCCAGGTAACCCTTTCACCCCCTATCACCACTGTCACTAAGTTATAATTTTTCTGATCGATGTCTTAGCGTCGGCGATGCTGATCGGTAGCCAGTAATTTTTTTTAGGTTCGCCGCAGGTTTTTATAGCGTCGGGTACCCCCATATATTACCTAATAAAGGTTTAACCCCCTTGATCACCCCCCAGGTAACCCTTTCACCCCCTAGCACCGCCGTGGCTATGCGATCATTTTTCTGATCGATGTCTTAGCGTCGGTGATGCTGATCGGTAGCCAGTAATTTTTTTTAGGTTCGCCGCAGGTTTTTATAGCGTCGGGTACCCCCATATATTACCTAATAAAGGTTTAACCCCCTTGATCGCCCCCCCAGGTAACCCTTTCACCCCCTATCACCACTGTCACTAAGCGATAATTTTTCTGATCGATGTCTTAGCGTCGGCGATGCTGATCGGTAGCCAGTAATTTGTTTTAGGTTCGCCGCAGGTTTTTATAGCGTCGGGTACCCCCATATATTACCTAATAAAGGTGTAACCCCCTTGATCACCCCCCAGGTAACCCTTTCACCCCCTAGCACCGCCGTCACTATGCGATCATTTTTCTGATCGATGTCTTAGCGTCGGTGATGCCGATCGGTAGCCAGTAATTTTTTTTAGGTTCGCCGCAGGTTTTTATAGCGTCAGGTACCCCCATATATTATCTAATAAAGGTTTAACCCCCTGATCGCCCCCCAGGTAACCCTTTCACCCCCTATCACCACTGTCGCTAAGCAATCGTTTTTATGATCGTTGTCTTAGTGTCGGTGATGCCGATAGGTAGCCAGTAATTGTTTTTTAGGTTCGCCGTCAGGTTTTTATATAGCGTCAGGTACCCCCATATATTACCTAATAAAGGTTTTAACCCCCTAATTGCCCCTAGTTAACCCTTTCACCAGTGATCATCATATAAGTGTTACGGGTGACGCTGGTTAGTTAGTTTGCTTTTTATAGTGTCAGGGCACCCGCCGTATATAACCCAATAAAGGTTTAACCCCCTGATCGCCCAGCGGGTGATATCAGTTAGGTTTTAGCGTCAGAGAGGGTCTGCGTCACACCCCAGGCAGTGTCAGGTTAGTGCCAGTAGCGCTAACACCCACACGTGAAGCATACACCCCCCTTAGTGGTATAGTGTCTGATTAGCTCAATATCTGATCTGATCAGATCTATACTAGCGTCCCCAGCAGTTTAGGGTTCCCAAAAACGCAGTGTTAGCGGGATCAGCCCAGATACCTGCTAGCACCTGCGTTTTGCCCCTCCGTCCAGCCCAGGCCACCGAAGTGCAGTATCGATCGATCACTGTCACTTGCAAAACACAACACACATAACTGCAGCGTTCGCAGAGACAGGCCTGATCCCTGCGACTCCAGTGCTGTAGGAGGTGATTTCACCACCACAGTTAAAAAAAAAAAGCATATATGCCGAAGCATTGGGGCAGCAGGAGCGGAGGAGCGATTTTGCTCCTAATGCCGCGTATATGCGGTCGAAATTCCGACGGAGGCTTGCCCGTGGAAAAGTCTGACCATGTGTACGCGGCATAACTTTTGCGAGAAGATGCCCCCATGCTTCGGCATATATAAATGGTGCATGTATGCCCATCATTAGAAGTGGGTGGATGAAGGGCGGTATTCTAATGGTGGGCATACCCACCGATCAATCTTTTTTTTTCGTTCAGCCAACAGGCTGCATGAAAAAAAAGATTACAATACATGTCCAACAAGGACCAGCAACGTACTGGTATGTTGCTGGACTTTGAATGTTTATACCAGAATGATGCCTGCGGGTTTAGGTATCATCTTGGTATAATTATTTTCAGCCAGCGGCCGGCTTTCATGTAAAAGCAATCCTAGTGGCTAATTAGCCTCTGGACTGCTTTTACAAGCAGTGGGAGGGAATGTCCCCCCCCCGGATATAAAAAGCGCCATTGGGAAATTGGGAAAGCATTTTATCACACCGATCTTGGTGTGGTCAGATGCTTTGAGGGCAGAGGAAAGATCTAGGGTCCAATAGACCCCAGTTTTTTCAAAAAAGAGTACCTGTCATTATCTATTGCTATCATAGGGGATATTTACATTCCCTGAGATAACAATAAAAGTGATAAAAATAAATAAATATGGAAGCAACAGTTTAAAAATAAAATAAAAAAGCAAAATGAATAATATAATAAAAAAAAAGCACCCCTGTCCTGCCCTGCTCTTGCCCAATGGCGAACGCAAGCGTCGGTCTGGCGTCATATGTAAACAGCAATTGCACCATGCATGTGAGGTATCACCGCGAAGGTCAGATCGAGGGCAGTAATTTTAGCAGTAGACCTCCTCTGTAAATCTAACGGGGTAACCTGTAAATGCTTTTAAAGGCTTTTAAAAATGTATGTAGTTTGTCGCCAATGCGCGTTTGTGCGAAATTTTAAAGCATGTCGTGTTTGGTATCTATGTACTCGGCCTAAGATCATCTTTTTTATTTCATCAAACATTTGGGCAATATAGTGTGTTTTAGTGCATTAAAATTAAAAAAAGTGTATTTTTTCCCAAAAAAATGCGTTTGAAAAATCGCCACGCAAATACTGTGTAGAAAAAAAAAATGCAACACCCACCATTTTATTCTGTAGGGCCTTTGCTTTAAAAATATATATAATGTTTGGGGGTTCAACATAATTTTCTTGCAAAAAAAAATATGTTTTCATGTAAACAAAAAGTGTCAAAAAGGGCTTTGTCTTCAAGTGGTTAGAAGAGTGGATGTAAGCTTCCTAATGTTGTGTATAAAATGCCAGAACAGTTCAAAACCCCCCCAAATGACCCCATTTTGGAAAGTAGACACCCCAATCTATATACTGAGAGGCATGTCGAGTCCATGGAATATTTTATATGTTGACACAAGTTGCGGAAAAAATAATTTTTTTTTTTTTTTTTTGCACAAAGTTGTCACTAAATTATATATTGCTCAAACATGCCATGGGCATATGTGGAATTACACCCCAAAATACATTCTGTTGCTTCTCCTGAGTACGGGGATACCACATGTGTGAGACTTTTTGGGAGCCTAGCCACGTACGGGACCCCAAAAACCAAGCACCGCCTTCAGGCTTTCTAAGGGTGTCAATTTTTGATTTCACTTCTCACTGCCTATCACAGTTTCGGAGGCCATGGAATGCCCAGATGGCACAAAACCCCCCCAAATGACCCCATTTTGGAAAGTAGACACCCCAAGCTATTTGTTGAGAGGTATTGTGAGTATTTTGCAGATCTCGCTTTTTGTCACAAAGTTTTGAAAATTGAAAAAAAAAAGAAAAAAAAAAAATGTTCTTTCTTCATTTTCAAAAACAAATGAGAGCTGTAAAATACTCACCATGCCTCTCAGCAAACAGCTTGGGGTGTCTACTTTCCAAAATGGGGTCATTTGGGGGGGTTTTGTGCTATTTTGGCATTTTATGGCCTTCAAAACTGTGATAGGTAGTGAGGAGTGAAATCAAAAATTTGCGCCCTTAGAAATCCTGAAGGCGGTGCTTGGTTTTCGGGGTCCCGTACGCGGCTAGGCTCCTAAAAAGTCCCACTCATGTGGTATCCCCATACTCACTTAAGTGGTTAATGAAGTTGCAATGAAGTCGCATGGCAAAGTCACGTCTTAAGTTGCCCGACTTTCCATTCGTGGCAGTATGAACCCAGTCTTGTGCCTGGGCCTACTCGCATCCACACCCCCTGTCTGTTCTGTGCGTTGAGGGAGTCCAACTGATTGTGTTTTGCTCTGATGTGAGAAGAATAAAGGAGTGTTGGACTTTTGATGGTGTGGGGCTCATTTTACTGGTAGACACTGTTCAAGAGAGGAGGTGGAGGTTCCAAGGGCAGGACACCGACCCGAGGGTAAAGAAACTTTGCTTACACCTCACAGGCATCTGTGGTGAAGCCCACACTCTCTCCTCCGGAGCAACCCCTAGACACGCAGAAGAATGAAGCCAGGGAGTGTGAGAGTGGAGGCCGCTACACTTGCAATGCAAGGTGCCTGGGACTCCCCCTTGACAAAGATGGCCGGCCCCCTTTATACCCTCCCCCAGCAAGCACGGCGGGCTCCCCGCCCCACCATACAACCGCTGAGAGAGGCCAAAAAGAGGTACGGCACTCAGCAATGGTTCAACCCCAGCCCAAAGTGACAGCGCCACCTGCTGGGCTCCAGGGAACTATACATCACTGGTGTCTCTGCCAGTTTTAAATATACTTGTAAAGTATATGCCCGCTACACTCTCCCCCGGGTTATTTGACACTGGTCCCCAGTGTCTGGAACAAACTATGTCCTCCATGGATGACATAGCCCAATCCAGAAACCAACTATAAATTGGGAAACAAATTGAAAACTTTGGAAAATAACTAACTAGAGCAGTTGTACCTGAGCCTCACATAAAAAGGGAGGGAAGGGAAACAGCAACACATAACAACAACATTGGGAATCATATTTTACATAACATCTCTCCCCACCCATCCTGGCTAAGACCCACCCCATTCTCAGTGGTCTTGATGGGATGCTCTCCTGCAGAGGGGAAAAGAAAATTAAACACACAAATCCCTGACACAGATGTTCGTGTGAGAACGAAAAAACTTCTCCGCAGAGAAATCCTTTCCTTCTAAAAGTGTGTGTGTGGAAAGTGAATGCCGATGCATGACACTGCCACCTGGTGACAGCGTCGCAGTAACTGCACTTGTGGAGACCTCTTCTTCTTTGGCCCTATCTACCCCAAAGTCCATGATCACTGACTGAAGAATGAAGAACAAACAAAAACAGTCCTTCCATTCCTTTGAAGAGCATAAACACCCTTTAGCTGGACACAGTCACTGAAGTTCCCCGGGTAACAAGAACAACAACCCTGGAAAGTTCAGCAGTGTAAAGAAAACAAGAACGGAGTCTCTTTTCTCCTACAGATAGAAACAAGGGTGCGGCAGGACAAGTGGTTTCAAATGCTGATCCATGGTTTCCAAGTGGTATTCGACGTCTTCTCCTTCCTTGCATTGAATTAGCACCTTGTCCGCGTGGATATGCCTCCCCAGCATCCATTCTGCCTTGCAGTCTTTGAAGCGCTGAGATGCCTTGGGAGAACATGCGAGGTACCTGTGGGCGTGCGGGACCTGAAGGTGGGTCCACACAAAGTCATTGTACCAACGCTCCCGGCAAACTTCCACTTCGTACAACAACTCCTTAGACAAGTATGGGTACTCCCATCCGTACTCAACAGCAACCTTCTGGAAAAATAGGCGTTGTGGTCTTGCCAGTGGAGGCATGGTAGATTTGTCTCCTTCACCTGGCAAAACTATAGCATCCGGATGGCGAGGTGCTTTGGTCACCTCCGTTCTGGGCCTAGGTGCCCACAGCGACAGTCTCTTATCCCCAGCATTAGGTGCAGGTGGCACCGGGGATGCGAGAGTAGGCTGGGGACAGGATCCCTTCTTAGGCGCTGGTGCCTCCACCCGGGTGTACTATCCCCTGTAGACATGGGTGGGTCCCTGGTTCTGCGGAACGAGGCAAGAGGCACTTTGTCCCAGCCCTTTTGAGCAAACAGCTCATCTATGGCGACATCGTCTCCCAGATCGGAGAGCGTCTCCAGGTCGGAGGTGTCACACTCCTCCGCGGGCAGGTAGCCTGTAGTGGAGACTGAACTGCCACCTCCCACGGACACACAGGGCCGTGACTCCCCGACACCTCCACCCATATACCAAGTCCCTCCGCCTGGCTTACCTCGGCCTTTACTTGAGACGGGATGTCCGGAACTCCTCTCACCGGTTCCATCCGGGCCGGGCGTAAGCGGGCAGGATGGTCCACCGCGACCGCTGGACGGGGCTACCATGCCGGTCTTCTTCTTCTGCGGTGGACGCTGTGAGGCAGTGGTGACCGAGCCAGCATCCTCGGTTATCTCCCGTACTTCGGTGATCGCGACCTCCCCCGCGGTCGCTGCAGTGTGCACAGGGATGGCTGTCAAAGCGGTGATTCCTCCAACTTGAGTGATGCTGCCTGTGGTACGGCCAGGGTAAATGGTTCTTGGCTTCTCGATGACTGCATCCACCTCGAATAAGAACTCCCCACAGGCTTTGCATCGCCCGAATGGCTTCAGCTGAAACACCAGTCCCGAACAGCCGGGACAAATCACACCCAGGGCCTCAAGGTCCATGCACGAATACAGGGCGAATCGTCCCCAGGGCTTTTGCCGAATCCCCGTATCGGTCACCGGAGCAGCAGCAGTCAAAGTCGTGGCAGAAAGGTGAAGTGGAACCCACGATGTATGTCCGAACATGGTGACTTGCTGCTGATCCATTGCGCACTGCAAGTTTTGCGCCAAAGTCCCCACGTGTAGTCTTTCACACGACTGGACTCCTCCCCTCTTGCACTCCAGTTCGCGGGCTTTCTCCTTCCTTGGGTCACGCCCACGAACTGAGCAGGGAGGGTGTGCCTCATGGCGCAGTGCAATAGAAGCCCCCACGTGTAGTACCTCACACGGCTGGACTCCCCCCTCTTCTCGCTCTTCTGCGTAGTCCTTTCCCTTCTTAGGGTCATGCCCACAACTTCGAGCAGGGTTGCACTTTGGCCAAAAATATGGCCGACCTATTCGGAACTCCTCCCGGCAGACATGTTCAACTCCGTCCATAGTACACAACACCATCCCGGACGAGCCCCCACGTGTAGCGGCCTCCACTCTCACACTCCCTGGCTTCGTTCTTCTGCGTGTCTAGGGGTTGCTCCGGAGGAGAGAGTGCGGGGTCACCACGCCAAGCCTTCACCACAGATGCCTGTGAGGTGTAAGCAAAGTTTCTTTACCCTTGGGTCGGTGTCCTGCCCTTGGAACCTCCACCTCCTCTCTTGAACAGTGTCTACCAGTAAAATGAGCCCCACACCATCAAAAGTCCAACACTCCTTTATTCTTCTCACATCAGAGAAAAACACAATCAGTTGGACTCCCTCAGCGCACAGAACAGACAGGGGGTGTGGATGCGAGTAGGCCCAGGCACAACTTACTCTCCTCTTTCCTTCCCGAAAGTGGCTTTTGGTCCCTTATTCAGGGAAGACATCCCTCCAGGCGGTCTCCGGAGGCTCACCCGGCACCGGCAATTTGCTGCACCAGGTCTTCAGGTGAGTAACTCCTCCGGTCCCTTACACCTCTGGATTCGGGTACCCACTTCCGGGGTCCCCTAGGAAATCCTTCACCCGAGGAACCCAGCGAAGGACACAGGGCTCCAGACCTCCATCCGAGTACCTCACCCCAGGCTAAAGGTGCCTGGGATGGAACACGACCTCCCGGGGTGGCCTCTAGGCCTAGGCCGCCTAGACCCCCCCTCAACACGAACCACCGTCCTCAGGCTGAAGGTGCCTGGGACTCCCCCTTGACAAAGATGGCCGGCCCCCTTTATACCCTCCCCCAGCAAGCACGGCGGTCTCCCCGCCCCACCATACAACCACTGAGAGAGGCCAAAAAGAGGTACGGCACTCAGCAATGGTTCAACCCCAGCCCAAAGTGACCGCGCCACCTGCTGGGCTCCAGGGAACTATACATCACTGGTGTCTCTGCCAGTTTTAAATATACTTGTAAAGTATATGCCCGTTACACAAGTTTTTTAGAAAATTAAGAAATTTACTAAAAAAACTTTATTTTTTTTATTTTTTTAATACTGCCACTACAGTGCAGTGTCATCATATGACTGGTGTGGTGATGATTAGGTATACTGACTGGTGACAATATGTAAATATATATATATATATATATATATATATATATATGACAGTTCTAGACCATTTACTGTAGCTTGCACAGTACGCTTACATTTTCAATAGTTTAATACTGCACAAAATTATTCTGGGGCCTTTTTCTGTGAAATATTTGTACTCTAATATTGATTTCTTGATTTTAAACTGGTTGGTGGGGGTCCTGTTGAAAATGGAGGATGGCGCAAGTTACTTTATGACAAGGAAAAATCTTCTGCGCAAAAGTGTGATATTCCAGTAAAAGACCTTCAACATGGAGATACAGCCTCAAGCTTTGCTGCCCTCTCGGACTGGGGATGTCCCAAAGCCACTGGAAAGAACAAGCCTAGTGCATTATCCCACATTTTTTTATTAAGAAAGTGATAATAGATTATACTCACAAACATATGAATAAAAATCGCTCATCGAACTACTCGTCTGAATCCCTATAGTTCCAGAAACATCAAACTACAGAAAACAGGGGGACCTCATTGGGGTCCCTAACTGACTGGCGTGTTTCCAAGGCAGCGCCTTTGTCAGCTCTCAGGAAGAAAGTGCTGCCTTCTAAGTGCATCAGCCAGTTAGGGACCGCAGTGAGGTCCCCTGGTTTTCTGGAGTAGTAGGGAGGCCTAGTACATTTGATTCAATACTGTACATATAGGCACTAAGTTAGGGGATTTTTTTGCTAAATAATTTACAATCCCATGTAGATGTCTTGAAATTTGTTAAAATGGCTGGTGGAGGTTCTGTTCAGAATGGCACATAGTACAGGGAGGGGATTCAATACTGTGCACATAGCTACTACTATATTTTTGGCCTTTTCTTCAGCTAAATAATTACACCCCAATGTAGACTTCTTGACCTTAAAGTGGGTGGTGGGGATTCTGTTTAAAACAAGGCCTAGTACAAGTGATTAAATACTGTACATGTAGACACTACATTGTTCCAGCCCCCTTTCCCATAGGGCAAGCAGACCTACCTGTACTCGGTTGCCCCCAGGACCTATACAGAATGCTATAGTGCCTGGCTACCACACCAGGACAGGCACTAACTGAGCAAAGCAAACAGGTGCTTGTGGTTGGCAGACAGCCAGAGTAGTTCAATGACAGTCCAGGTAAAAGGCAGGCAGAGTTTAGAGTATAGTCGTTATCCTGTCGGAGGTCATACACATGGAAATCCTATCTAGCAGAGTGGGGCAGACAGATGGGGAGCTTCATCCGATAATACATACATTATCACATTCTATCACAAGCATGAGAATGTAGGCTTGGCTCGCTTATAACAGGTTTGGTCGCCACCCTGAGACTGACCTCATTAATCACCTTATAGGTGGACAGACAGACAAGGAGAATGTCAAAGCCAAAACTAGGATGCTGGAACCAGCAGATATTACGGAGCAGGAGTGCACATGCTCATTAGACATGTGCACACTGAACTATTTTGTTTCAGAATTTCGTTTTCGTCCGAAAAATTAATTAATTTAGTTACTCCCGAAATTCGTTTTTATTTATTTTGTTTTTCGGTAGAAATTGCATTCCTCCGAAAATCAGAATTAATTAATGTTGAATCTGTCATTGAAAGCTTATGGTGTCTGTCAAATGTTCAAAGAAGATTCGACGGAGCAGCGAAACTGTACGACGCCGCAATCGTACATTTCCCGTCGAACGTTCCGCCTACAAGCTAGCTATAATAGAATTCTAATGTTGTATGACTAGTAATAATTATATTTATTAATTATTATTACTAGTCAACCAACATTAGAATTTTTCTATAGCCAATGGACAGAGCATTTGACCGGAAATGTACGATTGTAGCGTCGTACAGTTTAGCTGCTCCGTCGAATCTTCTTAGAACTTTCGACAGACACCATAAGCCTTCAATGACAGATTCAACGTTTGTATGTTTTTCGATGCTGAATGTCAAGTTAGTTCTAGCTATTTTACTGCTCCTCCTCTTTGGTTACAATCAGCCAATAACATTGATCATCATAATTTTTTTTATTTTACTTCCCCCACCCAATTCCAGCAGCGATCTTTTCTCTCTATGCCAAATCTTTTCTCTCTATAATGTTGAATCTTTTCTCTCTATGTCGAATCTTTTCTCTCTATGTCAAATCTTTTCTCTCTATGTAGAATAATCTTAGACTAATAGAGTTAAGGTTAGGCACATTCGACCACAGGTTCGATGGACACAGATTGTTATTGTCAGCGTCATGTTGAATCTCCTATCTATATCGAACTGTTGTTGCAACGAAAATAAAGCATTTGTTTATGTCGGATCTTCCGGTTTTCGGATTCTGCGCTTTCGTTTTCGTTTGTTAAAAAGGTAAATGAAAATACCTGAAATTCGGGCAAAAATGCATTTGGACGAAAACGAATGCACATGTCTAATGCTCATGACAAGACCACTGGTAGTGAGACAGTGGCCGCAAGAGCACCGTACAAGCGCCTATAGAGTGTCCAGCAGACCATACAGTTGAGAAGCAGGTGCTTCGCCAAGAACAGATCAGATGGCCAGAACAGCAGATGGCAGCAGGAACAGCAAACCCAGAACTTGGCAGACAGCAGGTTGGCAGTTGCTTGGGGGCAGGTGACTGGTCACAGGTGCAGAAAAGGCTGGTAACACGAGGGAGACTGATGACCAGCAAGAACCAAGTAAGTAGCGTGCTAAGCTGAGTAGACGGATAAATAGAATGCGTAGTCAAACGAGCCAAGTCAGCAACAGGCAGTCAGGTACCGGCATGGACAGGAAGCAGAAGAATGGTCAGGAAACAGGCTGAGGTCAGTAACACTGGAGCAGGCAGATAAGCAGGAAGCACAGCAGAGTCCAAAGACAAGCTGAGGTCATGGTAGGTAGCGTGGTCAGGGCAAGCCAGGTCAATAACAGGAATCAATACATAAATGGGCACAGGGACAAGGAGAGAGCTGCAGATCAGACAGCACAATCAGACAACACTTACTAGTACAACTTCTGCACTTAAATAGTGCATTTGGCATTAGTGTCAGTGATGGGTGTGCACGTGCGTGTTCATTTGCGCATGGCTATGCACAGCAAAATGAGCACCTGCAAGCCTGCATCTGCACACCTGTGTGCACCTTGATCCTTCATCTGTACTATGGCCTGCACCTGCACAGCTATTAAGCTTTTATTGGCAGGCCACAATTTCTAATGACTTGTAAATTAAAAAATTGTGTCTTTTTTTAATAAGAAAGAGAAAAATTAAACAGATTTGCAGCACATCTTGGAAGCTTTAATTGGATAGGCCAAAATTTATTGTGGGAAAATGTAAGCAGATTACAGATTTTTCCAGAATTAAAAGCATGACAAGTTTTACAGATACAGCATAGATTGTAATCCTTTTCAGACAGGTCAACATTCCTGAGGGAGAGATCAAGTTGACTGCAGCCAGAAATAAAAAACTATTGTCTTTTTTAACAAGATTAAATGAAGACAGGATTTTCACCACAGCTTTTTAGTCTGTTTGGACAGGCCACTATATGTGAGTCTGAGCAAGCAGCTTGCATCTTGCAATGAAAGATATTGTGTAGCTTTTTCCAGACAGAAGAGGTTTGCATAACAGCTTTTATATCCCTTTGGACATGCTTATAGTTCCATTTTTCTTAGCAAGCAGCTTAAGTTAAAACAAGAATATAAAATAATAATATTATTATAATATATATATTTTTTATAATTAACAATATCAAGCAATCTCTCTTACAATACCTTACCCCATATATTGTGCAAAATCAAAATCAAAGCTGTGCTACCCTGTACATAAAAGTTTTAAAAGTGTTGTGCAATATTATATCCCAATTTACAACCAAGGGTTATGCTGTGTTCAACAAATAATTAAAAGTGACATAAATCCATAAAATTAAGTGTTTCAGTCTGTGAAAACCCAATGCTGCAGTTCAAGGGTGTCTACTTTTTTCCACCTGTATAATGCTCCACGTATTCATGCTCTAAAAGTGCTCACCACAGCCTCACCACAGGTGCCCCCACCAGGGTTACACACATCAAATTCTATTGACCACCCAGGAGTACTTCTGGGATGGTAAAATAGCGCTTTAACTTTTACTCCACTTCAGATCATTTTCCCAAAATTCACCAAAAGGGATAAACCAGAATGGATAATATAATGCAGTATGTCTTTTAAATAAAATAAGCCCCCAGTGGTCATTTTAAGGTACACAGGCAGAATCCAACAACTTACTTGAGTGTTTGAAAATCCTTATACATCCTACTAAGCAGCATCTCGGTGTAGAACAACACTTTAGCTTACCTTTCCCTATGTTCATTTTGTATATTTTATTTTTATTTTTTTATTTTTTCCCTACTTCTGATAATATTATTCTAATTATAGTTGGTATAGGCTGCTTTATTGTTTATCGTGGTGCCCTACCAGTCCTACAGTTTGAACCCATATGGAGTAGGCTGGTCTAGGTCATATTTCTCAGTTGTTAAAGTGGAGTTCCACCCTGAAAAAATAATTTTGACCAACAATCTACAAATAAAAAAAAATAAAAAATGAAAAAGTACTTTTTTTTTTACTTACCAGAAATAGCGGTTGCTATGCGGAAGTCCCTAATCTGCCTCTTCATCCTCCGCAGTGGATCTTCTTCCTCATCCTACACTTGGTGTCTTCTTGTGAATGGGGCGCGCTGCTTTCTGGGAACTGTGTGTATCCCAGAGAGCAGCCGGCCCATTCACAAAGCGCCATGCTGCTGGTGCATGCGCAGTAGGAAACGGGCAGTGAAGCCGCACGGCTTCACTGCCTGTTTCCCTTACTGAGGATGGCGGCGCCGGGAGCTGCCAGCACCGAGGGATTGGCCCCGGGGGGGCTGACATCATGGGCGAGTAGGACAGGTAAGTGTCCTTATTAAAAGTCAGCAGCTACAGTGTTTGTAGCTGTTGACTTTTAAAAAAAAAATCGCGGGTGGAACCCCCCTTTAAGTATATACTGTACTGTATACACACAGCAGAGAACAATAATTAAAACAGATGCAAAAATGTGAGCTAACCTTAGAAATTATTCTTTGTTTTTGTCATCTGTATGTAATATTGAATGATACTTTATCTAAAAACTAGGGAAAGTCTACTTGACAATTAAAAAGTAGAGCTACTGAAAGAATTTGGCAGCGCAACGCATATCACTTTTTGTGATCTTACAAAATCCTTACTAATGATGTTTTTTCCATTTCCACCACCTGCACATTAAAATGGAAGAAATAAATATGCTTCCATCAAGTTACAGGTGTTCATCTCCAGTTACTGACTCCAAGAGTGCAAATTTTGGGATTCCTGCCATATACATATAAAACAATCGCGTTGCTGCACTAATACTAAGGACGCATATGTTCATTTCTCAAAAAAGTCATTAAAGTGGTTTGAAAGGCAGAAGTTTTTTTTTACCTTAATGCATTCTCTGCCTCTCTGCATTAAGGGAAACAATCTCCAGCATTCTGCTCCCCTGCAGCCCCCCCCCCCAAATACTTACCTGAACTCGATCTTGATCCAGCGCTGTGACTAAGAGAAGCAGCTTTCTCCATTCTCTCTCCCCTTACAGAGCATGGAGGCAGCAGCGAGAACCATTGACTGCTGTCAATCACAGGCTGTGAGGAGAGAGCATGGGGCGGGGCTAAGCCGTGTTGTGTGTCAATGGACACAGACAGCATGGCTCAGGATCAAGCCCGCATGAGTATCCCCATAGCAAGCAGCTTGCTATGGCAGCACTCAGAAAGAGGAGGAGCCAGGAGTGCCAGCGGGAGACCCCGAGAAGAGTTAAATTGGGGCTGCTTTGTGCAAAACCATTGCACAGAGCAGGTAAGTATGACATGTTTGTTATTTAAAAAAAAAAACCTTTAGAATCACTTTAAAAAGTAGAAGACAGTTACATGAATCTTCCACTGACTAGTATTATTTGTTTATGCCCATTCAATATAATAATAAATACACTAGGCATTTTACAAAAGAAAAAAAAACTGATTACAGTAAACAACAATGATTTGGCATCTTGAACACTTTTTGGGGTATCTTAGAGATTTTTGCCTGCTAATTATGCAAATGACCTGTTATTTACCTATCATACAGTATACCATTGTATAGAAATCTACAGTGTTTTGCAATTTCAATACCTGTTGGTTATGCTGCACACATAAAAGAAACATGAAAACATTGAATCGGGGGAGGTGCATGCGCGAGGCTGACTGGTAGGTTATGGCTGCCTGAAGCTCCGCATCTTCCGTGACTAAAAAGCCGAGATAAAACGAGTCACCACCTCAAAAACCGTTAACATGGTAACTAACAGCTACCGGAAACTTCAGTGATCAAAAAGATACTATGTATAGCGGGAGGAAATCTAAACTAAAAGCAACAAAGGGTCAGGACGTTCTGACTAGAACCACAGCTAAGATGACAGCAGCACCATCATCCCTCTCAGCTTTACCTCCAGAAGAATAAGAACTCACCTCATTATCTTCTTAATGAGCCTGACTCTGACTGTGAACTTGGAATGACCCCTAATATTATACAAAACATTTCACCAGGAACTGACCTTTTGACACAATTTGAAAGGGTCTTACAAAAAGCACTTCAAACCACCTCAGACAGCATTACAGACAAATTGACGCGGGAAATTCGTGAGGTGGGCTGCAGAACATCTGTTCTAGAACAAAGGATGGATGAGCTGGATGGCATTTCTACTAATAATGCTGATGAATTAGAAGCACTTAAAGAGGAGAATACCTCGCTCAACAACCGTCTCGAGGAATTTGAGAATAGAGCAAGAAGATCCAACATCCTTATCCGTAGCATCCCAGAATCCATAATTGATTTAAACTCCACTGTAACAGCCCTTCTTCAAGAACTCACTCCATCAATTCCAATAGAGCGCTTGGAGATGGATAGGATCCACAGATCATTAGCCCCTCGCAAAGATGAAGGACCACCCAGAGACATTGTAATCAAATTCCACTACTTTCGCTCCAAAGAGCAAATCCTAGAAGCAGCTCGCAATAAAGAAGCACTGACTTTCCAGGGTCACCGTTACCAGATTTTCCAAGACCTTTCGCAGCAGACCCTAATCAAAAGGAAAATGATGAAACCACAGCTGCAGATTCTCCAATTCCATCACATCACATATCGTTGGTGTTTCCCTTTTGCCCTTCGATTCTCCTACAAAGAAACTACATATACCTGCAAATCAATGGATGACCTTCTCACCCCACTACAAGATCTTCATCTTTCAATGCCGGAAAATTCAGCAGAAGGAGCCAAACGCAGAGCCTCTTCAGGCTCCCCAGCAAACCAACATGAAGATTCATCTCCTCAAGCCCACTCCAGTACCCACAAAAGGAGTCGCCATGACTCACTCCCGTCAACTGCCACTGATCACATGGACTGAAACTGTCAATATGGTGATATGATTCTTTACGATTTTTGAAATAATAGAACCACTCTTTTAAGACCCTAAGAGATACCACACACAGAGACAGACCATATACTCTTCCTCTGTTGTCATTCACCTTCTTTCTTTTTTTTTCTTTAGGACTTCCTACATATAGGAAGGCCAGTATGCTGTCCTGAAATTATGGGAGGAGTTCGAGGGGTACTTAAGCAGACCATCCACCACGATCAGTGTCGGCTCTAGTGCGCGGTACTACATGTCACTGGGCTGACTCTTCCCCACTCACCTCATATTTGTGAGTCGGTGCATGCGATCGCAGGTACATTCCGGCTTCTTTATTCGGGGTCTTCGACGGCGGTTCCCGCTCACGGTCGCAGGTAGTATCCGAACTTTTCATATCAGGTACAATCTTGCGGTTTGTTATGCTTTTCATCCTGTACCCCTTGCATAAAAAGCCTGCCCCAGAGTTGTTGTCGCTCGTATTCAGGCATCATTCAGCACAGGCGTAGTACATTTATAAGTTCCTTCTGCCAAACATACGATTCATTCGTACATCCAAGTCTCCGAGCCGCTGTCAGTCATTGCCCGATAACACTCGCCATAGGCTTCACTGGTTATAAAAGTCACTGTCCATGGGATTCAAGTCTCATTCATTTGGAGATGAGAATGTATTGTTTGTATGGGTTTCTGTGGCTGAGCAAGGTGGTAATTAGACCCACCTGGTGCCTTCTCTGCACTGGATTAGCCTGGGGGGATGGGTGGTTGATAGGTGTTAGCTTTCAGAGCAAGGGGTGGCATACACCATACAACCAATTTGTATCAGATTAACTAATACTCCTCACTACCAATTCGTATTCGCTTCATTTTATACATTTTACAACCGATTTGTATCAGACACATTGCACAGGCCGAAGGCTTAATGGCTCCTCACACGCCACACCTTCTACAAACCCCATCGCACCTACTGACGCCCTACACCTCCTACGATACTCTCCCTTCACCCAACTGATGCCCCACACCTCTTACTACACACACCATACACCGAACAGTCCGGTCCGAACCTAGTCGCAAAACAGCGGCACTACAGTTCGGACCCTCGGCAATCACAAGCCCCCTCACCTTCAAAACACCAGACAGTCGATCCGAGTCCAGTCGCATCTCCGGCGCCGTGATTCGGATCCCGGCGCATCAATAACCCCATCCTCACAACACAACCACACCGATCCGAATCCAGTCGTAGCATCGGCTCCAAGATTCGGATCCTCGGCAAAAACAACCGATCCGAGCACAGTCGCATCACCGGCTCAATCGGCTCGGATCTCTAGCATCAAACTTCCCTAACCGGTCCGAATCCAGTCGTAGCATCGGCTCTAAGATTCGGATCCTCGGCAAACCCAACCGATCCGAGTCCAGTCGCACCACCGGCTCAAACGACTCGGATCTCCAGCAACAACCTCACTAACCGATCCAAAACACAGTCGTAGCATCGGCTCAACATTTGGATCCCTGGCTAATAGGGATGAGCTTCGTGTTCGAGTCGAACATACGTTCGACTCGAACATCGGCTGTTCGATCGTTCGACGAAGATCGAACGATTTGGGCCGTTCGCGCCAAATTCGAGTGACGCGAACGGCCCACAATGCACTACGCCATCGCAGTGTCATCCAGGCGCTGTGATTGGCCAAGCATGCACTGTGACCCCGCATGCTTGGCCAATCACAGCGCCGGCAGCGAGGAGAGCAATGATTGGCCACAGGCAGGATGCCTGTGGCCAATTATTGCTGAGGGTGTTTAGTACACGCCCCACACTATAAAAGGCCGCCAGCACGGCGGCCTAGTGTAGTGTGTTCCGGAGCAGGGATAGAGCAGCATAGGCAGGGACAGTGACTGTTATTTCTTTCTTGCTTAACCTGGATTCCTTTAGTTTAGGGAAAGAGAAGGATAGGTAGGGAGAGTGTCAGTGTGTTTTGTGCTTGTGCTATAGTGTGCTTAAAAAAAACATTTATTCTAGGGACAGAAAACTGTAGGTAGGGACAGTGTCAGTTTCTTTCACTCTGCAAGTCCTTGTTTCCAGGGACCTGGAAGGACAGTGAGTGAATTGTCCTTGTGCTATATTGTGCTTAAAAAAACATTTATTCTAGGGACAGAAAACTGTAGGTAGGGAGAGTGTCAGTTTCTTTCACTCTGCAAGTCCTTGTTTCCAGGGACCTGTAAGGACAGTGAGTGAATTGTCCTTGTGCTATATTGTGCTTAAAAAAAACATTTATTCTAGGGACAGAAAACTGTAGGTAGGGAGAGTGTCAGTTTATTTCACTCTGCAAGTCCTTGTTTCCAGGGACCTGGAAGGACAGTGACTGAATTGTCCTTGTGCTATATTGTGATTAAAAAAAACATTTATTCTAGGGACAGAAAACTGTAGGTAGGGAGAGTGTCAGTTTATTTCACTCTGCAAGTCCTTGTTTCCAGGGACCTGGAAGGACAGTGAGTGAATTGTCCTTGTGTTATATTGTGATTAAAAAAAACATTTTTTCTAGGGACAGAAAACTGTAGGTAGGGAGAGTGTTTTTTTTCTTTCACTCTGCAAGTCCTTGTTTCCAGGGACCTGGAAGGACAGTGAGTGAATTCTCCTTGTGCTATATTGTGCTTAAAAAAAACATTTATTCTAGGGACAGAAAACTGTAGGTAGGGAGAGTGTCAGTTTATTTCACTCTGCAAGTCCTTGTTTCCAGGGACCTGTAAGGACAGTGAGTGAATTGTCCTTGTGCTATATTGTGATTAAAAAAAACATTTATTCTAGGGACAGAAAACTGTAGGTAGGGAGAGTGTCAGTTTATTTCACTCTGCAAGTCCTTGTTTCCAGGGACCTGGAAGGACAGTGACTGAATTGTCCTTGTGCTATATTGTGATTAAAAAAAACATTTATTCTAGGGACAGAAAACTGTAGGTAGGGAGAGTGTCAGTTTATTTCACTCTGCAAGTCCTTGTTTCCAGGGACCTGGAAGGACAGTGACTGAATTGTCCTTGTGCTATATTGTGATTAAAAAAAACATTTATTCTAGGGACAGAAAACTGTAGGTAGGGAGAGTGTCAGTTTATTTCACTCTGCAAGTCCTTGTTTCCAGGGACCTGGAAGGACAGTGAGTGAATTGTCCTTGTGTTATATTGTGATTAAAAAAAACATTTTTTCTAGGGACAGAAAACTGTAGGTAGGGAGAGTGTTTTTTTTCTTTCACTCTGCAAGTCCTTGTTTCCAGGGACCTGGAAGGACAGTGAGTGAATTCTCCTTGTGCTATATTGTGCTTAAAAAAAACATTTATTCTAGGGACAGAAAACTGTAGGTAGGGAGAGTGTCAGTTTATTTCACTCTGCAAGTCCTTGTTTCCAGGGACCTGTAAGGACAGTGAGTGAATTGTCCTTGTGCTATATTGTGATTAAAAAAAACATTTATTCTAGGGACAGAAAACTGTAGGTAGGGAGAGTGTCAGTTTATTTCACTCTGCAAGTCCTTGTTTCCAGGGACCTGTAAGGACAGTGACTGAATTGTCCTTGTGCTATATTGTGCTTAAAAAAAACATTTATTCTAGGGACAGAAAACTGTAGGTAGGGAGAGTGTCAGTTTATTTCACTCTGCAAGTCCTTGTTTCCAGGGACCTGTAAGGACAGTGAGTGAATTGTCCTTGTGCTATATTGTGATTAAAAAAAACATTTATTCTAGGGTCAGAAAACTGTAGGTAGGGAGAGTGTCAGTTTATTTCACTCTGCAAGTCCTTGTTTCCAGGGACCTGTAAGGACAGTGACTGAATTGTCCTTGTGCTATATTGTGATTAAAAAAAACATTTATTCTAGGGACAGAAAACTGTAGGTAGGGAGAGTGTCAGTTTATTTCACTCTGCAAGTCCTTGTTTCCAGGGACCTGGAAGGACAGTGACTGAATTGTCCTTGTGCTATATTGTGATTAAAAAAAACATTTATTCTAGGGACAGAAAACTGTAGGTAGGGAGAGTGCCAGTTTATTTCACTCTGCAAGTCCTTGTTTCCAGGGACCTGGAAGGACAGTGAGTGAATTGTCCTTGTGTTATATTGTGATTAAAAAAAACATTTTTTCTAGGGACAGAAAACTGTAGGTAGGGAGAGTGTCAGTTTATTTCACTCTGCAAGTCCTTGTTTCCAGGGACCTGTAAGGACAGTGAGTGAATTGTCCTTGTGCTATATTGTGATTAAAAAAAACATTTATTCTAGGGACAGAAAACTGTAGGTAGGGAGAGTGTCAGTTTATTTCACTCTGCAAGTCCTTGTTTCCAGGGACCTGGAAGGACAGTGAGTGAATTGTCCTTGTGTTATATTGTGATTAAAAAAAACATTTTTTCTAGGGACAGAAAACTGTAGGTAGGGAGAGTGTTTTTTTTCTTTCACTCTGCAAGTCCTTGTTTCCAGGGACCTGGAAGGACAGTGAGTGAATTCTCCTTGTGCTATATTGTGCTTAAAAAAAACATTTATTCTAGGGACAGAAAACTGTAGGTAGGGAGAGTGTCAGTTTATTTCACTCTGCAAGTCCTTGTTTCCAGGGACCTGTAAGGACAGTGAGTGAATTGTCCTTGTGCTATATTGTGATTAAAAAAAACATTTATTCTAGGGACAGAAAACTGTAGGTAGGGAGAGTGTTTTTTTTCTTTCACTCTGCAAGTCCTTGTTTCCAGGGACCTGTAAGGACAGTGAGTGAATTGTCCTTGTGCTATATTGTGCTTAAAAAAAACATTTATTCTAGGGACAGAAAACTGTAGGTAGGGAGAGTGTCAGTTTATTTCACTCTGCAAGTCCTTGTTTCCAGGGACCTGGAAGGACAGTGACTGAATTGTCCTTGTGCTATATTGTGATTAAAAAAAACATTTATTCTAGGGACAGAAAACTGTAGGTAGGGAGAGTGTCAGTTTATTTCACTCTGCAAGTCCTTGTTTCCAGGGACCTGGAAGGACAGTGACTGAATTGTCCTTGTGCTATATTGTGATTAAAAAAAACATTTATTCTAGGGACAGAAAACTGTAGGTAGGGAGAGTGTCAGTTTATTTCACTCTGCAAGTCCTTGTTTCCAGGGACCTGGAAGGACAGTGAGTGAATTGTCCTTGTGTTATATTGTGATTAAAAAAAACATTTTTTCTAGGGACAGAAAACTGTAGGTAGGGAGAGTGTTTTTTTTCTTTCACTCTGCAAGTCCTTGTTTCCAGGGACCTGGAAGGACAGTGAGTGAATTCTCCTTGTGCTATATTGTGCTTAAAAAAAACATTTATTCTAGGGACAGAAAACTGTAGGTAGGGAGAGTGTCAGTTTATTTCACTCTGCAAGTCCTTGTTTCCAGGGACCTGTAAGGACAGTGAGTGAATTGTCCTTGTGCTATATTGTGATTAAAAAAAACATTTATTCTAGGGACAGAAAACTGTAGGTAGGGAGAGTGTCAGTTTATTTCACTCTGCAAGTCCTTGTTTCCAGGGACCTGGAAGGACAGTGAGTGAATTGTCCTTGTGTTATATTGTGATTAAAAAAAACATTTTTTCTAGGGACAGAAAACTGTAGGTAGGGAGAGTGTTTTTTTTCTTTCACTCTGCAAGTCCTTGTTTCCAGGGACCTGGAAGGACAGTGAGTGAATTCTCCTTGTGCTATATTGTGCTTAAAAAAAACATTTATTCTAGGGACAGAAAACTGTAGGTAGGGAGAGTGTCAGTTTATTTCACTCTGCAAGTCCTTGTTTCCAGGGACCTGTAAGGACAGTGAGTGAATTGTCCTTGTGCTATATTGTGATTAAAAAAAACATTTATTCTAGGGACAGAAAACTGTAGGTAGGGAGAGTGTTTTTTTTCTTTCACTCTGCAAGTCCTTGTTTCCAGGGACCTGTAAGGACAGTGAGTGAATTGTCCTTGTGCTATATTGTGCTTAAAAAAAACATTTATTCTAGGGACAGAAAACTGTAGGTAGGGAGAGTGTCAGTTTATTTCACTCTGCAAGTCCTTGTTTCCAGGGACCTGGAAGGACAGTGACTGAATTGTCCTTGTGCTATATTGTGATTAAAAAAAACATTTATTCTAGGGACAGAAAACTGTAGGTAGGGAGAGTGTCAGTTTATTTCACTCTGCAAGTCCTTGTTTCCAGGGACCTGGAAGGACAGTGAGTGAATTGTCCTTGTGTTATATTGTGATTAAAAAAAACATTTTTTCTAGGGACAGAAAACTGTAGGTAGGGAGAGTGTTTTTTTTTCTTTCACTCTGCAAGTCCTTGTTTCCAGGGACCTGGAAGGACAGTGAGTGAATTCTCCTTGTGCTATATTGTGCTTAAAAAAAACATTTATTCTAGGGACAGAAAACTGTAGGTAGGGAGAGTGTCAGTTTATTTCACTCTGCAAGTCCTTGTTTCCAGGGACCTGGAAGGACAGTGAGTGAATTGTCCTTGTGTTATATTGTGATTAAAAAAAACATTTTTTCTAGGGACAGAAAACTGTAGGTAGGGAGAGTGTCAGTTTATTTCACTCTGCAAGTCCTTGTTTCCAGGGACCTGGAAGGACAGTGAGTGAATTGTCCTTGTGTTATATTGTGATTAAAAAAAACATTTTTTCTAGGGACAGAAAACTGTAGGTAGGGAGAGTGTCAGTTTATTTCACTCTGCAAGTCCTTGTTTCCAGGGACCTGGAAGGACAGTGACTGAATTGTCCTTGTGCTATATTGTGATTAAAAAAAACATTTATTCTAGGGACAGAAAACTGTAGGTAGGGAGAGTGTCAGTTTATTTCACTCTGCAAGTCCTTGTTTCAAGGGACAGAGAAGGACACCTGAAGGTAGCCCTTATTGCTTTTTTCCCATCTCCCTGCAGGCCATCTATTAGAATGTCTGGAAGGCAAACAAGGAGAGGCAGACAGTCAGGAGGCAATAAAAGAGGGCAAGCAGGCTCTGTGTCTGGGGGCAACAGTGCTGGTCGTGGACGCGGTGCATTGTCATCAGCACATGGCCATGGGACACGCTTGTCCTTCTTTTCGGCAGCTGGACATGTTGAGCCACATCATGCCGAAGACTTGGTAGAGTGGATGACCAAGCCCTCCTCCTCCTCCTCATCCTCTCTCACCCAGGCTCAGGGTACTGGAAAAGCAGCTGCCAAAGCGTCGTCTTCCCTGGTATCAATGTCAGACAAATCATCAGTCACTCCTTCCCTAGACCCACCATGTCCTCCTCCTGAGGAGTCCCCCGAACTGTTTCAGCACAGTGTTGGGTACATGCTCCAGGAGGATGCCCAGCGTTTCGAAGGGTCTGATGATGAAACCCAGCTAGAGGAAGGCAGTAGCGTGAGAGCAGACAGAGGGGATGCTCAAGAAGGACACCAATCTGGCAGTCATGTTCCAGCAGCTGCAGCATACTGCCAGATTGGCTCCAGTGATGAGGAGGGAGGGGATGATGAGGTCACTGACTCCACGTGGGTGCCTAATAGGAGAGAGGAGGAGGAGGAGGATGAGGAGGAGGCACATCTCCAACGAGGCAGGATGCCCTTTGGTGGCCAGCGTAAGGGCAGTACACCGACGGAATCACACCGCAGAGCTCCGCCTGTGCAGGGCGCTGCCTCTGCCCGTCATTCAAAAAGTTCTTTGGTGTGGGCCTTTTTTGAGGCTAGTGCATCAGATCGCACAGCTGCTGTTTGCAACATATGTCTCAAGCGTATATCGCGTGGCCAAAACATCAGCCGCTTGGGTACCACATGCCTGACCAGACATATGTTGACCTGCCATGCAGCTCGTTGGCAAGCCTACCTCAAAGACCCACACCAAAGAACAAAGCGGACCTCTCCTTGCACCGCATCAGCTGGGATCTCCAACCCCACTATAACTTCAGTCCTCTCTGAAACATGCACTGAGAGGAATGAAGGTGTAGAATTAGGTGTGTCACAGCCAAGTACTTGCGCCCACTCTGCTAGCAGTACACCGACGTCCGATTCTAGCAGGCAAATTTCCCTGCCCCAGCTGCTGGACCGTCGAAAGAAGTTCACTCCCAGCCATCCACATGCCCAGCGGTTGAATGCTAGCTTGGCTAAATTGCTAGCGCTTCAACTGCTGCCTTTTCAGTTGGTAGACTCGGCCCCCTTCCGTGAGTTTGTGCAATGTGCAGTTCCTCAGTGGCAGGTTCCCAAACGCCACTTTTTCTCACGGAAGGCTATTCCGGCTCTCTACCGGCATGTGGAAGGCAATGTCTTGGCCTCGCTGGACAGGGCGGTCAGCGGTAAGGTGCATATTACCGCTGACTCATGGTCCAGCAGGCATGGACAGGGACGTTACCTTTCTTTCACGGGCCATTGGGTCACTCTTTTGGCAGCTGGGAAGGATTCAGGACAAGGTGCAGTAGTGTTGGAGGTTGTCCCACCGCCACGCCTCCAAAATGCTACTACTGGTTGTGACACACCTCTCTCCTCCACCCCCTCCTCTTCTTCTTCCTCCATGGCCTCTTCCTGTGGTTTGTCCTATGAACCAGCGGTGCTCCGTAGCCGTTCACGGGGCTACGCAAGTACGCAGGCAAAAAGATGCCATGCCGTGCTTGCGCTGGTGTGTTTGGGGGACAGAAGCCACACTGGGGCAGAGGTCCTGTCTGCTCTGCAGGGCCAGGCCGAGAGGTGGTTGACGCCACGCCAGCTTAAGCCAGGAATGGTGGTTTGCGACAATGGCACCAACCTCCTCTCCGCCCTCCGACAGGGACAACTGACCCATGTGCCCTGTGTGGCTCACGTCCTTAACCTGGTGGTGCAGCGCTTCTTGGGCAGGTACCCGGGCTTACAGGATGTCCTGAGGCAGGCCAGGAAAGTCTGTGTGCATTTCCGCAGATCTTATAATGCCAGTGCTCGCCTGGCTGAGCTGCAAAAGGAGTTGAACCTGCCCAAGAACCGCCTTATATGTGACATGCCCACCAGGTGGAACTCAACGTTGGCCATGCTGCAGCGGCTGCACACGCAGCAGAGGGCCATCAATGAGTACCTGTGCGACTACGGCACCAGGACAGGGTCAGGGGAGCTTGGTTTTTTTTCTCCACGCCAGTGGGGCATGATCAGGGATGCATGCACTGTCCTGGCACCATTTGAGGAGGCCACGAGGATGGTGAGCAGTGACAGTGCATGCATCAGTGACACTGTACCTCTTGTCCACCTGTTGGAGCACACGCTGCGTGGAATAATGGACAGGGCACTTGAGGCAGAACAGAGGCAGGAAGAGGAGGACTTCCTTGCCTCTCAAGGCCCCCTTTACCCAGACAGTGTTCCTTCTGTCCCACCCATCGCACAGGAAGAGGAGGAGGAGGAGGAGGAGGAGGAGGAGGAGGATTGTGTCAGCATGGAGGTGGAGGCTGGCACTCAGCATCATCAGCAGCAGTCTTTTAGGGATGATTTACAGTCCCAAGAAACCAGTGGACTTGTACGTGGCTGGGAGGAGGTGGCTGCGGATCATGTCGTCCTTAGTGACCCAGAGGACTCCGGAGCGAATGCCTCAGCAAACCTACGCTGCATGGCCTCCCTGATCCTGCAAAGTCTGCGGAAGGATCCTCGTATTCTTCGGATCAAGGAGAGGGACCATTACTGGCTGGCCACTCTCCTTGATCCACGGTACAAGGGTAAGGTTGCGGACCTTATGTTACCGTCGCAGAGGGAGCAGAGGATGAGACAACTCCGGGAGGCCTTGCAGAAAGGTCTGTGCAACGCGTTCCCAGAGACTGGGAGGTTGCAAACTCCTGGTCCTGGACAACGAGTTGCTGAGGCTTCGGCCAGTCAAAGAAGGAGCGGTGGGGAAGGTGGCCGTCTGACCGATGCGTTCAGACAATTCTTTAGTCCGCAGCCCCAAAGTATGATCGGTTCCAGCAACCATCGCCAGCGTCTGATAAACATGGTGCAGGAATATCTAGGGGCAAGGTCAGACTTGGACACCTTCCCCACCGAAAATCCTCTGGCTTACTGGGTCTTGAGGATGGATCACTGGCCAGAGCTTGCACAGTATGCAATTGAGCTACTGGCCTGTCCTGCATCCAGCGTTCTTTCGGAACGCACATTCAGTGCTGCTGGAGGATTTGTCACGGATCACAGGGTGCGCCTGTCCACCGACTCGGTTGATCGACTGACTTTCATCAAGATGAACCAGTCTTGGATCACCACCAGCTACCACACACCTGATGCTGATATAACAGACTAATTGATTTTAACATGTCACATCCCTTCAAGACTGATGCTGATGCTGAGTGCCTGTGCTGTTATGTTGACTGGCTATCCTCCTCCTCCGAGTCCTCAATGATACGATTGATGATGATAGCTTGTAAGATCATTTTTGTTTATGGGTGCCGCCACCAGTGCCTAACGCCCAATTTTTCAGCCCCTGTTTAACAGGGGCGTGTAATTACAATTTTTGAAGCAATACTTTGCAACAGGGCTCATTGCTGTGCTCCAAGTACAGTATCTGTGAGGAGTTGCAGTGTTGTGCCTAACGCCCAATTTTTCAGCCCCTGTTTAACAGGGGCGTGTAATTACAATTTTTGAAGCAATACTTTGCAACAGGGCTCATTGCTGTGCTCCAAGTACAGTATCTGTGAGGAGTTGCAGTGTTGTGCCACCAGTGCCTAAGGCCCAATTTTTCAGCCCCTGTTTAACAGGGGCGTGTCATTACAATTTTTGATCTAATAATTCACAGCAGGGCCCATTGCTGCACCCACCAAGAGTAACTGTCAGGGCTTACAGTGTTGTGGCACCAGCACCACCATCAAAGGCCCAATTTTTACTACCACTGTTCAACAATTATATGTAATTAAAATTCCTGATATAATAGTTGACAGCAGGGCGTTCCAGCACCAACCAAGAGTAACTGTGAGTGCTTACAGTGTTGTGCCAACACCAACAACTAAGGGGCCTATTTCTGCAGAGTATATACGGCAGGTCCCTACTTTCAAACATCCAACTTACAAACGACTCCTACTTGCAAACGCAAGAAGACAACAGGAAGTGAGAGGAAATCTACCACTAGGAAGGAAAATTCTCTCCTGTAAGAATAAATATGGGAGAAAGGTGTCTCCTCTGTACTGATGCTTTATCAGCAATCCTTGTTTCAAGAAAAACACCACATTTCAAAAACAGTTGTCATTGGGACGGAAAGTGAGGTGAAATGTTCTGAACAGGGGCACAGACAGCAAAACAAATGTTACAGGGGTGATTACCCTTACCTATGTTTTCCAAAAAGTTTAAAAATAGATTTTTGGTCTGGAGCTACACTTCAACAATGTACCTGTTCAAAATTACAAACAGACTCTACATAAGAACAAACCTACAGTCCCTGTCTTGTATGCACCGCCTGTATAGGGCTGTTCAGAGTATATAGGGCCTTTTTTATTTTATGTGCGGGGTTCCCCTTAATATCCATACAAGACCCAAAGGGGCTGGTAATGGGCTGGGGTAGGGGGGGGGTCATGGGGTAGCTATGCCATTTTTCTTAAAGAATTTCATCCATATTACCGGGACCAGACATTACATTAAAGCCGCAAGCAGTTTTAAATGGCTTTTTTTTCCTTTAGAAGTGTCATTTTGTGCAGGGACAGTTCTAAACACGGGAAACACGTGGCACTTCACAGGCATACTTTAGACACCCCCCAGGTACGATATTTAAAGGAATATTTGACTTTTTTTTTTTCACTTTATGCATCATTAAAATGACTGCTCTCGAAAAACGACCGTTTTTAAAACTTCTTTTTGCATTGATACATGTCCCCTGGTGCAGAACCCGGGTTCCCAAACCCTTTTTAGGACAATAACATGCATAATAGTTCGCATCCATTGTATTTAATAGGGTTCTAATGTTCGTTCGAACTTTCGGTCCGTTCGCGGGTTCTGGTGCGAACCGAACCCGGGGGTGTTCGGCTCATCACTACTGGCTAACACTGTCCATCCAAGTCCAGTCGCACCACCGGCTCAAACGACTCGGATCTCTAGCAACTAGCACTCTCCAACCGGCCCAAATCCAGTCGTAGCATTGGCCCAAAGATTTGAGTCCATGGCATACAAACCTCATCGATCGATCCAAGTCCAGTCGCACCACCAACTCAATGACTCGGCTTCCCAGCACAAACAGACCCTTCCAACCGATCCGAACCCAGTCGTAGCATCGGCTCAAACGATTCAGATCGTCGGCAATACAAAGTGCCAGGTCGTTACCAGTCGCATCAGCGTTACGATTACGTAAGAACCATTCCCCAAACCTCATGCTGTACAAAAAAAATTAAAAAAATTAAAAAAATAAAAATTAAAAAAAATAAAATAAAAATAAATAAATAAAAAATAAATAAATAAAAAATAAAAAATAAAAAAAATAAAAAAAAATATTTTTTAAAACCATCAAGCATTTACATACACAACTTACTCCAACTATTCCAGCTTCTTCACGGACGGTCATTCCTACATACTCACAATTCACAAACTTTCCTTCTTTCGCATTCTAAGGCTGTGTTCCTCGCAATCGCTGCGAGCATTCGAAAAGTGGTTCAAACATCAGCCACTCATCATCTCCAGTAGCAACACGGCTACTCACCGTTTTCTCTGTCCCTTTCCCCATGCAGGTCAGTTTGAGTTCCAGTTGGTCCACCCTGCACCAGGTTTGGACAATATTCCCCTCAGGATACAAAAAAAAAAAAAAAGGGGAAGTATCTTAGGGCTCACATCTTCACCAGGGAGCCAGCTACTGCTCCAAAACAGCTCTCTGCATCCCCCTCACAAAAAAAAAAAATGTATTTCCATGTCACCTTACTACAGGTCCCCGGTCGACCCACTTCTCGACCCCAACTCAGACGTCACTACTAGGGTACAAGACAGATGCGTAAATTCAAGGCTCCCCCTTGCTTTCTCCTCGCACTTTTTCACGCGTTAGTAACTGTCACATACTTCTGTGCACTTCACTCTGTTTTCGAAGAGCGATCCGAGATCCTTCACCACGCAGACAAGGTCGCCAACATCCACCTTGCTGGCAGTGCAGGAGTTGGCAGACCGACCACACGTCAATGAACTACAGATCGAAACATTCCTACTTAGTATACCAGACTTCAGCTACCCGCCCCAGTACGCCCTGGGGGCTCTGGTTCATCAGTCTGTGCCGAGCACAGACGGCACCCGAGCTATCGGTTACCTAGCCAGTCACCTCCTGGCTCACCTCGGTTGCCACGCACTCTTTTGAGTTTTCTAAATTACACTCAACAGCGCTCGTACACAAACTAAACTGTCCCCTACGCCTATCGCTCCTCGTCCTGTCCACCCTGCTTTCCTTCTTTCTTCCCGTTTTCTAAATCCTTCTATCCCCTCCAAACTCGCAATCTTATTCTAAACATATGCATTCCCCTCCTTTTAGCCGACGCCATGTCGCGAGCCGACAGCGAAGTCTTCACCTCTGCCCCGCCGTCACCCTTCGCGGGTACAGCGGCCGGAGCTACACAGTCCCCCAGAGCTTGGACCATCCCCAGGCTACGGCTGAACCACGACGTAGGGGCATTCCCTACCTTACCACAGCCAGGAAAGCCAAGCTGTTAGGCTGCTGTTTCCATCACCAGCGGCAGCTCTACCAGACACACAAGTTCCGCTGCAGTCGATATCCTCTGCAATTACCCAGCTACACGCCTTGGTGACCACACTGGCAACTGCAGTCACCGATGTCCAGGCTAGAGTAGGGGGCCCTGGAAACACGATCAGCCGCGCCCCCATCAGCCCCAGTCTCCACCGTCGTTACCGAACCCCCCACTTTTAGGTACGCCAGACGCTTGCACCCTTTCCTTTGCACCTTGTCCCAGCGGGCATCAGGAAGGACATCCTAGGCGGCAAGGACGTGAACCTAGCGTCCTTACTCATTTCGGTACAGGTCATAACAGGGAACAAGTCATATGCCTAGGGGGACGTCTCAGTCATCCTAATGGCCAAGGACCCCAGGCTCGCTCGCAAACTCGAAAGTGACAAAGTTCGTGGTAGCCTCTGGAAGGCTTAGAGATGTAACCAGTCCTCCCAGTCAGACTAGGACGTCCAATTCGAGCACCGAGGGGCGCAGCCATCTCCAGCAACTTTAATTTCAAGGGTTGCTTTTACCCCCACCGCAAACTTCTGCACATCTGCCTCCTGTACCAGAAGGCTCTCCCTAGAAATACCTGCGGCGTCAAGCAGCAGAGTCCAGCTTGACTAGGCCACGTGCACTTCGGGCGGCTCGACTTTTCTCTCCTCACATCTAACTCCCTCTCTAGCAGCCTTTCTAGTGCAGGGGGCACTACAGGGTTCCACACCGGACTCATTACACTGCCTGACTCATTCTTCTAAACATACCCTGTTAAACTCCTTCATACCCTCAGAGGAGTTCTCACAAGAATACTAAACCTCCAGGAGACCTAGAAAATCCAAGAGAGGTCTTTAAAACCTTGACGTGCCCATAACTGAGAAGAAAGTAGAAAGCCCGGCACAGTTCATCTCCTTCCTGGAAATCATTCTAGACAAACGCGCCATGCAGGATAGACCACCTCTCGGTAAATTGACCCGCATCAGGACAGTCGTCCATACGTCTACCGACACGCAAGGGTGCACTAACCCACAGCTACAATCCCTACTGGGCATGCTCAACTCACGATGAGGATCGTCCCTCAAGGGCGATCCTTTATCGCACGCTTCTTAGTGTTCCTCTCCCAGGCACAAGACCCTGACCAAGTCATTAAGCTAGACGCAGCCGCTATAGCAGGATCTGGCCATGTGGGGCCAATTCCTTGAGAACTGGATAGGTAGACCCTTGTTCATCCCATCAGCATCCCCTTCGTAACCACAGATAATCACGGACGTAGCAGCTTCCACAAGCTTCGCTGCAATGTTTGGCCATCATTGGTTTACGGGACCGTGACCGTCAGAGATACTCACAATCCCGAGTTTAGTCAGTCCTCCTCTCTATTTGAGATCTACCCCATAGTCGCAGCGGCTCAAGTATGGGGCAGCACCTGGGCAGGACAGACCGCCACGTTCGCCACAGACAACCAGGCTACAGCCACAGTCATTAACAAAGGCAGGTCAATAAATCGTTGACCATCATGTCCTTCCCACGCAGGCTGTTGCTACTTTCCCTACAACATCAGCTCAGTAGCCTCTGTGTCCACATCCCTGGTCAATGCAATACCTCGGCCGACGCGCTATCCCGCTTAACCAGGCCACATCCTTTCACAGGACCCCGGAGCCGACCCGACCATGTCCAGCATCCCACATTAGTCGCAACCAACTCTGGAATCAGATAGCACCTCCATGGTGCTACCTCCCTCGTCAATGCATCCTGATCTTCCAACACACTACAGGTGGCAGCAACCACACTCTAGTACCAAACGCTTACCAGTGACCAGCGCCATACTCCGGGACATGTCTGCTATCCTTTTACGTTCTCCCTTTGGTCTATGGCCCAGCCTGGTAATTCAAGCAGCCATTTACCTGCCCTTTTACGGTTTTCTACGGCCCAGCGAATTTACTGTCACCAGGCCTAAATGCCTAATACCACGCAGGCACCACCTGATTCGCCACCAGAGTCATTTCATCCTATACGTGACGGTATCAAAAACGCTACAATCTGGTCCCGGAGTAGACATCAAACTATTCCAGACGCACGGCGCCGTTCTAGAGCAATTGGTAAACTCTACTGACAGCCCTCTACTACCTTTCCCAACTGAACCCCTAAGCGGGAACCAGTTCATCAACTACGTCAGAACGCTCCTATGCATCTTAGGCCTTGACCCAGGACGTTACTCAGGACATTCTTTCGCATTTGAGCAGCCTTAGCAGCATCGCGAAACAGAGTTCCAGACCACGCAATCAGGATGATGGGCAGGTGGAAATCCACGCGTTTCGCCCGATACGTCCCCAATCCTCAAACAGAATATCAGGAGTCTTTAACAGACTCGCTCTGTAGTTAATTGTCTTGCACGATAAAACAATTCCTTCCCTAACCAAGTGTAGTTTTTGGCCCCTTTTCTTGGCATACCGTCCAGCAGGCCAGGCCACACTTCAGGTCTTACTTGTGTTGTTAGTCTTGTGACGTGTTTATGTGATCCATATCTCTTCAGACAGAGGGCTCCGACCATAAATAGGAAGGCCAATATGCTGGCCTGAAATTATGGGAGGAGTTCGAGGGGTACTTAAGCACACCTTCCACCACGGTCAGTGTCGGCTCTAGTGCGCGGTACCCACCCACCCACCCATATCCCCTTTTTTAGGGCATTCCTCTCTTAACAATTCTCAACAGAATTATCCATTATATCTATCTTAAGGTATGGCCCCTTTTCTTGGCATACCGTCCAGCAGGCCAGGCCACACTTCAGGTCTTATTTGTGTTGTTAGTCTTGTGACGTGTTTATGTGATCCATATCTCTTCAGACAGAGGGCTCCGACCATAAATATTGTTAACAGTGATAATAATCACTCTTAAACCTCTTAGTTTGAACAACCCTATAACTGATTCTCTATTTTGATAGAACAGATAGCAGATAGTAATGTTGTTTAAACAACAATGAATAGTTTCTCAGCAAGTTTTATTTTTATGTTCATTCCAAAATAATTTAAGTTTTCCTGCCTATGGGCTAGATTATTCACTATACTCAATTTCTCTGTCTACTATCATATAACTCTCCCTTTTTTGGAATAACTCTCTATTCTTCTTCCTTCTCTAGCTCGTATGCAGGACATTGATCTTATGTCTCATACATGGACAACCCGGTAGAATATATACCAGAATTGTTTTACTCATTATTTTATTTAAATAGTGACTTGATAAGTTTATGTGTTTTAAAGTTTATATTGGCTGATATTGTCACAGAGACTGCTCACTGCACCTCCAACTTAATCCTTAAGTGCCTGGTGAGTCTACCAGACACTCTTTGGATAAATTGTACCCACTGGCTGGTAATTTCTTGCCACCCACTGGATACTAGCTCCAGTTATTATGCCCCCAACAAAAATCCATTATATTTTCTCTCTCACTTATTCAGTGTAATAGACTCTCACAAAAAGGTTACTCTTATAATATGCGGAGACTCTAACCAGGTAATATATCCAATTTTCGACAAATCCCCAACACCCGCAACTATTCACCGCCCTTAATACCAGCAACTTTTAAACCAACATTCCCTTATTGATACATGGCGTGAACAACATCCTAGGAAAAAACAATATACTCACTACTCTCATCCCCATAAACAATTTTCTCGAATAGACCATTTATTAGTAAATATCAATTCTTCTCCACTAATACTCAATTCACAAATCATCCCTTGTGCATGGTCTGACCACAATGCAGTACTGACTTCCTTTTCTTCTCTTATTCCAAAACCTAATCTGCATACATGGTACATAAATGACAGCTTGCTAGCGATCCCTAAATATCGACAAGATATAGAAAAAGCCATTCAAGATTACATAGCAGATAATAAACCATCAGAGACAAATCCCCTAACTTATTGGGAAGCCCTGAAACCAGTCATCAGAGGAATCTGTATAAGTAAAGCATCTTACCTACGCAAACAAAATAAACTAATACAAAAGCAACTAGATGAAGCATTTTATAAGGCTTCAGAAAACTTTCAAAGCAACCCTTCTCCCTCTAACAAACTAGTCTATGATAAAGCCAAACTAAAACTCAACCTTTTTCTAACAGATTCAGCAGAACAGATTCTCCGCAAAACCAAATACACTCTCTATATGAAAGCCAACAAACGTACAACCTTTTTAGCCCTTTCTCTCCGTAAATCAGACCACTCACGGAAGCCAATTACATTAAAAATATCAAAAAACACCTTCTCCAGTAACCCTCAAAAGATAGTGAATGAATTTGGTAGAAAATTATCCCATTTATACCAAGAGACTCAAACTTTTGAACAATCACGCCTCGATTCGCTATTAGCTGATATTAAACTTCCCTCCCTTTCTGCAACCCAATTAGAAACCCTTGAAAAAACTATTACATCTCTTGAAATTCAAACAGCAATCAAAACTTTAAAGCCACACAAACGCCCAGGACCCGATGGTTTTTCAGCCACATACTATAAACACTTCCAAACACTACTTTCTCCTTTATTAATGGAAGCCTTCAATTAACTTCTAACTAGACATTCCTTCCGTCCAGAATCCCTTTTAGCTTCCATTTCTATGATCCCCAAACCAAATTCAGACGACACTTCATGGTCTAACTATAGACCAATCTCTAGTCTTAATTTAGATATCAAGCTACTAGCTAAAATCCTCTCCAATCGACTAAATCCAATCATAGGCAACTGTCAGGAAAGGTTCCATCCGCTGGTGGCATTTATTATTTATCTTGCAGTACTGTGGTCCACCAGCAGGTGTCTCCTGGCAGTTTGTGACTGTCAGGAGAATCTTTCCCTGCTGGTGTTGTATTATCTTTTGGATGCAGTACTGGTTTCCACCAGCGGATGGATCCTGGCAGTGTGGAGCAGACTGCCCTCCCTCCGATCAGGTGTGACCTGAAGCTAATCAGGCATTCCTATAAATACCCGGCAGGTGTATACACACACTGCCCTGGTATCGTCCTCGTGCCCTGACCTGTAGCCTGTCTGCTTGAACCTTGATCCATGTATCCTGATCCCTGTAACCTGATCCTGAACCTGTTGTGTCCGTCCTAATCCCTGATCCCTGCTCTGCAGCCTGGTTGCCCCCTGCTTGATCCTGTCTCCCTGTCCTGATCCATCCTTACCCCATCTGCTGATCCCCCTGTGTATGACCTCGGCCGGGCCCTGTTTATGATTCTGGTTCCCCCATTACTTGTACATATTTGTCTGTTACTGTTATTAATTGTGGGTTCAGTTTGGTATTGGTTGTTGTGCACTGTGTGGTATTGGAGGTGGTTATATATATATATTATTTCACTTATCTTTAATAAATCTTTATATTTCACTTATACGTGTTTGGTGTTCCTCTGTTGCTAGCTGCACAGTTCTGGTCACACTTGGTACGTGACAGTATACCAGGGCCATTAATGATCAGAAGTAGCTGCACAGAGGACCCATTTTTGGTTCTGTTACTCTGCTAAAATGAACTCTGATATGATTCCTTATTATGCTCTGCTGGCGTCAGAGAGTGGTGAATATCTCCGTCAGACACTGAAAGAGTGGACCAGTGATCAGCTGCTAGAGATTATTCGTTTAGCTCACTCCTGGGTTGATCAGGGCTGTATGATGTTTGGGGATGTTCAACCTTTAATTAAAATCTGCACAGAGCTGGCTTTGCCTTGTATCCCAGAGGGCCATGATGATTTTTCTCCCCCCTTTAATGTTAATCAGGTCGTATCTTTGGTTTGGCTTCTGGAGGATGACTCCCCATACTTTTTTGAACATTACACAGCTTATTCCCAACAGAAAATAATAGAGTGTGTTGATTGTGTACAATCCCTTGTCAGACAGGCAGAATGTAAACTGCAGTTTGTGCAGCCACTACTCTCAGCATGGTCTGATATTTTGCAATCGGCCCCAGCCAGCCCACAAAAAAACATCTCTGCTGCCAGACACCTGCCTGCCCAAGAGTATTTCTCCATCACCCATGGCAACCCCAGTCGCAGTTCAGTACACACTACTTCCCACCAGGTATCAATATCCAGTCTCTGCTCCCTGCACCTATCCTGCATTCAACCCACCTGCCTCTTCTCAGCTGCCTGCAAGCCCACAAGAACCTCCTCCAGCCACTGTCCCCGTATCCCTACCATATTCTTCCATTTGCTCGATTCCATCTTTTCCATATACTCCCCCCGTTATGTGCAAACCTGCAGTGACCAAATCGAAAAAGAAGCGGAAGTATTTCCCTACCCACACAATCCAACCAGTAATCCCACCTTCCTCCACACCCACCAACCTGCTCCAGCCTGTAATCCTTGAGCCAGCCTTCCAGCCTGCGGTCCTTGAGCCCGCCTTCCAGCCTGCGGTTCCAGAGCCAGCCTTCCAGCCTGCAGTTCCAGAGCCAGCCTTCCAGCTCGCAGTTCCAGAGCCAGCCTTCCAGCCTGCAGTTTCAGAGCCAGCCTTCCAGCCTGCAGTCCTTGAGCCAGCCTTCCAGCCTGCGGTCCTTGAGCCCGCCTTCCAGCCTGCAGTTCCAGAACCAGCCTGCAGTCCCAGAGCCAGCCTTCAAGCCAGCCTTCCAGCCTGCAGTTCTCAAGCCAGCCTTCCAGCCTGCAGTTCTCAAGCCAGCCTTCCAGCCTGCAGTCCCAGAGCCAGCCTTCCAGCCTGCGGTCCTTGAGCCAGCCTTCCAGCCTGCGGTCCTTGAGCCAGCCTTCCAGCCTGCGGTCCTTGAGCCAGCCTTCCAGCCTGCGGTTTTCGAGCCAGCCTTCCAGCCTGCGGTTTTCGAGCCAGCCTTCCAGCCTGCGGTTTTCGAGCCAGCCTTCCAGCCTGCGGTTTTCGAGCCAGCCTTCCAGTCTGTGGTTCTCGAGCTAGCCTGCCAGCCTGAAGACCCTGTGCCAGCCTGCCAGCCTGAAGACCCTGTGCCAGCCTGCCAGCCTGAAGACCCTGTGCCAGCCTGCCAGCCTGAAGACCATGTGCCAGCCTGCCAACATGGAGTTCCCGTGCCAGCCTTCCAAACTGAAGCCCTGATGACAGTGTCCCAGTCGGAAGATCCGGTGCCCGTTTCCCGGCCTGTGGTTGTGGTGCCCGTTTCCCGGCCTGTGGTTGTGGTGCCTGTTTCCCGGCCTGTGGTTGTGGTGCCTGTTTCCCGGCCTGTGGTTGTGGTGCCCGTTTCCCGGCCTGAGGTTGTGGTTCCCGTTTCCCGGCTTAAGGTTGTGGTGCCCGTTTCCCGGCTTGAGGTTGTGGTGCCCGTTTCCCGGCCCGAGGTTGTGGAGCCCTTTTCCCGGCTCGAGGGTATGTCATCTGCTGCCCAGCCTGAGATGATCCCGTCTGCTGCCCAGCCTGAGATGATCCCGTCTGCTGCCCAGCCTGAGATGATCCCGTCTGCTGCCCAGCCTGAGATGATCCCGTCTGCTGCCCAGCCTGAGATGATCCCGTCCGCTGCCCAGCCTGAGATGATCCCGTCCGCTGCCCAGCCTGAGATGATCCCGTCCGCTGCCCAGCCTGAGATGATCCCGTCCGCTGCCCAGCCTGAGATGATCCCGTCCGCTGCCCAGCCTGAGATGATCCCGTCCGCTGCCCAGCCTGAGATGATCCCGTCCGCTGCCCAGCCTGAGATGATCCCGTCCGCTGCCCAGCCTGAGATGATCCCGTCCGCTGCCCAGCCTGAGATGATCCCATCCGCTGCCCAGCCTGAGATGATCCCGTCCGCTGCCCAGCCTGAGATGATCCCATCTGCTGCCCAGCCTGAGATGATCCCGTCTGCTGCCCAGCTCGATGACCCGGAGCCTGCTGCCCAGCCCGAAGTGTTCCTGTCTGCTGCTCAGCTCGATGACCCGGAGCCTGCTGCCCAGCTCGATGACCCGGAGCCTGCTGCCCAGCCCGAAGTGTCCCTGCCTGCTGCCCAGCTCGATGACCCGGAGCCTGCTGCCCAGCCCGAGGTGTTCCTGCCTGCTGCCCAGCTCGATGACCCGGAGCCTGCTGCCCAGCCCGAGGTGTTCCTGCCTGCTGCCCAGCTCGATGACCCGGGGCCTGCTGCCCAGCCCGAAGTGTTCCTGTCTGCTGCCCAGCTCGATGACCCGGAGCCTGCTGCCCAGCCCGAGGTGTTCCTGCCTGCTGCCCAGCTTGATGTGATTGTCTGCCCGGATGTGACTTTGCCTACTACCCAGCTGATTGCCATGAACTTTCTCCGGCAACAGCTAGTTGGAGCGTCCGGAGGCCGCTCCTTTGAGGGGGGGTACTGTCAGGAAAGGTTCCATCCGCTGGTGGCATTTATTATTTATCTTGCAGTACTGTGGTCCACCAGCAGGTGTCTCCTGGCAGTTTGTGACTGTCAGGAGAATCTTTCCCTGCTGGTGTTGTATTATCTTTTGGACGCAGTACTGGTTTCCACCAGCGGATGGATCCTGGCAGTGTGGAGCAGACTGCCCTCCCTCCGATCAGGTGTGACCTGAAGCTAATCAGGCATTCCTATAAATACCCGGCAGGTGTATACACACACTGCCCTGGTATCGTCCTCGTGCCCTGACCTGTAGCCTGTCTGCTTGAACCTTGATCCATGTATCCTGATCCCTGTAACCTGAGCCTGTAACCTGATCCTGAACCTGTTGTGTCCGTCCTAATCCCTGATCCCTGCTCTGCAGCCTGGTTGCCCCCTGCTTTATCCTGTCTCCCTGTCCTGATCCATCCTTACCCCATCTGCTGATCCCCCTGTGTATGACCTCGGCCGGGCCCTGTTTATGATTCTGGTTCCCCCATTACTTGTACATATTTGTCTGTTACTGTTATTAATTGTGGGTTCTGTTTGGTATTGGTTGTTGTGCACTGTGTGGTATTGGAGGTGGTTATATATATATTATTTCACTTATCTTTAATAAATCTTTATATTTCACTTATACGTGTTTGGTGTTCCTCTGTTGCTAGCTGCACAGTTCTGGTCACACTTGGTACGTGACAGCAACCTTATACATAAAGATCAGACAGGCTTTATTCCATCCAGACAAACAGGTGATAACATTCATCAAGCACTTCTCCTTGCTCATATGGCACGAACACGTCGCATCCCTGCCTGCTTCCTCTCTATTGATATACGGAAAGCATGTGATTCCTTATCTTGGCATTATCTTCACTCTATCCTCGGTAGATGGGGTTTTGGAAACCACTTTCTACAGTGGATAACTTCTCTATATGACAACCCGAAAGCGTATATAACTTGCTCAGGTTACAGATCTGACCCATTTATTATTGAGAGAGGAACCAGGCAGTAGGGATGAGCTCGGTGTTCGAGTCGAACATACGTTCGACTCGAACATCGGCTGTTCGATCGTTCGACGAAGATCGAACGATTTGGGCCGTTCGCGCCTAATTTGAGTGACGCGAACGGCCCACAATGCACTACGCCATCGCAGTGTCATCCAGGCGCTGTGATTGGCCAAGCATGCACTGTGACCCCGCATGCTTGGCCAATCACAGCGCCGGCAGCGAGGAGAGCAATGATTGGCCAGATTGGCCACAGGCAGGATGCCTGTGGCCAATTATTGCTGAGGGTGTTTAGTACACGCCCCACACTATAAAAGGCCGCCAGCACGACGGCCTAGTGTAGTGTGTTCCGGAGCAGGGAAAGAGAAGCATAGGCAGGGACAGTGACATTTATTTTTTCTTGCTTAACCTGGATTCCTTTAGTTTAGGGAAAGAGAAGGATAGGTAGGGAGAGTGTCAGTGTGTTTTACTGTGCGAATCCTTGTTTCTAGGGACAGGGAAGGACAGTGAGGGAAATTCTCCTTGTGCTATAGTGTGCTTTAAAAAAACATTTTTTCTAGGGACAGAAAACTATAGGTAGGGAGAGTGTCAGTGTGTTTTACTGTGCGAATCCTTGTTTCTAGGGACAGGGAAGGACAGTGAGGGAAATTCTCCTTGTGCTATAGTGTGCTTTAAAAAAAAATTTTTTCTAGGGACAGAAAACTATAGGTAGGAAGAGTGTCAGTTTCTTTCACTGTGATAATCCTTGTTTCTAGGGACAGGGAAGGACAGTGAGGGAAATTCTCCTTGTGCTATAGTGTGCTTTAAAAAAACATTTTTTCTAGGGACAGAAAACTATAGGTAGGAAGAGTGTCAGTTTCTTTCACTGTGATAATCCTTGTTTCTAGGGACAGGGAAGGACAGTGAGGGAAATTCTCCTTGTGCTATAGTGTGCTTTAAAAAAACATTTTTTCTAGGGACAGAAAACTATAGGTAGGAAGAGTGTCAGTTTCTTTCACTGTGATAATCCTTGTTTCTAGGGACAGGGAAGGACAGTGAGGGAAATTCTCCTTGTGCTATAGTGTGCTTTAAAAAAACATTTTTTCTAGGGACAGAAAACTATAGGTAGGAAGAGTGTCAGTTTCTTTCACTGTGATAATCCTTGTTTCTAGGGACAGGGAAGGACATTGAGGGAAATTCTCCTTGTGCTATAGTGTGCTTTAAAAAAACATTTTTTCTAGGGACAGAAAACTATAGGTAGGAAGAGTGTCAGTTTCTTTCACTGTGATAATCCTTGTTTCTAGGGACAGGGAAGGACAGTGAGGGAAATTCTCCTTGTGCTATAGTGTGCTTTAAAAAAACATTTTTTCTAGGGACAGAAAACTATAGGTAGGAAGAGTGTCCGTTTCTTTCACTGTGATAATCCTTGTTTCTAGGGACAGGGAAGGACAGTGAGGGAAATTCTCCTTGTGCTATAGTGTGCTTTAAAAAAACATTTTTTCTAGGGACAGAAAACTATAGGTAGGAAGAGTGTCAGTTTCTTTCACTGTGATAATCCTTGTTTCTAGGGACAGGGAAGGACAGTGAGGGAAATTCTCCTTGTGCTATAGTGTGCTTTAAAAAAACATTTTCTCTAGGGACAGAAAACTATAGGTAGGAAGAGTGTCAGTTTCTTTCACTGTGATAATCCTTGTTTCTAGGGACAGGGAAGGACAGTGAGGGAAATTCTCCTTGTGCTATAGTGTGCTTTAAAAAAACATTTTTTCTAGGGACAGAAAACTATAGGTAGGAAGAGTGTCAGTTTCTTTCACTGTGATAATCCTTGTTTCTAGGGACAGGGAAGGACAGTGAGGGAAATTCTCCTTGTGCTATAGTGTGCTTTAAAAAAACATTTTTTCTAGGGACAGAAAACTATAGGTAGGAAGAGTGTCAGTTTCTTTCACTGTGATAATCCTTGTTTCTAGGGACAGGGAAGGACAGTGAGGGAAATTCTCCTTGTGCTATAGTGTGCTTTAAAAAAACATTTTTTCTAGGGACAGAAAACTATAGGTAGGAAGAGTGTCAGTTTCTTTCACTGTGATAATCCTTGTTTCTAGGGACAGGGAAGGACAGTGAGGAAAATTCTTCTTGTGCTATAGTGTGCTTTAAAAAAACATTTTTTCTAGGGACAGAAAACTATAGGTAGGAAGAGTGTCAGTTTCTTTCACTGTGATAATCCTTGTTTCTAGGGACAGGGAAGGACAGTGAGGGAAATTCTCCTTGTGCTATAGTGTGCTTTAAAAAAACATTTTTTCTAGGGACAGAAAACTATAGGTAGGAAGAGTGTCAGTTTCTTTTACTGTGATAATCCTTGTTTCTAGGGACAGGGAAGGACAGTGAGGGAAATTCTCCTTGTGCTATAGTGTGCTAAAGCATTCCTCATCAACCATCTTTGAAATCCTTGTTTTTTGGACAGTCAGGGAAATTGTCGTTGTGCTATTCTGTGCAAAAGCAATCATCCTCAACCATATTTAGAAATCCTTAAGTAAAGGGACAGAGAAGGACACCTGAAGGTAGCCCTTATTGCTTTTTTCCCATCTCCCTGCAGGCCATCTATTAGAATGTCTGGAAGGCAAACAAGGTGAGGCAGACAGTCAGGAGGCAATAAAAGAGGGCAAGCAGGCTCTGTGTCTGGGGGCAACAGTGCTGGTCGTGGACGCGGTGCATTGTCATCAGCACATGGCCATGGGACACGCTTGTCCTTCTTTTCGGCAGCTGGACATGTTGAGCCACATCATGCCGAAGACTTGGTAGAGTGGATGACCAAGCCCTGCTCCTCCTCCTCATCCTCTCTCACCCAGGCTCAGGGTACTGGCAAAGCAGCTGCCAAAGCGTCCTCTTCCCTGGTATCAATGTCAGACTCATCATCAGTCACTCCTTCCCTAGACCCACCATGTCCTCCTCCTGAGGAGTCCCCCGAACTGTTTGAGCACAGTGTTGGGTACATGCTCCAGGAGGATGCCCAGTGTTTCGAAGGGTCTGATGATGAAACCCAGCTACAGGAAGGCAGTAGCGTGAGAGCAGACAGAGGGGATGCTCAAGAAGGACACCAATCTGGCAGTCATGTTCCAGCAGCTGCAGCATACTGCCAGATTGGCTCCAGTGATGAGGAGGGAGGGGATGATGAGGTCACTGACTCCACGTGGGTGCCTAATAGGAGAGGGGAGGAGGAGGAGGATGAGGAGGAGGCACATCTCCAACGAGGCAGGATGCCCTTTGGTGGCCAGCGTAAGGGCAGTACACCGACGGAATCACACCGCAGAGCTCCGCCTGTGCAGGGCGCTGCCTCTGCCCGTCATTCAAAAAGTTCTTTGGTGTGGGCCTTTTTTGAGGCTAGTGCATCAGATCGCACAGCTGCTGTTTGCAACATATGTCTCAAGCGTATATCGCGTGGCCAAAACATCAGCCGCTTGGGTACCACATGCCTGACCAGACATATGTTGACCTGCCATGCAGCTCGTTGGCAAGCCTACCTCAAAGACCCACACCAAAGAACAAAGCGGACCTCTCCTTGCACCGCATCAGCTGGGATCTCCAACCCCACTATAACTTCAGTCCTCTCTGAAACATGCACTGAGAGGAATGAAGGTGTAGAATTAGGTGTGTCACAGCCAAGTACTTGCGGCCACTCTGCTAGCAGTACACCGACGTCCGATTCTAGCAGGCAAATTTCCCTGCCCCAGCTGCTGGACCGTCGAAAGAAGTTCACTCCCAGCCATCCACATGCCCAGCGGTTGAATGCTAGCTTGGCTAAATTGCTAGCGCTTCAACTGCTGCCTTTTCAGTTGGTAGACTCGGCCCCCTTCCGTGAGTTTGTGCAATGTGCGGTTCCTCAGTGGCAGGTTCCCAAACGCCACTTTTTCTCACGGAAGGCTATTCCGGCTCTCTACCGGCATGTGGAAGGCAATGTCTTGGCCTCGCTGGACAGGGCGGTCAGCGGTAAGGTGCATATTACCGCTGACTCATGGTCCAGCAGGCATGGACAGGGACGTTACCTTTCTTTCACGGCCCATTGGGTCACTCTTTTGGCAGCTGGGAAGGATGCAGGACAAGGTGCAGTAGTGTTGGAGGTTGTTCCACCGCCACGCCTCCAAAATGCTACTACTGGTTGTGACACACCTCTCTCCTCCACCCCCTCCTCTTTTTCTTCCTCCATGGCCTCTTCCTGTGGTTTGTCCTCGGAACCAGCGGTGCTCCGTAGGCGTTCAAGGGGCTACGCAAGTACGCAGGCAAAAAGATGCCATGCCGTGCTTGCGCTGGTGTGTTTGGGGGACAGAAGCCACACTGGGGCAGAGGTCCTGTCTGCTCTGCAGGGCCAGGCCGAGAGGTGGTTGACGCCACGCCAGCTTAAGCCAGGAATGGTGGTTTGCGACAATGGCACCAACCTCCTCTCCGCCCTCCGACAGGGACAACTGACCCATGTGCCCTGTGTGGCTCACGTCCTTAACCTGGTGGTGCAGCGGTTCTTGGGCAGGTACCCGGGCTTACAGGATGTCCTGAGGCAGGCCAGGAAAGTCTGTGTGCATTTCCGCAGATCTTATAATGCCAGTGCTCGCCTGGCTGAGCTGCAAAAGGAGTTGAACCTGCCCAAGAACCGCCTTATATGTGACATGCCCACCAGGTGGAACTCAACGTTGGCCATGCTGCAGCGGCTGCACACACAGCAGAGGGCCATCAATGAGTACCTGTGCGACTACGGCACCAGGACAGGGTCAGGGGAGCTTGGTTTTTTTTCTCCACGCCAGTGGGGCATGATCAGGGATGCATGCACTGTCCTGGCACCATTTGAGGAGGCCACGAGGATGGTGAGCAGTGACAGTGCATGCATCAGTGACACTGTACCTCTTGTCCACCTGTTGGAGCACACGCTGCGTGGAATAATGGACAGGGCACTTGAGGCAGAACAGAGGCAGGAAGAGGAGGACTTCCTTGCCTCTCAAGGCCCCCTTTACCCAGACAGTGTTCCTTCTGTCCCACCCATCGCACAGGAAGAGGAGGAGGAGGAGGAGGAGGAGGAGGATTGTGTCAGCATGGAGGTGGAGGCTGGCACTCAGCATCATCAGCAGCAGTCTTTTAGGGATGATTTACAGTCCCAAGAAACCAGTGGACTTGTACGTGGCTGGGAGGAGGTGGCTGCGGATCATGTCGTCCTTAGTGACCCAGAGGACTCCGGAGTGAATGCCTCAGCAAACCTACGCTGCATGGCCTCCCTGATCCTGCAAAGTCTGCGGAAGGATCCTCGTATTCTTCGGATCAAGGAGAGGGACCATTACTGGCTGGCCACTCTCCTTGATCCACGGTACAAGGGTAAGGTTGCGGACCTTATGTTACCGTCGCAGAGGGAGCAGAGGATGAGACAACTCCGGGAGGCCTTGCAGAAAGGTCTGTGCAACGCGTTCCCAGAGACTGGGAGGTTACAAACTCCTGGTCCTGGACAACGAGTTGCTGAGGCTTCGGCCAGTCAAAGAAGCAGCGGTGGGGAAGGTGGCCGTCTGACCGATGCGTTCAGACAATTCTTTAGTCCGCAGCCCCAAAGTATGATCGGTTCCAGCAACCATCGCCAGCGTCTGATAAACATGGTGCAGGAATATCTAGGGGCAAGGTCAGACTTGGACACCTTCCCCACCGAAAATCCTCTGGCTTACTGGGTCTTGAGGATGGATCACTGGCCAGAGCTTGCACAGTATGCAATTGAGCTACTGGCCTGTCCTGCATCCAGCGTTCTTTCGGAACGCACATTCAGTGCTGCTGGAGGATTTGTCACGGATCACAGGGTGCGCCTGTCCACCGACTCGGTTGATCGACTGACTTTCATCAAGATGAACCAGTCTTGGATCACCACCAGCTACCACACACCTGATGCTGATATAACAGACTAATTGATTTTAACATGTCACATCCCTTCAAGACTGATGCTGATGCTGAGTGCCTGTGCTGTTATGTTGACTGGCTATCCTCCTCCTCCGAGTCCTCAATGATACGATTGATGATGAGAGCTTGGAAGATCATTTTTGTTTATGGGTGCCGCCACCAGTGGCTAAGGCCCAATTTTTCAGCCCGTTTTACAAGGGCGTGTAATTACAATTTTTTTAGCAATAATTTGCCATAGGGCTCATTGCTCTGCTCCAAGTACAGTATCTGTGAGGGGTTGGAGTGTTGTGGCACCAGTGCCTAAGGCCCAATTTTTCAGCCCCTGTTTAACAGGGGCGTGTCATTACAATTTTTGAAGCAATACTTTGCAACAGGGCTCATTGCTGTGCTCCAAGTACAGTATCTGTGAGGGGTTGTAGTGTTGTGCCACCAGTGCCTAAGGCCCAATTTTTCAGCCCCTGTTCAACAGGGGCATGTAATTACAATTCTTGATCTAATAATTCACAGCAGGGCCCATTCCTGCACCCACCAAGAGTAACTCTGAGGGCTTACAGTGTTGTGGCAACGCCACCACCACCACCACCACGAAAGGCCCAATTTTTCAGCCCCTGTTCAAAAGGGGCATGTAATTACAATTCTTGATCTAATAATTCACAGCAGGGCCCATTCCTGCACCCACCAAGAGTAACTCTGAGGGCTTACAGTGTTGTGGCAACGCCACCACCACCACCACCACGAAAGGCCCAATTTTTCAGCCCCTGTTCAAAAGGGGCATGTAATTACAATTCTTGATCTAATAATTCACAGCAGGGCCCATTCCTGCACCCACCAAGAGTAACTCTGAGGGCTTACAGTGTTGTGGCAACACCACCACCACCACCACCACGAAAGGCCCAATTTTTCAGCCCCTGTTCAACAGGGGCATGCAATTACAATTCTTGATCTAATAATTCACAGCAGGGCCCATTGCTGCACCCACCAAGAGTAACTGTCAGGGCTTACAGTGTTGTGGCACCAGCACCACCATCAAAGGCCAATTTTTACTACCACTGTTCAACAATTATATGTAATTAAAATTCCTGATATAATAGTTGACAGCAGGGCGTTCCAGCACCAACCAAGAGTAACTGTGAGTGCTTACAGTGTTGTGCCAACACCAACAACTAAGGGGCCTATTTCTGCAGAGTATATACGGCAGGTCCCTACTTTCAAACATCCAACTTACAAACGACTCCTACTTGCAAACGCAAGAAGACAACAGGAAGTGAGAGGAAATCTACCCCTTGGAAGGAAAATTCTCTCCTGTAAGAATTAATATGGGAGAAAGGTGTCTCCTCTGTACTGATGCTTTATCAGCAATCCTTGTTTCAAGAAAAACACCACATTTCAAAAACAGTTGTCATTGGGACGGAAAGTGAGGTGAAATGTTCTGAACAGGGGCACAGACAGCAAAACAAATGTTACAGGGGTGATAACCCTTACCTATGTTTTCCAAAAAGTTTAAAAATAGATTTTTGGGCTGGAGCTACACTTAAACAATGTACCTGTTCAAAATTACAAACAGATTCTACATAAGAACAAACCTACAGTCCCTGTCTTGTATGCACCGCCTGTATACGGCTGTTCAGAGTATATAGGGCCTTTTTTATTTTATGTGCGGGGTTCCCCTTAATATCCATACAAGACCCAAAGGGGCTGGTAATGGGATGGGGTAGGGGGGGGGGTCATGGGGTAGCTATGCCATTTTTCTTAAAGATTTTCATCCATATTACCGGGACCAGACATTACATTAAAGCCGCAAGCAGTTTTAAATGGCTTTTTTTTCCTTTAGAAGTGTCATTTTGTGCAGGGACAGTTCTAAACACGGGAAACACGTGGCACTTCACAGGCATACTTTAGACACCCCCCAGGTACGATATTTAAAGGAATATTTGACTTTTTTTTTTTCACTTTATGCATCATTAAAATGACTGCTCCCGAAAAACGACCGTTTTTAAAACTTCTTTTTGCATTGATACATGTCCCCTGGTGCACAACCCGGGTTCCCAAACCCTTTTTAGGACAATAACATGCATAATAGTTGTTATAATTAGCACTTTAGAATTTGAACGTTCGCATCCATTGTATTTAATAGGGTTCTAATGTTCGTACGAACTCTCGGTCCGTTCGCGGGTTCTGGTGCGAACCGAACCCGGGGGTGTTCGGCTCATCACTACCAGGCAGGGATGCCCATTATCCCCCCTACTCTTTGCTCTAGCAATAGAACCCCTGGCCCAATTAATTCGCTCTAATATTAATATTAAAGGTCTTGAACACGGGGGCCATCAACACAAGCTATGTCTGTTCGCAGATGATGTCTTATGCCGCGTACACACGATCGTGATTCACGGCGGTGAAAACACCGCCGTGAATCACGACATGAAATAAAATGAAAAACGAGGGAACGGCATTTTCCCCCACACACGACCGTTTTTCCCGTCATTTTTTTCTTTGTCGAGAAAAACGACCGTCTGTGGGCTCCGCGGCAGTGTCTCCCTATGGGAAAACTGCCGCGGAAAAAAATGATGGAAAAAACGATGAGTAAATTTAGAACATGTTCTAATTTTTCCCGTCGTTTTTTCTGCCGTTTTTCTCAACGAGAAAAACGACATAAAGCCCACAGACGATCGTTTTTCTCGGCGAAAAAAAAAATTAAATTTTTCCCGACGGGAAAAATGATCGTGTGTACGCGGCATCAGTTTTTCTCACTTCACCTTTAACATCAGCACCAAATCTTATATCCACCCTTACTAAATTTGGAGCTATATCTGGTCTTAAAATAAACTCTCAAAAATCTAAAGCACTAAACATCTCTCTCCCATTGGAATTGCAAACACATTTACAGGACTCCCTCCCCTTTAGCTGGTCAACTTCACATATCACATACCTAGGTATCTCTCTAACAGCAAACCCAGCAGAACTATATAAGGCAAATTACCTACCATTGATGAAACAATTAAACGCACTAATGAAAAATTGGTCCTCTCTACCATTGGCATGGATGGGTAGAATTACAGTCATCAAGATGTCAATTTTACCCAAAATCCTATATCTCTTCCAAGTACTCCCAATTCAAGTCCCAGCATACTTCCTTCGTATTCTCCAGCGCAAAACTCTACAATTCATATGGGGCAAACTTAAACCCCGTTTACCACAAGCTACTCTATATACCCCCCGTATATATTATTATGCTGCCCAATTGGCTCAACTCCCTAAATATCACGCTACCAAAGAGATTCCCCTCTGGGTCGCGATTGAATCAGTTGATTGCGATCCACTTTCTTTAGCAAATCTTCTGTGGCTCACTCCAACTTTACGCCGTACGATTTCTAATCCTATTACTAGACATGATTTATCCATTTGGGATAGGCTTAGAACACGATTTGGACTTCAATCTCCACATAATCCTCCCCTCTCCTTCCTAAACAACCCCTCCTTTTACCCAGTTTGGGCTTCCCCTTCTTCCTTCTCAGCATGGTCAAAAGCAGATCTAACTAGAGCATACCATTTCTTTGAATCCAACACCATCACGCCCTTTCCCAAACTCTGTGATACAAAAGAAATTCCACAAACAGAAACCTTCAGGTATCTACAAATCAAACAATTCCTACAGCAGAATGATTCCCCGAATTCTACAATGCCTAATCGTACAACATTTGAACAAACCTGCATCTCTGACCCACACAAACGTGGTCTAATCTCGGAAATATACAATCAATTACTGTCTCATACGACTTCAACTCCCCCAACCTACACTACCAAATGGGAGACAGACCTGAATCTTCAATCAGATGATATAAATTGGACTCAAATTTGGCAAGCCACAACATCAGCTACTCCAAATATTGCTGCATTAGAAACTAACTACAAGGTACTCACAAGATGGTACCTTGTGCCAGCAAGAATATCCAAATTTCTCCCTCAATGCTTCAGAGACTGTATAGATATAGGTACGCATCTACACATATGGTGGACCTGCCCTAAAGTTAAAACTTTCTGGAAGCAAATATTTAACCTACTATCCATCATGTTCAATACCATTGTTGTACCTGACCCAACTGTAGCACTCCTAAATAACAAACCACAAAATATCTCACAACGTCAGTTCCAACTTCTACTATATGTCACTACGGCTGCCAAACAAACCATAGCTCAAGCTTGGCAAACATCTACTTTATGTATAATTTCAACTAAACACCGGGTAACGCAGGCGATGATTCATGCCAAAACTGAAGCCATCTATTTAAATAAAATCCCGGCTTCCTGGCTTCCTTGGATAAATCATCACCTGCCGCCAGGGTTTGACAACTGCTTTGTACTATCCTAAAATATCCTACTACTGTGTTTATTATTAATCTTGCTATATCAGAATCTCATGAACCTTCTGATCCCCTCTGGAGATTCCCTTCTCCCTCCCCCCCTCTTTACTCCCTTTATTGTTATACACATTACTACTATACAAATAGTTATTCTCTCTATAAGCTGATTTTAGGAGTAATAAGATTATTTTTATGTCTGGTTCCCTTTTTATTATTTTTTTTCCCCCATCGACAGGACACGCCAAGCCACAAAGCAGGATCTTGGCCCCTGTTAGAAATATATAATTTAACAACAATATGAACACCGCTTATGTTACCTTTTATTTGCCCCCAATTTTTAATCCATGCTTATTGAAAAACCAGATGTTACTTTTGCAAAATTTTATTTCAGAATTAAAAACGTAATATACGATATATCACTATTATACAAAAAATGTATGTATAAAATATGTATTATTATCTACAATAAAATATTTGAAAAAGAAAAGAAAACATTGAATCGTTGTTGAAGTTCTTCCAGTACACTAGGTGCAACTGGAATATCTGTTCACATATGAACTGCAGCTTGGATATACCAAGTACCGCTGTTATATATGCAAATGGAACAACTGCAAGAGAGTCACATTATATTAGAAATGGCCATGAAGATACAGCATTATGGGAGGTGCTTGTGGGGCACGGGAGACAAACTTCTGCTGATGATATTTTTTCTTTGTGCTTTACTCTTCATTTGGGGGTGGACGAGAGGCCTGGTTTGTGGAGACATCCCTTTGCATTTTTACCAAATGGACACCTTCCTCAAAGCTGTTGAGGCCTTGGGCACTCCACTCATAGAGACCAAGATGCCATCTGCCAAGTCAGAGCAGGGCTGGGGATGGAATTCAATGTCAGCCACCCCCGGGCAGATCTTTTAGCAGAGGCTCCCGGGGGAAGGTGTCAGCTACCTGTTGTTGAACTTCCTCAGGTGACCCCCATGGATTACTTATATAGATGTCCTCAGGGTAAGAAGATTTTTTTATGTATAGTTACTTGTACCATGAGCTAGGTTTACTGTTGCACTTATTATGTTATCCCATGTTTCCTTTCCCATAGGTGTACGATGTTACCAATTTTTTAGAACGTAGATTGTCCTAAAAGGGTTCTCACAGGTCCTCTGTGGTCCCTGAGTGACACTATATCTTACCCCAATGTTGAACACCCTCCCCACCTACTGAGGGGTATTCCTCCTTACTGACATTTAGCGGGTGTCAACAAGTGACCAGTAACAGCTGGTGCTCCATTTTTTGGGGGTGGCAAACCCAACACCCACCCCCCCTGTCCATTCGCTGGCCCCCCGCCGGCTCGCCGGCCCCGCTCGCCCATCTGCCAGCTTCCCTCGCAAGCCCGCTCGTCAGCCCGCTTGCCCACTCACCAGCCCGGAACTTACCTTATCCAGGTCGCGGACGACTTTGGCAACGTTGGCGGCTTTGGCAGCTTCCGCGGCTTCTCCTCCCGGGCCAATCTGGTCGCTTCTCATCCTGGCAAATCCGGTCTCAGGACCTGCTTCCTATCCTGATTGGCCGGGAGGAGAAGCAATATTAATTTGTTATTGTTACAAGTGGGTGGGCTCTGCGCCCCTAGCCCAACCTTTTTTGAAGCAAATTAGAGTCTCCGGCTCTAATCATGTGCTTCACAAAGAAAAAAACCCTGTAGAACTCTATGCGTCTGGTGCCCCACATGGAGGTTAGGGGCCGGCGCATAGAGATTAGGGGGGCAGCGCTCCCGCACCCCTTATGGACTGGCCGCAACTGCAAGTGACACTGTTTTTTCTGTTGATGAAGCTCCATCCCTTAGTGCCAGTAGGGACTTCACTCAGTTGCATCAGCAAAGTGCCTGTGGGAGTACCTGAGCCCTCCCCTGTGAGGCCTCTTTTTTTCTCTCTCCATGTGGGTCTCTTCTCCTGCGCAAAACTTTGTGATCACAAAAACATATAACTAAATATAAAAATCATTAAGTCTACCAGTCTACCAGACACTCCTTAATCAATAAAGAAAAGCAAAATGATTCAGCGCTGCACTATAACTATCAGTGCGAAACTCCAAAAAAGTACTGCTCACATCAATCCTCGGTATTCCCTTGATGTGAGCAGTACTGAGTAGAATCCAGCATTTAAGGGGACGGTATTGAGAAGATTCTTATAGTGAGAATGACATATTATCGACAAGCTACAGCCTTTATCTATGATGCCTCCTGTGATGGTCTGAACAATAATACATGCAAGTGAGCTGTGGTGCACCAGTTTCTGTGCACTTTTTATTGTGAGTGCATGTTTTTAGTTTGGGTCTTAATAAATTTGTGGTTTTAAATGGAAAGCTCTGTGATTGTTTATATGTTTTGTTTCTGAGCATTAATTTTGGATCTTTGTGAGTGAGTGAGTGAGAACTTGTATAGCGCTGCAATTGCGAACTAAATCGCCTCAAGGCGCTTGGCATCCAGTGTCGTTGAGATCGTTAGAAGAGATGGGTCTTTCGTTTTTTCCGGAAGGCCCGATGGTTTTCTTCCATGTTTGTGGGTAACGCATTCCATAGCCTTGGTCCTTAGACAGCAAACCTTCGTTCTCCCTTGGCTTTGTAGCGCGTCTTGGGGATGTGGAGGAGGTTTTGGTTGGTTGATCGAAGGTCGCGAGTAGTGGTGTAGTGTTTTATTTTTTCGCATAGATATTGAGGTGCCTTTCCTTGTGCACATTTGTGGGTGAGGCAAAGGGTCTTGAATGTGACCCGATCCTTTACGGAAAGCCAGTGGAGGCTTCTCAGGGATGATGTGATTGATTCCCAGGGTTTTTTTCCCTGTTACCAGTCTGGCCGCTGTGTTTTGGATGACTTGTAGAAGTGCCATCTGGTATTTGGGTAGTCCTAGGTAGAGGGAGTTAGCGTAGTCAAGTCGGGAATTGATGATGGTTCTGACTACTACTGCGCTGTCTTTTTCTGGGATGAAGGGGATAAGTCTTCGTAGCAGGCGGAGAAGGTGGTGCGATCCGCTGACTACTGATCCTATTTGTGCGTCCATAGTCATATCTGAGTTAAAGGTGACTCCCAGGCTTTTAACTTTGGTGCTTGGGGTTATGTTTTGTCCAAGGATGGTGGGTGGCGTCCATGTGGTCCTGGCGTTTTCCTTTCGGTTAGCGTGGAAAATGAACAGTTCTGTTTTGGATGCATTAAGCTTGAGGGAGCTCTCTGTCATCCAATTGTTGATAAACCACTTGTCCCCCGCCCACTGTCAATTGACGGCGGGCGGAGGATACTCTCGTTCTGGGAGGACGTCATATTACGTCCTCCCTTTAAAACGAGCTAGGAGGCGCGCGCCCGCCGCGTTCACAAGGCCCTGGTGCGCGTGCCCAGCGGCCGCGATTGCCGCCGGGCACCCGCGATTGCCCGGGAAACGAGCAGGAAAGTGGATCTCTGTGTGTAAACACAGAGATCCACGTCCTGTGAGGGAGAGGGGACCGATGGTGTGTCCCTTGTACATAGGGACAACCATCGGTCACCTCCCCCAGTCAGTCCCCTCCCCCCACAGTAAGAACACATTGAGGGAACATATTTAACTCCTTCCCGCCCCCTAGTGGTTAACCCCTTCCCTGCCAATCACATTTATACAGTAATCAATGCATTTTTATAGCAGGGATCGCTGTATAAATGTGACTGGTCCCAAAAATGTGTCAAAAGTGTCCGATGTGTCCGCCGCAATATCGCAGTCACAATAAAAAATCACAGATCGCCGCCATTACTAATAAAAAAATAAAAATGCTATAAATCTATCCCCTATTTTGTAGACGCTATAACTTTTGCGCAAACCAATCAATACGCGCTTATTGCGATTTTTTTTTTTTACCAAAAATATGTAGAAGAATACGTATCGGCCTAAACTGAGGAAAATTTTATAAAAAAAAAAAAAATGGGTATTTATTATAGCAAAAAGTAAAAAATAGTGTTTTTTTTCCAAACTGGACGCTCTTCTTTTGTTTATAGCGCAAAAAATAAAAACCGCAGAGGTGATCAAATACCACCAAAAGAAAGTTCTATTTGTGGGAAAAAAAGGACACAAATTTCGTTTGGGAGCCACGTCGCACGACCGCGCAATTGTCATTCAAAGTGTGACAGCGCTGAAAGCTGAAAAATGGCTTGGGCAGGAAGGGGGTTTTCGTGCACAGTAGAGAAGTGGTTAATGTAAGGCATTTTTCCAGTCCGTAATATTGATTTTTTTTGTTGTTGATGCGAAAGTAAAGTTGAGTGTCGTCTGCATAGGAGTGATAACGTAGGTCCTGTTCACTGATGATTTTGAGGAGTGGCCGGAGGTAGATGTTGAAGAGTACCGGTGACAGGGGTGATCCTTGAGGGACTCTGCATGTATTTATGCGTGGTGCCGAGGTGAAGGCTCCCAGTTTCACTGTCTGGGATCTGTTTTCCAAAAAGGATGTGAACCATGGTAGGTCCTCGTCTGCGACTCTTGCTACTTCTGTGAGGCGCGTAAGTAGAATTTTGTGATCTACTGTATCAAAGGCTGCACTGAGGTCCAGCAGCACCAGGAGGCACGATTCCCCGTCATCTGCTGCTTCTAGTGCGTCGTCCCATATTTTAAGAAGTGCCGTTTCCGTCCCATGGCCTGGGCGGAACCCCGATTGAAGTGGATCCAGGAGTTTGTGGGTATCCAAATGAAGTTGTAGCTGTTGTGTTACAACTTTCTCGATGATCTTGGAGATGGTGTTCAGGCTTGTTACTGGTCTTCTAAAATTTGGGTCATTCGGGTCAAGGTTAGGTTTCTTTAGGAGGGGTTTGATTATTCCTTGTTTAACGGAAGTCGGCACAATACCTTCTTTGAACGATTGGTTGATGAAGTGTGTTATGAGGGGTGCCAAGACGTTGGTACATTCTTTCAGCAGTTTTGCTGGAATGATGTCGTTCGGTGAAGTGCTATCTCGGAGGCTTCTGATGATGTTTTTAGTAGTGTCGATTGTAATTGGGACCAGAGTAAATTTCTTTGGTTGCAGATTATTTATCTGGTTATTTTCTTCCTTTGGCCGTGTGGGGTTGTTTGATTTTTCCTGCTGAATTATTTTCCTAATGTTATCGATCTTGTTGATAAAAAAATTGGACAGTTCATTGCAGAATTCCTGTCTTTCATTTGCTGAAGACTCCAAGCAGGTGGGATTCATGGTCTGGGCCACTAGTTTAAAGAGTTCGCGGGGGCGGTTTAGGGATTTTGAGATGGTGTTAGCGAAATGGTCTTTTTTTGCTTTGAAGATTGCTTTATGATATTTCCTGGTGAGTGCTTTGTAGATTGTGTAGTTCTCTTTTGTTGAATTTCTTCTCCATGCTCCTTCTGCTCTTCTGCGTTCTTGTTTCAGCCCGTGTTGTTTTTGCGGATGAGTGCTCTGCGTCTTGGAGCTACCATGTCTGCTGTCTGTAGCAAAGCTTTGTTCAGGGAGTTGAGTGTTTCTTCTGTTGAGTGGTTTTGGTTTAGCATTTCCATATTGTTCCGTAGTGTGGTTTTGAAAAGTTCAGAGTATAGTTTCTTCTGTGATCTTGTCCAGTGTGTTGTTGATGATTGTATTGATTTTTGGTGGGTGGTGTTGGTCGTTATAGTAAATTTGATGGCATGGTGGTCTGTCCATGGTAGAGGCTGGTAGTCCAGTGTGTTGATGTCCATATTTTGTTTGAAGATTAGGTCGAGAGTGTGACCTGATACATGTTTTGGAGTATTTACCAGTTGTTGCAAGCCTAGTTTTTCTAGTTGGTCGATGCAGGCGGTGGCGACAGGGTCTTCGGGGGCCTTGGCCCAGAGGTTGAAGTCCCCAAGTAGCAGGAGGTTTTTGGTTTTCATGGTGTATGTCGAGAAAAATTCATCGAAATGTGTGAGGAGTTGTGTCTTTGGTCCCGGTGGTCTGTAGCAGAGCAGTATGTGGGCGGTGTCCTGGGGTGTCATTTGAAGTTGCAAAGTGAGCGCTTCCATAAAAGGTAATGCGTTCTGTAGAGTTGGTTTGATGAACGTAAGGTGGTCCTTGTAAATTACTGCTAGGCCTCCTCCTCTTTGTCCTGTTCTATGCTCCGTTAGGATGCGGTAGTTCTCCGGCACTAGTTCTGCTAGGATGGTATTGCAGTCGGGTGTTAGCCAGCTTTCCGTGATGAAGAGGCAGTCTATGTTGTGTTGAGTGATGAAATCATGGATTTCCTGTCTGTGTTTGACCGCCGATCTGGTGTTGATTAGGGCACTTGATAGATGTTGTAGTTGCCGTGGTGCTCTAATGTTTTTTCCTGTTGATAGTTGACTAATTCTTAGGATTCGTTCTTTTTGTAGTTTTTTTTGGATGGGTGTCGGTAGTGTAGTGGTGAAGTTCTTTAGGCTTCGGATGGTGTCAGCTGAGTATTTAATGTTGCCCATGTTGAGAATGATCCAATGCTGATGATGATCCTAATGATGATGATTCCTTGCTGATCCCTGGAGGCTGTTGAAGCTGCCCTGAGCCTTCCCGCTAATGGAAGGAGCCTGATATATCTTATATATCTTTGGGGAGCACATACACAGTCTGATTGGATCGTGAGAAGAGCTTAACCATTCGGTACATCTGATTACATCCCGTAAAAGGAAAATGCGCATGTGACCTATTGATTATAGCTCAAAAAGTGAGGTGAGCTGCTAATGTTGGTGGTGTACTGTGCAACTCATGTTGTAATGTTGTGTGAGTGCTTGTAATGCAATAGTATTATTAAGACCCATACGCACTATTAGATTTTCTGCCGAGTTTTGTCTTCAGATTTACTAAAACCATATAATATGAGGTCAAACCTTAAAGCCTCGTACACACGGTACGATTGTTGTATGACCGAGCGTCTGATTTTTGTCAAAAGCACGTGTGCAGGATTTTGTCTAGCATACTAACTATCCCGCAAATTGTCGTTCGACAAACACGAACGTAGTGACGTACTAAGAGAGTATAAATAGGAAGTTTATTTCTCAAGCGCCACCCTTTGTACCCCTTCTGCTTATTTCATGTTAGTAGAAGTTTGGTGAGCGTTGATTCACACTTTTTTGTTAAGTTATTTTTATTTGGTTGGCAGATAGCATCTCTAATTTAATTTCTGTTGGGTTTTTTTCTGCACAATAAAAAAAAGTGTAGAATAATACTTTTCTATGTGTTTTTCTTCAAATGACAGTTTGGGATTAGGCAGTTACATTAACCACCTCCCTACTGTGCACGAAAACCCCCTTCCTGCCCAAGCCATTTTTCAGCTTTCAGCGCTGTCACACTTTGAATGACAATTGCGCGGTCGTGCGACGTGGCTCCCAAACAAAATTTGTGTCCTTTTTTTCCCACAAATAGAGCTTTCTTTTGGTGGTATTTGATCACCTCTGCGATTTTTATTTTTTGCGCTATAAACAAAAGAAGAGCGTCCAGTTTGGAAAAAAAACACTATTTTTTACTTTTTGCTATAATAAATACCCATTTTTTTTTTTCAATAAAACTTTCCTCAGTTTAGGCCGATACGTATTCTTCTACATATTTTTGGTAAAAAAAAAAAATCGCAATAAGCGCGTATTGATTGGGTTGCGCAAAAGTTATAGCGTGTACAAAATAGGGGATAGATTTAGAGCATTTTTTTTTTATTAGTAATGGCGGCGATCTGCGATTTTTAATTGTGACTGCGATATTGCGGCGGACACATCGGACACTTTTGACACATTTTTGGGACCATTCACGTTTATACAGCGATCCCTGCTATAAAAATGCATTGATTACTGTATAAATGTGATTGGCAGGGAAGGGGTTAACCACTAGGGGGCGGGAAGGGGTTAAATATGTTCCCTCAATGTGTTCTTACTGTGGGGGGAGGGGACTGACTGGGGGAGGTGACTGATGGTTGTCCCTATGTACAAGGGACACACCATCAGCCTCCTCTCCCTCACAGGACGTGGATCTCTGTGTTTACACACAGAGACCCACTTTCCTGCTCGTTTCCCGGGCAATCGCGGGTGCCCGGCGGCAATCGCGGCCGCCGGGCACGCGCACCGGTGCCTTGTGAACGCGGCGGGCGCGCGCGCGCTGCTGGCGGCGAGCTCGCGCCTTCTAGCTCGTTTTAAAGGGAGGACGTCATATGATGTCCTCCCAGAACGAGAGTATCCTCCGCCCGCCGTCAATTGACAGTGGGCGGTGGACAAGTGGTTAAAAACAACACAATGGAAAATTAACAAGGGACACCAACATAGTTGTATCTTTGATCTTAAAAACTCAGGGATAATGGTATTGTGGTAACTTCCCCAAAAAATCAAACAACAACCATAATATAAATATTATTTATATCACTACAAAACAAATGCCTTTTAAAATTTGTTTGGCATAACTACATCAGCATCACCAGCAAAGCAGCTTCATTATTATCCCATTAAAGAAGATGAGAATGTGTGCTTTCGACAGCCGATTTCACTGTTTAGTCAAACAAAAGCTAGATGTGCAGGCTATAAAATTTTTGTCTGATGTGAACTCAACGTCTGATTTTCGGATGGTCAGTACAGAAATCATCACATAAAAGTCGAAAGTACAAACACGCATGATCGAAATCAAGGAACGACTGGGAAGAGTTTGGTCTTGTAAATTTGTCCTCTCCAGGGGTCTTCTGCTCTAGGACCAGCCGTTGATAAGCCGTCTTCAGCATGGGGTGAATCTTGGTGGCCGCTGACCCCTTCTCTTTCACTAGAGGGGTCAGAAGTCTTCAGACCAGGTCCGTGTTTGTTCCTATTATAAGGGAACTCTTGTTGGCTCCTGGCGGCCGAGGGCACACAACCGCCAGAGTGTCAAACACTTCGGCTTTTCCAGCCACGGATAAGTCAAAGATCATCCTGACAGGCAAATAGCCATCGTAGGGGAAATTCTGGGTCCCAATCCCACATATCTCTAGTCCCTCTATCTTCTGGATGGGCAGGTGACTCAAGTGCTTCTCGTAGAAATCTCGGTATAACAGGGTCACTTGTGCCCCAGTATCCAAGATGGCTCTGGTGTAGACTCCCTACACTTGAATGGACACTATAGGAGATGGGCCTACTAGCCTCTCTGGATATGGCCTGGCAGGGGTCACCTTCTTCTGGCCCTTTCCCTTCGGACTCTCTCTCATCCAGTTCCCTTTGGACTTTAATCTTTCTTGAGCCTGGTATGCATTAATTCCCCTCCTCTCGATGGGTGTGCAGACCCGCTGAGGGATACTATTGACTTTCTTAGGTGTGCACCCCCTCTGGGGAGTGCTGTGCCTCTTCTGAGGGGTCTTGCCCCCTTTCTCTGGGGAGTATCTCTGTTGAGGAATGTTGTGTTTCCTCTGAGGTGTTTTATCTCCTCTTTCCTTCTGCTTCGCTTTCAGCTTGGAGCTCACTGAAGGTGATGGGCACCCGGTTGACTCCCTCACCGGGGCCCTCTGGAGTTTCCCGCTGGCTTGCGGTTGTCCAGCTTCTTCTTCTTGGGATTGGAACAAGTAGCTGCGATATGGGCAATTCCTCCACAGTTAAAGCAGACTATATCTCCCCATTCTTGTAAAGATGCGGGTGCTGAGGCAATTGGGAATAATTCCTTCCTTGGTACTTCTCTCTTGGGACCCTCTGTGTCTTTTGCCATCAGAGAGGTCAACATTTCTAACACCTTGGACATTTGTGCTTTTAAAGTGTCTACCTCTGAGTCTCTTTCAGTAGTCATCACTGGATTGACTAGCACCTGTGCGGGGACAACATTTGCCTTAATCATTTGTTGGTCCTGTTGTAGCGCCTGCTCATCTCTGATGATTTTTATCAAGTCAGCATATGTCAGCAACGTTCCTCCTCCCGAGGTTTTCAGGTGCAGCCAGACTGGATCCGAGCGTAACGCTCCCTTTAAGACTTGCTTCATTCTTGCCGCATCTGCATCTTGGGGCTTCATTCCCTTCTTCAACACAATCTTGCACAGCAACCTGTTTAGTATCCTAACATATTCTGACAGTTTCTCCCTTGGTTGTTGGAAAGTATGTTCAAATTGGTAGACCATCTCTGTCACCTTTTCCAATTGACCAAACTCTTCCTGTAGCATGGCTAGACAGTCTTGAGCCGTGCAATCTGCATTCCCAAACCGAAAACTTTTCACTGCTTCTGCTGCTGCGCCTTTTAGGCTTTCTATCACTCGTTGCCTCTTCTGCGCTTCAGGCACCTCCCATGCCTCTACTGCCTGCAATGCCTGCTCAACCCAGGTATCAAAAACTTCTTCCCCTGCAGGGATAGGGAGCTTCCCTGAGAATGTCTTCAGTCTCCGGTAGCTAGTCTCTACATGCACCGTGCTTGTCTTCTGACATTTGATTAGCAGATCTCCTATCGCCTTTATCAATTCTGGTGATATAGCAGTGGCAGGTGCGGGTGTCACCGGGGGTGTCACCCTGTCTTATTTTACTGGTGAGGCAGCCTGCGGTGATCCCATCAGTGATGATTCCTTCTTTATAGTTAAAGCAGGCGCCAACCTATAGGTTCTATTATCTGGCGTCTTTACACACTTGCGCCTGCACGCCTCTGGTATCCCGTCTCCATATTCCACCAGTGCATACTGATATGAAGTGTCCGGGTCTGCCTTTATATCTATCACCCATGGTGTGTGATCTGGGGACACTGACTTCATCAACTCCTCTACCGTCTCAGTCTTCCATTCCTCCCCTGGAAGGCTGATGACTATTGAGTTGTTTGGCTCTACCCTAACGGCTTTGCACCACTCTTCTATCGCTTGTGGATCCATGGGGTCCATGCTGGCACTTCTGGCGTTCACCTGCTGTATCAGGATCCCGGACCCGAGCCCCCACGTGTAGCGATACCTCCACTTAAGAAGGCCGCAAATTTAGTTTGGGCCCTGACAACAGCTCCGCCAACCCCCGGCAATGTACTCGACCCCCTACTGGCACAGTTAGTATTGGCAGCAATATATCTATTTTTATACTGTATGAGTAACCCAGACACCAAGACAATAATAGTAAACAAGGTATAAGATTTACTTAAGCTTTTGATAAGAAAGGGGTTAACAGTGGTAACAGTTCACGGATAATAAATTGCAGAGCCTTGCAGCAATAACACACTATGCATATAGAATGAACAGTAACAAGTGCGCCACGTGGGCGACCGTTAACTAGGCGTCCTGTGGCGCAGTAACCAAATGAACTAACTAGCTGACCAGGCCTGGCTCAGATATCTACAACTTAGTCTATAGGGGATGATGGTTTTCTTCACCGGCAGGTCTTTAACGGTGGTGCACATTAACAGAATACCATTTGTAATCCAATGGGAAGGTAGAGATGGAATAAACACTTGGCTATGTAAACTCTGAGTTCAGCTCCTTTGAGGTCCTCTAATGAGAGTATCAGAAACAACTTGTGGGCCACGGCAGTCTATAGGCCCATTAGCAACAACAGTATATGGTCTGGGCATACGCCCTCTCACCCATCCGGACGTGGTCCCAGTCCGGGTAACTTCCACCGACTGTGTCACACACACACACAGTGTCTCCAGCGATCGGGTCCCCGATCCGGTCAAGGCTGTAGACAAGCGAAGTCAGGTGCCACCCAGGCTCGCAGTGGGGTGGAAGGCTCTTTGGTGCTGCGCAAGGTCTCAGGCTTCAGGCCTTGCACTCCGACACATCCGCACAGGAGGATCAGTCACTGAAGTCTCGTGTCCCAAAGAGGCCGAGCTCAGCCGTGCCTCCTCCTTATATAACCCCTCCCATGAGTCTCTGCGTTGAACACTGCCGAATGGGGTTTTGGGTAATGTAGTCTCTCTGCATTAAAGGGGAACACCCCGCTACACGTACTTTTGGTAAATACTTTTCATACCAGAGGCAAAATTATATGCAACATTTTTAACAGGGCCGTGGATATGAAAAAAAATCCTGGGGGCAGGTTCAGGTCTTTTAAACTCAAAGGCATCATTTACTCTTTTATGTTGGGGGAGGTACGGTAAAAACATGTGACAGCAGAGTGGGGTCATGAGGCATTGCAATTAGAGTTGAGCGGACACCTGGATGTTCGGGTTCGACGGGTTCGGCCGAACTTCGGAAAAAAGTTCGGGTTCGGGACCGAACTTTAACCCGAACCCGAACCCCATTGAAGTCAATGGGGACCCGGACTTCTGAGGACTAAAAAGGCTCTAAAAAAGTAATGGAAAGGGCTAGAGGGCTGCAAATGGCAGCAAAATGTTGTTAAGAGCATGGCAAGTGCGGATAGGGAAATAACTTAAAATAACATAAAAAAAATAAAAAAATATGCTGGAGGCCCCCTTTTCAGCAGAAGAGGTACGGGAAGTCATTAAGAACCTCAGAAACTCAACGGCACGATGCCACACATATGGTGGGAATGCCCCAGAATACGCCCTTTCTGGAATAAATTATTCAATTTAATGGATAAGCTAGTGGGAAAATAAAATACTTTGAAATAAAAATGTAGTGGGGTGCTAAATTTAAGGGAAGTGTTTGAGTGGTAAATAGGCTCAAACACCCTAATTCTGTAGGATTCATGGACCATTTTGTCCTTGGGGGACAGTATTGGTGTGCAGTTCCCTGCGGTCTACAGGTGGCGCTGCCATGGTAGGCTAGGGTTGAACCGCGATACAGTGCTGTGCCTTTTGTGTCCCCTCTTGGCAGTAGTACAGCGGGGCGGTGAACCTGCTGTGCATGCCGGGAGAGCATATAAAAGGGGCAGACCTTTGACCTGGGGGCTGATGTCCAGTGGGGTCCGCGCCCAGGTGCCTTCGGCCTGGGTGCATGTGTTCCTGTTCCATCTCGGGCACCTTTAGCCCGGGGTGAGGTACTATCCTGGAGTTCCTGCTGCCCTGGGTATGGAGGCCTAGGGGCGGGAGTAAAGCCTGGAGTCCAGAGCCTTCGTCTGGAGTCCGCTAAGGGTCGAGGAGTCTTAGGGTGCCGCCTCGTGTAGGGGACCCTGTTCCAGGGAAGGGAGGATCATTCTGATGGACCGATGCGGGAGTCACGGTGAAGGAAGGGTCTGTTGACTCCCTGGAGAGATGTCTTCCCCTTGATATCGGCTAGGTACGTAGAAGGAGAAGCTCAAGGTCATCTTGAGTGTATCAGAGGCCTTATTCACCCGGCCCGTGGCAGGGGCCTTATACACCCTGGTCTGTGGCAGAGACCAAAGTTCTCCAGGTCCGTGGCAGGGGCCTTGTACACCCGGTCTGTGGCAGAGACCAACCTCAAGGTCTGTGGCAGAGACCGTGCACCTAAAACTGTTTGAGAAACCTAAGCAGTGAAGTGAATGTGCTACGTTTGTGCCTGGACCTCCTCCACACCTTAAGCTGTCCTGTTTCTTTGCTCTAACCTTTTCTATCCGTGTAGAGTTTATTTTGCCATGAGAGAATAAGAGTTGTAGTTTCAGCTGGTGTGGACATTGACTTTACTGGGAATTAAAGGACTTGCCTCTACCTACAGTAGAGGTGAGAATCATCCTCTGGAGGAGTTTTGACTCCGGCTGTGGACACGGCCCGTCAAGTACACCGCTCAACCTCTTTATATAGGAGGGTACGGGCTGGTAGTGCAGTGTACCTTTCTCCCTCCTGCGAGGAGCCAACAACATAAAGGCAGGTAAGGGGGAAAGGATCTGTGGGCTACAAAAAATAAAATAAAAATGATAATCTTGACCTAGGAGGACGAGGTCCATATGGAGTAGGAGGTTGAAGTGGCGGTGGATGTGGCTGTGTAGGTGGAAGCGGCGGTGGAGGAGGACGAGGTAGTCAACACTGGTTCAAAAATACAACAATGGCTGGGTAAGGCCGGTGATGTGTCGAATGTTGTTTTTTTAGTATAGCACAGTAGAAGAAAACTATTTAGAAATTGTTTATTTCACACACCTCCACATATGAATAACACACTGCAAAATATTTTTTGTGGCCCTAAATGGCGTTTTTTGGAAGACCACAATACACCCACAGTACGTAACCGCTGAATCGCACAGCTATAGAACTGCAGAAAATGCTATTCAAAAAAAATGTTTTTTTTTTTAGTATAGCACAGTAGAAGAAAACTATATATAAATTGTTTATTTCACACACCTCCACATATGTATAACACACTGCAAAATATTTTTTGTGGCCCTAAATGGCGTTTTTTGGAAGACCACAATACACCCACAGTACGTAACCGCTGAATCGCACAGCTACAGAACTGCAGAAAATGCTATTCAAAAAAAATGTTTTTTTTTTTAGTATAGCACAGTAGAAGAAAACTATATATAAATTGTTTATTTCACACACCTCCACATATGTATAACACACTGCAAAATATTTTTTGTGGCCCTAAATGGCTCTCTTTGCAAGCGTACATTAAAGTGCAAATTTTTTTTTGGTCTTTTGGAAAAGAGCATAATAAAGTGCCTTTTTTTTTTGTCCTAAATGGATCTTTTTCCAAGAGCAGAATACACCCACAGTATGGAAACGGTGTATCTCTCAACGTAATATATGCAGTGCTGGTGCACTGAGCTTGCAGATAAAAGGTAGATTTTCTCTGACACTGGGCTCATAGCAGTGTAAAAAGACTGCACTGCAACACAAACAGGTAAACCTATGCAGATCGCTGAGTTATATCTCTGTATCTGGACTCCTATTCCTATATAATATATCTCTCTCCCTAAAAGCAAAAAACAGGAACCTGGCCCTACACTACACTGTCTCTATCTTTTCCCTCAGATTCCAGAATCAGGACTAACTCATGTATTTTTCTATCTCTCCCTAAAAGCAGCAGCAGCAGACTAGATCCTCTCTAGTGATGAGCCGAACACCCCCGGGTTCGGTTCGCACCAGAACCCGCGAACGGACCGAAAGTTCGAACGAACATTAGAACCCTATTAAATACAATGGATGCGAACGTTCGAATTCTAAAGTGCTAATTATAACAACTATTATGCATGTTATTGTCCTAAAAAGGGTTTGGGAACCCGGGTTCTGCACCAGGGGACATGTATCAATGCAAAAAGAAGTTTTAAAAACGGTCGTTTTTCGGGAGCAGTCATTTTAATGATGCATAAAGTGAAAAAAAAAAAGCCAAATATTCCTTTAAATATCGTACCTGGGGGGTGTCTAAAGTATGCCTGTGAAGTGCCACGTGTTTCCCGTGTTTAGAACTGTCCCTGCACAAAATGACACTTCTAAAGAAAAAAAAAGCCATTTAAAACTGCTTGCGGCTTTAATGTAATGTCTGGTCCCGGTAATATGGATGAAATTCTTTAAGAAAAATGGCATAGCTACCCCATGACCCCCCCCTACCCCAGCCCATTACCAGCCCCTTTGGGTCTTGTATGGATATTAAGGGGAACCCCGCACATAAAATAAAAAAGGCCCTATATACTCTGAACAGCCCTATACAGGCGGTGCATACAAGACAGGGACTGTAGGTTTGTTCTTATGTAGAGTCTGTTTGTAATTTTGAACAGGTACATTGTTGAAGTGTAGCTCCAGACCAAAAATCTATTTTTAAACTTTTTGGAAAACATAGGTAAGGGTTATCACCCCTGTAACATTTGTTTTGCTGTCTGTGCCCCTGTTCAGAACATTTCACCTCACTTTCCGTCCCAATGACAACTGTTTTTGAAATGTGGTGTTTTTCTTGAAACAAGGATTGCTGATAAAGCATCAGTACAGAGGAGACACCTTTCTCCCATATTTATTCTTACAGGAGAGAATTTTCCTTCCTAGTGGTAGATTTCCTCTCACTTCCTGTTGTCTTCTTGCGTTTGCAAGTAGGAGTCGTTTGTAAGTTGGATGTTTGAAAGTAGGGACCTGCCGTATATACTCTGCAGAAATAGGCCCCTTAGTTGTTGGTGTTGGCACAACACTGTAAGCACTCACAGTTACTCTTGGTTGGTGCTGGAACGCCCTGCTGTCAACTATTATATCAGGAATTTTAATTACATATAATTGTTGAACAGTGGTAGTAAAAATTGGGCCTTTGATGGTGGTGCTGGTGCCACAACACTGTAAGCCCTGACAGTTACTCTTGGTGGGTGCAGCAATGGGCCCTGCTGTGAATTATTAGATCAAGAATTGTAATTACATGCCCCTGTTGAACAGGGGCTGAAAAATTGGGCCTTAGGCACTGGTGGCACAACACTGCAACCCCTCACAGCAACTGTACTTGGAGCACAGCAATGAGCCCTGTTGCAAAGTATTGCTTCAAAAATTGTAATGACACGCCCCTGTTAAACAGGGGCTGAAAAATTGGGCCTTAGGCACTGGTGGCACAACACTGCAACTCCTCACAGATACTGTACTTGGAGCACACCAATGAGCCCTGTTGCAAAGTATTGCTTCAAAAATTGTAATGACACGCCCCTGTTAAACAGGGGCTGAAAAATTGGGCCTTAGGCACTGGTGGCACAACACTGCAACTCCTCACAGATACTGTACTTGGAGCACAGCAATGAGCCCTGTTGCAAAGTATTGCTTCAAAAATTGTAATTACACGCCCCTGTTAAACAGGGGCTGAAAAATTGGGCGTTAGGCACTGGTGGCACAACACTGCAACTCCTCACAGATACTGTACTTGGAGCACAGCAATGAGCCCTGTTGCAAAGTATTGCTTCAAAAATTGTAATTACACGCCCCTGTTAAACAGGGGCTGAAAAATTGGGCGTTAGGCACTGGTGGCGGCACCCATAAACAAAAATGATCTTACAAGCTATCATCATCAATCGTATCATTGAGGACTCGGAGGAGGAGGATAGCCAGTCAACATAACAGCACAGGCACTCAGCATCAGCATCAGTCTTGAAGGGATGTGACATGTTAAAATCAATTAGTCTGTTATATCAGCATCAGGTGTGTGGTAGCTGGTGGTGATCCAAGACTGGTTCATCTTGATGAAAGTCAGTCGATCAACCGAGTCGGTGGACAGGCGCACCCTGTGATCCGTGACAAATCCTCCAGCAGCACTGAATGTGCGTTCCGAAAGAACGCTGGATGCAGGACAGGCCAGTAGCTCAATTGCATACTGTGCAAGCTCTGGCCAGTGATCCATCCTCAAGACCCAGTAAGCCAGAGGATTTTCGGTGGGGAAGGTGTCCAAGTCTGACCTTGCCCCTAGATATTCCTGCACCATGTTTATCAGACGCTGGCGATGGTTGCTGGAACCGATCATACTTTGGGGCTGCGGACTAAAGAATTGTCTGAACGCATCGGTCAGACGGCCACCTTCCCCACCGCTCCTTCTTTGACTGGCCGAAGCCTCAGCAACTCGTTGTCCAGGACCAGGAGTTTGCAACCTCCCAGTCTCTGGGAACGCGTTGCACAGACCTTTCTGCAAGGCCTCCCGGAGTTGTCTCATCCTCTGCTCCCTCTGCGACGGTAACATAAGGTCCGCAACCTTACCCTTGTACCGTGGATCAAGGAGAGTGGCCAGCCAGTAATGGTCCCTCTCCTTGATCCGAAGAATACGAGGATCCTTCCGCAGACTTTGCAGGATCAGGGAGGCCATGCAGCGTAGGTTTGCTGAGGCATTCGCTCCGGAGTCCTCTGGGTCACTAAGGACGACATGATCCGCAGCCACCTCCTCCCAGCCACGTACAAGTCCACTGGTTTCTTGGGACTGTAAATCATCCCTAAAAGACTGCTGCTGATGATGCTGAGTGCCAGCCTCCACCTCCATGCTGACACAATCCTCCTCCTCCTCCTCCTCCTCCTCCTCCTCCTCCTCTTCCTGTGCGATGGGTGGGACAGAAGGAACACTGTCTGGGTAAAGGGGGCCTTGAGAGGCAAGGAAGTCCTCCTCTTCCTGCCTCTGTTCTGCCTCAAGTGCCCTGTCCATTATTCCACGCAGCGTGTGCTCCAACAGGTGGACAAGAGGTACAGTGTCACTGATGCATGCACTGTCACTGCTCACCATCCTCGTGGCCTCCTCAAATGGTGCCAGGACAGTGCATGCATCCCTGATCATGCCCCACTGGCGTGGAGAAAAAAAACCAAGCTCCCCTGACCCTGTCCTGGTGCCGTAGTCGCACAGGTACTCATTGATGGCCCTCTGCTGCGTGTGCAGCCGCTGCAGCATGGCCAACGTTGAGTTCCACCTGGTGGGCATGTCACATATAAGGCGGTTCTTGGGCAGGTTCAACTCCTTTTGCAGCTCAGCCAGGCGAGCACTGGCATTATAAGATCTGCGGAAATGCACACAGACTTTCCTGGCCTGCCTCAGGACATCCTGTAAGCCCGGGTACCTGCCCAAGAAGCGCTGCACCACCAGGTTAAGGACGTGAGCCACACAGGGCACATGGGTCAGTTGTCCCTGTCGGAGGGCGGAGAGGAGGTTGGTGCCATTGTCGCAAACCACCATTCCTGGCTTAAGCTGGCGTGGCGTCAACCACCTCTCGGCCTGGCCCTGCAGAGCAGACAGGACCTCTGCCCCAGTGTGGCTTCTGTCCCCCAAACACACCAGCGCAAGCACGGCATGGCATCTTTTTGCCTGCGTACTTGCGTAGCCCCGTGAACGGCTACGGAGCACCGCTGGTTCATAGGACAAACCACAGGAAGAGGCCATGGAGGAAGAAGAAGAGGAGGGGGTGGAGGAGAGAGGTGTGTCACAACCAGTAGTAGCATTTTGGAGGCGTGGCGGTGGGACAACCTCCAACACTACTGCACCTTGTCCTGAATCCTTCCCAGCTGCCAAAAGAGTGACCCAATGGGCCGTGAAAGAAAGGTAACGTCCCTGTCCATGCCTGCTGGACCATGAGTCAGCGGTAATATGCACCTTACCGCTGACCGCCCTGTCCAGCGAGGCCAAGACATTGCCTTCCACATGCCGGTAGAGAGCCGGAATAGCCTTCCGTGAGAAAAAGTGGCATTTGGGAACCTGCCACTGAGGAACTGCACATTGCACAAACTCACGGAAGGGGGCCGAGTCTACCAACTGAAAAGGCAGCAGTTGAAGCGCTAGCAATTTAGCCAAGCTAGCATTCAACCGCTGGGCATGTGGATGGCTGGGGGTGAACTTCTTTCGACGGTCCAGCAGCTGGGGCAGGGAAATTTGCCTGCTAGAATCGGACGTCGGTGTACTGCTAGCAGAGTGGGCGCAAGTACTTGGCTGTGACACACCTAATTCTACACCTTCATTCCTCTCAGTGCATGTTTCAGAGAGGACTGAAGTTATAGTGGGGTTGGAGATCCCAGCTGATGCGGTGCAAGGAGAGGTCCGCTTTGTTCTTTGGTGTGGGTCTTTGAGGTAGGCTTGCCAACGAGCTGCATGGCAGGTCAACATATGTCTGGTCAGGCATGTGGTACCCAAGCGGCTGATGTTTTGGCCACGCGATATACGCTTGAGACATATGTTGCAAACAGCAGCTGTGCGATCTGATGCACTAGCCTCAAAAAAGGCCCACACCAAAGAACTTTTTGAATGACGGGCAGAGGCAGCGCCCTGCACAGGCGGAGCTCTGCGGTGTGATTCCGTCGGTGTACTGCCCTTACGCTGGCCACCAAAGGGCATCCTGCCTCGTTGGAGATGTGCCTCCTCCTCATCCTCCTCCTCCTCCTCTCTCCTATTAGGCACCCACGTGGAGTCAGTGACCTCATCATCCCCTCCCTCCTCATCACTGGAGCCAATCTGGCAGTATGCTGCAGCTGCTGGAACATGACTGCCAGATTGGTGTCCTTCTTGAGCATCCCCTCTGTCTGCTCTCACGCTACTGCCTTCCTCTAGCTGGGTTTCATCATCAGACCCTTCGAAACGCTGGGCATCCTCCTGGAGCATGTACCCAACACTGTGCTGAAACAGTTCGGGGGACTCCTCAGGAGGAGGACATGGTGGGTCTAGGGAAGGAGTGACTGATGATTTGTCTGACATTGATACCAGGGAAGACGACGCTTTGGCAGCTGCTTTTCCAGTACCCTGAGCCTGGGTGAGAGAGGATGAGGAGGAGGAGGAGGGCTTGGTCATCCACTCTACCAAGTCTTCGGCATGATGTGGCTCAACATGTCCAGCTGCCGAAAAGAAGGACAAGCGTGTCCCATGGCCATGTGCTGATGACAATGCACCGCGTCCACGACCAGCACTGTTGCCCCCAGACACAGAGCCTGCTTGCCCTCTTTTATTGCCTCCTGACTGTCTGCCTCTCCTTGTTTGCCTTCCAGACATTCTAATAGATGGCCTGCAGGGAGATGGGAAAAAAGCAATAAGGGCTACCTTCAGGTGTCCTTCTCTGTCCCTTGAAACAAGGACTTGCAGAGTGAAATAAACTGACACTCTCCCTACCTACAGTTTTCTGTCCCTAGAATAAATGTTTTTTTTAATCACAATATAGCACAAGGACAATTCAGTCACTGTCCTTCCAGGTCCCTGGAAACAAGGACTTGCAGAGTGAAATAAACTGACACTCTCCCTACCTACAGTTTTCTGTCCCTAGAATAAATGTTTTTTTTAATCACAATATAGCACAAGGACAATTCAGTCACTGTCCTTCCAGGTCCCTGGAAACAAGGACTTGCAGAGTGAAAGAAAAAAAACACTCTCCCTACCTACAGTTTTCTGTCCCTAGAAAAAATGTTTTTTTTAATCACAATATAACACAAGGACAATTCACTCACTGTCCTTCCAGGTCCCTGGAAACAAGGACTTGCAGAGTGAAATAAACTGACACTCTCCCTACCTACAGTTTTCTGTCCCTAGAATAAATGTTTTTTTTAAGCACAATATAGCACAAGGACAATTCACTCACTGTCCTTACAGGTCCCTGGAAACAAGGACTTGCAGAGTGAAAGAAAAAAAACACTCTCCCTACCTACAGTTTTCTGTCCCTAGAATAAATGTTTTTTTTAATCACAATATAGCACAAGGACAATTCAGTCACTGTCCTTCCAGGTCCCTGGAAACAAGGACTTGCAGAGTGAAAGAAAAAAAACACTCTCCCTACCTACAGTTTTCTGTCCCTAGAAAAAATGTTTTTTTTAATCACAATATAACACAAGGACAATTCACTCACTGTCCTTCCAGGTCCCTGGAAACAAGGACTTGCAGAGTGAAATAAACTGACACTCTCCCTACCTACAGTTTTCTGTCCCTAGAATAAATGTTTTTTTTAATCACAATATAGCACAAGGACAATTCAGTCACTGTCCTTCCAGGTCCCTGGAAACAAGGACTTGCAGAGTGAAATAAACTGACACTCTCCCTACCTACAGTTTTCTGTCCCTAGAATAAATGTTTTTTTTAAGCACAATATAGCACAAGGACAATTCACTCACTGTCCTTACAGGTCCCTGGAAACAAGGACTTGCAGAGTGAAAGAAAAAAAACACTCTCCCTACCTACAGTTTTCTGTCCCTAGAAAAAAAGTTTTTTTTAATCACAATATAACACAAGGACAATTCACTCACTGTCCTTCCAGGTCCCTGGAAACAAGGACTTGCAGAGTGAAATAAACTGACACTCTCCCTACCTACAGTTTTCTGTCCCTAGAATAAATGTTTTTTTTAATCACAATATAGCACAAGGACAATTCAGTCACTGTCCTTCCAGGTCCCTGGAAACAAGGACTTGCAGAGTGAAATAAACTGACACTCTCCCTACCTACAGTTTTCTGTCCCTAGAATAAATGTTTTTTTTAATCACAATATAGCACAAGGACAATTCAGTCACTGTCCTTCCAGGTCCCTGGAAACAAGGACTTGCAGAGTGAAATAAACTGACACTCTCCCTACCTACAGTTTTCTGTCCCTAGAATAAATGTTTTTTTTAATCACAATATAGCACAAGGACAATTCACTCACTGTCCTTACAGGTCCCTGGAAACAAGGACTTGCAGAGTGAAATAAACTGACACTCTCCCTACCTACAGTTTTCTGTCCCTAGAATAAATGTTTTTTTTAAGCACAATATAGCACAAGGAGAATTCACTCACTGTCCTTCCAGGTCCCTGGAAACAAGGACTTGCAGAGTGAAAGAAAAAAAACACTCTCCCTACCTACAGTTTTCTGTCCCTAGAAAAAATGTTTTTTTTAATCACAATATAACACAAGGACAATTCACTCACTGTCCTTCCAGGTCCCTGGAAACAAGGACTTGCAGAGTGAAATAAACTGACACTCTCCCTACCTACAGTTTTCTGTCCCTAGAATAAATGTTTTTTTTAATCACAATATAGCACAAGGACAATTCAGTCACTGTCCTTCCAGGTCCCTGGAAACAAGGACTTGCAGAGTGAAATAAACTGACACTCTCCCTACCTACAGTTTTCTGTCCCTAGAATAAATGTTTTTTTTAATCACAATATAGCACAAGGACAATTCAGTCACTGTCCTTCCAGGTCCCTGGAAACAAGGACTTGCAGAGTGAAATAAACTGACACTCTCCCTACCTACAGTTTTCTGTCCCTAGAATAAATGTTTTTTTTAATCACAATATAGCACAAGGACAATTCACTCACTGTCCTTACAGGTCCCTGGAAACAAGGACTTGCAGAGTGAAATAAACTGACACTCTCCCTACCTACAGTTTTCTGTCCCTAGAATAAATGTTTTTTTTAATCACAATATAGCACAAGGACAATTCAGTCACTGTCCTTCCAGGTCCCTGGAAACAAGGACTTGCAGAGTGAAATAAACTGACACTCTCCCTACCTACAGTTTTCTGTCCCTAGAATAAATGTTTTTTTTAAGCACAATATAGCACAAGGACAATTCACTCACTGTCCTTACAGGTCCCTGGAAACAAGGACTTGCAGAGTGAAAGAAACTGACACTCTCCCTACCTACAGTTTTCTGTCCCTAGAATAAATGTTTTTTTAAGCACAATATAGCACAAGGACAATTCACTCACTGTCCTTCCAGGTCCCTGGAAACAAGGACTTGCAGAGTGAAAGAAACTGACACTGTCCCTACCTACAGTTTTCTGTCCCTAGAATAAATGTTTTTTTTAAGCACACTATAGCACAAGCACAAAACACACTGACACTCTCCCTACCTATCCTTCTCTTTCCCTAAACTAAAGGAATCCAGGTTAAGCAAGAAAGAAATAACAGTCACTGTCCCTGCCTATGCTGCTCTATCCCTGCTCCGGAACACACTACACTAGGCCGCCGTGCTGGCGGCCTTTTATAGTGTGGGGCGTGTACTAAACACCCTCAGCAATAATTGGCCACAGGCATCCTGCCTGTGGCCAATCATTGCTCTCCTCGCTGCCGGCGCTGTGATTGGCCAAGCATGCGGGGTCACAGTGCATGCTTGGCCAATCACAGCGCCTGGATGACACTGCGATGGCGTAGTGCATTGTGGGCCGTTCGCGTCACTCGAATTTGGCGCGAACGGCCCAAATCGTTCGATCTTCGTCGAACGATCGAACAGCCGATGTTCGAGTCGAACGTATGTTCGACTCGAACACGAAGCTCATCCCTAATCCTCTCCCTATCTATTCTGAAGCAGAGTGACGTGTGTGCTGTGTGCCTCTAGCTTATATAAAAGCTGGGTCACATGTTGCACTGACCAATCACAGCTATGCCATTAGTAGGCATGGCTATGATGGCCTCTAAGGGCACACCAGCTAATCAAAAGGTGATTGGCTGGCCCCTGAAGCATTTCTAAATGCGTAATTAGATTGCCGAACCCGAACCCGAACCCGGACTTTTGCGCAAAGTTCGGGTTCGGGAAAAAGCTAAAGTTCGGTACGGACCCGAACTTTACAGTTCGGGTTCGCTCAACACTAATTGCAATGCAGCGCAGCAAAAATTATCCCCATTCAACTGAACAGAACGCAATTCACGTAGTTGTGGCACAGTAGTGTACTCATTAGTACAGCAAGCTCCTCCTAAGCTCCCTAGTTTTTTTCGTTCAGCCTGCTGGGTTGAACTAAAAACAAACTCACCATGTTAACCAGGATTTAGATCTCATTCATATGTTCTAAATGGCCATGAAATGGCAAATATACCATCAATACCTACAGCCAGGATCCCAGATGTTCCAATTTTTGTCAGCTGCTCAGTCTGTTCACCTGAGTGATGGGCTAAAAAGAGCCACTGCTGTTAACATGTATCTGGACATCCAGTGGTCCCCATGTTTAAGCTCCGGGGGGCAAAGCAAAGCAAAACACATTGGGGTGTGGCCTGGCGGGAACCCGGGCTGAGGTAGTCTCTCCCATCACTACTACATTATCATAAGATTACGTGGATGTGCGGCACCAGGGATGTTTTTTTCTCTCTTCCCTTCAGTGACTACAGGAGCTGGGATGAGCGCATCCCTCGCCGTCACTCCTGCAGCACATTCGGTATCACCTACATTACTCCCCACATCGATTGAGCCTGAGCGACACACCAACAAACCGTGGGTCACAGTGGTAACCTGCTGTTAGGGACACATTTCTGACCCTGAATGCAGAGATTTTATCCAAGCGTAAAAATGTATCCCTACCTGCAGGGTATATGAATGAGACCCAAGACTGGATTTTAGCTAACCTTACTGTGCAAGTTGAGCAGGTGCAAGGGGCAACATATTGTGGTAGGCAATAAATTCAGTGATTTATTTAAACCTTAAGAAACCTTAAGAAACCTGAGAAATTTTATGAAATGTTTTAAGAGATAAAAAAAAAAAACAATATATATATATATATATATATATATATATATATATATATATTATGTGACGGTATGCGAGGTGAGATACAGGATAATCGCTACATTTCACCTCGCATTCGGCCCATTGTAAGGGACTGAACCAGAATCCGGCCCAGGTTTTTCCAGCCTCTGTAGTTCCGGTCCGGATATTCAGGTTCACTGGAATCCATAGGCAGCTGGGCTTTAAAGATCCAGGAAGAGAGCACAGCATGGCTCTGGCCTGAGACTCAGAAGGGAATCTGAGTAAGAGGAGCGCTGTAGATCTGGGCTGAAAGAAAAAGGTTTGCTTTACTTCACCTTGTGTTTTGTGGGTGACGGGGACCAGCCCCTCACCGTATAGAGAGCGGTTACTGTATAGTTTAGCGCCGGATGGCAAGGATTTGTTTTACTGTTTTGTTTATTTTGTATGACTATTGCAAACCACTTGTAAATAAAGCTGGCAATACGCCAGGTTTTAAATAAACTGCCTGTACGCTGACCTTCATTCTGTGAAAAGGTGATCCCCATGAGCTAATATCCCACACGTGGTGGATTCAGCGGGCATTTTCTGAAGATGGAGGAAATGTTAAAGGCCCTGCTACAGGCCATTGCAGCTCAGCGGGAAACCAACCGCCAAGTCGCAGCACAACAGGCAGCACAACAGCAGGCCGCTGCAGCACAACAAGCAGCCCAGCAGGAGATGAACCGCCAAGTCGCAGCACAAAGGGCAGCACAACAGGAGGCCACTGCAGCACAACAAGCAGCCCAGCAGGAGATGAACCGCCAAGTCGCAGAGGCCGCTGCAGCACAACAGGCGGCCCAGCAGGAGATGAACCGTCAGTTTGCAGAGGCTCTGATGGAACTGAAAAAGGGGTCCGCACCTCATGTGCCAGTGGAAGCCAAGATGATACGTGCATCCTACCACTTACAGAAAATGACATCTGCTGATGATATCGAGGCATACCTGGCGACTTTTGAGAGAGTTGCTGTCCGCGAAGGATGGCCAAAAGAACAGTGGGCGGGTCTGTTGTCCCCATTTTTAACAGGAGAACCCCAAAAAGCCTATTTTGACCTAGAACCCGATAAGGCCCAGGACTATGAGACTCTAAAGACGGAGATACTCGCACGCTTGGGTGTCACCATGGCAATCCGGGCCCAGCGGGTGCATCAGTGGTCCTTCTCCAGCAACAAGCCACCCCGTTCGCAAATTTTTGATCTGGTCCACCTCACCAAGAAGTGGTTGCAGCCAGAGGCCTTGACAGGCCCGCAGATCGTAGAGCGTGTGGTAATGGACCGGTATCTGCGTGCACTCCCTACTGCTCTGAGGAAGTGGGTCGGACATGGCGACCCCAAAACTGCAGCCCAACTGGTCGACCTAGTGGAGAGGTACAGTGCTACTGAGGACTTGGTGAATCCATCTACGCCCCACTTCGGTGTGTCTAGGGGTGCAAGATCTCCCGGCGGTTTTGGTAAGACTGTTCCGGGGTCCAAGAGCTTGGGGAGATTTGATGAGACTGTGGTTCCTAGACCTGGAGACTGGCCAAAGCAGCCAGGAAGGTCTTTGGGACCGATGAGAGGACTGGGGGTTGAGCATATAAGATGTTTCCGTTGCCATGCATTAGGGCATATTGCTGCGAACTGTCCTATAAATGATGAACCTATGCAATGTGATTATGCTCATATGAAAAGACGCATTTCTTTATTTGCACAGGTCGCATGTACTGCATCATGTCAGAGTCGTATTGAAAGACAGATGTGTGTTATTTCAGTGGATGGAAAGCCCCTGACAGCCCTGCTAGACTCTGGTAGTCTGGTGACCCTAGTCAGGAGTGATTGTGTGAACCCCACAAAACTACACCCCAGTACTATTGGGGTAATTTGCATCCATGGGGACACTCGAGACTATCAGACAGTGGTGGTTGAGGTTGATACCCCCAGGGGCAGTGTAACACATTCAGTGGGGGTGGTACCTTCACTGCTTCATGAAGCTTTAGTGGGAAGAGATTTTCCCCATTTCTGGAATTTATGGGAGAGCAAAGGGAGGCTGGTAGATAGAGCTCCCCCTGCTGGAGAAGCACGGGAACTCTCACCAGACCCTTTTTGCCAAAGGGAAGGGGATGCTGTTGGTGGGATCAAGGAAGCCAGAGACCCTCTTCCTTTCCCTGTCATGGTTGGGGAGCCGGAGGACCTGGAAGCTAGCTCCCAGCCTGAGGGTAACGAACAGGAGAACCCCTCTGACCCTGACATTGAGAGTAGCCAAGATGTGGTACCCGATTTAGAGGTCAGGAGAGAGGATTTCTGTACAGAGCAATTACGAGAGGCCACCCTCATGAGAGCCAGGGAAAACGTTAAGATGTTGGATGGGGAACCGGTGGATCCTAACTGGGTGGTGTCTTTCCCTTACATGGCAATTAAAAACAATTTATTGTATTGAGTGATAAAACATGGAGAGGACGAGGTAGAACAGCTACTAGTCCCCAAACCCTTCCGCAGGGTGGTGCTAGACCTGGCCCATGGTCATGTAATGGGGGGGCATCTCGGTGTTGAAAAAACCAGGAAGAGAATCGCTCAGAGATTTTTCTGGCCCGGATTGCATGCAGATGTCAAGGAGTACTGCGAATCGTGCCCCGAGTGCCAAATGTCGGCACCGTCTCCCCATTTTCGCAGCCCCCTCGTTCCCCTTTGAGAGGATTGGCATGGACCTGGTGGGGCCGGTTGTGAAATCTGCCCGCGGTCACCAGCATATTCTGGTGATCCTAGACTATGCGACTCGCTATCCTGAGGCCATACCCTTGCGCAATACCTCTGCTAAGGCTATTGCCAAGGAATTGGTCCATGTCTTTAGTCGACTGGGGATCCCAAAAGAGATCTTAACCGACCAGGGCACCCCCTTTATGTCCAAGGTTACCAAGGAGCTTTGTAAGTTATACAAAATCTCCCATCTCCATACCTCTGTCTACCACCCCCACACGGATGGTCTGGTCGAAAGATTTAATAAAGCTTTGAAAAGTATGCTGAAAAAGGTGGTCGACAAAGATGGGAGAAACTGGGATTTTTTGCTGCCATATCTCATGTTTGCAATACGTGAGGTTCCGCAGGCGTCCACAGGCTATTCCCCCTTTGAACTCTTGTATGGTAGGCATTAGACATGTGCATTCGTTTTCGTCCGAATGCATTTTCGTCCGAATTTCAGCTATTTTCGTTATCGTTTTAACAAACGAAAACGAAAGCACAGAATCCGAAAACCGAAAGATCCGACATAAACAAATGCTTTATTTTCGTTTTCGTTGCTACAACAGTTCGATATAGATAGGAGATTCGACGTGACGCTGACAATAACAATCTGTGTCTATCGAACCTGTGGTCGAATGTGCCTAACCTTAACTCTATTAGTCCAAGATTATTCTACATAGGAGAGAAAAGATTCGACATTATAGAGAGAAAAGATTCGACATAGGAGAGAAAGATTCGACATAGGAGAGAAAAGATTTGACATAGGAGAGAAAAGATTTGACATAGGAGAGAAAAGATTCGACATAGGAGAGAAAAGATTCGACATTATAGAGAGAAAAGATTTGACATAGGAGAGAAAAGATTTGACATAGGAGAGAAAAGATTCGACATAGGAGAGAAAAGATTTGACATAGGAGAGAAAAGATTTGACATTATAGAGAGAAAAGATTCGACATAGGAGAGAAAAGATTTGACATAGGAGAGAAAAGATTCGACATTATAGAGAGAAAAGATTCGACATAGGAGAGAAAAGATTTGACATTATAGAGAGAAAAGATTCGACATAGGAGAGAAAAGATTTGACATAGGAGAGAAAAGATTCGACATTATAGAGAGAAAAGATTCGACATAGGAGAGAAAAGATTCGACATAGGAGAGAAAATATTCGACATAGGAGAGAAAAGATTCGACATAGGAGAGAAAAGATTTGTTATTATAGAGAGAAAAGATTCGACATAGAGAGAAAAGATCACTGCTGGAATTGGCTAGGGGAAGTAAAATAAAAATACAGTTGATGATGAATGTTATTGGCTGATTGTAACCAAAGAGGAGGAGCAGTAAAATAGCTAGAATGACGAAGATTCGACAAAGCATCGAAAGTTAGAAGATTCGACGGTGCAGCAAAACTGTACGACGCTGCAATCGTACATTTCCGGTCAAATGCATCCGCCCATAGGCTATAGAAGAATTCTAATGTTGGTTGACTAGTAATAGTAATGAATAAATATAATTATTACTAGTCATACAACATTAGAATTCTTCTATAGCTTGTGGGCGGAACATTCGACCGGAAATGTATGATTGCAGCGTCGTACAGTTTCACTGCTCCGTCGAATCTTATTTGAACATTCGACAGACACCATAAGCCTTCAATGACAGATTCGACCTTAATTAATTCAGATTTTCGGACGAATGCAATTTCTAACGAAAAACGAAATAAATAAAAACAAATTTCGGGAGTAACTAAATAAATTTATTTTTCGGACAAAAACGAAATTCCGAAACGAAATATTTCAGTGTGCACATGTCTAGTAGGCATCCCAGGGGACTGCTAGATGTTGCCAAGGAAACATGGGAAGGTGAGGCAACCCCATACAAAAGCATCATAGAGCATGTCTCCTTGATGCAGGATCGAATCGCAGCTGTCCTGCCCCTGGTGCGAGAACATATGGAGCGGGCCCAGGAGGCTCAAAGGAGGGTCTATGACCGAAGTGCCAGGGTCCGTACTTTCAGCCCTGGGGACAGAGTGTTGGTATTGGTTCCCACGGTGGAAAGTACGTTTTTAGCCAAGTGGCAGGGTCCCTTCGAGGTTGTCGAAAGGGTGGGGGAGGTAAACTACAAAGTCTACCAGCCAGGGAAAAGGAAACCACACCAAATTTACCATGTGAATCTCTTAAAATCCTGGAAGGACCGAGAGACTTTACTGGCCACGTCCCCGCCTCCAACCGACCGGGTACCCGTGACACCTGACGTTCCCATCACGGATACCCTGTCCGTGGCACAACAAAGTGACGTTAGGGTGTTTGTGCATAAAAATAGAGACTTTTTCTCCCCCTTACCCGGACTGACCAACGTGATCCAACATGACATAGTGACGGAACCAGGGGTTCGGGTAAATGTGAAGCCGTATAGAATCCCAGAGGCCAGGCGTGAGGCGGTCGCGAAAGAAATTAAAAACATGTTGGAGTTGGATGTGATAGAGTCCCACAGTGAGTGGTCGAGCCCCATAGTGCTGGTCCCAAAACCTGATGGCACTATCAGGTTTTGTAATGACTTTCGAAAAACTTAACAGTGTATCCAAGTTCGATGCATACCCGATGCCCCGGGTCGACGAACTTGTGGACAGGTTGGGACAGGCTCGCTATATAACGACCCTAGACCTGACAAAAGGCTATTGGCAAATACCGCTATCTGAATCGGCCAAGGAGAAGACTGCCTTTTCCACTCCTGAGGGCTCGTTTCAGTACAAGCGGATGCCTTTTGGTCTGCATGGGGCCCCTGCATCATTCCAACGAATGATGGACAAAACTTTGAGACCACATCGCCCGTATGCGGCTGCTTATTTGGACGATGTGGTCATCCACAGCCCAGATTGGGAATCGCACCTGCCCCGGGTACAGGCGGTGGTAGATTCCCTTAGAGAAGCAGGCCTCACGGCTAACCCAAAGAAGTGTGCCATAGGCCTGGAGGAGGCCAAGTACCTGGGCTATGTTATTGGCCGGGGACTTGTCAAGCCTCAGACCAATAAAATTGAGGCAATTCAAAAGTGGCCCCAACCCGTAAACAAGAAACAAGTTCGGGCCTTCCTAGGCATTACGGGGTATTACAGATGGTTTATACCTGACTTTGCCACTATTGCCGTCCCTCTGACTGACCTGACGAAGGGCAGAGTGTCGGTCATGGTCAAATGGAACACTGAGGCCGAGAAGGCGTTTCAAAAATTAAAACAGGCCCTTTGTGTACTACCGGTGCTGGTGACCCCGGACTTCACAAAGGAGTTTGTCGTACAGACAGACGCCTCTGAGGTGGGCCTAGGGGCTGTACTGTCACAGGTCAGGAATGGTGAGGAGCACCCGGTTGTATACCAAAGCCGGAAGCTGAACAAGCACGAAAGGAACTATGCCATTGTTGAAAAGGAGTGTCTTGCCATTAAATGGGCCTTAGACTCCCTGAGGTATTATCTACTCGGGAGGTCGTTCAGGCTGGTCACTGACCATGCTCCCCTGAAGTGGATGTGTGACAACAGGGAGAAAAATGCCCGTGTGACAAGGTGGTTCCTGGCTTTACAGCCCTTTAAGTTCACGGTTGAGCACAGGCCGGGCAAACTCCAGGATAATGCTGATGCCCTCTCCCGCGTGCACTGTATGGCTGGGTCAAGTGCTCAGCCGCAGGGGCTTGAGCAGAGGGGGAGGATATGTGACGGTATGCGAGGTGAGATACAGGATAATCGCTACATTTCACCTCGCATTCGGTCCATTGTAAGGGACTGAACCAGAATCCGGCCCAGGTTTTTCCAGCCTCTGTAGTTGGCTGGGTTCCGGTCCGGATATTCAGGTTCACTGGAATCCATAGGCAGCTGGGCTTTAAAGATCCAGGAAGAGAGCACAGCATGGCTCTGGCCTGAGACTCAGAAGGGAATCTGAGTCAGAGGAGCGCTGTTGATCTGGGCTGAAAGAAAAAGGTTTGCTTTACTTCACCTTGTGTTTTGTGGGTGACGGGGACCAGCCCCTCACCGTATAGAGAGCGGTTACTGTATAGTTTAGCGCCGGACGGCAAGGATTTGTTTTACTGTTTTGTTTATTTTGTATGACTATTGCAAACCACTTGTAAATAAAGCTGGCAATGCGCCAGGTTTTAAAGAAACTGCCTGTACGCTGACCTTCATTCTGTGAAAAGGTGATCCCCACGAGCTAATCTCCCACAATATATATATATATATATATATATATATATATATATATATATTGTGCACTATGTAAAAAGTGTAGGAATACTGCGCTGTCTGCAAAAACTGAATGTGATAACTCAATATCTGTGCTGCAACTAAAAAATGTGAGACACACACAAATAACAATATTATAAGGAAATAAAGCTGCGCAACTACGTAAAAATTGTGAATAAAAATAACCGAAAATTATTAAGTGTGAAATCACAATGTGATATCACCTCAAAGGTGACGTGACTGAACAATATAACATGTAAATGTAACAATGAATGATATACTTTGAGCCTCTGGGTAATAAATGATGTTACACTCTATTCCTTGGTATTAACACAAGAGAATTCAATAGCAGTTCATAAATGGCATAAAGTCCCCAGAAAAAGAATAAAGTGTATAAGGGTTCAATCTCTTCAAAATTGAATTTGTGACTTCAAAACTGAAACACCATGGAAGAAGTGCTGATACGACAGAAAGGAATCCACCACCTTATCTTTCTCAGGCTGCTTACCAGAAATCCTGATCCCTGAGAGAGATCAGTCTGAGTAGATGGCTATTATCCCCGCCAGGGTCTCTAATTGGCTCTCTCTGTACTTATATTCCTCTAGGCTTCAGTCTGTAGTCCCCAGATATCTTAGACACATGTACCACCAAGGGTCATACCACAACCAAGCATCAATAGATGCTTGGTTGTGGTATGACCCTTGGTGGTACATGTGTCTAAGATATCTGGGGACTACAGACTGAAGCCTAGAGGAATATAAGTACAGAGAGAGCCAATTAGAGACCCTGGCGGGGATAATAGCCATCTACTCAGACTGATCTCTCTCAGGGATCAGGATTTCTGGTAAGCAGCCTGAGAAAGATAAGGTGGTGGATTCCTTTCTGTCGTATCAGCACTTCTTCCATGGTGTTTCAGTTTTGAAGTCACAAATTCAATTTTGAAGAGATTGAACCCTTATACACTTTATTCTTTTTCTGGGGACTTTATGCCATTTATGAACTGCTATTGAATTCTCTTGTGTTAATACCAAGGAATAGAGTGTAACATCATTTATTACCCAGAGGCTCAAAGTATATCATTCATTGTTACATTTACATGTTATATTGTTCAGTCACGTCACCTTTGAGGTGATATCACATTGTGATTTCACACTTAATAATTTTCGGTTATTTTTATTCACAATTTTTACGTAGTTGCGCAGCTTTATTTCCTTATAATATATTGTGCACTGCCTAGCACAGGATGGTTGCACCTGGTTAATATGGTTGGCTTTTATTCAGTCTTAAACTGTACTAAACCCAGCTTTTGAACTTGTACCTACAAGTAAGCCTATAATAAAGCTTACCTGTAGGTACAGTGAATATCTCCTAAATATGTGGTGTTTAGGAGATATTCACATGAAAAGCAGCTGGGGGTGCATTTGCTCTGAAGGGACGGCATACCGCTTGGTTGTACTTCTCCTGGGGCGGAGTGCAGTTCGTTCTGCACTTTTGTGACCCATTTTAAGCCGACAGCCAGCTATTGACCGCTGTCAGCTGACATCGCTCAGCAGGTCCAGGCTGTGGAAAAATCCTAACTTTAAAGTCAGGATTCACCCAGATTCCTGGACCTGGAGCTCGCTCAGCCTCTCAGCGAACCACTGAGACCCTGAGCCAAACGCTGAGACCCTCCACAGCCTGGCATTCCAGTGAGTGTGGGATGGGGGGGAGACAGGTACTGACAGTCACCACTCTTTGCTCACTGAAGGCTGAGAACGTAGTGATCAGCGGTCTTTGATCGCTCTGTTGTTGGTCTTAGAAACAGCTGGGGACAGATGCAACTGTAGCGCACCCACCCCAGACTTTACCTGCTTTTTCTCTTCTTGGCTCCTCCACAGGAAAGACTGAGGCACACCGCACCACAAGCCTGTACCCTCCTGGATGGGGAGGTTGAGCGGTGTTAGTTTCTCGGGCCTGCCTGCAGCCAGTGTTTGAAAACCTCCCGAGCTGATCTCGCTTCTGCGGTAGCCAGAAACAAGTCCTTTAGTTCTCCCAGTAAAGCGACTGTCCACACCAACTGAGAGTCCAACTCAATATTTATTTATGAGAACGATAAACAGTCTCTGTGAAAGCAGACAGGTTGGACGAGAACAGTTCAGATAAGGTGGGAAGAGGTCCAGGCATAAACTCAGCGTTGATTAGGGGAGCACTGTTTTGATTAGCACAAACAGCTTGGTAGACAGTCACTGCCACTGACTTGATGAATAGTTATAGTCACTGCCACTGACTTGATGAATAGTTGTAGTCACTGCCACTGACCTGGTGTGCGTAGAGTCACTGCCACTATGACCTACAGAACATGCACTTTTCCTTCCTTGAATAGTTAGGCCTCTGTAGGGAGAAACCATCCGGAGAGTTACCAGAGGCCCCTTCTGTCACCACGACTCTGCGCTGGGTCTTCAGAAAGGGTCACCTCCCTGGCCTCCTCCTCCTGGATACGGGTCCCCTCGCAAGGCGGATCCCTGGGAGCCCTCGATCCCTCGCGGAACACAGCCGAAGGTCGCTGGGTCCCTGGCCTTCTCAAAAGTACCTCACCCCCAGACCTAAGGTGTTTGGGGATGGAACAGCAGTAGGAGCACCCGGAGACCATCCTCACCCACACCCAGGCCAAGGGCACCTGGGTGTCACGAACAGCAGCCCCCAGGCTGAAGGTGCCTGGGGCTCGGACCTCGACCGGAAGATGTCTGCCCCTTTTATACCCTCTCCCGCCCCGCCGTACCACTGCCACGAGGGGACACAAAAAGGCACAGCCCTCCAATGGTGGTTCAACCACGGCATATGGCGACCGCGCCACCTATAGGCCGCAGGGATCTAGACACCATTGATATCCTCCACGACAAAAATGGTCCACAACCCTAACAATTAGCGTACCTGAGCCTTGTTACCACTCAGATGCTTCCCCTAAATGTAACCACCCGCTACACAACATTGGATCAATGCTCCATCCACCTAGGTAAGTATAATTTAAAAAAAAAACATCTCTTTTAAAGGAAAAAAAAATCCCCCTCTCCCTTCTAAGAAGCCTCCCTCCCCAAGCAAAGATTTCCACTATAAAATATCTCCCTCCCTCAAATATCCCCCCAAAAATTAAATCCCCCTGTCTCTAAACCGACACCCCAAAGCAAAATTATCTACCTCAGTCAACACCCTTTCCGCCAGCAAAGATTCCTAATTATGAAGAAAATCTCCCTTCATCCAATCAAAATCCCCTCCCAGAAGCAAATCCCTGCCATTAACCCCCCCTGTAAACTTCTCTATAAGAAACTACCCCCTCCTCCAAAAGCAAACCCACCACCCTTTCCTTAACCCCCCACCAAAAGAAACTCCTCCAGGCTGGAATTCTCACTTCCTCCTTCCTAAAACAGAAAATTGATGCCTCCCCACTTACCAGACCTCAGATTCAGCAGGAAAACTTCTGCATCCCCAGTCTCCCTTCGGCTGTGTCATATGATACCTTGAGGAGGATCCTAGGAGTTCCCTCAACCGTGCACTGTCAATTGCCAGCATCTGAGACCTTGCAGTAATTTCATGCTTTTCAGGGGGACCCCTTATTAAACTGAGGGGATTGGACGCAATAGAGGGGGGCTGGCTGCTGCACTCCGAAACTCTGATTGCTTCTACTGTGCTGATGCTGGGGCTAAACAGCAGGGACACGGTCTGGGCATTTTGCCAGGATGCTATGGGGGGGTTTGAACACCCCTGACACCCCCCTTATCTACGCCTCTGAATTTTAATAGAAACATCATACTTTATGGGCCATAGATGAAGTCAAAGTATTTGACCAGGTAGTAAGTTTGGAAGACAATGTAATTATTTTAACTTCCACCCTCTGAATTCACCTTCTTTTACATTAGTTCCCTGTTGGGATTGATACTTATGCATAGGCAAATGCTATGAAACACCATGCAACACATACAATAACTGTATATTTCCCCATTATAAACATTTCACTGAGCAGCAATTTGAACAAAACAGTATAAGTATCTAGGTGTTTGTGTGTAGGCATGTATATACCTAAATGGCCACACACAAACAATATGCATATATACTGTATAAGCATACAGAGTAAATCATACTTGCCAACATCTTCATCCAAGTCCTTGAGACACTGTCCCCCTCCCCATGGCCCATGCATGTCAGCCCTCAAGTCCACTTTCTGGTAAACATATGCCATTTGTTTTGGTCCGAATAAAAAGTTTTGTAATTATGTACCCCTACTCATTCACATGGGAGGCAGGATTTTGGGGCCCTTGTTAAAGGGGGTTTCCAGATTCTGATTCGTCCCCCACCCGCAGACCCCCACAACCACTGGCCAGGGTTGTGGGGATGAGGCCCTTGTCCTCATCAACATGGGGACAAGATGCTTTGGGATGGGGGGGCAGAGCCCCCCGCCCCAAAGCACCCCCCCCATCTTGAGGGCATGTGGCCTGGTATGGTTGGGGGGTGACACTCACTCGCCCCCCCTTTCCTGACCTGCCAAGCTGCACGCTCCAATAAGGGTCTGGTATGGATTTTGGAATGACCACACGCTGCTTTTTTTCTGAAATTTTCATTGCCAGCATTCTTTTGTGTACATTTCAGCTGTCAGTGGGGAAGCCCACTGACAGCTGATAAGTCATCGGTTGTTAAGGATGCTGCGGCCAGCTTCCCGGCCCACTCCTTAACAACCTGCTATTCCTCATACAGAGTTCGAGTTGGTCGATCATTTTTGGACTGATCCAAATTCGAATTGTTCTGAAAATTAATAAACAAAACAAAATTAAAACGAAACTAAACAAAACTAAACTAATTCTGAAACAAATTAATGAAACTAAATTAGTAACATAACGAATCTATCCGAAACTAAACTAAACATATTTTTTCATTTTGCACATGTCTACTTTCTGGGTGGTCTCTTCCTTACTTATGCAGGAACTGTCCACTTGTGGCCTCAATCCACTTTTTTAGTTACTGAGCATGCAATAACGATGATGTTGTGATCTCAGGACAAGGCTGGGGTCACAGCATCATCGGGACAGAGCACATAGATGTGTGACTGTGCCGGCAAATCTAGGACAGTTGGCATCTATGGTACATGTTAAAAGCTTCTGGAGATTTTCTACTACCATTTACTTTTAGAAACATGCACTTGCAAAAAACCTGAAATTTAAAGTAAGTATTTTTGTTGTATTAATATTTTTTTTTTATGTAAAGGAAATAATTTTACATTTGCATGGCTCTATATTTACTAAAAAATAAACACCAAAATATCTAGGACACTAGCTGGCACTTTCAATGGGTAGATGCTAATATTCTAAAATTAGAGGCATCACTCTGGGCCCTGCTACACTGATGTTACAGTATCTGCACTATATTACGCATATAAATAAAATATATCAAAACATTAAAAAGCTATTACTAACTATGGACATAAAATGGCTGAATAATGATGGATCCTGCCATGCAGCAAACATATTCAAAAATATTATCTTCATAGTAATGAAATGCCATCCGTTTCATTTTAAACTAAATACATTAGACATATCAGTAGAGTCTGTGCTGACACAGCAGCAATTTGAAATTGAAAATCTGAAATTATATATATGATTGGACACAGTGCTAAAATAATTTATAGGAAAAACCACAAATGTGCTGGGTCTGCACCTTTTGGTGAACTCATTTTATAGAATCAGATAGAGAAAAACTTTTACCATTTCTAATGTGCTGTTAGGATGGCAGATTGCCAGCGACCCAATCTATTTGGTTTAAAAAAAAAAGAAAGAATCAAAGTAAGACAGGAATAAAGGCCAGTAAAACTTGATTCAGATTACAGCAGTTCTGCATAAACTATCTAGGATATAGGATTCATTTTCATTACCGAGGCCTAATGTGATCTAGCTGCTTTAAGGGACTGTATTAACTATCAAAGACAAGTGGCAGATAAAAGAAAGTCAAGATAGTGCTGGCAGGAACTTTAGTAATTTCAGCTAGCAAGCAGTCATGTTTCCTCGTCATAGGCACCATAGGTGGTGCCAAGCTGAGCTGTGTCAGTTTGCAGTTTATCTGATATCCCTGCATTCATCAGAAGTCTCCACATCTTTCTTGTCTTGCGTAGATTATTAAAAAACTAGGTTGTCAAATACAAATATTTTTATGCTGTCTACACTGTAATTTGTTTTATTTACTGTTATATATTTTATAGTATAATGCAAATTTCTGAGCAGCAATTTTCCCTGGGAGAATAATGGATCCTGTGCTTATGAAAATGCTGGTTGCTTGGCTGTCTCTAGCTGAAATATTATCTGACATTGACCTGGCACAAGCATACAGCTTGGAAATTCAGAGTAAAGTAAAAATTCCAGACTCTGTGTAGGGACACTGCCCTAAACAGTAGTATCCCTAGCCTAAATGTAAAATCTGCGGTTGCAGTCAGTCTGAACTTTGAATTGGTAGTTCTGGTTTCTTTAGGTTTTCCCTGAGCTAGTTGTTATTGTTTGCTTCTGCCTGCTGCTGGGGAGTGTTTCTGGCAATATTGTAAGAAGATACATTGCATATGGTTTTGCACACACTAAAAAATATACAAAGAACTAACACTTTGTCTGAGCCTACCTTAACTGATTGCCGACCAGCCACCGCAGTTTTACTGCGGCGGAATGGCACGGCTGGGCGAAGCGACGTTACCTTATGTCACTTCGCCTTTTGGCCACTAGGGTCACACACATGCTGCCAGAGGCACGGCGCGCCACCGGAGCCAATGCGAGAGCCCCGCGGCCGCAATTACCGATGGGCACCCGTGATCTCTCGTATCAGTACGAGAACCGGGACCTGTGTGTGTAAACACACAGATCCCGGTTCTTTCAGGGGAGAGGAGACTGATCGTGTGTTCATACAATGTATGAACACTGATCTCTCGCTTCCCCTAGTTAGTCCCCCCCTACAGTAAGAACACAGTGAGGGAACACATTTGACCCCTTGATCGCCCCCTAGTGTTAACCCCTTCCCTGCCAGTGACATTTATACAGTAATCAGTGCATTTTTATAGCACTATTCGCTGTATAATTGTATACTGTATTCTGCAGTGTACCTGGCGCTACTGTACATGCACATACTGTATGTACCATAACACATCGTCATATACTGTGTGTCGCCAACAGTTTGTTACAGCACACACAGCGGAAGCTGTAACATCCTGTACTGCACATCCACCTCCAGATCTCCCCTTCATATAAAATACCGGTATGATTTATGGTGCTTTGGAGGAGAGGATTCACTGGCCATTGTTGCTGGCTATTGTTGCGGCCTACCAGTTGTGGGATCTCTGGGACTTGTAGTTCACCGGTTTCCTTTTTGATTTCATAAAAGGGATAATACAGTTATAATACCTGACAGATTACAATACCTGACAGATTTCAGATTAGTGTGAAATGGCTGATAGACAGGACCCCAGCATGGCTCCAGCAAGAAGAAGGAAACATGAAGCCAGTTTCAAGCTCAAAGTTGTAAACTTTGCCAAGGAACATAATAACTGCGCTGCTGCAAGACAATATGGAGTAACAGAAAAGATGGTCCGAGACTGGAAAGCAAAGGAAGATGCATTAAAGGGTATGCCAAGGGCTAAGTGTGCATTAAGAAGAGGCACCCCACATTGACCAGAACTCGAAAAGCATGTAGCAGACATGGTGCATGAGCATCGTTACAATGGTTTTGTAGTGACATGAAATAAGATACAGATTTTTGCACTTCAGTGGGCCAAATCTAACCCAGATCACAGCAAAGGATTTAAGGCCACTATATCCTGGTGTTCTAGGTTCTTGGAAAGGCATGATCTGGTACTGAAGCAAAAGACCAAAATTGCACAAAAATTACTTGCAGATCTCGATGGCAAAGTAAGTAATTTCCATCGATATATAATACAACAGCACAAGAAACACGGCTATGCGTTAAGTCAGATCGTAAATATGGATGAAACTCCTATGAATTTTGATATGGTTGGAAATAAAACAGTCAATTCAAAAGGTGCAAAAACCATGTAAATTAAAATAACAGGACATGAGAAGTCCAGTTTTACAGTGGTACTAGCATGTACAGCTGATGGTGCCAAACTAAGACCCATGATTATTTTCAAAAGAAAAACAATGCCGAAAATCAAATTCCCTATTGGAGTTTTTGTACATGTGAATGAAAAAGCCCGGATGGCTGAAGAAGGGGTAAAGCTGTGGCTTGAAAATGTATGGAGTAGACGACCAGGTGGACTTCGTTGAGAACGTAGCCTACTGGTGTGGGATATGTTCAGGGCTCATTTAACTCCCAGCACAAAGGAAAGGCTGACAAGAATAAACACAGATGCGGTGGTTATTCCTGCAGGATTGACATCCTTGGTACAGCCACTGGATGTATGCCTAAACAAGCCATTTAAAGATCGCATTCGAGAACAGTGGAATGAGTGGATGGTTAGCGGCGAAAAGTCATTCACAAAAGGAGGAAATATGCGTGCTTCGCAGTTGGATGTTTTGTGCAACTTTGTCATAAAAGCCTGGAATGATATTGATGCAGAAAAAGTAATCAAGTCTTTCAAGAAATTTGACATATCAAATTCATTGGATGGTATGGAGGACGAGTACTTGTGGCAAGATGAAGGGGAAGCTGAAGCCACACTATCTCATATGGAATTGGATCCATATGATGACTGTCTTACAAATGTAGTACAAGATGTAATACCTGAAAGCGTCGTACACACGACCGGTTTTCTCGGCAAGAAACGACAAGAAAACTGTTGGGAGAGCTTTCTTGCCGAGAAAACCGGTCGTGTGTACGACGCTTTCAGGTTTCTCGTCAAGAAAATTGCCCACAATATCGACGAGAAAAAAAGAAGACCTGCTTTCTTTTTTCTCGTCGGGAGTCTCATTTTTCTCGTCGTGATTCTCGTCAGACTGTATTTGGACGAGAAAACCGTTCGTGTGTATGCTTTTCCGAGTCTTGAAAAACCGTGCATGGTCAGAATCAAGTATGAGACGGGAGCGCACCTTCTTGTAAAACTAGCGTTCATAATGGAGTTAGCACATTCGTCACACTGTAACGAACTTCCAAGTCACATGTTACCAAAAGTGAACTTATCCTTAAAAATGTAAAAGCTGACCGTGCCTCCCCTTTTCTTGGTTGAACTAGATGGACTTTTGTCTTTTTTCAACCAGACTAACTATGTAACTATGAAATGAAGTTGAGACAAAGATTGTCGTGGACACTTTTATTATTTCCCCCAATGTGTCTCTAGTCTTTTTCTCCTAAAGCATGCCCTTAGCTTCCAACATCTCCTATAGCCAGTTTGGTCCTTTATGGTCTCTGACCATAGAATGTCTCCAGGAGCCTGAAACATATCTCCAACCTCTGTCAATCTCCTGTGGCATATTTGTTCAGAAGAAATGTTAATGTTGCAATCTCCCCTGTTGTGTTATTTTATTGTGACATGACGATTCCCCCCTGTCAGAATACACTGATCACCATTGGCTGCAAGTGTTGATCAGATGCTGATTTTCCAACTTGTCCCTTTGACAAAAGCCAGTCGTTAGAGCAGTTACTGTTGGACAGGCTGCTGTACATACTGACTGAAAGTCGACTGATTCCTGCTGAACTGGCTGATTTTCAGACAGTATGTACTCAGCTTTAGAAGGTCTTCAGATATACAACTTTGAAGCTACAGGTATAAGACTGTTCAGGCACAATCACATGCCACCAAGCGCACTTCTATTTTTCTAGAGGAATCCAAAGTAGATTTTTTCGAGGTACTGCTTAAGAAAGTTTTTAGGGCATAAAGGCAGACAATACTCCATAGAAAGCGATGTGCCATACTTGCTCTATAATAACTTGCCCATGTAAAGGTTTATGTGAGCGTTTACATTTTTCATGTGTACATTTTTTTTCTGCTCATGAACAGGGTTGAGCGGACACCTGGATGTTCGGGTTCGACGGGTTCGGCCGAACTTTGGAAAAAAGTTCGAGTTCGGGACCCGAACTTGACCCGAACTTGAACCCGAACCCGAACCCCATTGAAGTCAATGGGGACCCAAACTTTTGAGGACTAAAATGGCTCTAAAAAAGTAATGGGAAGGGCTAGATGGCTGCAAATGGCAGCAAAATGATGTTAAAAGCATGGCAAGTGCTCTGCAAACAAATGTGGATAGGAATTTTTTTTGCACTAAATTATTACTTTTTTTGAAGTGCAGAATAGGAGAACAGTGTGTATCTCACACGTACAGATATACAGAAAATGCAGCAAAAATAATTTTTGGCCAGAAAACGCACCAAAAAAAATGTTTTGCCCTAAATATTATTTTTTTGAAGAGCAGAATAGGAGAACAGTATCTAAAGTGTGTATCTCACACGGACAGATATGCAGAAAATGCACCAAAATACATTTTTATGTGCAGAAAACCCACCAAAAAAAATGTTTTGCCCTAAATTATTATTTTTTTGAAGAGCAGAATAGGAGAACAGTATCTAAAGTGTCTATCTCACATGTACAGGTATGCATAAAATGCAGCTAAAAAATTTTTTTTGCCCTAAAATTTTTTTTTTTTTGAATAGCAGAATAGGAGAACAGTATCTAAAGGGTGTATCTCACAGTAACATATGCTGGTGCACTGAGCTTGCATAAAATGCCCGCCAAAGCCAACCTAACTGATGGATAAAAGTTATCTTTTCTCTGGCACTGGGCTCAGGGCAGGATAAAAAGATTGTGCACTGCACCCACACAACAAAAGCAAGGTAGATCGCTGAGTAATTTGATTTCTGAATCAGGACTCCTATCTAATTCTCTCCCTCAAAGCAGCAGCAGCAGCAACCTTTCCCTACATTAACTGAAGGAGAGTGACATGCTGTGCTATGTGCCTCTAGCTTATATAGAGGCTGGGTCACATGCTGCACTGGCCAATCCGCTCAACCCTACTCATGAATTATTATTATAGGAAATCCTGTCTGGACACTGGCTACTGAGGGAGTGGCCACCACCCTGGGAGGATACAAGTGGTGTGTCAGTGCACAGTTTGTGGGCTATTATTGCCATTGCTTAGTCGGACATCGAAATGGACAGGAATGTCACTAAGAGTGACCTGATTGCCGTAGTGCAGTAAAGGCCTGAACTCAGAGACACTGGGTTTGCAAGATGCTCTGACAGAGTTTAGAAGAAGAAAGTTTGGAAGGAAGTCTACAAGACTCTCCCTCACTGGGATGTATGGGATGGGATGCCAAGGAGAAAGAGGGTAGAGATGCATATTTCTGTATGCCCTTACTAAAAAGAAGCATCTTTTTTCCAAAGAACTGTTGTTTCTGCACTGGGCTGTGGAGACAAGGGAGTATATAAAAAAATATAAAGTGTCTTGCAGCACTGGGGTCCTTGGTCTGAATCCTAGCTTGGACAGTATCTGCATGTAGTTTCCATGTTCTCAACACCAAAAATTTCAAAGAAGGTAGGAATTTGTAAATCATTACCCCAGGAAAATATTAATTTACAACTCTTCATACAAATATTTAACTAGTTAACAAAGCTTTATTATAAATGTTAAAAAATTCAGGTGTTATACAATATAACCATACAAGATACCTATTGTATCTTAACTTAAGCGTTAGTCTACATGTTTTGTGAGCATTCCACTTCTTCTGGACCACTAGTAAGTTAGGATATGGTTTGAAAAAAAGAAAATGCATCTATAAGAAAAGAAAAAGTACAAATTATAATACTTCAGTCCAAAATAATCAGTATAGTACAGCATACTATGAAGTAAGATACAAACCAAAAAATTCCCTTATAAAGAAAAATATGCAGTACTGTCCGCCATAGTGCTGAGATAAAAAAATAAAAAATAAATCTACAACATCAAGTTAATATACCCAAACACAAACATACTGTACATTACCTGAACAGGTAAAGTGCATGGATGAACCGTCTACATCACCCCAGATGGTGATGAAGTGTCAAGGAGAGAGGGGGAGCACATACCATCCCTTCAGTCATTTATTAAAGGTACACTTCAATATCACATCCAGTAGTAACAAAGATCTACTAGTTATTACATATAATCATTCACTTTAGCCAAAAAGTAATCTCCCAAAGATGATCTCACTCCAAGCAGTCCCCACCAACCATATCATAGATTAGATTAACAAATACCCTCTTATTGTCTATCAATGGCTGTAGTAAAACCATCCATAAAGTATACAATATATATAAGATACTTATTAAAAACTAGACTTGTAAATTAATAAGTATAGACAAGGCACAGGACCCATCCACATTATCCCATACAAAATCATACCCGGTAGTGATAAAGTAAACCACTCATCTGCTAGCATCTCACTGCATTGACTTCCAAAAGCACTGTACAGATGTGACCACCCCTCTCCTGAATACACCTGGGCTTTCTGAGGACCGACCCCAAACAATCCCTTTCCTGGGGTCTCTGCACAGTCCTATAGTGGTCAATAATAGTCCCAGGATGGGGGGGGGGGGTTCCCTTCTGGAAGTGATGCGATCCTGAGGCCAGAAGTTGAGTCAGTAGCATCATCCACCAGGTTCAGCAGAATGATCTAATACAAAAGTTGTACAAGCTAGGACCTAACCCTTGAGTGGTTCCGTGGATATGCAGTTGGCTAAAGGATAGATACCAGAGTGTGGTTGTAAATGAGGTTCACTCAGAACAGAGACCAGTCCCTAGTGGTGTACAACAAGGCTCTGTACTAGGTCATGTTCTATTTAATAAGCATGTAAATTATATAACTAAAGGTTTGTTGGGCAAGGTATGTCTTTTTGCTGATGATACAAAGGTGTGTAATAAGGTTGATACCCCTGGAGGTGTCTGTAACATGGAACATAATTTGGCATTGTTGGAAGATTGCTCAAAGCAGTGGAAACTGCAGTTCAATGTTTCTAATTGTAAAATAATTGCACCTAGAGAAAAATAATCTCTTGAAAGAGTACAACATTGGGGGTACAATGTTGGCCAGCACTACAGAGGAAAAAGATTTGGGGGTACTTATGTCAGGTGATTGCAAAATGAGCAAACAGTTTGCTCAGGCAGTGTGGAAAGTGAAGAAAATTCTAGGATGCATCACTAGAGGGATCACCAGCAAGAGGAAGGAGGTCTGATTCCCCTATGTAGCACTACCCCCGGAGGAGCTGCTGGTTTAGTTTGGATCAGTACTCTGTTTGCAACCCCCTTAACTGGCTCAGACCCTCCCTTGGCACAACTGGTGTTACTGGCAATTGTGAGTCCCACTGAATGCTGGGAACACAATTTGGCATAGATATATATATATATATATATATATATATCACAATGGCCTTCAAGAGTCAATGGGCCTAGAACAGTTATAGAATATAGGCAGGTGCCCTCTCACCAGAACAGGCTTAGTCCACCTGATTTGCTCCGCTGCTGGTGACTCGATCCGTGGCCTCTCTGCAATGTGCAGTCTCCGGTCCTTCCCTTGGTAGCAGTAGATGTCAGCCGATGGATGACTCCGGTCTCTGGGAAGCGCGAGCTGGACACACAGAAAGAGATCACCCTGCTGGCTTGGTGATCCTCCACAAGGCTGTAGGCCCAGGCTTCAGGCCTAGTCTCTTTGGCAGCAGGCCTCACACACACGTTCTGCAGGGAGGGGTGAAGATCCCAAGAGACCAAACAAAGCTCCTCCCCTCTTTTAAGTAACCTCTCCCACAAAGCTCCACGGGGATGCAATGCACTCTGGGAGGACAGATGCATTGTGAGTATCATAGTCTATTACCTACTCATATCAATGGAGTCCCGTTCTCCTGGTACCGTAAATTCCACAATGCATCACTTCACAATGTAAATGACAGTTTTATATTACATTACAAACCGCCACCCCGCTACACACTCCCCCCACTTTAACTCTTTGGTCCCCAAAGACATCTAAAATCTTAGTTCTGTAACACATCTTAGACTCTAAGTGGTTGCATAAAACTGATAGAGGAGCCTCCCACCAATTATCATATAATGTGGAGCTGTTCTGTCCACAGGCTACCTCAACTGGAGTAGCCTGATCAGTTGTGCCAGGGGGTGAGCTAGGGTTGCCTTCCACCAAACATGCAGTGGAAGGACCAGGTACATTGGATGCTCTCCTAGCAGTGGAAAAGGCCTCTTCAGAACATTCACCCCTTTGACTATACGTCAGTCTCTTAGGAGGGTGAATGACTCTTTTCTGCCTCTCTTTCCGAGGTGTCGGTACATCTAGGTCATTAAGCACCCATGTTTCTCTGAATTCTTCTTCTGGTTCAGGCGTGCTTAACCCTCTTACTACAGAAGTGTCCAGTTCAGTTTCAGAAAACAAGGGAGTCTCTTCGGGATCCCTCAATGGTGAAGAATACAGATCATCCCTTGCATCCTCGGTGGGCACACTGCGTGGCACAAATTCAGGAGCCTCTGGACGAAGAACTTCACTACTGACTGCTTCAGGGGTTGATGATGAACCAGCCATAGACTCTGGCTCTTGAGAGGGCCATAACCATTCAGATTCCATATCTTCCTCCTCAGAGTCTTCTCCTTCCAGATCCTGGTCTTCCGTATCAGTAAGAGTCGACTGAGACCTGGTAACTTCTCCAGATACTCTCGAGGATGCAGATGGTTCCTGTGTCTCTTACATGGGAGGAAGGCAAACTGCTTCCGAAAGGGGCAACAGGTGGTTTCTATGCCAAGTCTTTACTGGGCCTACACTCCCCTCTGGCCTGATCTGGTATACCGGAAGATCTGGGAGTTTCTTGCAAACAACATACGGCTGGGGTCTCCAACGGTCAGCTAATTTGTGTTTTCCTGGAATTCCTAAGTTCCTCAGGAGTACCCTATCACCTGGCTGTAGGTCCTGTATCCGAACCTTGAGGTCAAAGTTTCTCTTATTCCTCTGGCCTCTTTGGTCAGAGGTGGCTTGAGCCTGCTCATAGGCTAACTTCAAACTCTTCCTTAGTCGATCCACATACCTCTTGTGGGATGTTGCTGAGGTGTGATCCGATGAAGTGCCAAAGGCCAAATCCACAGGTAGCCGAGCTTCTCTCCCTAACATCAGGAGATATGGGGAGTATCCAGTCGTATCACTAGTAGTGCTATTGTAAGCATGTACTATAGCAGCCACATGCTTGCTCCAGTATGACTTCTGTTCTGAGCTCAAAGTTCCCAGCATATCCAAAAGGGTCCGGTTGAACCACTCAGGTTGAGCATCCCCTTGTGGGTGGTATGGGGTTGTTCTGGTCTTCTGGATGCCCAGTAGATCTAACAAATTCCCTATCAATCTGCTCTCAAAGTCTCTTCCCTGGTCTGAGTGAAGACGTTGTGGTAGACCATAATGCACAAAGAACCTCTCTACTAACACTTTGGCTACTGTTGAGGCCTTCTGATCCTTAGTGGGGAAAGCCTGGGCATATCTAGTAAAGTGATCTGTCACCACCAGGACATTCCCCATTCCAGTCAAATCTGGCTCCAAGCAGAGGAAATCAATGCACACCAGATCCATGGGTCCTTGACTTTGTAGGTGGCCCATTGGGGCGGATTGACGTGGCAAGGTTTTCCTCTGGATACATCGGGCACAAGAGTGGCAGTACCCCTCAACTTCGGCACGCATGCAGGGCCAGTAGAATCTGTCTCTCACAAGATGAAAAGTTTTTTCGGGCCCCAAATGGCCATGATTGTCATGGAAAAACAATAGCAAATGCAAGCGCTTGGGAAGCCTGCACAGACAAACACTATTAATCCTAAATGTGTAAAGGATATTATACAAAGGTTGAAAATCAAAAAACAAAAAAAGTATTGCAATCAGGTGGACATAAAGTTATTATTGTTACCAAGGGATGGCAGGTAGCATAAGGTTTTGAAAAACTCTATAGTAACAATTGTGGATAGGAAGTCTTTAATAAAAACTCAGTTGCCCAGGGCAGCTCTTCTCCAAGTTGAAGCCGACTCAAGGAAAATGACATGAAAGGAAAAATAGAAAAGCGCCTCTTAGCAAAACAGATTTATTATGTAGCAGACAATTTGTATCAAACACTTACATCATGGTAAGTATCAGGTGTCATCCAGTAGGATCAATGTTTATATTGCGTCCAGGATCTCTGACGCTAGTCCACGGATTTCCCAGGTCCCGGTTATGGTGGCCGCAAGTAGCCGGGATGCAGGCTGGCTTGTCCGTGATAGGAGACAGCAGCGAAAGATGGCAACGGTCGGTCCGGAGAGGAGCGTCTGACGTCAGCTGGATGGTGCAGGGAACCACAACGCGTTTCAGAGCATGCGCAGCTCTCGTACAGGGCATGCGCGCTCCTTTCTCAAGTGTACAAGGAGACAGGAAGGACGGATGTTTTAAAAGTAATTCTGCCCGTCAGCGCAGCAGAATTCAATAATTGCTATGACAAGTGTGTTGCATGGAACAAAACGGGAGTTTTAACCCCACTAACTTGGGATAGCTTAAATAGCAGAAAAATAATAATAATAAAATAGAAAATAATAAAATTAATAAAAAAAATATATATATATATAATAAAAATAATAATGATAATAAAGGTAATGAATAGTAATGAAATAATATTGCTCATAATAAAATAATTATGAAGTAATTAAGGCATAACGTTTATAATGGCGAAAAATTATTATTGTATGATAAAAGGTTTTTAAAGGAATGTCTATATAGACATTTTAGTGTTAAAATTTTTTTTTTTTTTTTTTTTTAAATTATTAATATATGACAGGGATATGATGCCTGCCAACAAAATGTTTGGGTGCAAGCTCTTAAATGTTACGATAAATACAATCAAAGTAATAGAATATAATGAGTATGATATAGGCACAGTGAATAATCATCAATCACTAGTCATTATAGAGGATTATCAGCGTAGCTGTATACAAAACAGAAGGAAATAATAAGAATAAAATATATATATATATATATATATACACATATATATATATATATGCTCGTGTGCCTATGTGTGCCCACGTGCACACACACGTATAAAGGGACACACATACACATATATGCTAGTGCACACAAGCGCTCGCCCACACATGCGTGGAGGCTTGCGCTGTGTAACAGAAGAGCTAAAATTAAAAAATGATAATGGTAATAATAGTATTGTATAATTATAATAAATGATAATAAATGAAGGGATTATATATATGTAAATATGTAAAAAGAAGAAGCCATAAGATTCCTTAATGGAAAAGCACACACATATAGGTGCTAACACTACAATATGTACATGCACACTTGCAACCGTGCATCATAGGGAGAGGGCAAATAAGAAAAGGGGAACATTTTTTAGAGGATCGTGTTAACCTCTAGTTCCTCGTTTAACCCATTCGGCACAAGGGTATCCAGAGTAAAAATCCAATAAGTTTCGCGCTCACACAGTCTGGAAAAACGCTCGGCCTCAGATAGGCCTTTAGGTATGGCTTCTATCACCCAAACCTGTAGGCCCTCCGTGGACTGGCCATGAAATTCCAAGAAGTGCCGTGGTACACTGTGTTCATCACAACCAGTTTCCACAAAGCGACGATGTTTGCCAAAACGCTGTCTTAGTGAGTTAATAGTGCGACCCACATATAGCATTTTGCATGGGCATGTTAGGCAATAAACGACATAATCACTTGAACAAAATTGAAAAAATTGTCAAGTTGATAAGTCTTATCCCTATGAGAGAAGTTTTTTTGTCCATGTTGGACAAAATTGCAAGTTTTGCACAGGGCTTTATTGCATCTATACATCCCTTTAAGGGGGGCCGGACAAATAGCACTAATTGGTTTAGTGTGTTTTAACTTGCTGGGCGCTATTTTGTTTTTTAGAGTCGGTGCCCTTCTGTAGGTAACTTTAGGTTTATCACAAGCAATTGTAGCTAGGTGGGGGTCTTGCTTCAAGATGTTCCAGTGTTTATGAATGATATGTTCCATTTTTCTATACTGTCCATGGAACCCAGTGACAAATCGAACAACCGGTTTTTCTGGCGATTTTATTCTCTTGGGTTTCTTGCCAGAAAGATAGATGGTATGGGCATGGTCTATAATTTTTTCTGGGTATCCTTTATCCAAAAATTTTTGTTTCAAGTGTGCACTTTGTAGTATGTAGTCACTGTCCCTGGTGCAGTTCTGTCTTAATCTACAGTATTGACCCTTAGGTATATTTTTTACCCAGAGGGGATGGTGACAGCTATCGTAATGGAGGTAAGAGTTACCTGCAGTGGGTTTAGTATAATTACGAGTAAAGATCTTATCTAGCTCATGATTGAGTTCTAAATCAAGGAAGGCCAAACTGTCCCTATTCCAGACAGCGGAAAAGGAGAGTCCCATGTCATTGGTATTGCAGTATGTGACAAAGTCATCAACCTGGGAGGAGGAGCCATCCCAGATGATGACAATATCGTCGATATACCTGCCATAGAATACTATGTGTCTAGCAAAGGGGTTATTTTTCCATATGAGTAGATTCTCCCACAGTCCCATGGTCAGGTTGGCATAGGAGGGGGCAAAATTAGCCCCCATCGCTGTACCATGGGTCTGTAGGTAGAAATCTCCCTCGAAATGGAAATAATTATGCGTAAGGCAAAACAGAGTAGCGTCCAGAATAAATTCAGCTTGTTTATTGTTGAGCATAGGGTTGGAGGATAGATAATGTTGTACGGCCAAAAGGCCTATATTATGGGGGATGGAGGTATATAGGGAGTTAACATCTAATGACAGCCAAGAATAGCTGTCAAGCCAAGTATATGGAGACAGAAGTTCCATGAGATGTATAGAGTCCCGTATATATGATGGGAGATCCTGAGCGAGCGGTTGTAGAAAAGAATCAATGTATTGTGAGAAGCCACCAGTTACGCTGTTCATAGAGGCAACGATCGGCCTACCGGGAGGGTTCTTTAGATCTTTGTGTACTTTAGGTAAATGATAAAAGTACGGCGTACTGTAGTAGTTTTTTCGTAAAAAGGCTGCTTCTTTTTTGTCGATGACTTGATCTACTAGAGCTTTCTTAACCAATGTCTCTGCTTCTATACGAAACAGAGGTAAAGGATCAGATGGAAGTTTTCTATAAGTGTTTTGATCGGACAGCAGCCTCATGGCCTCAGCCACATAATCTGTTCGATCTTGGATAATGATCCCACCCCCCTTATCTGCAGGCTTAATGATAAGATTGGGGTTGTCAAGGAAGCATTTAAGTGAAGCTCTCTCACCGGGTTTAAGATTATAATGGCGATGTTTGCCGGCATTTTCTGTAGCTTGGCATAATTTTTGGAGGTCAGCAAACACAACTCTATAGTAAGATTCTAGATAGGGTCCCTTGGATTTGGTAGGGTAAAAAATGGACTTAGGCTGTAAAGGTGTATGTGTAACCGGGGGTGATGTTTGAAAATGTTGAGTGAATAATTCAAGATCAACGTCTAGATCCAGCTCGCCAGGTTCTAGATCATACATGTTAAATTGGCTATCAGGACTATAGGAAGAAGCTTCTGTAATTGCCTCAGCAACAGTGGCAGGAGAAAGTGTGCTGTCAGGATCAGCTAATTTGCCTTTGGTAGATTGTATATTATAAAATCTTTTAAGAGTAAGGTTTCTTATGAATTTGTTAAGATCCTTAAATAATTGGAAGGAATTGGGTTGTATGGTGGGAGAAAAAGTGAGGCCTCTACCCAAAAGGGAGACATCATCAGGTGACAATACATGGGAGGAAAGATTGAACAACTTTATAGTTTCTGTTGTTTTGCATTGATTTTTGGATTTTCTGCGTCCTCCCCTACATCCTCGTCTGTGTGCTTTCTTTTTAATCTGTGTTTTGGGTGTGAGCCCTTTTCTAAAAAAGGCGAGAAGGACAGGGAGGCAGAATTAGTTGGTATATCATGGATGTTAAAATCACCGAGGAGAAGATCAAAGGTGGTAGATGCTTGGGGAGTGGTAGGGATTAAAGAGTCATCTTGGCTCACAATTTGAGCTGCAATACCAAGACTGGTAATAGAAGATTGTGTTGGTATATCAATGGAATTGGAATCAGAGGTAGTGCCAGAGGGGATATCATCTATAGATACAAGCGGCATATTACCATCAGGAACTATGCCAAATGTGTTTTCATCTAGGACGGAAGCCACATTATCTCTAGGCGAGGGAATTTCCCTAAGTGGTTGGCATTTATTTCCAAATCTTCGTCTAGAATGAATTCGTTGGGGTAGTGGGCTAGCTGTACGTGAATTGTTGGTGTTAACAAAACTAAATTTATCCTTGGGTCTGGATATGACATTAGGAATCACTCTAGCATAGGGTACTATAGACATGAGTGCTGGTATTTTTGTATTATTTTTCCAAGAAAAAATCTTTTTTTGGCGGTAATCATCTAGATCCCTGTGAAATTTGCCTAGTTTAGTCTGTATTAGTGAATTCTCTTTAGTTTTGGTGTTCCTTTTAAGTGTGTCCAGCCAGGTCAATGGAATTTTTTGCTGTGAGCCTATAATCTCCAATGAAAGCATTTGTACATGATGCACCAATTCATTATATTTGATGTGCCGCTGACTAATAATGATCTCTATCAATTTATTGGTGCAAAATTCGGCTATCCCTTCCCATTCCTTATTATGGGCAGTATCTAGGAAAGAACAGGTTTTAAGGATTCTTAGGCCTCTAGGAGAAATTTTATGTTCAGCATATTTTTTTAGAAAAAACTCATCCCACCACTGTGTGTTGGTGGAGTGAATTAATCTTTCTAGTTTTTTGAACTTTCCACAAAGAATGTATCGGTCTGAACGTTTAAGTTTCGCTGAGTTACTAAATAGATCAGGGGGTAAGCTTGAATACAATATATCGAGTACATCATATTTGTGATATTCAATTTCGTTAATCAATTCCATTTTAAAGGAATGATAGGCTGAACTAAGTCGAGCTTGATCAGGAAGGCAAAGAGCTAGAGTGCTATCTCATAAAAAAAAAAAAAAAAAAAATATATATATATATATATATATATATATATATAAATTAATTGTTATTAAATGACTGAAGTAGTTGTGTTAACCGTGCCTGCAGTCCCAGCTGCTATACAAGACTTCAGAAAGACAAGAAAAACAATAGCAAATGCAAGCGCTTGGGAAGCCTGCACAGACAAACACTATTAATCCTAAATGTGTAAAGGATATTATACAAAGGTTGAAAATCAAAAAACAAAAAAAGTATTGCAATCAGGTGGACATAAAGTTATTATTGTTACCAAGGGATGGCAGGTAGCATAAGGTTTTGAAAAACTCTATAGTAACAATTGTGGATAGGAAGTCTTTAATAAAAACTCAGTTGCCCAGGGCAGCTCTTCTCCAAGTTGAAGCCGACTCAAGGAAAATGACATGAAAGGAAAAATAGAAAAGCGCCTCTTAGCAAAACAGATTTATTATGTAGCAGACAATTTGTATCAAACACTTACATCATGGTAAGTATCAGGTGTCATCCAGTAGGATCAATGTTTATATTGCGTCCAGGATCTCTGACGCTAGTCCACGGATTTCCCAGGTCCCGGTTATGGTGGCCGCAAGTAGCCGGGATGCAGGCTGGCTTGTCCGTGATAGGAGACAGCAGCGAAAGATGGCAACGGTCGGTCCGGAGAGGAGCGTCTGACGTCAGCTGGATGGTGCAGGGAACCACAACGCGTTTCAGAGCATGCGCAGCTCTCGTACAGGGCATGCGCGCTCCTTTCTCAAGTGTACAAGGAGACAGGAAGGACGGATGTTTTAAAAGTAATTCTGCCCGTCAGCGCAGCAGAATTCAATAATTGCTATGACAAGTGTGTTGCATGGAACAAAACGGGAGTTTTAACCCCACTAACTTGGGATAGCTTAAATAGCAGAATAATAATAATAATAAAATAGAAAATAATAAAATTAATAAAAAAATATATATATATAATAAAAATAATAATGATAATAAAGGTAATGAATAGTAATGAAATAATATTGCTCATAATAAAATAATTATGAAGTAATTAAGGCATAACGTTTATAATGGCGAAAAATTATTATTGTATGATAAAAGGTTTTTAAAGGAATGTCTATATAGACATTTTAGTGTTAAAATTTTTTTTTTTTTTTTTAAATTATTAATATATGACAGGGATATGATGCCTGCCAACAAAATGTTTGGGTGCAAGCTCTTAAATGTTACGATAAATACAATCAAAGTAATAGAATATAATGAGTATGATATAGGCACAGTGAATAATCATCAATCACTAGTCATTATAGAGGATTATCAGCGTAGCTGTATACAAAACAGAAGGAAATAATAAGAATAAAATATATATATATATATATATATATATATATATATATATATATATATATATACACATATATATATGCTCGTGTGCCTATGTGTGCCCACGTGCACACACACGTATAAAGGGACACACATACACATATATGCTAGTGCACACAAGCGCTCGCCCACACATGCGTGGAGGCTTGCGCTGTGTAACAGAAGAGCTAAAATTAAAAAATGATAATGGTAATAATAGTATTGTATAATTATAATAAATGATAATAAATGAAGGGATTATATATATGTAAATATGTAAAAAGAAGAAGCCATAAGATTCCTTAATGGAAAAGCACACACATATAGGTGCTAACACTACAATATGTACATGCACACTTGCAACCGTGCATCATAGGGAGAGGGCAAATAAGAAAAGGGGAACATTTTTTAGAGGATCGTGTTAACCTCTAGTTCCTCGTTTAACCCATTCGGCACAAGGGTATCCAGAGTAAAAATCCAATAAGTTTCGCGCTCACACAGTCTGGAAAAACGCTCGGCCTCAGATAGGCCTTTAGGTATGGCTTCTATCACCCAAACCTGTAGGCCCTCCGTGGACTGGCCATGAAATTCCAAGAAGTGCCGTGGTACACTGTGTTCATCACAACCAGTTTCCACAAAGCGACGATGTTTGCCAAAACGCTGTCTTAGTGGGTTAATAGTGCGACCCACATATAGCATTTTGCATGGGCATGTTAGGCAATAAACGACATAATCACTTGAACAGTTGAAAAAATTGTCAAGTTGATAAGTCTTATCCCTATGAGAGAAGTTTTTTTGTCCATGTTGGACAAAATTGCAAGTTTTGCACAGGGCTTTATTGCATCTATACATCCCTTTAAGGGGGGCCGGACAAATAGCACTAATTGGTTTAGTGTGTTTTAACTTGCTGGGCGCTATTTTGTTTTTTAGAGTCGGTGCCCTTCTGTAGGTAACTTTAGGTTTATCACAAGCAATTGTAGCTAGGTGGGGGTCTTGCTTCAAGATGTTCCAGTGTTTATGAATGATATGTTCCATTTTTCTATACTGTCCATGGAACCCAGTGACAAATCGAACAACCGGTTTTTCTGGCGATTTTATTCTCTTGGGTTTCTTGCCAGAAAGATAGATGGTATGGGCATGGTCTATAATTTTTTCTGGGTATCCTTTATCCAAAAATTTTTGTTTCAAGTGTGCACTTTGTAGTATGTAGTCGCTGTCCCTGGTGCAGTTCTGTCTTAATCTACAGTATTGACCCTTAGGTATATTTTTTACCCAGAGGGGATGGTGACAGCTATCGTAATGGAGGTAAGAGTTACCTGCAGTGGGTTTAGTATAATTACGAGTAAAGATCTTATCTAGCTCATGATTGAGTTCTAAATCAAGGAAGGCCAAACTGTCCCTATTCCAGACAGCGGAAAAGGAGAGTCCCATGTCATTGGTATTGCAGTATGTGACAAAGTCATCAACCTGGGAGGAGGAGCCATCCCAGATGATGACAATATCGTCGATATACCTGCCATAGAATACTATGTGTCTAGCAAAGGGGTTATTTTTCCATATGAGTAGATTCTCCCACAGTCCCATGGTCAGGTTGGCATAGGAGGGGGCAAAATTAGCCCCCATCGCTGTACCATGGGTCTGTAGGTAGAAATCTCCCTCGAAATGGAAATAATTATGCGTAAGGCAAAACAGAGTAGCGTCCAGAATAAATTCAGCTTGTTTATTGTTGAGCATAGGGTTGGAGGATAGATAATGTTGTACGGCCAAAAGGCCTATATTATGGGGGATGGAGGTATATAGGGAGTTAACATCTAATGACAGCCAAGAATAGCTGTCAAGCCAAGTATATGGAGACAGAAGTTCCATGAGATGTATAGAGTCCCGTATATATGATGGGAGATCCTGAGCGAGCGGTTGTAGAAAAGAATCAATGTATTGTGAGAAGCCACCAGTTACGCTGTTCATAGAGGCAACGATCGGCCTACCGGGAGGGTTCTTTAGATCTTTGTGTACTTTAGGTAAATGATAAAAGTACGGCGTACTGTAGTAGTTTTTTCGTAAAAAGGCTGCTTCTTTTTTGTCGATGACTTGATCTACTAGAGCTTTCTTAACCAATGTCTCTGCTTCTATACGAAACAGAGGTAAAGGATCAGATGGAAGTTTTCTATAAGTGTTTTGATCGGACAGCAGCCTCATGGCCTCAGCCACATAATCTGTTCGATCTTGGATAATGATCCCACCCCCCTTATCTGCAGGCTTAATGATAAGATTGGGGTTGTCAAGGAAGCATTTAAGTGAAGCTCTCTCACCGGGTTTAAGATTATAATGGCGATGTTTGCCGGCATTTTCTGTAGCTTGGCATAATTTTTGGAGGTCAGCAAACACAACTCTATAGTAAGATTCTAGATAGGGTCCCTTGGATTTGGTAGGGTAAAAAATGGACTTAGGCTGTAAAGGTGTATGTGTAACCGGGGGTGATGTTTGAAAATGTTGAGTGAATAATTCAAGATCAACGTCTAGATCCAGCTCGCCAGGTTCTAGATCATACATGTTAAATTGGCTATCAGGACTATAGGAAGAAGCTTCTGTAATTGCCTCAGCAACAGTGGCAGGAGAAAGTGTGCTGTCAGGATCAGCTAATTTGCCTTTGGTAGATTGTATATTATAAAATCTTTTAAGAGTAAGGTTTCTTATGAATTTGTTAAGATCCTTAAATAATTGGAAGGAATTGGGTTGTATGGTGGGAGAAAAAGTGAGGCCTCTACCCAAAAGGGAGACATCATCAGGTGACAATACATGGGAGGAAAGATTGAACAACTTTATAGTTTCTGTTGTTTTGCATTGATTTTTGGATTTTCTGCGTCCTCCCCTACATCCTCGTCTGTGTGCTTTCTTTTTAATCTGTGTTTTGGGTGTGAGCCCTTTTCTAAAAAAGGCGAGAAGGACAGGGAGGCAGAATTAGTTGGTATATCATGGATGTTAAAATCACCGAGGAGAAGATCAAAGGTGGTAGATGCTTGGGGAGTGGTAGGGATTAAAGAGTCATCTTGGCTCACAATTTGAGCTGCAATACCAAGACTGGTAATAGAAGATTGTGTTGGTATATCAATGGAATTGGAATCAGAGGTAGTGCCAGAGGGGATATCATCTATAGATACAAGCGGCATATTACCATCAGGAACTATGCCAAATGTGTTTTCATCTAGGACGGAAGCCACATTATCTCTAGGCGAGGGAATTTCCCTAAGTGGTTGGCATTTATTTCCAAATCTTCGTCTAGAATGAATTCGTTGGGGTAGTGGGCTAGCTGTACGTGAATTGTTGGTGTTAACAAAACTAAATTTATCCTTGGGTCTGGATATGACATTAGGAATCACTCTAGCATAGGGTACTATAGACATGAGTGCTGGTATTTTTGTATTATTTTTCCAAGAAAAAATCTTTTTTTGGCGGTAATCATCTAGATCCCTGTGAAATTTGCCTAGTTTAGTCTGTATTAGTGAATTCTCTTTAGTTTTGGTGTTCCTTTTAAGTGTGTCCAGCCAGGTCAATGGAATTTTTTGCTGTGAGCCTATAATCTCTTCTGTTACACAGCGCAAGCCTCCACGCATGTGTGGGCGAGCGCTTGTGTGCACTAGCATATATGTGTATGTGTGTCCCTTTATACGTGTGTGTGCACGTGGGCACACATAGGCACACGAGCATATATATATATATATGTGTATATATATATATATATATATATATATATATATATATATTTTATTCTTATTATTTCCTTCTGTTTTGTATACAGCTACGCTGATAATCCTCTATAATGACTAGTGATTGATGATTATTCACTGTGCCTATATCATACTCATTATATTCTATTACTTTGATTGTATTTATCGTAACATTTAAGAGCTTGCACCCAAACATTTTGTTGGCAGGCATCATATCCCTGTCATATATTAATAATTTTTTAAAAAAAAATTTTTAACACTAAAATGTCTATATAGACATTCCTTTAAAAACCTTTTATCATACAATAATAATTTTTCGCCATTATAAACGTTATGCCTTAATTACTTCATAATTATTTTATTATGAGCAATATTATTTCATTACTATTCATTACCTTTATTATCATTATTATTTTTATTATATATATATATTTTTTTTATTAATTTTATTATTTTCTATTTTATTATTATTATTTTTCTGCTATTTAAGCTATCCCAAGTTAGTGGGGTTAAAACTCCCGTTTTGTTCCATGCAACACACTTGTCATAGCAATTATTGAATTCTGCTGCGCTGACGGGCAGAATTACTTTTAAAACATCCGTCCTTCCTGTCTCCTTGTACACTTGAGAAAGGAGCGCGCATGCCCTGTACGAGAGCTGCGCATGCTCTGAAACGCGTTGTGGTTCCCTGCACCATCCAGCTGACGTCAGACGCTCCTCTCCGGACCGACCGTTGCCATCTTTCGCTGCTGTCTCCTATCACGGACAAGCCAGCCTGCATCCCGGCTACTTGCGGCCACCATAACCGGGACCTGGGAAATCCGTGGACTAGCGTCAGAGATCCTGGACGCAATATAAACATTGATCCTACTGGATGACACCTGATACTTACCATGATGTAAGTGTTTGATACAAATTGTCTGCTACATAATAAATCTGTTTTGCTAAGAGGCGCTTTTCTATTTTTCCTTTCATGTCATTTTCCTTGAGTCGGCTTCAACTTGGAGAAGAGCTGCCCTGGGCAACTGAGTTTTTATTAAAGACTTCCTATCCACAATTGTTACTATAGAGTTTTTCAAAACCTTATGCTACCTGCCATCCCTTGGTAACAATAATAACTTTATGTCCACCTGATTGCAATACTTTTTTTGTTTTTTGATTTTCAACCTTTGTATAATATCCTTTACACATTTAGGATTAATAGTGTTTGTCTGTGCAGGCTTCCCAAGCGCTTGCATTTGCTATTGTTTTTCTTGTCTTTCTGAAGTCTTGTATAGCAGCTGGGACTGCAGGCACGGTTAACACAACTACTTCAGTCATTTAATAACAATTAATTTATATATATATATATATATATATATATATATTTTTTTTTTTTATTTTTTTTTTATGAGATAGCACTCTAGCTCTTTGCCTTCCTGATCAAGCTCGACTTAGTTCAGCCTATCATTCCTTTAAAATGGAATTGATTAACGAAATTGAATATCACAAATATGATGTACTCGATATATTGTATTCAAGCTTACCCCCTGATCTATTTAGTAACTCAGCGAAACTTAAACGTTCAGACCGATACATTCTTTGTGGAAAGTTCAAAAAACTAGAAAGATTAATTCACTCCACCAACACACAGTGGTGGGATGAGTTTTTTCTAAAAAAATATGCTGAACATAAAATTTCTCCTAGAGGCCTAAGAATCCTTAAAACCTGTTCTTTCCTAGATACTGCCCATAATAAGGAATGGGAAGGGATAGCCGAATTTTGCACCAATAAATTGATAGAGATCATTATTAGTCAGCGGCACATCAAATATAATGAATTGGTGCATCATGTACAAATGCTTTCATTGGAGATTATAGGCTCACAGCAAAAAATTCCATTGACCTGGCTGGACACACTTAAAAGGAACACCAAAACTAAAGAGAATTCACTAATACAGACTAAACTAGGCAAATTTCACAGGGATCTAGATGATTACCGCCAAAAAAAGATTTTTTCTTGGAAAAATAATACAAAAATACCAGCACTCATGTCTATAGTACCCTATGCTAGAGTGATTCCTAATGTCATATCCAGACCCAAGGATAAATTTAGTTTTGTTAACACCAACAATTCACGTACAGCTAGCCCACTACCCCAACGAATTCATTCTAGACGAAGATTTGGAAATAAATGCCAACCACTTAGGGAAATTCCCTCGCCTAGAGATAATGTGGCTTCCGTCCTAGATGAAAACACATTTGGCATAGTTCCTGATGGTAATATGCCGCTTGTATCTATAGATGATATCCCCTCTGGCACTACCTCTGATTCCAATTCCATTGATATACCAACACAATCTTCTATTACCAGTCTTGGTATTGCAGCTCAAATTGTGAGCCAAGATGACTCTTTAATCCCTACCACTCCCCAAGCATCTACCACCTTTGATCTTCTCCTCGGTGATTTTAACATCCATGATATACCAACTAATTCTGCCTCCCTGTCCTTCTCGCCTTTTTTAGAAAAGGGCTCACACCCAAAACACAGATTAAAAAGAAAGCACACAGACGAGGATGTAGGGGAGGACGCAGAAAATCCAAAAATCAATGCAAAACAACAGAAACTATAAAGTTGTTCAATCTTTCCTCCCATGTATTGTCACCTGATGATGTCTCCCTTTTGGGTAGAGGCCTCACTTTTTCTCCCACCATACAACCCAATTCCTTCCAATTATTTAAGGATCTTAACAAATTCATAAGAAACCTTACTCTTAAAAGATTTTATAATATACAATCTACCAAAGGCAAATTAGCTGATCCTGACAGCACACTTTCTCCTGCCACTGTTGCTGAGGCAATTACAGAAGCTTCTTCCTATAGTCCTGATAGCCAATTTAACATGTATGATCTAGAACCTGGCGAGCTGGATCTAGACGTTGATCTTGAATTATTCACTCAACATTTTCAAACATCACCCCCGGTTACACATACACCTTTACAGCCTAAGTCCATTTTTTACCCTACCAAATCCAAGGGACCCTATCTAGAATCTTACTATAGAGTTGTGTTTGCTGACCTCCAAAAATTATGCCAAGCTACAGAAAATGCCGGCAAACATCGCCATTATAATCTTAAACCCGGTGAGAGAGCTTCACTTAAATGCTTCCTTGACAACCCCAATCTTATCATTAAGCCTGCAGATAAGGGGGGTGGGATCATTATCCAAGATCGAACAGATTATGTGGCTGAGGCCATGATGCTGCTGTCCGATCAAAACACTTATAGAAAACTTCCATCTGATCCTTTACCTCTGTTTCGTATAGAAGCAGAGACATTGGTTAAGAAAGCTCTAGTAGATCAAGTCATCGACAAAAAAGAAGCAGCCTTTTTACGAAAAAACTACTACAGTACGCCGTACTTTTATCATTTACCTAAAGTACACAAAGATCTAAAGAACCCTCCCGGTAGGCCGATCGTTGCCTCTATGAACAGCGTAACTGGTGGCTTCTCACAATACATTGATTCTTTTCTACAACCGCTCGCTCAGGATCTCCCATCATATATACGGGACTCTATACATCTCATGGAACTTCTGTCTCCATATACTTGGCTTGACAGCTATTCTTGGCTGTCATTAGATGTTAACTCCCTATATACCTCCATCCCCCATAATATAGGCCTTTTGGCCGTACAACATTATCTATCCTCCAACCCTATGCTCAACAATAAACAAGCTGAATTTATTCTGGACGCTACTCTGTTTTGCCTTACGCATAATTATTTCCATTTCGAGGGAGATTTCTACCTACAGACCCATGGTACAGCGATGGGGGCTAATTTTGCCCCCTCCTATGCCAACCTGACCATGGGACTGTGGGAGAATCTACTCATATGGAAAAATAACCCCTTTGCTAGACACATAGTATTCTATGGCAGGTATATCGACGATATTGTCATCATCTGGGATGGCTCCTCCTCCCAGGTTGATGACTTTGTCACATACTGCAATACCAATGACATGGGACTCTCCTTTTCCGCTGTCTGGAATAGGGACAGTTTGGCCTTCCTTGATTTAGAACTCAATCATGAGCTAGATAAGATCTTTACTCGTAATTATACTAAACCCACTGCAGGTAACTCTTACCTCCATTACGATAGCTGTCACCATCCCCTCTGGGTAAAAAATATACCTAAGGGTCAATACTGTAGATTAAGACAGAACTGCACCAGGGACAGCGACTACATACTACAAAGTGCACACTTGAAACAAAAATTTTTGGATAAAGGATACCCAGAAAAAATTATAGACCATGCCCATACCATCTATCTTTCTGGCAAGAAACCCAAGAGAATAAAATCGCCAGAAAAACCGGTTGTTCGATTTGTCACTGGGTTCCATGGACAGTATAGAAAAATGGAACATATCATTCATAAACACTGGAACATCTTGAAGCAAGACCCCCACCTAGCTACAATTGCTTGTGATAAACCTAAAGTTACCTACAGAAGGGCACCGACTCTAAAAAACAAAATAGCGCCCAGCAAGTTAAAACACACTAAACCAATTAGTGCTATTTGTCCGGCCCCCCCTTAAAGGGATGTATAGATGCAATAAAGCCCTGTGCAAAACTTGCAATTTTGTCCAACATGGACAAAAAAACTTCTCTCATAGGGATAAGACTTATCAACTTGACAATTTTTTCAACTGTTCAAGTGATTATGTCGTTTATTGCCTAACATGCCCATGCAAAATGCTATATGTGGGTCGCACTATTAACCCACTAAGACAGCGTTTTGGCAAACATCGTCGCTTTGTGGAAACTGGTTGTGATGAACACAGTGTACCACGGCACTTCTTGGAATTTCATGGCCAGTCCACGGAGGGCCTACAGGTTTGGGTGATAGAAGCCATACCTAAAGGCCTATCTGAGGCCGAGCGTTTTTCCAGACTGTGTGAGCGCGAAACTTATTGGATTTTTACTCTGGATACCCTTGTGCCGAATGGGTTAAACGAGGAACTAGAGGTTAACACGATCCTCTAAAAAATGTTCCCCTTTTCTTATTTGCCCTCTCCCTATGATGCACGGTTGCAAGTGTGCATGTACATATTGTAGTGTTAGCACCTATATGTGTGTGCTTTTCCATTAAGGAATCTTATGGCTTCTTCTTTTTACATATTTACATATATATAATCCCTTCATTTATTATCATTTATTATAATTATACAATACTATTATTACCATTATCATTTTTTAATTTTAGCTCTTCTGTTACACAGCGCAAGCCTCCACGCATGTGTGGGCGAGCGCTTGTGTGCACTAGCATATATGTGTATGTGTGTCCCTTTATACGTGTGTGTGCACGTGGGCACACATAGGCACACGAGCATATATATATATATATATGTGTGTATATATATATATATATATATATATATATATATTTTATTCTTATTATTTCCTTCTGTTTTGTATACAGCTACGCTGATAATCCTCTATAATGACTAGTGATTGATGATTATTCACTGTGCCTATATCATACTCATTATATTCTATTACTTTGATTGTATTTATCGTAACATTTAAGAGCTTGCACCCAAACATTTTGTTGGCAGGCATCATATCCCTGTCATATATTAATAATTTAAAAAAAAAAAAAAAAAAAAAAATTTTAACACTAAAATGTCTATATAGACATTCCTTTAAAAACCTTTTATCATACAATAATAATTTTTCGCCATTATAAACGTTATGCCTTAATTACTTCATAATTATTTTATTATGAGCAATATTATTTCATTACTATTCATTACCTTTATTATCATTATTATTTTTATTATATATATATATATATTTTTTATTAATTTTATTATTTTCTATTTTATTATTATTATTTTTCTGCTATTTAAGCTATCCCAAGTTAGTGGGGTTAAAACTCCCGTTTTGTTCCATGCAACACACTTGTCATAGCAATTATTGAATTCTGCTGCGCTGACGGGCAGAATTACTTTTAAAACATCCGTCCTTCCTGTCTCCTTGTACACTTGAGAAAGGAGCGCGCATGCCCTGTACGAGAGCTGTGCATGCTCTGAAACGCGTTGTGGTTCCCTGCACCATCCAGCTGACGTCAGACGCTCCTCTCCGGACCGACCGTTGCCATCTTTCGCTGCTGTCTCCTATCACGGACAAGCCAGCCTGCATCCCGGCTACTTGCGGCCACCATAACCGGGACCTGGGAAATCCGTGGACTAGCGTCAGAGATCCTGGACGCAATATAAACATTGATCCTACTGGATGACACCTGATACTTACCATGATGTAAGTGTTTGATACAAATTGTCTGCTACATAATAAATCTGTTTTGCTAAGAGGCGCTTTTCTATTTTTCCTTTCATGATTGTCATGGAGGACCCCTTCGGTAGACTACCCCTTGGCGTATCTGCAACCGGTCCCATTCCTTGTGCAGTAGTCAGGCTTCTCTTGGAGAGTCTCCTAGAAGTAACTCAGGGCGTTGGTCCTCCAAAGCCCCCAGTAATATTTTCCCCAAAGGGTCTTCTAACTGATCCCTCCTCAAGTCCTTCTTGGATAACTTGATAAAGAGGGGGAATGGTGGGACTTTAAATGAGACAGTTGACAGGCAGGGGTTGAATTAAAAACGAAGTCAAGTTCATTTAATATATACAGTACTGATGTATCACAATGTAAAAAGGTAACATGGGCATGTGCGCATGACGTAACCTACAAATTAGTGTACATAACAGTCAAATGACAAACTTGGCAAATTGGAAAATAATAATTGCCATTGTATAAACTGGACAACACATGGCAACTGGGTATAGATATAAATCGATAAAAAATTATTATAAATCATGAAAATGAGTAAAGTCCTATTAGCATGTGGAGATGGCGGACTGTAGCTGCTTGCACTTTGGGAATGATGCCGATGCGTCTTGGCTATTGCTGTGTTTTTTGCTACCTCAGCTCCTGGGATGGATAACTCTCGAGGCCCAGTTTCCATTCACACTGTTACCCGGTATAATGTAAGTACCCAGAATTGACACTTTGTGTCTGCTGGTTGCACATTATTCAATTTTTATATATTTTTATATTATTATACTCTGTTATTTCAGATGTCCTGTAACATCCGCCCCTGATGAAGTGATACTCACAGAAACGCGTCGGTCACCTTGGATGTAGCCACTTGCTAATAGGACTTTACTAATTTTCATGATTTATAATAATTTTTTATCGATTTATATCTATACCCAGTTGCCATGTGTTGTCCAGTTTATACAATGCCAATTATTATTTTCCAATTTGCCAAGTTTGTCATTTGACAGTTATGTACACTAATTTGTAGGTTACGTCATGCGCACATGCCCATGTTACCTTTTTACATTGTGATACATCAGTACTGTATATATTAAATAAACTTGACTTTGTTTTTAATTCAACCCCTGCCTGTCAACTGTCTCATTTAAAGTCCCACCATTCCCCCTCTTTATCGCCTTATCGGGATGGAGGCACTTTCCCCAGGTGCTTCATTCAAAGTCCCAACTTTCTTTTTTATTCTTGGATAACTTGGGCAAACCCTCTTCTGCAACCTGGGTCAAATTACATTAGCATATGGGTACTCCGGCAGCTGAGACCCCAATTTCTTCGGCCCTTGATCCTCCACTGGACTGGAGCTCTGTTCCCTGGTATAGGGCTCGCACTCCCTCTGGGGACAGTTGGGTCCACTCTCTCGGCATATTGGGACATGGGACCTTCTGGAAAGTGCATCCGCATCCCTGTTACCTACTCCTGGCCGATACTTCAGGCTGAATGTAAAGCTTGAGAGGGCAGCCAGCCACCGATGACCTGTGGCATCCAGTTTTGCGGTGGTTAGAAGATAGGTGAGTGGATTGTTATCCGTTTTGACCACAAATTCCGCCCCATATAGGTAGTCCTTCAGCTTATCCACCACTGCCCACTTTAAAGCCAGGAATTCCAGTTTGTGTGTTGGATAGTTCTTCTCAGCAAGTGTCAGACTCCTAATCACAACGGGTCGTAGGTGACCGTCATGTTCCTGGTACAGTACCCCTCCTAGCCCGTCTCGGCTGGCGTCCACATGCAGCTCATAAGGTTTTGTAGTGTCCACATAGGCCAATACAGGGGCAGTGGTCAGACTCTCTTTTAATTGATTAAAAGCTTCTTCACACTTGAAAGTCCACTGATCCTGTATGGACTCTCTGGATTTCCTAGGGCCCTGGGAAGGCTTTAATGGCCGGGCTGGCTCTACTTCATCCTCTTCTCCCTCATTCTTCAGAAGCTCGTTTAAGAGTCTGACTATCTTGACAAACCCCTCTACGAACCTCCTATAATAGGAGCAGAATCCCAGGAATGACTGAAGCTCAGTCACATTGGTAGGCCTTGGCCAGGAAGTGACAGCATCTAGCTTCTCTGGGTCTGTGGCTACTCCTTCTGCCGATACAATGTGACCCAAGTAATGCACTGAGGACTGGTAAAACTGACACTTCTCAGGGGAAAGTTTCAGGCCCTCTTCATGTAGTCTCTTCAGAACCTTCTCCAGCCTTTCTTCATGTTCCTCCAGAGTCTTCCGGAACACGATGACATCATCCAAGTACACCAGCACCTCTATTAGGTTTATGTCTCCTACCGTCCAATCCATCAACCTTTGGAAAGTGGCAAGGGCTCCTGATAACCCCTGAGGCATCCGGTCGAACTCAAAGAAACCCACGGGGGTGATGAAGGCTGTCTTTTCTTTGTCCTCCGGGTGCATGGGAATTTGGTAGTAGCCACATTTCAAATCCATCACACTGAACCACTTGGCTCCAGACAGGCTCTGCAACGCATCTTCTATGCGGGGGGTGGTATACTGATCCGGTATAGTTCTTCCATTCAATGTTCAGTAATCTATACACAGTCTCAGAGAGCCATTTTTCTTTTGGACCACCACTATGGGAGAAGTGTAGGGGCTTCGAGACTCCCGGATTATGCCTGTTCATTTCAACTCAGATAGTTGCTCATGTAGGTCTTCCAGATCTTCTAAGAGAACTCGTCGGACCCTCTCCCTGAACGGCTTATCCTCATGCAAGCGAATCTTATGGGTGGCACTCTTCGCACATCAAATTCGTCCTTCGAGAAGATCTTCTGCCAGTTGTTCCCTAGCCCTCTTCCTCCAGGCCGGTGGGAGACCGGTGTCCTCTGTACAGAGCTTTTCCACTATGTCCTCCCCTTTAACCTTTTCCCAGTCTGAAGGGCTCACCAGGGTGGCTTGGTTCACCTGGCCCAACAGCATCCTGGCTGGCATTCTCACTGGAGCGGTGGTAGCGTTCCTGATGCTCACTGACACCTTCCCTTGGTTCCTCTGTAAGGCCTTCAACGAGACCACTTTGGGAATCACTTCTATTTCCCTCTCCTTCTCCTTTCGGTCCGGTTCAAGGAGGACAAAGGGGCCTGGTTGTTTCCAGGTGAGCTTAACAGAAACTCTCAAGCAGGTCACCTCCCCTGGTTGTAACACTTTTCCCATTTTGTCCAGCTTCCAGATCTTCCCAACCCCCTCTTCTGGGGCCTTCCGCTCCAGTACTAGGCGCTGGCAGACTTGCTGTAACAAAGGGTGGACTCTGGTTGTCCAAGGACCCCGCTCTTCAACCAGGGGGGTTAACAGTCTTCTCACAAGATCTGTATTAGTCCCTATGATCAGTGAGCTCTTGTTGGCCCCAGGAGGTCGGGGGCAGACCACTGCCAAAGTGTCAAACGTCTCAGTTTCTCCCGCCACTGAAGGATCAAAGGTGAGTCTAATCGGGATATATCCGTCATAGGGGAAGCTCTGGGTGCCAATGCCCCATATCTGTAAATCTTCTAGCTTCTGTAGCGGTAGATGCCTAAGATGCTTATTATAGAAGTCCCGGTATAGGAGAGTCACTTGAGCTCCGGTGTCAAGGAGTAGGGATGAGCTCGGTGTTCGAGACGAACATACGTTCGACTCGAACATCGGCTGTTCGATCGTTCGCCGAACAACGAACGATTTGGGCCGTTCGCGCCTAATTCGCGGCCCACAATGCACTACGCCATCGCAGTGTCATCCAGGCGCTGTGATTGGCCAAGCATGCACTGTGACCCCGCATGCTTGGCCAATCACAGTGCCGGCAGCGAGGAGAGCAATGATTGGCCACAGGCAGGATGCCTGTGGCCAATTATTGCTGAGGGTGTTTAGTACACGCCCCACACTATAAAAGGCCGCCAGCACGGCGGCCTAGTGTAGTGTGTTCCGGAGCAGGGAAAGAGAAGCATAGGCAGGGACAGTGACATTTTTTTTCTTGCTTAACCTGGATTCCTTTAGTTTAGGGAAAGAGAAGGATAGGTAGGGAGAGTGTCAGTCTGTTTTACTGTGCTAAACCTTGTTTGTAGGGACAGGGAAGGACAGTGAGGGAAATTCTCATTGTGCTATACTGTGCTAAAGCATTCATCATCAACCATCTTTAAAAAAACATTTTTTATAGGGACAGAAAACTATAGGTAGGGAGAGTGTCAGTGTGTTTTACTGTGCTAATCCTTGTTTGTAGGGACAGGGAAGGACAGTGAGGGAAATTCTCATTGTGCTATACTGTGCTAAAGCATTCATCATCAACCATCTTTAAAAAAAACATTTTTTATAGGGACAGAAAACTATAGGTAGGGAGAGTGTCAGTGTGTTTTACTGTGCTAATCCTTGTTTGTAGGGACAGGGAAGGACAGTGAGGGAAATTCTCATTGTGCTATACTGTGCTAAAGCATTCATCATCAACCATCTTTAAAAAAACATTTTTTATAGGGACAGAAAACTATAGGTAGGGAGAGTGTCAGTGTGTTTTACTGTGCTAATCCTTGTTTGTAGGGACAGGGAAGGACAGTGAGGGAAATTCTCATTGTGCTATACTGTGCTAAAGCATTCATCATCAACCATCTTTAAAAAAACATTTTTGATAGGGACAGAAAACTATAGGTAGGGAGAGTGTCAGTGTGTTTTACTGTGCTAATCCTTGTTTGTAGGGACAGGGAAGGACAGTGAGGGAAATTCTCATTGTGCTATACTGTGCTAAAGCATTCCTCATCAACCATCTTTAAAAAAACATTTTTTATAGGGACAGAAAACTATAGGTAGGGAGAGTGTCAGTGTGTTTTACTGTGCTAAACCTTGTTTGTAGGGACAGGGAAGGACAGTGAGGGAAATTCTCATTGTGCTATACTGTGCTAAAGCATTCCTCATCAACCATCTTTAAAAAAACATTTTTTATAGGGACAGAAAACTATAGGTAGGGAGAGTGTCAGTGTGTTTTACTGTGCTAAACCTTGTTTGTAGGGACAGGGAAGGACAGTGAGGGAAATTCTCATTGTGCTATACTGTGCTAAAGCATTCCTCATCAACCATCTTTAAAAAAACATTTTTTATAGGGACAGAAAACTATAGGTAGGGAGAGTGTCAGTGTGTTTTACTGTGCTAAACCTTGTTTGTAGGGACAGGGAAGGACAGTGAGGGAAATTCTCATTGTGCTATACTGTGCTAAAGCATCCCTCATCAACCATCTTTGAAATCCTTGTTTTTTGGACAGTCAGGGAAATTGTCATTGTGCTATTCTGTGCGAAAGCAATCATCCTCAACCATATTTAGAAATCCTTAAGTAAAGGGACAGAGAAGGACACCTGAAGGTAGCCCTTATTGCTTTTTTTCCCATCTCCCTGCAGGCCATCCATTAGAATGTCTGGAAGGCAAACAAGGAGAGGCAGACAGTCAGGAGGCAATAAAAGAGGGCAAGCAGGCTCTGTGTCTGGGGGGAAACAGTGCTGGTCGTGGACGCGGTGCATTGTCATCAGCACATGGCCATGGGACACGCTTGTCCTTCTTTTCGGCAGCTGGACATGTTGAGCCACATCATGCCGAAGACTTGGTAGAGTGGATGACCAAGCCCTCCTCCTCCTCCTCATTCTCTCTCACCCAGGCTCAGGGTACTGGCAAATCAGCTGCCAAAGCGTCCTCTTCCCTGGTATCAATGTCAGACTCATCATCAGTCACTCCTTCCCTAGACCCACCATGTCCTCCTCCTGAGGAGTCCCCCGAACTGTTTGAGCACAGTGTTGGGTACATGCTCCAGGAGGATGCCCAGCGTTTCGAATGGTCTGATGATGAAACCCAGCTAGAGGAAGGCAGTAGCGTGAGAGCAGACAGAGGGGATGCTCAAGAAGGACACCAATCTGGCAGTCATGTTCCAGCAGCTGCAGCATACTGCCAGATTGGCTCCAGTGATGAGGAGGGAGGGGATGATGAGGTCACTGACTCCACGTGGGTGCCTAATAGGAGAGAGGAGGAGGAGGAGGATGAGGAGGAGGCACATCTCCAACGAGGCAGGATGCCCTTTGGTGGCCAGCGTAAGGGCAGTACACCGACGGAATCACACCGCAGAGCTCCGCCTGTGCAGGGCGCTGCCTCTGCCCGTCATTCAAAAAGTTCTTTGGTGTGGGCCTTTTTTGAGGCTAGTGCATCAGATCGCACAGCTGCTGTTTGCAACATATGTCTCAAGCGTATATCGCGTGGCCAAAACATCAGCCGCTTGGGTACCACATGCCTGACCAGACATATGTTGACCTGCCATGCAGCTCGTTGGCAAGCCTACCTCAAAGACCCACACCAAAGAACAAAGCGGACCTCTCCTTGCACCGCATCAGCTGGGATCTCCAACCCCACTATAACTTCAGTCCTCTCTGAAACATGCACTGAGAGGAATGAAGGTGTAGAATTAGGTGTGTCACAGCCAAGTACTTGCGGCCACTCTGCTAGCAGTACACCGACGTCCGATTTTAGCAGGCAAATTTCCCTGCCCCAGCTGCTGGACTCCCAGCCATCCACATGCCCAGCGGTTGAATGCTAGCTTGGCTAAATTGCTAGCGCTTCAACTGCTGCCTTTTCAGTTGGTAGACTCGGCCCCCTTCCGTGAGTTTGTGCAATGTGCGGTTCCTCAGTGGCAGGTTCCCAAACGCCACTTTTTCTCACGGAAGGCTATTCCGGCTCTCTACAGGCATGTGGAAGGCAATGTCTTGGCCTCGCTGGACAGGGCGGTCAGCGGTAAGGTGCATATTACCGCTGACTCATGGTCCAGCAGGCATGGACAGGGACGTTACCTTTCTTTCACGGCCCATTGGGTCACTCTTTTGGCAGCTGGGAAGGATGCAGGACAAGGTGCAGTAGTGTTGGAGGTTGTTCCACCGCCACGCCTCCAAAATGCTACTACTGGTTGTGACACACCTCTCTCCTCCACCCCCTCCTCTTCTTCTTCCTCCATGGCCTCTTCCTGTGCTTTGTCCTCTGAACCAGCGGTGCTCCGTAGGCGTTCAAGGGGCTACGCAAGTACGCAGGCAAAAAGATGCCATGCAGTGCTTGCGCTGGTGTGTTTGGGGGACAGAAGCCACACTGGGGCAGAGGTCCTGTCTGCTCTGCAGGGCCAGGCCGAGAGGTGGTTGACGCCACGCCAGCTTAAGCCAGGAATGGTGGTTTGCGACAATGGCACCAACCTCCTCTCCGCCCTCCGACAGGGACAACTGACCCATGTGCCCTGTGTGGCTCATGTCCTTAACCTGGTGGTGCAGCGGTTCTTGGGCAGGTACCCGGGCTTACAGGATGTCCTGAGGCAGGCCAGGAAAGTCTGTGTGCATTTCCGCAGATCTTATAATGCCAGTGCTCGCCTGGCTGAGCTGCAAAAGGAGTTGAACCTGCCCAAGAACCGCCTTATATGTGACATGCCCACCAGGTGGAACTCAACGTTGGCCATGCTGCAGCGGCTGCACACGCAGCAGAGGGCCATCAATGAGTACCTGTGCGACTACGGCACCAGGACAGGGTCAGGGGAGCTTGGTTTTTTTTCTCCACGCCAGTGGGGCATTATCAGGGATGCATGCACTGTCCTGGCACCATTTGAGGAGGCCACGAGGATGGTGAGCAGTGACAGTGCATGCATCAGTGACACTGTACCTCTTGTCCACCTGTTGGAGCACACGCTGCGTGGAATAATGGACAGGGCACTTGAGGCAGAACAGAGGCAGGAAGAGGAGGACTTCCTTGCCTCTCAAGGCCCCCTTTACCCAGACAGTGTTCCTTCTGTCCCACCCATCGCACAGGAAGAGGAGGACGAGGAGGAGGAGGAGGAGGAGGAGGATTGTGTCAGCATGGAGGTGGAGCCTGGCACTCAGCAGCATCAACAGCAGCAGTCTTTTAGGGATGATTTACAGTCCCAAGAAACCCGTGGACTTGTACGTGGCTGGGAGGAGGTGGCTGCGGATCATGTCATCCTTAGTGACCCAGAGGACTCCGGACCGAATGCCTCAGCTAACCTACGCTGCATGGCCTCCCTGATCCTGCAAAGTCTGCGGAAGGATCCTCGTTCTCTTCGCATCAAGGAGAGGGACCATTACTGGCTGGCCACTCTCCTTGATCCATGGTACAAGGGTAAGGTTGCGGACCTTATGTTACCGTCGCAGAGGGAGCAGAGGATGAGACAACTCCGGGAGGCCTTGCAGAAAGGTCTGTGCAACGCGTTCCCAGAGACTGGGAGGTTACAAACTCCTGGTCCTGGACAACGAGTTGCTGAGGCTTCGGCCAGTCAAAGAAGGAGCGGTGGGGAAGGTGGCCGTCTGACCGATGCGTTCAGACAATTCTTTAGTCCGCAGCCCCAAAGTATGATCGGTTCCAGCAACCATCGCCAGCGTCTGATAAACATGGTGCAGGAATATCTAGGGGCAAGGTCAGACTTGGACACCTTCCCCACCGAAAATCCTCTGGCTTACTGGGTCTTGAGGATGGATCACTGGCCAGAGCTTGCACAGTATGCAATTGAGCTACTGGCCTGTCCTGCATCCAGCGTTCTTTCGGAATGCACATTCAGTGCTGCTGGAGGATTTGTCACGGATCACAGGGTGCGCCTGTCCACCGACTCGGTTGATCGACTGACTTTCATCAAGATGAACCAGTCTTGGATCACCACCAGCTACCACACACCTGATGCTGATATAACAGACTAATTGATTTTAACATGTCACATCCCTTCAAGACTGATGCTGATGCTGAGTGCCTGTGCTGTTATGTTAACTGGCTATCCTCCTCCTCCGAGTCCTCAATGATACGATTGATGATGATAGCTTGGAAGATCATTTTTGTTTATGGGTGCCGCCACCAGTGCCTAACGCCCAATTTTTCAGCCCCTGTTTAACAGGGGCGTGTAATTACAATTTTTGAAGCAATACTTTGCAACAGGGCTCATTGCTGTGCTCCAAGTACAGTATCTGTGAGGGGTTGCAGTGTTGTGCCACCAGTGCCTAAGGCCCAATTTTTCAGCCCCTGTTTAACAGGGGCGTGTAATTACAATTTTTGAAGCAATACTTTGCAACAGGGCTCATTGCTGTGCTCCAAGTACAGTATCTGTGAGGGGTTGCAGTGTTGTGCCACCAGTGCCTAAGGCCCAATTTTTCAGCCCCTGTTCAACAGGGGCATGTAATTACAATTCTTGATCTAATAATTCACAGCAGGGCCCATTGCTGCACCCACCAAGAGTAACTCTGAGGGCTTACAGTGTTGTGGCAACGCCACCACCACCACCACCACGAAAGGCCCAATTTTTCAGCCCCTGTTCAAAAGGGGCATGTAATTACAATTCTTGATCTAATAATTCACAGCAGGGCCCATTCCTGCACCCACCAAGAGTAACTCTGAGGGCTTACAGTGTTGTGGCAACACCACCACCACCACCACCACCACGAAAGGCCCAATTTTTCAGCCCCTGTTCAACAGGGGCATGCAATTACAATTCTTGATCTAATAATTCACAGCAGGGCCCATTGCTGCACCCACCAAGAGTAACTGTCAGGGCTTACAGTGTTGTGGCACCAGCACCACCATCAAAGGCCCAATTTTTACTACCACTGTTCAACAATTGTATGTAATTACAATTCCTGATATAATAGTTGACAGCAGGGCGTTCCAGCACCAACCAAGAGTAACTGTGAGTGCTTACAGTGTTGTGCCAACACCAACAACTAAGGGGCCTATTTCTGCAGAGTATATACGGCAGGTCCCTACTTTCAAACATCCAACTTACAAACGACTCCTACTTGCAAACGCAAGAAGACAACAGGAAGTGAGAGGAAATCTACCCCTAGGAAGGAAAATTCTCTCCTGTAAGAATTAATATGGGAGAAAGGTGTCTCCTCTGTACTGATGCTTTATCACCAATCCTTGTTTCAAGAAAAACACCACATTTCAAAAACAGTTGTCATTGGGACGGAAAGTGAGGTGAAATGTTCTGAACAGGGGCACAGACAGCAAAACAAATGTTACAGGGGTGATAACCCTTACCTATGTTTTCCAAAAAGTTTAAAAATAGATTTTTGGGCTGGAGCTACACTTAAACAATGTACCTGTTCAAAATTACAAACAGATTCTACATAAGAACAAACCTACAGTCCCTGTCTTGTATGCACCGCCTGTATACGGCTGTTCAGAGTATATAGGGCCTTTTTTATTTTATGTGTGGGGTTCCCCTTAATATCCATACAAGACCCAAAGGGGCTGGTAATGGGCTGGGGTAGGGGGGGGGGGTCATGGGGTAGCTATGCCATTTTTCTTAAAGATTTTCATCCATATTACCGGGACCAGACATTACATTAAAGCCGCAAGCAGTTTTAAATGGCTTTTTTTTCCTTTAGAAGTGTCATTTTGTGCAGGGACAGTTCTAAACACGGGAAACATGTGGCACTTCACAGGCATACTTTAGACACCCCCCAGGTACGATATTTAAAGGAATATTTGACTTTTTTTTCACTTTATGCATCATTAAAATGACTGCTCCCGAAAAACGACCGTTTTTAAAACTTCTTTTTGCATTGATACATGTCCCCTGGTGCAGAACCCGGGTTCCCAAACCCTTTTTAGGACAATAACATGCATAATAGTCGTTATAATTAGCACTTTAGAAATCGAACGTTTGCATCCATTGTATTTAATAGGGTTCTAATGTTCGTACAAACTTTCGGTCCATTCGCGGGTTCTGGTGCGAACCGAACCCGGGGGTGTTCGGCTCATCACTATCAAGGAGGGCCTTCGTGTAGATTCCCTCTACTTGGATGGAGATGATGGGAGAGGGTCCCACCAACTTGTCAGGTACCTTCTTTGGAGAGGCCTTCTTGCTGGGCTTAGTAACTTGCACCTTTATTTCTGTCCTCTTCCGGCTTCTCTTGGACTTCAACCCTGGTGAAGTCTGATGTGCATTGACTTCCCGCTCTCGGGCATTTTGACATTTTGGGTGGGAGCTGCCATGTCGAGAAGGGGTGGCATCAGGGGTGTGCGGCAAAGGCCTGGGATCCTGACATTGCCTTTTTTTTTTTTGTTTGGAGTGAGCTGGTACTGGTGGGCACCCGGTTAACTCCTTCACCTGGGCCCTCTGAAGTTTTCCGCCGGCTTGCAGGAAAGTGTAGCAAACTTCCTTGGGCTGGGGCACAATTTTGCATGGTGTCCAGTTCCTCCGCAGTTATAGCAGACACCCTCACTCCTTGTGGTCTTAGGTGGGGAAGCTGGTATCTCTTGGGCCACCTTGGCTTCAGTTCCTCCTTCTTTCTTTAAGTCTGCAATACTCGTCATCATAGAGGATAGCATCCCCATCACCTGTGTCATCTGAGACTTCAAAGTGTCAACCTCCGAGTCCCTTTCTTGAGCCATGGCTGACCTAACCCCAACACATGGGATGGAGTTGGGTGAAGTTCCTGATGTCTGATCATCCAACAGGGCTTCTTTATCCCTCACTACTTTAATGAAGTCGGAGTAGCTTAGAGACATAACATCCTTTGAGGTCTTCAAATGGAGCCAGATGGGATCAGAGCGCAGGGCACCTCGTAGGATCTGTTTCATTCTCGCTTGGTCTGCCATAGAGGGGTTCCACTCCCTTCCTCAGCACAATTTGACACAACATCTTGTTCAGTCTCCTTACATATTCGGAGAAGCGTTCGCCCGGTTGTTGAGAAGTGTGTTCGAATTGATATATGAGGTCAGCTACCTTTTCCAGTTGTCCAAATTCCTCTTGCAGCATAACCAAGTAGTCATATGCTGTACAGGTGGCTTTACTGAATCTCAAGTTTTTAACAGCTTCTGCAGCAGCTCCTCGCAGACTCTCACATACACGCTGCTTCTTCTGGGCCTCGGGCAGTTCCCATCCTTCAAGAGCTTGCATAGCTTGCTCTATCCAAACGTCAAACTCTTCTTCACCGAACGGTACCGGCTGCTTCTCTGAAAAGATTCTCAGCTTACGATATCCAGCTTCCACACACACTGTGTTATTTTTCTGGCATTTTGACACAAAGTCTCCCAGGGGGTTAAGAAGTTCTGGCCCAATCATGGACAAGGGTTGCGGGGGGCTCACGGGTCCATTAGCTTGCTCCCTATGGGCAGGAGTAGGATGGTCCCCTACTGTAACTTTCGGGTGTACCAGGCGGAGTTTTGACTTGCCTCCTAGTGGGAAACTCTTTTTCCTAAAGTTTTTAGGTACTTCCCTTTCCCACTCCAATAGGGCATGAGTGCTATAGGCCCCTTGTTCTGTTCTGAGGGCAACCGCCCGGGCTTTCCTGTGAGGGGATAATCTTCTCATGATGTCATCCACCCCCTTTTTGTCCCAATGTTCACCGGTAAGCTCCACGACTACACTTGAGCTTGAAATGGCGCCCTCTCTTTCACACCATTGGACTACGACAAAAGGGTCCACCTTAAGGTTGGTTAATTGCAGAGTACTGAATCCCGGATGAGCCCCCACGTGTAGCACTACCCCCGGAGGAGCTGCTGGTTAAGTCTGGATCAGTACTCTGTTTGCAACCCCCTTAACTGGCTCAGACCCTCCCTTGGCACAACTGGTGTAACTGGCAACTGTGAGTCCACTGAATGCTGGGAACACAATTTGGCATAGATATTGTGAGGGGGTTAGCTCGGCAGCGGGTGTGTGTGACCCCCGGGATGGGCTCCCCAGACAAAAACAGGCCCAGCAAACGGAGGTTGTGGTTTTCAAAATCAAAAAGGTGCGGTTTATTTTCTATTTACAGTGACAAAACACAGCAAAGCAAAAGAAACATAAATAAAATAAATCCTGGTCAACTTGACCTCTGACTAAACATACAGGTTTCCTAACTAACAACTGGGATCAGCCTAGTGCTGTCCCAGTCCCTAAGTCCCTGGTTTTAAATGTCCAAGCAAATAGCCACACAGGCTTTTTCTCACCGCACAGGGGTTCACTCTCCCTAGACAGTCCACACAGGTCTGGTTCCAGGCATGAGCTAACATCTAATGAAGCTGGGAGTTCTTATAGAGGCCTAAATGAGCTGACAAGGTTCAGCTGGTCTCCTCATCTCTGTCTGCACGACGCCCCACACTCTCCCTAGAGGTATGAGTCATCCATGAGCCCACTAGCCTTATACAACTCTCCACCTAGTTGTATAAGTCGGCGTAAAGCCTGAATCTGGGCGAAATATATCTACCCCCCTGGATGCAACCAGGTGACTTTACCTTCCTGCTGTCACATACCCCCCCCCCTCTTGTTTTAACCTCGGGGTTGGAACACCAGCAATCAGGCATTCATGTACTCGAGACAAAGCATCCACATTCCCCATTTGAACGCCAGGGCGATGCTTTACTGTGAAGTTGAATTCCTGGAGGGCCAGGAACCACCTATTCACTCTTCTATTTGTTTCCTTGTTTTGAGCCATCCACTTTAACGGAGCGTGATCCGTAACCATGTCAAAGTGCCTACCTAGCAGGTAGTACCGAAGGGAATCTAGAGCCCACTTCACCGCTAAACACTCCTTTTCAACGGTGGCGTAATTTACCTCATGGGACTTCAACTTCCTGCTGAGGTAAATGACTGGGTGCTCTTCCCCGTTCCAGACCTGGGACAATACTGCTCCTAACCCCACATCTGACGCATCACTTTGTACGACAAAGTCTTTAGAGAAGTCGGGTGAGTACAACACTGGCTGGCTACATAAGGCTTGTTTCAAGAATTGGAATGCTGCCTCAGCCTCGGGGGTCCATTTAATCATGACCGACCCTTTCCCCTTCGTCAGGTTGGTTAGGGGCACAGCCTTAGAAGCAAAGTGGGGAATGAATCGCCGATAATACCCAGCGATTCCCAGAAAGGCTCGTACCTGCTTCTTGCTGTTGGGACGTGGCCAACTCTGGATGGCCTCGACTTTGTTGAGTTGGGGTTTTATTACTCCCCTCCCAATGGTGTACCCAAGATATTTGGCCTCCTCCTGCCCAATGGTACACTTCTTGGGGTTAGCCGTAAACCCCGCTTCCCGAACAGAGTCCAGGACTGCTTGCACTTTTGGCAGATGTGAGGCCCAATCTGTGCTATGGACAATTACGTCATCCAGGTAAGCCGCAGCATACTCCCGATGGGGCCTCAGCATCTGGTCCATTTTCCGCTGGAATGTGGCCGGCGCATTCTGTAACCCGAACGGCATTCTTTTATATTGGAACGCCCCGTCTGGGGTTACAAATGTGGTTTTCTCTTTGGCCGACTTGGCCAGGGGGATTTGCCAATACCCTTTTGTGAGGTCAAGAGTCGTCATGTATCGGGCTGTTCCCAGCCGGTCGATCAACTCATCTATACGTGGCATGGGGTAGGTGTCAAATTTTGTAACTTTGTTCAACTGACGAAAATCGTTACAAAATCGCCAGCTCCCATCCGGTTTAGGCACCAACACAATGGGACTAGACCAATCACTTTGGGACTCCTCTATCACCCCTAAGTTCAGCATTTTCTGTACTTCCTCCCGTATTGCCTCCCGTCGGGCCTCTGGGATCCGATAGGGTTTTAACTTCACCCTTTCACCGGGCGGGGTAATGATGTCATGCTCTACCCCAGATGTTTGTCCCGGCAGCTCAGAGAATACCTCCTTGTTGCGAAGCACAAACTCCTTAACCTCCTGTTGTTGGGGTTGTGACAAGGTGGCTGCTATTCCAACCTCAGGAATCACGCAACCAGTTTGAGCTGGTGACCAAGTGTCTGCGACTAGGGACTCTCTATCCCTCCAGGCTTTCAACAGATTAACGTGATAGATCTGTTCGGGCTTTCGCCTTCCTGGTTGTCTGACCTTGTAATTCACTTCGCTCACTTTTTCCATTATCTCATAGGGGCCTTGCCATTTGGCAAGGAATTTACTTTCAACCGTAGGGACAAGTACCAGTATCCTATCCCCCGGGGAAAAGGTACGGGTCTTGGCTCCACGGTTGTACACTCTCTGCTGTGCTAACTGCGCTTGGGCCAAATGTTCCTTCACGATGGGCATTACCTGTGCAATTCGGTCTTGCATCAGGGCGACATGCTCAATCACACTCCTGTGGGGAGAACTCTCACTTTCCCAAGTTTCCTTGGCAATATCCAACAGCCCTCTTGGGTGTCTCCCATACAGTAACTCAAAGGGGGAGAATCCCGTAGAGGATTGGGGCACCTCCCTAATAGCAAACATCAGATAAGGAAGTAGACAGTCCCAATCCTTTCCATCTCTATCCACCACTTTCTTCAACATTTGTTTTAGGGTTTTGTTGAATCTTTCAACCAGCCCATCGGTTTGGGGGTGATACACAGATGTACGTAATTGCGTCACTTTGAACAATTTACACAGCTCCTTCATAACCCGGGACATAAAGGGTGTACCTTGGTCCGTAAGCAGTTCTTTACAAATACCCACCCGGCTAAACACAAGAGATAGCTCTTTGGCTATGGTCTTGGCCGAGGTATTTCGGAGAGGGATCGCTTCTGGATAACGGGTGGCATAGTCCATTATAACTAATATGTACTGGTGCCCCCTAGCGGACTTGATTATAGGCCCTACCAAATCCATGGCGATCCTCTCAAACGGGACCTCAATGATGGGTAGAGGGACCAGCGGGCTACGGAAATGTGGCATCGGGGCCGACCTCTGACACACAGGGCAGGAGGAACAATAATTTTCTATGTCCTTCATCACCCCCGGCCAATAGAATCTCTGTAATACCCTCTCTCGGGTTTTCTCTGTCCCCAGATGACCTCCAAGAATGTGCCCATGGGCCAACTCCAACACCAACTTCCTGTAAGGTTTGGGCACCACAAGCTGCTCAACGGTTTCTTCTGCCCTTTTTGCCACCCGATACAGTAGGTCCTTCTCTACGCTGAAGTATGGGTAAGTGCAGGTATTATCTGGGTTCACTAACTCGCCATCTATTTTCACTACGTTTTCCCGTGCCTTTATTAGGGCGGGGTCTTTCAACTGTTCTGTGGCAAAGTTTTCCCTGTGAACCTCAAGATCAGAAAACTCCACAGACGGTAGGTTTTCGTCTGAGGAGGTGGGCTCCTCTCCAGTTTCTTGAGTCTCCCCTGCCAATACTGATAAGGGAAATTCCGGAGAGTCCTCACCACTCTCAGGGGAGTTCTGGCTATCACATTCCTGGTACATAGGGGCACCAGTGGGGGGCTCAGGATCATCCCACAGTTCCCAGAACTTCGGAAAATCCCTTCCCACAATGGCGTCATGCGGTAACTGAGATACTAAGCCCACTGGATGAGAGAGGGTACCTTTGGGGGTCTCGAAACACACTGTAGTCACTGGATACTCTCGGGTGTCCCCATGCACACAAATAACAGCTACCTTGCTATTCCCAAAGACCTCTGTTTTAACTAACTCAGCCTTTATCAGGGTCACAAGGCTACCTGAATCCAGCAATACCACAACATTTCTACCATTAACACACATTTTGCATAAATGTTTCTCAGTTCCTCGAATGGCAGTGCATGCGACTGTCGCACACAGCGACTGACGTCTGCCCGTCAGAAAGTCACACTGCATGGGTTCCTCCACAACCGGGCAATTGGCTGCAATATGTCCCGCTTGCCGGCAGCGGTAGCAAACGATCCTTCTTGCCGCCTCTTGAGCCGCTGATTTCCCAGGCTGTTCTCGCCAAACTTGGGGTAGAGCTCCCACCCTCTCACTCTCTCCACCCTCACCCCTTGGAATCCTCTTATCTGCCCCTGGGGATGGTCTGGTCTTAGGGTGGAAAGTCTGAGTGTCTCTGGAAGAGGCCGTCAGGTTCTCTGCAGCCAAGTATCTCTCTACCCGATCCACAAGTTTACCGGCCGTTTCTGGGTCTCCATGGCTTACCCACTTTTGGATGGCAGTAGGAAGAGCTCTCAAAAACCGATCCATTACAACACGTTCCACAATCTTTGGTGCGGACAAAGTCTCTGGCTGTAGCCACTTTCTGCTCAGGTGAATGAGATCATACATTTGAGACCTGGGGGGTTTTCCAAGCTGGAAAGTCCAGTTATGCACACGCTGAGCCCGGACAGCCTGGGTGACACCCAGCCTTGCCAAAATTTCAGCTTTTAGCATCACATAGTCTTTTGCTTGGTTAGGCTCTAGGTCATAGTAAGCTTTCTGCGATTCACCAGTTAACAGAGGAGCCACCAGTCCAGCCCACTGCTCCTCAGGCCACTTTTCTCTTTCAGCGGTCCTTTCAAATGTGGTCAAAAATACCTCTGGATCATCCTCTCCAGTCATTTTTGTCAATAAACGACTCACCCCAAAGGACGCGGTATTAGTGGGACGGCTTTCCTCACTGGTCTGCGGACGTTGCTGCATTACTGCTTCCATTTGTTGTAGTCTCTGCTCTTGCTTCTGTAACAGGTCTATGAAGCGGGCCTCAGATTGCTGCTGGGCTTGTTGCTGAGCTTCCAGACTCTGTTGGTGAGCTTGCTGCTGGGCTGCAAGGCTCTGTTGATGAGCTTGCTGCTGGGCTGCAAGGCTCCTTTGCAAACCTGCATTTGTCTGCTGTTGATTGGCATTTGCTAGAGCCAGCTGTTTCAGTATCTCCTCCATGCTGGCTTAAAAAAAAACTGCCACTGGTTCTCCACCAACTGTGAGGGGGTTAGCTCGGCAGCGGGTGTGTGTGACCCCCGGGATGGGCTCCCCAGACAAAAACAGGCCCAGCAAACGGAGGTTGTGGTTTTCAAAATCAAAAAGGTGCGGTTTATTTTCTATTTACAGTGACAAAACACAGCAAAGCAAAAGAAACATAAATAAAATAAATCCTGGTCAACTTGACCTCTGACTAAACATACAGGTTTCCTAACTAACAACTGGGATCAGCCTAGTGCTGTCCCAGTCCCTAAGTCCCTGGTTTTAAATGTCCAAGCAAATAGCCACACAGGCTTTTTCTCACCGCACAGGGGTTCACTCTCCCTAGACAGTCCACACAGGTCTGGTTCCAGGCATGAGCTAACATCTAATGAAGCTGGGAGTTCTTATAGAGGCCTAAATGAGCTGACAAGGTTCAGCTGGTCTCCTCATCTCTGTCTGCATGACGCCCCACACTCTCCCTAGAGGTATGAGTCATCCATGAGCCCACTAGCCTTATACAACTCTCCACCTAGTTGTATAAGTCGGCGTAAAGCCTGAATCTGGGCGAAATATATCTACCCCCCTGGATGCAACCAGGTGACTTTACCTTCCTGCTGTCACAATATATATATATATATCACAATAACATGTAAGAATATGGTTACCTTCCTTTGATAGCAGCCCCACAGGAAACAAAGATACTCCAACAAAGTATTTCACTTTATCAAGGGCAACTTTACTTGGTATGAAGAAAAAGGAACAATATTACATATATGCATACAGTTGACTCAGCAGGGCCCTGCAGGAGTCAATGAGGATAAAGAAAGAAAGGATTTCTAAAACAAGGTTAAAATATACTCATAATCTAATGAAACAGGTATAATGCTCGTGAGGTCCCCCTAATGGGCAATACCACCCTATGTCCCGCAGTGTTAGTTCCAGTCAGGCCTGACAATGATCACAAACACAAGTTCCTCAATGGTGGGAGTCTTCGCTAGCAACGTTGGTGCACGTTATACTTATAATCCAAAGGGAATAAAGATGCAATCCAACCTTCACAATGTTTGTGGAAGTGAACTTTCAGTTAGTATAACTTTAACCCAAACTGCGTAGTTATCACGAGCTGCACTATGTCCTAATATGCATGCGTACTATTCTGCTGCTGATGGGCCTTCAAGAGTCAATGGGCCTAGAACAGTTATAGAATATAGGCAGGTGCCCTCTCACCAGAACAGGCTTAGTCCACCTGATTTGCTCTGCTGCTGGTGACTCGATCCGTGGCCTCTCCGCAACGTGCAGTCTCCGGTCCTTCCCTTGGCAGCGGTAGATGTCAGCCGACGGACGACTCCGGTCTCTGGGAAGCGCGAGCTGGACACACAGAAAGAGATCACCCTGCTGGCTTGGTGATCCTCCGCAAGGCTGTAGGCCCAGGCTTCAGGCCTAGTCCCTTTGGCAGCAGGCCTCACACACACGTCCTGCGGGGAGGGGTGAAGATCCCAAGAGACCGAACAAAGCTCCTCCCCTCCTTTAAGTAACCTCTCCCACAAAGTTCCGCGGGGATGCAATGCACTCTGGGAGGACAACTGCATTGTGGGTACCATAGTCTATTACCTACTCATATCAATGGAGTCCCATTCTCCTGGTACCGTAAATTCCACAATGCATCGCTTCACAATGTAAATGACAGTTTTATATTACATTACAAACCGCCACCCTGCTACACCTATATGGATCTTTAGTGAGACCTCATTTAGAATACTGTATCCAGTTCTGGAGACCTCACTTACAGAAAGATATTGATAAGATAGAACAAGTCCAGAGATGGGTAACACAAATGGTGAAAGGTCGGGAGGATTAAACATATCAAGAGAGACTTTAGGAACTTAATATGTACAGTCTGGAGGAAAGAATGGAATGGGGAGACATGATCAAAACCTTTACAGTAAATACATTAGGGGGGTAATAAGTTTCAGGAGGGCAGTATTTTCAATATGAAACCAAGATTAAGAAGACAGGAACAAGACCTCAAACTTAAAGGGGAAAGTTAAAAACTAATCTTAGAAAGTATTATTTTACTGAAAGGGTAGTTGATGCTTGGAATAAACTTCCAGTCAATGAACCAGTCAACAGTAAAGGGCTTCAAAAATGCTTGGGACAAACATAAGTCTATACAAAAAAGTTAATAACAAAAAAAATACAAAAAATACAAAACATGTCAAAAAAAAAAGAAAAAAAACATGGGCAGACTCTATGGACCACTCAGTCTTTTTTCTGACGTCACTTTTCTATGTTTCTTATGCCACAGCTTGGTTAGAACTAACAAAACTGTTATGCCTCGTACACACGACCAGTTTTCCCGGCAGGAAAACTGCCATGAGAGCTTTTGGCCGGGAATCCCGACCATGTGTATGCCCCATCGCAGTTTTCCCGACAGGAAAACCGCCCTGAATCCCGGCGGGAAAAATGAGAACATGTTCTCTTTTTTCCCACCGGGATTCCCGGTGGTTTTTAAGCCGGCAGTTTTCCTATGGGAAACACTGCGGTTGAGCATTCACACGGCCAGGTTTCCCAACCAAAGCTCTCATGGCAGGAAAAAGGGGGGAAAGCGGGGAAAAAGCTACCGACCAGGTTTTCCCCTCGGTTTTCCCGGCGGACTTTTTACCGTCCGGGAAAAACCAATCGTGTGTACTAGGCATTACTTTTAAGTCAGTTTATAGTAGAAAATGATGAATTAGGGTTAAATATTATGCATGGAATTGAATAAAAACTTTCAAACCTGAGATGCAAGATTTGCAGTGTCTGGGATTTAAAAATAATTTAGCAAATCAGTTTTGAGCCCCAAAGTAGTTTATCAAATATGCCAAGTGAGAAGAGGTGTATTAGCTAAGTGGTAAATGACAGATTAATCTGCCATTAGCCATGATGTTTGAAGCTAACAGGTTTTGCTATTTTTTACAGTGAAATCTATTATCCACATGAACACAAATAGCAGGGAACACCAACTTGCTCTAGGATGCCAGCACACCTACAACATGCAGCAACTTTAATAGTTAGCTCTACTTCATTTAAAAAAAAAAAAAAAAACTATCTTCTGTTTTTATTTTAATATGACTAAGCATAATTAGGAATACAAAAACGGGGGAAGGGAATGCACTCACAGTGCCACATCTGTAATTATGAGGGAAAACATGGAGGATTGTTCAAGGAGAACAACCAGTGGTCAGACTTTTGAGGCAACAACACAGTGAATAATCAAAATAAGAATTTATTGATGAAAAAACAAATGGACAATAGCTACAAAAGTACAAGAATTAAAACTGTATACATGATGGAATATACAGATACGGTCCCTTGTGCGTCTACGTGTTTCGCCGCGAGGCTTCTTCAAGACGAACAGAAATAGCGAGAAAAGTACAAATCTCACTATCTGCAATGAAACATATTTCATAGTTATCGAACAAATATAGAATATAAAAAAGCATTGTGTTCCAATATAAAAGAAGCATCTGCTCAAATACTCAGTAGGCCCACGACCAAAAGACACACATCATATAGATACCTTGGGCTGGACGAGGTCCAATGTATAGTTGTCCCCCAGTAAAAAAGTATAGAAAAAATCCACAGGGATATATATGTCCAGGACCGTAAACGTCTAAAAAAGGAGACAAACCAAATGTACATAATTGCATTTTGAAAAAATCCAATTCAGGAAAAAAACACTATAATATAATAGAAAGGTCCCATAACTAGTGCGCACCCCAAATAAGCATAGTATATGCTTCCTATATGGGAGATATCCACAGAATATGGGGGTGTCCGGCTAGACAGGAAAATCACCTTGTTGGTCAGACTTCTGTATATAAAGAGTCCGAAGGGAGGAAAAGGGTCTACAGTATACGGTGATGTATGATCCATCATAGTTCTGGTATATGCATGCCTGAAACCCCCAAGACAATACTCACCAATGGTGAAGTAATCTGGTGATTTATGGGGGTATATATAGTTGGAACACACAAGGCTGTAGGTTTAACCAGACAAAGCACGCTGCCCGCGATCCAACATACAGGACCAGCCAAATAATGACAAGGATACACCTAGTATAAAACAGCCACGCAGTCTAAGGAGCAGAAAAGCAAAAAAAAACAATATAAGTTAAATTGCATTTAAGACTGCAAACTTAGCATACCAGAAGGTATATGGTGGTGTACTTACAGATACCGTAGCGTGTGTATAGATATGCCCCCAGGAGACTACTTGTAAAGGATGTACTTGGCGCATATTCATGACGTCACACACCTGACCCCGCTCTCCAAGCTGATTTTCCCGGGCTACAGGACATTTAAACAGCACACTGAGCACTCGCTGATGTGCACAGTGTATTGCTGTCTCCTGGGGGCATATCTCTACATATGCTACGGTATCTGTAAGTACACCACCATATACCTTCTGGTATGCTAAGTTTGCAGTCTTAAATGCAATTTAACTTATATTGTTTTATTTGCTTTTCTGCTCCTTAGACTGTGTAGCTGTTTTATACTAGGTGTATCCTTGTCATTATTTGGCTGGTCCTGTATGTTGGATCGTGGGCAGCGTGCTTTGCCTGGTTAAACCTACAGCCTTGTGTGTTCCAACTATATATACCCCCATAAATTACCAGATTACTTCACCATTGGTGAGTATTGTCTTGGGGGTTTCAGGCACGCATATACCAGAACTATGATGGATCATACATCACCGTATAGACCTTTTTCCTTCTTTTTTTCTTCCCTTTGGACTCTTTATATACAGAAGTCTGACCAACAAGGTGATTTTCCTGTCTAGCCGACGACCCCCGTATTCTGTGGATATCTCCCATATAGGAAGCATATACTATGCTTATTTGGGGTGCGCACTAGGTATGGGACCTTTCTATTATATTATAGTGTTTTTTCCTGAATTGGATTTTTTCAAAATGCAATTATGTACATTTGGTTTGTCTCCTTTTTTAGACGTTTACGGTCCTGGACATATATATCCCTGTGGATTTTTTCTATACTTTTTTACTGGGGGACAACTATACATTGGACCTCGTCCAGCCCAAGGTATATATATGATGTGTGTCTTTTGGTTGTGGGCCTACTGAGTGTAACGGCAATCCCAATACGAAAGGGGTTAACGCCGTTTAGGATATTCCCTTTCCGAACACACATCAGCTACCGACACTCCACAGTCAGGCGACCGAGACCCATAGGAATAATTCTCCCCCAGATACAAGACAAACTCTCCGTAGGTTTCCAACTGGTCTGACACTTTATTGAGAAAAACAGGCTCTTATATACACTAAAAGAATACTGTAGTCCAAATGAACAACTCCACCCTCAACATCACATAATGGTTCCCCCAATACTCATTATTCTGACATCTCTTAGCAGACAACAGGTGAGTTCATTAGCTAATCCCTTTACAGCTTAAATGACTATGCATAACCTTTACGTTCCCCAGACTGTCTGTCTGCTAATTTACAATACACACAATTACAGAGTTAATTATCACAATTCACAATGAAAGAATCTTTAGCAGCTAGCCAGGACTCATTTACATTACACAGACAGCCAGGTGGCTGAAATTTAACCCATCAGCATCTCTAAATTAACCTGTTGAGTTCAGAATCAAACAACCAGTAAATAGTCCTTTACAGATGTCCTGTTTAAAGCAATCCAAGACATATTCTCAATGTCCATTATTTCCTGGCTCATACTTTCTAAGAACTTCTGGGTTCCACGGGCCCTCCCGTTACACTGAGTATTTGAGCAGATGCTTCTTTTATATTGGAACACAATGCTTTTTTATATTCTATATTTGTTCGATAACTATGAAATATGTTTCATTGCAGATAGTGAGATTTGTACTTTTCTCGCTATTTCTGTTGGTCCTGAAGAAGCCTTGTGATGAAACGCGTAGACGCACAAGGGACCGTATCTGTATATTCCATCATGTATACAGTTTTAATTCTTGTACTTCTGTAGCTATTGTCCATTTGTTTTTTCATCAATAAATTCTTATTTTGATTATTCACTGTGTTGTTGCCTCAAAAGTCCGACCACTGGTTGTTGTCTTTGAACAATCCTCCATGTTTTCACATATTTAGGATTACACCAGTAATAAATAAGAAACCCCTCTTCAAAATAAGGGGTCTTTTGGCCTTCATATAAAACTTGTAGGTTAACATATGGGCTATGTTACTGCCTCATAGTTATTTAGTTTCATAGTTACATAGTTAGTCGGGTTGAAAAAAGACACAAGTCCATCTAGTTCAACCAAAAAATAAAAAATACAATCACATATACACAATCCTTCACCCACAGTTGATCCAGAGGAAGGCAAAAAAAAAAACAGCAAAGCATGCTCCAATTTGCTACAGCAGGGGGAAAAAAATCCTTCCTGATCCTCTGAGAGACAATCAGATTTTCCCTGGATCAACTTTTTTTAAGCAATCTTTTTTTTTTTTTCCCCTCTATATAATTCTTTATTTTCTATATATTTCTTTACATCACATACATGTATACAAAACATTTGCCATAACGGGGGCAAAATACATAACATTCATAAATAAAAACAAGTCAGATACAAAAAAAAAAGAAAAAAGGAAACAACATTCATCTAATATTCATATCCATCTAAGATTGTGGTTTGTTTTTCTTCCTCCTCTCCTTCCCTCTCTCCCTCTCTCCCCCCTCCCCCCTCCCCAAAAGATTATACAAAAATGTCTCCCCATTAGGGGATTCCCCCTTTTATATTTCTTGTGCACTTATCGTGTTTGTGTGTCCCTATTTCCAAACGTGAGTAACCCCATTAATTAATATTGTGTATGGCTATACAGTGAAAAAAATATATAATATAAGAAAAAGTATCAAAAACATGAGTGAATACTACAAATAAACAATTTAAAGTTCATGTGTGTCAGTGAAAAATATATGAAATCTTCTCCTCTATTTGAAGATGATAAGAGTTCTACAGAGTGCAAGTATCCGATAAAAATCATAGGCAAAATGCTCCAACACTTGTAAAGATACCGCCACCAAGGTGAAGAATGAAGGCTTACCAGACAGCCTGCGACCGCCCTTCTCAGGGGGGTCAAAACAGGCTCAGTAGAGTGATGACGGTCCTTTCGCGCGTGCGCAATGCATGCACGTGTCACCCTTGCAAGGAGTTTTTAACCAGCATTTTAATATCTCAGGACTTGTTACTTTGAAGTTCTGTATCGCATACTTTGTGAAAATAAACCCCTTTTTTATGGATGAACGCTACACTATGGAAAGTTTTTCTTTCTCTTTTGGATTTTATCCTACTTACTGAGGAACATCTACTCTGATCTGCCAAGAGTGTGTCTACTCCCAGTTCTGGCCAGGTGTTCAATCAACGTCTCTGGAGACTCTCCCATTGTGGATGAAGCGTTCCTGCAGAATCATCCTGCCTTCCATGGAGTAAAACATCACTCTACTGAGCCTGTTTTGACCCCCCTGAGAAGGGCGGTCGCAGGCTGTCTGGTAAGCCTTCATTCTTCACCTTGGTGGCGGGATCTTTACTAAGTGTTGGAGCATTTTGCCTATGATTTTTATCGGATACCTGCACTCTGTAGAACTCTTATCATCTTCAAATAGAGGAGAAGATTTCATATATTTTTCACTGACACACATGAACTTTAAATTGTTTATTTGTAGTATTCACTCATGTTTTTGATACTTTTTCTTATATTATATATTTTTTTCACTGTATAGCCATACACAGTTTTGCTCATCCAGCGCTACACCTTTTTGTATATTTATATTGTTGTACCTTATATCAGGTTTTTTTTGGTGTTTAGCAGCAGGTTTTCCTTTAGGGATTTATTCATTTATTGCACTTTAATAATTTGCACCTAGCGCAAATTTTTCTTTTATAACCATTAATTAATATTAAATAAATAATTTAAAAAATTTAATTTTAAGCCCATTTCAGGTATATTTTTATTTTTATTTATACTATCTGTGTTTATTTTATGTGTGTACGTGTCAACGTGTGTCTCTTGTCCTCCTTTATATTTCCCTTTTGTGAACTATATACAGTGGGGCAAAAAAGTATTTAGTCAGCCACCAATTGTGCAAGTTCTCCCACCTAAAAAGATGAGAGAGGCCTGTAATTGTCATCATAGGTAAACCTCAACTATGTAAAAAATAAAATGCCCCAGTTGATGCATTATTATGCAAAACATGTCGGGTACATGGACCTGCCTACAGCTACGCTTTTTTTAATCTGATATTGCTTGTACAAGCCTCTGCATGGAAGCCTGTTTCATTTTCTAAAACTTTGCTCTTTAAACACCGATGTGTGTTCTGTGACTTTTTTGTTTGAATAAACAAAGTCTTTTTAATTACCTTCTGATCCTGCACTATGTGGAGCTTCCCTTTTTTTGTTTTATGGTTATTATCACCACTTCTGATGCACTGATATCCTTGACGCTTCGTATTACAACCGTGGAGATATCCAGCTGGAGATCCGGTGTTCCTGCACTTATCGCACTGTGAGGACGGTTCCAGAGGATTTTTTATCCGCACCTTTTGCTTGTCTGACCCACCACCGCTGGTGTGTGTGTCCACACATAGGGGTAAGAGTACCCATTTTTTTTCCCCACTCCTGGTGTTGGAATCACGTTCCTGGGTGTTGCTGCTATATAAATGTATATATTTATATGAACTTGAAGTCGCCATGGATACACCGAATTTTGATTGATTGTTTTTTTGTTTTTTTGTTCACTTATTGTGCATCATACTGGACTTTATTGTCAGTTATATCACCTCACAGGACGTTATATATGAAATTGCACTTTTTATTTGTTGCTGTATATTATAACTTTTTAGGGTTACTCCCTTTATTTGTGGTATTTGGAATTCACACACGCCCAGATTTATATATATCTCTGGGTTCTATACATTATATAGGCGCTGCATTTTTTATTTTAAAACCTCAACTATGAGAGACAAAATGTGGAAACAAATTTAGACAATCACATTGTCTGATTTGGAAAGATTTTTTTGGGCAAATTATGGTGGAAAATAAGTATTTGGTCACCTACAAACAAGCAAGATTTCTTGCTCTCACAGACCTGTATCTTCTTCTTTAACCACTTGACCACTGGGCACTTAAACCCCCTTAATAACCAGACCAATTTTCAGCTTTCGGTGCTCTCACATTTTGAATGACAATTACTCAGTCATACAACACTGTACCCATATGAAATTTTTGTCCTTTTTTTCACACAAATAGAGCTTTCTTTTGGTGGTATTTAATCACTGTTGGGTTTTTTATTTTTTGCGCTATAAGAGAAAAAAGACTGAAAATTTTGTAAAAAAATGATTTTTTTTTTTTCGTTTCTGTTATAAAATTTTGCAAATTACTATTTTTTCTTCATAAATTTTGGCCAAAATTTATACTGCTACATATCTTTGGTAAAAATAAGTACAAATTGGTGGATATTATTTGGTCTTTGTGAAAGTTATAGAGTCCACAAGCTATGGTGCCAATATCTGAAAATTGATGAAGTACTGACGGCCGATCTCAATTCTTGAGACCCTAACATGCCAGAAAAGTACAAATACCCCCCAAATGACCCCTTTTTGGAAAGAAGACATTCCAAGGTATTCAGAAAGAGGCATTGTGAGTTTTTTGAAGTTGTCATTTTTTCCCACAATTCTTTGCAAAATCAAGATTTTTTTTTTCTCTTTTTTTTTTTTCACAAAATTGTCATATTAGCAGGTTATTTCTCACACACAGCATATGCATTCCACAAATTACACCCCAAAACACATTCTGCTATTACTCCCGAGTATGGCGATACCACATGTGTGAGACTTTTACACAGCGTGGCCACATACAGAGGCCCAACATGCAGGGAGCACCTTCAGGCGTTCTGGAGCACCCAGGCCAATTCTGACATTTCTCTCCTACATGTAAAAATCATCATTTATTTGCTAGAAAATTACATAGTACCCCAAAACATTATATATGTTTTTTTAGCAAAGACCTTAGAGAATATAATGGTGGTTGTTGCAACTTTTTATCTCGCACGATATTTGCGCAGCAATTTTTTTAACGCGTTTTTTACGGAAAAAAAATGTTTTGTGCTTAAAAAAAAAAAAAAACAGTAAAGTTAGCCCAATGTTTTTGCATAATGTGAAAGATGAAGTTACACCGAGTAAATAGATACCTAACATGTCGCCCTTAAAAATTGCACACACTCGTGGAATGGCGCCAAACTTCGCTACTTAAAAAATCCCCATAGGCGACGCTTTAAATATTTTTACTGGTTACATGTTTTGAGTTACAGAGGAGGTCTAGGGCCAAAATTATTGCTCTCGCTCTAACGTTCGCAGAGATACCTCACATGTGTGGTTTGAAAACCGTTTTCATATGTGGGCGGGACTTACGTATGCGTTCGCTTCTGTATGCGAGCTCACGGGGACAGGGGCGCTTTAAAAAAAAAAAAAAATTTATTCTTCATTTTACTTTATTTATTTTAGTTTGACATGTTTTTCCGCCCTAAACATTTTTTTGATCACTTTTATACCTATTACAAGGAACGTAAACATCCCTTGTAATAGGAATATGGCATGACAGGTCCTCTTTACAGTGAGATATGGGGGGGGGGGGGGGGGGTGTCAATAAGACCCCACATCTCACCTCTAGGCTGGGAAGCCTGAAAAAAATACAAAAAAAAAAAACAACAATCCTGGCTTTGATCGTAGCGGTGAGTCGGTAGAAGCACCGGAGGGCGGCGGGGGGGGGGACATCCCCTCTCGCCTCCCGTAAGAATGATCAAGCGGCGGAACAGCCGCTATGATTGTTCTTATGGTGTAGGGAATCGCCGGCTGAAAAAGCTAATATCTGAATGATGCCTGTAGCTGCTCCCATCATTCAGATATCCCCGCACAAAGTCAAGGACGTCATATGACGGCCGGAGGGCGGGAAGTGGTTATTGCAGAGTATTGCTGGGCATTGCGGAGTATTGCTGGGCATTGCGGAGTATTGCAGGGCATTGCGGAGTATTGCCGGGCATTGCGGAGTATTGCCGGGCATTGCGGAGTATTGCCGGGCATTGCGGAGTATTGCAGGGCATTGCGGAGTATTGCGGACAATGGCAGGGTATTGCGGTGTATGGCAGGGTATTGCACGGGTATTGCACAGGGTATTGTGGAGGGTATTGCACAGGGTATTGTGGAGGGTATTGCAGAGTATTGTGGAGGGTATTGCAGAGTATTGTGGCGGGTATTGCAGAGTATTGTGGCGGGTATTGCAGAGTATTGTGGCGGGTATTGCAGAGTATTGTGGCGGGTATTGCAGAGTATTGTGCAGGGTATTGCAGAGTATTGTGGCGGGTATTGCAGAGTATTGTGCAGAGTATTTTGCAGAGTATTGCGCAGGGTATTGCAGAGTATTTTGCAGGGTATTGCAGAGTATTTTGCAGAGTATTTTGCAGGGTATTGCAGAGTATTTTGCAGGGTATTGCAGAGTATTGTGCAGGGTATTGCAGAGTATTGTGCAGGGTATTGCAGAGTATTGCACCAGGGTATTGCAGAGTATTGCACCAGGGTATTGCAGAGTATTGCACCAGGGTATTGCAGAGTATTGCACCAGGGTATTGCAGAGTATTGGCAGGGTATTTTGCAGAGTATAGCACAGGGATGGCTGAGCAGGGATGGATGGATGGATGGATCTGTGACTGCAATTGTCACAGATCCAGCCCACAGTGCTGCTGCTGCCATCCGCTCCCTCCCCCTCCCCTCTCACACTGTACCGATCGGTACAGAGAGGGGAGGGAGGAACCGGCGTCATCAAATGACGCCGGTCTGTTTACAAGTGATTGCTCCGTCATTTGACGGAGCGATCACGTGGTAAACGGCCGCTATCAGCGGCGATTTACCGCGATTCGTGATCCGCCGGGTCCTCTGGACCCGGCGGTCACGGAGTTTCCCGTGTGCGCGCCCAGGGGGCGCGCAGGAGCGTGATTCTGGGAGGACGTTATATAACGTCCTCCCAGAGTTAAGCAACCACCTTGTTGACGTTATTTGTCGGCAGGTGGTTGTTAAGTGGTTAAGAGGCTCCTCTGTCCTCCACTCATTACCTGTATTAATGGCACCTGTTTGAACTTGTTATCAGTATAAAAGACACCTGTCCACAACCTCAAACAGTCACACTCCAAACTCCACTATGGTGAAGACCAAAGAGCTGTCGAAGGACACCAGAAACAAAATTGTAAACCTGCACCAGGCTGGGAAGACTGAATCTGCAATAGGCAAGCAGCTTGGTGTGAAGAAATCAACTGTGGGAGCAATAATTAGAAAATGGAAGACATACAAGACCACTGATAATCTCCCTCGATCTGGGGCTCCATGCAAGATCTCACCCTGTGGGGTCAAAATGATAACAAGAACGGTGAGCAAAAATCCCAGAACAACACGGGGGGACCTAGTGAATGACCCGCAGAGAGTTGGGACCAACGTAACAAAGGCTACCATCAGTAACACACTACGCCGCCAGGGACTCAGATCCTGCAGTGCCAGACGTGTCCCCCTGCTTAAGCTAGTACATGTCCGGGCCCATCTGAGGTTTGCTAGAGAGCATTTGGATGATCCAGAAGAGGATTGGGAGAATGTCATATGGTCAGATGAAACCAAAGTAGAACCGTTTGGTAGAAACACAACTCGTCGTGTTTGGAGGAGAGAGAATGCTGAGTTGCAACCAAAGAACACCATACCTACTGTGAAGCATGGGGGTGGCAACATCATGCTTTGGGGCTGTTTCTCTGCAAAGGGAACAGGACGACTGATCCGTGTACATGAAAGAATGAATGGGGCCATGTATTGTTTGATTTTGAGTGCAAACCTCCTCCCATCAGCAAGGGCATTGCTGATGAAACGTGGCTGGGTCTTTCAGCATGACAATGATCCCAAACACACCGCCCGGGCAACGAAGGAGTGGCTTCGTAAGAAGCATTTCAAGGTCCTGGAGTGGCCTAGCCAGTCTCCAGATCTCAACCCCATAGAAAACCTTTGGAGGGAGTTGAAAGTCCGTGTTGCCCAGCGACAGCCCCAAAACATCACTGCTCTAGAGGAGATCTGCATGGAGGAATGGGCCAACATACCAGCAACAGTGTGTGACAACCTTGTGAAGACTTACAGAAAACGTTTGACCTCTGTCATTGCCAATATAACAAAGTATTGAGATGAACTTTTGATATTGACCAAATACTTATTTTCCACCATAATTTGCAAAAAAAATGATTTCCTAATCAGACAATGTGATTGTCTGGATTTGTTTCCACATTTTGTTTCTCTCATAGTTGAGGTATACCTATGATGACAATTACAGGCCTCTCTCATCTTTTTAAGTGGGAGAACTTGCACAATTGGTGGCTGACTAAATACTTTTTTGCCCCACTGTACATACACAATAAAACCCGTTCCCTTTCAGTCTCCCTCTCCTCCCCCCTCCCTTCTCATGGAGAGAAAGGAGAGCGGCGAGGAGGAGAGGAAAAAAATGTAAATTAAATAAAAAAGGAAAAGGGAAACAACATGCTTTTTTAAAGCAATCTACTGAGCTTGCCAGAACCGCCTCTGGAGGGAGTCTATACCACATTTTCACAGCTCTTACTGTGAAGAAACCTTTGCGTATTTGAAAATGAAATCTTTTTTCCTCTAGACGCAAAGAGTGCCCCTTGTCCTCTGTGATGATCTTAAAGTGAATAAATCAACATCAAGTTCACTATATGGACCACTTATGCATTTGTACATGTTGATCATATCCCCCCTTAATCTCCTCTTCTCAAGAGGGAACAGATTCAGTTCCTCTAATCTATCCTCATAGCTGAGCTTCTCCATGCCTCTTATCAGTTTGGTTGCCCTTCTCTGCACTTTCTCCAGTTCCCCGATATCCTTTTTGAGAACTGGTATCCAAAACTGAACTGCATATTCCAGATGAGGTCTTACTAATGATTTGTACGGGGGGGGGAAATTATATCTCTCTCTCTCTCTCTGGAGTCCATACCTCTCTTAATACAGTAAAGGACTTTTCTCGCTTTGGAAACCGCAGCTTGGCATTGCATGCTATTATTGAGCTTATGATCTACCAAAATCCCCAGATCCTTCTCCACGATTCATTCCCCCAGTTCTAATCTCCCTAGTATGTATGATGCATGCATATTCTTAACGCTCAAGTGCATAACTTTACATTTATCAACATTAAACCTCATTTGCCACTTAGTTGCCCAATTAGACAGTGCATTGAGGTCAGCTTGTAAATTGGAGACATCCTGTAAGGACGTTGTTCCACTCCATAGCTTGGTGTCATCTGCAAAGACAAAAATTTTACTTTTAATCCCAGACCCTATATCATTTATAAAGATAATAAAAAGTAAGGGTCCCAGCACTGAACCATGGCATACACCACTGATAACCTTAAACCATTCAGAGTAAGAGTCCTTAACCACTACTCTCTTAATTCTGTCTATTAGACAGTTTTCAATCCATTTACAAATTGATCTTTCCAAGCCTGTAGACTGTACCTTACACATGAGCCGTGTGTGGGGAACTGTGTCAAACGCTTTTGCAAATTCCAGGTATACTACGTCCACAGCCACCCCTCTGTCCAAGGTTTTACTTACCTCCTCATAAAAAGAAATCAGGTTTGTTTGCCAACTTCTGTCTTTCATGCTGTCTGTTGCGTAAAATATTTTTTCCCAGCAAGAGCTCGCCTATGTGGTCTTTTATTAAACTCTCCAATATCTTCCTGGCTATAGAAGTTAAACTAACAGGTCTATAGTGACTTGGTAAAGACTTTGATCTTTTTTTAAATATGGGCATCATATGGGCCCTGTGCCAATCCAGTGGTACCATTCCAGTCATTAACGAGTCCCTAAATATTAGAAGCAAGGGCCTTGAAATGACAGAGCTCAATTCTTTTAGGATCCGTGGGTGGACGCCATCTGGTCCAGTTGTTTTATCCACCTTTATTCTGTCTAAATATTTCTGAACCATATCACTTTTGAGCCATTGTGGATCATTTGGGGCTGTGTCACTACTACCACCCCCATTATGGACATGAGCTCCCCCATGCTCCTTTGTATACACAGAGCTGAAGAAAGTATTTCATAAATTTGCCTTCTCTTTGTCCCCAGTCACCCACTCTAGATTATTTTGTTAAAGGCCTACATGCTCACACTTGACCTTTTTACTATTAATATATTTGAAGAATTCTTTGGGGTTTGTCCTACTATCATTTGCAATCAGTCGTTCATTTTGCATTTTTGCGTCCTTAATTTCCTTTTTACATATTCTGTTATATTCTTTGTAACATTTAAACAATGATAGCGTTCCTTCATTTTTATATTTTTTAAAACCTCTTTTTTATTATTTATAGCCATTTTAACTTTGTCCGTGAGAAACATAGTTTTTTTTTTTTTAATTAGTGCACTAAAGACTTCCCACCATCTCTAGATGAAGGAATGCCCCGTGAAATCTATAGACCAGCCACAAGGTCTGGGGATAAAAGAGCCTGGTGGGGAGGGGGAGAGGGGTGTGCAGTATTGGTTATCCAGACTTTGCTTTTAAATAATAAACCAATAATAACCCAAGGCTCATAAAAAAAAAAATATGTATATGCATACACATCCCAATAAATAATTTGGTTGCTCACAGGTGAGAGAAAATGTATATGTTTTTCTAATCTGTTGATATTGTTACTTATCCTGTAATAGTAGTCACAAAATCAGCTCTCCCAAAAACATAAATATTAGTTATTAAACATACTCAAACTATATGCTGCAAAAGCAGATTGCATATTTTAATGTATTATTCAATATGCCTTAAATCAAAAAGGATCTAACATAAACATGCATTCACGTTTACAGTAGATGACAAATTTGATGTCATTTAACTTTCAAAACAATTTTAAATTTTAATATGCAGTGCTTTATGCAGTGAATTTAGCTTGATATGCAGTTTTAGCTTTGCTAAGAGTAAAACTTGGGACATCTGTTCCTGCATTTGCAATTAAAAATACACCAAAGTACTGTATCTTATGTCATCCTGAGATAGATTATGTCTTATGCTTCTATGCCTCGGTAGAATGCTTGAGTGAATCATTTTCCCCTGGTAGTTTGGTCAGAGATCAGCGGCAAGCTTCCATCTGACAAGTCTTAAGGTAAGGAGCATTTCCCTATTGACAATTTATATGGTCTAGCAGTTCACTGAGAATTTGATGTCTTATCGATTTCTGCCAAAGCCTTCACTGCTGAATCAAATAGCCGAGCTTGACAATGGTTAACAAGTTAAAACCATCACAGCAACATTAACTACTGCAAAGGAAGTGCATGTCAGTCACAACATGCTGTATAGTGCAGCTTACGACTCTCGACATCCACAATTTAAAGATTTTACAGATTTTTTTGTCATTTACAGCGTGTTATTTATCACAGTCCATAATAAAGTTAAACCCGAGGCAGTTATAATTTAAAGTCGAACACCAGGCATAAATGGATTAATTTAAGAAGTAATTAAATACACCTTAATATAAAGGTGTTGTCTGTGTCCTGATAAAGAGATTTTCTTTAACCTCCTATCCCAAAGCCACAACATAAAGTGAAGTTAAATATTTCCAAATTGGGGGAAATGCCCTGATTGGCACTGGAAAAGTTGTTCCCATTTAAAGTTCTCCCCTCCTACTCTGGTAACAACTGTAAATTTTTGTATTTCTGATTAAGCCTAGTACACACGGGCCGAATGTCGGCCGGCATCGGCCGGTTTAATAGAAGCCCATGTGTATGGCAGCCGGTCCAACAGAAGCCGACTCATGACCGAAAAAGGTCTGCCGACTGGCTCCTGATTAGCGCTCTCAGCCAATGGCGCTGACCAGAGTGTTCTGGTGGGGGGGGGCATTCCCATGTCAGAACACAAAAACTTAGCATGGGAGATCGATGTACTAACATTGTATTGTTAGTATAGCGACTCCGACCTGAGCTTTCAGGTTTTTTTTGTTCAGCCTGCTGGGTTGAACGACAAAAATCTAGTAGTGTGTATGAGGCTTTACTTTCCATGATGGTGTCAAATGGTCAACAAGTCAACTAGAGGAAATAAAGAGTGAATCTCAACACAAACAGCAATAGCATTCAACACTTTCTCACTCTAACATGCATAAATACAATATAAAAATTCTCCAAAAATGTTTTTTTAACTGAATTAAAAACAAAACCTAATGTGAATGTTGCAGCTTCAAGTGGTTGTAAACCTCTAGTGCAAGCAACATGGAAGACATGCACCATATTATTGTTTCCACAGTTTAAAAGCAAATTGCAGGACTTATACCTGAAATTTATGATCCCCTGCGCCTGTCTTAGCCCTCAGAAAATCACCAATCAGTGGACCTGTCTGCATGCCGGAGCTCGGGAGGCAAAGTCGTGACCTCACTGGAAAGTTATGATTGGATGACGAAACACGTCAGGGAGGTCCAAGTGACGTCATCACACACAGGTGGAACAGAAAGTGGGATACATCTACATGTAACCATTGCTAATGCTGTACCTTAAGGGGACAATGCATGTTTAAAAAAGGTGATAACCCTATGTGCACACGTCTTGGGTGCACTGTATTTGTGAGTGTTATTCTAGCATTTTTAAAATAAAATGGATTGATTATTTAATACACTGCACTATGACAGCTATTTTGGGTAGGCTTGTGCACAACGGAAAAATTCGTTCCGTTTCGGTTCGTTTCTTTCCGGTCCTGTTGATTCGTAATCATTCGTAATTTTGCTAGACGGGATTTTTCGTGTTCGGACTCATTCGTATTTTTGCAAGCGACATTTTTCGTTGAATTTTTTGTTGCTTTATAATTCGTACGTTCGGTAGAGTACGTTGTTTTTCGTTGATTCTGGACACAACTCCTACTTTCGTAACTTTTTTTGGGTTCGTTGATTCGTAATTTTCTGTGTCTCTCTCACGACGACGCTGACTATTATGCCTAATGTGCTTCGAATGGATTTGTACTTTTCGAAATACATAGCGGTTATTTGTAACGATTCGAAATCTCGTATTTTACTTTCGTTTTTTACATGCGGCTATAGCCTCCGCCCCTGTACACCATTTTGAGAGGGTTCAGCACGGTGAGGGAGAAGCAGAGAGCAGAGCAGAGTGTTATTGTGCTTCGAATGGATTAGAAATCTCGTATTTTACTTTCGTTTTTTACATGCGGCTATAGCCTCCGCCCCTGTACACCATTTTGAGAGGGAGTTCAGCACGGTGAAGGAGAAGCAGAGAGCAGAGCAGAGTGAGTGTTATTGTGTTTCCAATGGATTTGTACATTCGTAAGTTTTTTCATAACGAATTATGCCGAAGACATTCGGGCATTCGCTATTTTGCGGTATAATTTATTTCGGATTCGGTTTTATTCGTAATTGCTTTGTTCGGAAATTCGAATGCTTCCGAATGTCCGAAAGTTGCTAAATTCGGACGAATTTCGATTCGTTACGAAACGAATTGCACAAGCCTAATTTTGGGTTCTTTGAGCTGAGATTGCTGGAGGAGGGTATGGTGGCATACATTAAACATAAGATTGATACATTTGGAGCAAACAAGAGCATCAACCCAATTTAAAGGGCCAGGCATATTTGGACTTGACTTAACAGTGTGTCACATATAGAGGTAAGCGACTTATTTGGTTGGTGGTGGATCACAGGATGGGTGATAAGGTTGAACACAGTGAATTTTTCACTTTGAAGCTGAAATACTGTAATAAGTGATTAATAAGCACACTGAAGACACTTGATTTGGACCTTTATTAATATCGCAATTAAGCATGGAACTTTACATATATATTTTTTTTCTGTTTTTCATGCATGTAAAAATGGACATTTAGTATAATAATTATTAGGAGGTTGCACTGCACTCAATTAAATTGGTATACTTCCTCACGCTATCCAAAATTAAAAAAAATAAAGTTTAGCTTTAGATATACATTAAAATATGTTAAAAACAGCCCTCTGACCTTCTTTTATCCTCTGAACAGCAAGAATCAGTGGGTGAGACAAGGGTAATATTTTGAGCTAATCAGGGCTCTATTTCTTTGCATTGTGCTGCCAGTCCCTTTGCCTGAACTTAGTTACAGAAAGGGAGGAAGGGAAAATCTCATTAGTGTGTTATTGGTCCTTGTTTGGTCAATTACAGACCAAGTTCACCTGGTGACTAAGCTTAATTGTTTAAATGCAGAGGAGAAAAAGTAGACTCACCAGCCTAGCCATGTTGTCTGGCAGATGTGCCTAGCTCACAATAGTGAATGATCAGGTTTCAAAATATTTTGACCGGTAAAGTAGATAACATGTTTGTATTTCAACTGTGTATTTAGATCAGTGTTTCTCAACTCCAGTTCTCAAGGCGCCCCAACAGGTCATGTTTTCAGGATTTTCATTATTTTACACAGATGATTTGATCAGCTTCACTGCCTTAGTAATTACCACAGCCGTTTCATCTGAGGGAAATCCTGAAAACATGACCTGTTGGGGCGCCTTGAGGACTGGAGTTGAGAAAAGGGAAAATTTTATACTTACCTGACGGTAATTTTCCTTTCCTGATGCAAGCATGACAGCATATACGTATGGGAAGGCTCCGCCTCCCTGCCCAGTTCAGGAGCGGTTATATTATAAAAGTAGGTCTCCTCCCTTCCTGCAGTATTCTCGTAACTTAGTATCACTGCGAAGGCCTTTATTATATTTTCGTGATATTTTTATTTTATTTATTTTTTTATTTTATTTTTTTGGGAGGGGACCTATATGCTGTCATGCTTGCATCAGGAAAGGAAAATTACCGTCAGGTAAGTATAAAATTTTCCCTTTTCCTGACACAGCATGACAGGATATACGTATGGGATGTACCAAATCACCAGACAACAAGGGTGGGTACTGCTCAAGTGTTTAAGAGGATTAGCTCTATCCCCACTAACGACTGAGATGTATTGTAGTTAAGACTGCTGGGTCCACAAGAATGGACCCCCAAACGTGTTGAATGTAGACCAGGTCGTAGTTTACATATTAACTCTGGAGGAACTATTTTGGAGTTCCGTCAATGCATGCGCAATCAGACTGGAAGAGCGGTCTCTACCCTCATCTGATGGGTTTGTCCTAGTCATCTAAGCTTTGACTAACTTGATCCGCACCACTGCGATTGTCTTCGTTAGACAGTGATTGTCTTTTTCCGATGCCGTTAGGCCTGATGAGTCTATCGTTTTTCTCCTAGAAGAAGGGCCAATTCTAGGTCTCTTTTAAACCTTGACTATTTTCAATGTTTGTGGTACTTCAAACACTTTAGTTTGGATATGCCAGAAGGCCGATGTTCTATCCCAGATTGCAAAAATACCAACCTTTGTATAGTGTTGAGGAAGAGACTAGAGCCATTTTGCCTGATCATTTCAGCAACAAGGTAGTTTATAGCTTGACACTTGGATGTCTGAGATCTTTCTAGACCTATTCGCCAAAAGGAATACTTATTCCGTGTTACTGGCCATATTTAGGATGTCCTATCCCTCTAAATGTAGAGTGAGATAATGTGTCTCACACTATTTGGAAGACTAAATGGGGAAAAGAATAACTTGCCCAGGTCTTTCGGAATTGGTTGCTAAGATATGCAACCGTTACTGGATCCCACCGTTACTGGATCCCACCGTTACTGGATCCCATAGAGTGAGGACACGACTGAGTTTCATGTATCCTTTAATGCCGTATCTAGGCTTACTTGTATACAATGCAATCCTTACAGTAAGGAGTAGAGAATTCCATCCTTTAAATTCTGTAGGTTTTTCTCGTATCTAATGTACTTGAAGTTTGGAGTAGGCGCTCTGACCTCCATAGGATTTCAAACACTAAACGGTGAGACCTCTACTTCTTGGTCTCCAGCCTCTAGATATAACTTGTATGAAATTTGGAAGATACCGTTGGCTATGCTGTATGAGGTGTTGGATCTCAGGAAGGAGAATAGGAGGAGGTTCTCGGATCTGAGACTGTACCCGCGGATATTATGGCCTGCAAGCCACAGGGCAATTATTGTTATCACCACCGAATGACTGCGAATCCGGATAAGGATCCTGGAGAGTATTAGGTTTGTTGAATATACATATTGGCTAATTTGCCGACCCAGTTGGCTGTCATTAGTTTCTCTGCTTCCACCTCTGGGAAGCCACCCAGGTTACAGTCAGACCAATATCTTGATAGCCTTATCTGTTGCCCATCTCTTGACCAGCTTTTTGTTTTGGAGACCGTCCCTTGTCATCCGACGGCTTTTGTATCTTACGCCCTCTGGCCGTAAGTTCTAGAAAACCTTACTTAACGTGCTGGGAGATACATCTGACAGAAGTTGACTAGTTTTGCATTCCTTCTTGACAGCGAAGATAGGACTTCCCCATTTTGCTGAGTCTTTTCAGCATAGTTGAGGCTTATTTGTTGCGTTTCGGAAAGACTCCAGTCTGCGACCGCTATAACTCTGACTTTTGGACACCTTGTCCTCCATTGGCATGAATACCTGACGAGTAACCACTTGGGATGATTGGTATGCCTAATAGCTGATATGCTGACAGATTAGTTTGTTTAGCTACCTCCCCAAGAGGGGACTTTTCTCCTCTGTGGAGTTACTGTTTCTAGTGCAGGAAGTAAGTCTTTCCTTACTACAAAACCAGTTAATACAGTTGTCAACCTTCCCTTGGGCACCTCGGACCTCATGGTTTACTACCGGCTACTTTATTGCTCTTGCGACCGTGGGATGCAACCCATGGGAAAGAGCCATTTGTTCAAGTGAGATACTTATACTGTTGCTCTCTCTGAGTGTAACTTTATTGTATTTATTTTCAGAGATTCAGAATTGCTTCCCGGTAGGTCATTGTTGTGATGAGACTAGTTGGTCTCTCGATGATGGTCTCTCGATGATGGTTCCTCCCAACTCGATCAGAGTCTGTACTGGGACTCTTTTCCCAGAATCTGGAAGTCATTGCACCAGTCTGTTGTCCAGACAAGGCTCACCAGAAGTCCTTGGTCCCGCAAGTCAGCCCTTACTGGACCCAATATCCCAGGAAATGTCTGGAGTTTGTGGAATGGTCACAGTCTGCCAGATGAACTCGTAGTGAACTCTAATTGCCAGGCGAAGGTACTTGCTGCAACATGGGTCTTTTGAAGTGTGTATACAGTATACACACACACACACACACACACACACACTTGTGGATGACCACAACATACAGGATATATAAGGTAATATCGACATATAATCACACATAGGTTGGACTTGATGGACCTGTGTCCATCCTCAACCTCACCCCCTATGCAACCATGCAAATATACAACTTGCTAGGTCTAAAGACCATCGACAGTCTTAGCCTAGGTTTCCACTATTGCGACCTAAAATCGTGCGATTTACTGCGATTTCTATGTGTCTTGAATCAATGCCTGTGTATTCTTGATGTCTATGGCCCCACGTTAGATCACAGTGGGCTTAAAAGTAGTGTAGGGACTACTTTACCGTTGCAGCGACTTGGGGGGGGGTCGCACCGCTATGAACGATACTCCTTGGAAATCATATGGTATGATTTGTGGAGGTCAAGCCTTACTGACGGCTGGAGAGATTAATTGCAACGATGGCCTGTGCAATTTTTGGATCCTTAACCTTCCGCCTGTTATTCAAGTCTTACTTTTGACTAACGACCATGTAATCACAACCCTTGTGCTCTGATGCATCATGAAGGGAATGCAATGAATTGGTAGAGAAATGAAAAAAAATATTCCATTGGCTTCCTTAATGCACAGGACCCACAGATCCTAAGCTCAAATTTACATATAACTGTCAGCTGACCCTATTGGGCGGCTTGGGTTTAGGCAAATAAAGATAATTCTTGATTCTTTATTCTCCGCTATAGTTCTCCCAGGTCTAACCTGTCATTCACTCTGTTACTTTGCCTTTTGGCCATCCTCTGGTCATTGGTGATTAACATAAGGAATTAATCCTCCTAAATATCACCAGATCCGACTTGAACAGTCACCACTCTGACTTAAAGCGGCATGTGTTTACTTGTGGGATGGGACAAAAGGGTTCACTGACAACAATGATTACTGGAGAAACCGCATATAGTTTTGTATTCGCAGTGTCTGAACTGCATCATTGGCTACTCCATTTTCAATCTAGGATCCGCCCTCATAGAGATTTTATCACAGACCAGAGCTCTGCTTTCATCCTGTCTGGGGTCCTGACAGTCTGGCTACCGAAGTGAGCTCAATCGCAGGACACAAAACACTACTTAACAGCAGTATGAACCTTCTTCATCTCTGGCTCTATTTGCTGTCCCAGGGTCTCTGCAAAGGATATTGCCTCTTCTGTTGGAAGAATGACACCCTTGGTTAATCTGATGCAGCCTGTTTGGCCGACTGCTTTTGAGGCAGAGGTACCCTTTAGATGCCTTTGTTTGAATAGCTTAGTCCCCGAGCTCCACACAGTCAGCTTGGATGGGGTTAAAGTATCCACCTTTTGCTTCTGATATGCCAACTTGTCATAGCAATTTCCCAGAAGCAAGCTCTGAGGTAGAGGTTGCCTTTAAACAAGCACAATTGTTTTATTAGGCTTGGTATGGAACCATTTTGGCCGACACACCAGTTACCACCAGACCACTATGATTACTGTAGAGACTTCTTGATCTGCCTCCACTGGCAGTTAACTACATAGTGGTTCTTTCAGGGCTGAAGAGGATCTGTCCCCTGTTGCAGAAGTAGGTTGACTGGTGTTGGTGTTGAGGGCTGGAGAGATTTACGCTCATTATGCCCATAATGTGCACTCTTTTAGGATATACCATATACCATATACCTACCTGCCCTCACCTTAGTTAAAGTTGCTGGTCTCTAGGAAGGCTGATTGCTACTGGTTCACAGATGAGCTGAAGCCTGGAGCCATGCCTGGGGTATTTGCCATAAGTAGTAACCACTACAAACCACATATCTTTCTGTGGGGTACCCCAAATAATACAAGCAATTACAGATTGCTAACAGGTAAGTACTAAGGAATGTGACTAAACAGATCCTGACTTTTATTTTAGAACCAAGGTCAGCATGTAAATGCATAGAAATAAACACATCACAGTCGTTCACACTGTAGAGTTAATGTAATCATAGACAAGCAGCGCAAGTTAATAGTCATCTGACAATTAGCACTAGCAGGTTAAACCTACCTTAGACACATGTACCACCAAGGATCATACCTCAAGCAAGCATCAATACACAGTGAGCCCAGCCTGCAGGGCCAGGCCCTGCATTAAAAGGAAATGACTCAATATCACCTGTTATCAATTCAAGCATTAGCAAAACTGCAGACACAGACTTCAATCTGTGAAACATTAGTAAACAAAGTGGCACTATGGATAGCCAGTTAGATTCACAAGTGTGATATATGCTTTTCAGAAATGCAAACCAATAGCATACCTGCAGAAAATAAGTCAAGACTGTAGGGCCAGGCTTGTTCAGTTAGTAGGAAGGCTTCAGCACAGCACAGCACACCTGCTATCATCATTAGCAGTATTGCAGACACAACCACAAGCCTTCAGAAATGCAAGCTTAACCACATACTTGCAACAGTAACTGAATGGAATTGTGCACCATGTGGTGCCTTACCACTTGCATGCTTCATGTCCAAACAGACAGTCCAATGAATGTCCATCCATGGCATCATGATAAAGGAGCACTCCCTAGAGACCAGATGCCCTCACCCCCATATCTTCCTGGATCTTGAGAGGGGGGGTGGGGTCTCCCCCATATAGGCGTTCATGTCTGCCTTTACAGCGGGGAGCTTCGTCACAGGAGAGGCTTGAACCTGTGCGGCTTGGCCAGTAGCGTCCGGCAAGGTGAGGGAAAAATAAAAATTCTGCTTTTTAGCATTAGCATAACCGGCTGTAGCAGTGAGGGAAAAAAAGAGAATACTGCAGGAAGGGAGGAGACCTACTTTTATAATATAACCGGTCCTGAATTGGGCAGGGAGGCGGAGCCTTCCCATACGTATATGCTGTAATGCTGTGTCAGGAAACACTGATTTAGATGCTTGTCTGATGTTCAGGCTTAAACAAATATATTTGAAGGGGCAAGACAAAAGGATTTTTAATGTGTACTATATCGTTTATTATGAAGCTAGACATGCAGTTGATCAAACAGTTCTTAATAATTTCAGTCTTGAAGTAAACCTGTCCCAAACAAGAGAATTTTAAGAATAGCATATAATGAAAATTGAATGAAAATTATAGTGATGAAAAGTGATAAAATTACCAGTAGATCTAGAGATAAAGACAGCTGAAAGCTATTCTCATAAAAGTATAACTTGGTCCAGCCTCTGAGTCTCCTTATTGGTCTCTTTCAATGTGATGAGCAGCCTTGTTGCCCAGTAAAAAGGTTTGGAAAAATGACAGACAACAAGGTTTGCTTTGAAAGCCATATTAAACACAAAAACAAACACTTATTATATTGCAACTTACCAATTTTTAGATGTGATGGCTTTCTTCCTTCTATTTTTATCTGGTGATCGAGCCAGCAAGTCTATTGTTTTTCAAAAGCACAAGCTCTACAGCAGAGAGCTTTATCAGTTAACATGGATGAGACAAAACAGTTAACACTGGCAGGGGTGATTAAAATTATCAGCTTTTATGTGTGAGTGATAACCAGGCTCAAACACATTAAATTGATAGGATTCATGGACCATTTTTGTTCTCAGGGGTTAATGCTGGTGAAGTGTTCCCGGTGGGTGGCGTTGCCATTCTGGGCCAGGGTTGAACCGCGAGCGCAGTGCTGTGCCTTTTGTGTCCCCTCTTGGCAGCCCTACAGTGGGGCGGGGAACCTGCTTTGCATGCCGGGAGAGGATATAAAAGGGGCAGACATCTTCTGAGAGGGGTTCGTCCACGCCCAGGCACCTTCAGCCTGGGTGTGTGTGTGGTTTGTCCACGCCCAGGCACCTTCAGCCTGGGTGTGTGTGTGGTTCGTCTCCGGGTGCCCTAGGCCCAGAGGCCTTGTTCTGGTTCCACCTCAGGCACCTTTAGCCTGGGGTGAGGTACTACCTCACCGTTCCTGTCTTCCTGGGCACGGAGGCCCAGGAGTTGCAGTGATGGCCTGGAGCCCAGCAGCTTTCGGCTGGGGTCCGCAAGGGATCGAGGAGTCCAGGGTGCCGCCTTGTGAGGGGACCCGCACCTTAAGAGAAGGGAGGATCTGTTCCGAAGGACCGGTGCTGTGAACACGGTGAAGGAAGGGGTCTGTTGACTCTCTGGGGGGACGTCTTATCCCTGAAAGGGGCTATGTCCTAGGAAAGAACCAAGGTTCATCAGGTCAGTGGCAGTGACCTTGTTCGCCAGGTCAGTGGCAGTGACCTTATTCACAGGGTCTGTGGCAGAGACTAACCTCATGGTCTGTGGCAGAGACCATGCGCCAAAACTGTTTGAGAAATCTGAACAGTCAGAAGAATTTGAGCTACGTTTGTGCCTGGACCTCCACCACACCTTAAAGCTGTCCTGTGTCTTTGCTCCAACCTTTTTTCCATCCAAGAGACTATGTGTTGTGCAAGTGAAAATAAATATTGAGTTGGAGTTTCAGCTGGTGTGGACATTTACTTTCCTGGGGAAGTCAAGGACTTGCATCTACACACTGTAGAGGTGAGAATCATACTCAGGAGGACTTTATACTCTGGCTGCAGACAAGGCCCAAAATCAACACCGCCTAACCTCTTAACACAGGAGGGTACGGGCTTGTGGTGCGGTGTGCCCCTTTTTCCTGAGAGGAGCCGAAGCAGACAGGTAAAAGGGGGTCTGTGCGCTACACATGCAAAACATCCCAAAAGGAAAAATAACAGTTTTCTGTAAACTGCAAACATAGTGTGAGTTGTAGTTTGGCTTAAATTTGTTAATATACCTAAATCTACTAATATGTTTAACACAACCCCCCCCAAGACTGACATAGGGAAAAAAGGCCAAAGAAAGGAAAACTGATGCAGCCACCACATCTAATAATTAGTAAGCTGCAATATAATACATTTTTGGTTTTGGATTTAATACTGCCTGAATGTCACAAAATAAGTCCTTTGAATCAACTGCCTGAATGTCACAAAATAATTCCTTTGAATCAACTGACAACTAAAGCCCTGTACACACGATCGGATTTCCGATGGATTTTAGTCCGATGGATTTGTCCATCAGAAATCCGATGAAACTGTTTTTCATCAGTCTTGGCCACACACCATCAGTCCAAAAACCGACCGTCCCAAACGCGGTGACGTAAAACACTCCGATGAGCCGAGAAAAATGAAGTTCAATGCTTCTGAGCATGCGTCGACTTGATTCTGAGCATGCGTGGGTTTTTTATCCGATGGAGTTCCCCACAGATGATCGGTATTTTCTATCGGTTTTTGATCCATCGGAAAAATTTAAAACATGTTCTATTTTTTAAAACCGATGGAAAAAAGACCGATGGGTCCCATACACGATCGGTTTGTCTGATGAAAACAATCCATCGGACGGTTTTCATCGGTTAAACTGATCGTGTGTACGGGGCTTTAGAGTTTAAAGTGATTGTAAAGTCTAGTTTAAAAAATAAATAAAAATTACAGACATGTTATACTTACTTGCTCTGTGCAGTTGGTTTTGCACAGAGCAGCCCAGAGCCCCCTCTTCTCGGGTCCCTCTTTGCTGCTCCTGGCCCCTCCCTTCTATTGAGTGCCCCCACAGTCAGCAGCTTCCTTTGAAAGCACCCGAGCCAAGTCATAGCTCTGTGTGTCCATTCAGAGCCCCGACCCGTCCCCCGACCCCTCTCTCCCCTGATTGGCTGACTGACTTTGATTGACAGTCGGGGGAGCCAATGGCACCGCTGCTGTGTCTCAGCCAATCAGGAGGACTGTCCAGGACAACTTAGACATTCATGGACACCTTCTGCCTTTACAACTTCTTTAACCTCTGCTTATGTATCCCTCGTCATATTTTTTGTTTGCAGTAGCCATATTTGTGATAGATTTCCTTTAACATAAAAATGGTACTACAAATATTACTCATTACTATCCCAGCTGTTAAAAAATGCTCACTAAATCTGCTCCTGGCAGCACCTCCACTTTTCCCTTCTATTCTAATACTAGCAAAGCCCTCAAGGGTAGTACAATACTGCTACATTCATCTGCTACCTACATATGGAAAGGCATTCCATATTCTACTTTAAAAGATGTGTTATGTTGATTCTGAGATATTTTTCTAAACTGATTTGAATCCTTATTAAAGTGTGTGCATTTGTATATGTGTCATGACAGTAGATGTTAACAATTTATGGTTTTACTTTCAGTTACTACAAAACATAGTTATGGATTTCCTTTGGATATTAGTCCAGTTTATTAATGTTGTTTTTCTGGTTCTGGTTCTGAATGCTGACTGATTTGAGCTTTTACTTTGCATAGCCGACAGGTGAGGTAGGGGTGGGAGTGGCACACACATTACTCCTCTTTCCCATAGGTACACACTGACTGTGGCTGTCTGTAGTGTTGAACTGGTATCCTATCATAGATGACAAGACGTTTAATCACCTATCCCCTACCAGGTGTCAAGTGCCAAAATGACGCACTACAGACCAAACTTTAGTATGTATCTGAGCATAGGGGCCAAGGAAATGTAACAATGCATATATGCTGGAATCCATCTAATCACCAACTGTGTCACATTCTCTCCATGCTGCTTTTTGCCTAAGATCTGCCCTATGTATGTTTCTTGCCAGTCTGGTGCACAGATTGATATCATCACAGATTCAGTCTCTGCTGTGCATGTAGTTTCTCAAAGTAAGTCTCTCAACTTTACTGCCAGTTTGCAGCTGGTTAATTCTCACATTGGTATTGTACAACATATTCTAAGAGTATTTTCAAGGTCACTGCTTATTTTGCCATTCACTACCTTGTTACTGACTTTTTGAACACCTTGTAACACTGACGTGACCGGGCAGCTCGCACTTTTTCTCTTGGTGACCAGAGGGGGAAGTGGACAGGGTGGCACACATAACCCCCTTTGCAATTTGAATTAATACAGAAATAGATATTCTAAAATTGAAATAATGACTACAAGACTATAACTAAATTGGTATGAATTGGCCGCAGCCCTTTTTTATTGTTAAAATTAATAATAAATGTATTTATATCCATATCTTTAATATTGATACTTTCGGAACAATATTTATCCATAAAAAAATAGTCCAGCCATCACTGCTCGAACAAAATGACTATAATATCACAACAAACTGTCCCCACCTGCCAGACCTTACTCAGGGCTAAAGCCAACTCAATACTAGTTTGCAAGTCTAGATTAAATAAATCTAGGGTGACGTCAGATAAGTGAACGTTATCAGGATGGTAAAATCCAGGAAGCCCCCCCTCAAGATCAACATGTCGGAATGACTGACCATTAACTGAGGGCATATATTTAGCAACAGCTCTATTAACCCATTTCCTCATTTTTTTCTAAAAATAGTAGTTCAGGTGACAGTAACGACGCTAACCTAGGAATAACTTCTGAAAAAACTAGTACTGTATGCGGAAGAACTAAAAGTAATTGAAATAAATCTATTTTTATCTGACTAAGCAAATTTAAAGTTTTAAAATGACCTAAGTCATTACCCCCAAAGGGAAAAAAAATAACATCAGGAGGGGGCCATGGGGAATACAACCTATTTAGGGCAGGGCACAAGTCAAATCATGACACTCCGCGCCTGCCGTACCAACAAATAAAAAACGTATCACATTGAAACCCCAAATTATTACCTTAAGAGCGAACAGAAGCACAATGTTTTGCCCAAAATATATAAGAATGTTCGAGTATCCAGACAGTAAACTTTTTTGTAATTCAGAAAGAACAAAGATTAGGTCTAATATAAGTCTTAAAACAATTAGGCTTCCAACCACCCAGACCATGTATTGCAGTGGCAGACAAACCAAGGCTGGACGCTTCAGTAGCTGCTCCAATTCTGAATGAATGCATTGTAATATGCAGGTGGCCAAGCTTTAACTTGACCAAACATTTCTTCAGAACTGCAGAACACTGAAACTGAGTAAGCGAAAGTCCATTATCATGTATAAACAAATGAGAAACAGAATTGGGGCGAATCATCAAATATCTATGCACCAATTGGCAAGCACAAATTGAACTATCAGAAATTTTAGAAATATAAATCCACTGACCTTTACCCATCTGATTAGTCCTACTGTGCTTCAAAAGACACTTAAGATAAGTAAATCAGAGTAAAAAAGAACATTAGAAGCAAAGGAAGATCTAGGTATTAATTCTGAAATACGGAAAGCACCAAAGAAACATACACTAAAGGAAACTTTAAAGAGGGACGCTTCAAAGTTCGAAGAACAGACAGCATCAGTCATATCAATTAAAGCCTGCAGAGTATTAACAGTGACAGGAACCCTTAAATCAACAGAAGGAGTACATCTTAGATATCCCTTGAGGGCTTGTTGGACAGAGAAAAAAATAGAACAAGATGGTAAGTTTCCCCACTTTACAAAAAAGGAAACGCCAGCCAGGACTTTAACCATATGAGAATAAGAATATGCAGAAGACATCAAAGAATCGAGAAAGGAAAGAATCAAGTGTTCATCATACTCAGATGGGTGATGACCAACTGAATGCAAAAACGAGCACCAGCATGCCCACGCGGCATTATAGTTTGCCCACGTGGCAGAAGCCAAGGAATTCTGGACTGCAGTTTGAACATTCGCTAGATTATAGACCAAAGCCGGACAGGGCATGAATGACCTTGAGGATCTGCGTCTGGCACCAATGTTCTGAAATGATCCAGCTAGAATCAAGAGTGAGCAATATCATTACAATGACCCGGTACATATTTAGATTTAATCCACATATTAAAACAAAGACATTTGAAAACGGGTTGGCGAAGAATAGCAATGACCGGCGGAGACTTAGAAGACATAAGCCCCGTACACACGATCGGTTTGACTGATGAAAACCGTCCGATGGATGGTTTTCATCAGACCAACCGATCGTGTATGGGACCCATCGGTCTTTTTTCCATCGGTTTTAAAAAATAGAACATGTTTTAAATTTTTCCGATGGATAAAAAACCGATAGAAAATACCGATCATCTGTGGGGAACTCCATCGGATAAAAACCCCACGCATGCTCAGAATCAAGTCGACGCATGCTCAGAAGCATTAAACTTCATTTTTCTCGGCTCATCGGATTGTTTTACGTCACTGCGTTTGGAACGGTCGGTTTTTTGACTGATGGTGTGTGGGCAAGACTGATGAAAAACAGTTTCATCGGATTTCCGATGGACAAATCCATCGGACGAAAATCCATAGGTTATCCGATCATGTGTACAGGGCTATACAGTTAATGGCGAACACAACACCCTTATTGTCAGAATGAAAAAGCAGTCTGAAGTTATGAAATCTATCACCCCATAATTCAAGGGCAACCAAAATAAGAAAAATTTCCAGAAAAACAATGTTCAAATTCAAACCTCTGTCTATCCAAGGAGAAGCCGACCAATGCCCATTCCAGTAAACGCCATAACCACAGGATCCAGAAGCATCGGTAAAAAGAGAAATGACTGAAGCATCGCAAAAAGGAGACTGTCAAAAGGAACGGCCATTAAAAGAAGCTAAAAAAACAGTCCCAAACTCTAAAATCCTCTCTTAAATCTGAAGAAATCCGAACAAAATGGCGAGGATTTTTCAAACCGGCTAAGGCCTTGTATAACCGTTTAGAAAAAACCCTACCAAGCGCTATAACCTGAGTCGCGAAAGCCAACAATCCCAATAAGGATTGTAATGTGTGCAGCATAACTTTTTTCTTACTAATAACAAAGGAGACTAAGAAACGTAAATTACTCACTTTTTCGGGAGGTAAACGGAATTCCATTTTTACAGTATCAATAGTGATACCAAGGAATTCAAGAGAGGTTGTAGGCCAAACTGATTTCTCATCAGCCAAAAGCACACCGAACTTCCTACAAAGCATCCGAAGCACCGTAAACAAATACAAACACTCATTCGAGGAGGCTGGACCAATAAATAGAAAGTCATCGAGGTAATGTATCAAATTCTCAGAACCAGTGACATGATAAACCGACCATTCCAAAAAGGAGGAAAAGGCCTCAAAATAACAGCAAGAAATAGAACATCCCTTCATGAGATAGCAATCAAAATAAAATAAAAAAACGATCTAAATAAAACCCCAGCGAATTAAAAGCGGATGGGTGTATCGGTAACAAGAGAAATGCTGATTTTATGTCGTCTTTAGACAATAAAGCAGACCTACCAACGGCACGCACTTTAATGATCGCATCATCGAATGAACTGTAAATCACCGAACAAACAGCAGGGTCAATATCATCATTAAAAGAACCTCCAGTTGGAAAAGACAAATGATGAATTAGTCGAAACCTCGGAGGTTCCTTTTTTGGAATAATACCCAAAGGGGATATCCTGAAATTTTGGAATGGGGGAAATGAGAACGGACCGCAATTCTGTCAGTGAGCACCTCTTTTTCAATTTTATGCGCAACAACATCCATATATTTATTAACAGAGGGCAAATTTTCAGCAATTAAACAACCCACGCCAGAAAACTAGGGTAATAAGAAACCAAATTGAAAACAATTAACAATTCCACTGCCTGAAGCCGAGGCCAAATGCCGAGAAACGGCAGCATTTCTATTAAATTCACTGGCGTTACCGCCTTTACGAAAATTATCTTTAGTAGGAGGATGCGCATTCAAAGACATCTTTTTATAACATCTGGAAGCCAGGTGAGCACCTGTACAAGAAGCACATTCATGCTTAAATCAACAAGTCTGTGGTCAGTTGCATTGGCCTTCATTAAAACTGAAACAAATACCTTTACGAAAAGTCCCAGACTGAACAGAAGGAGGTCTAGGAAAAGGCTTCTGGGGCAACAAAAAATTGAGCCATAGCCCAACGTCTTTAGTGCCCCACTTCAAAGAACTATGAACAGCCAGCTTCTGATGAAAAGATTTGTCATACAAAAACCAACATAAACCTGAAAAATTCTTATATGCCTCTAAGATGATTTTGACATGATGAAACATTCCGCAACAAAGTTCCGGATGTTGTTCACCCATCACACTTGCATATATACAAAAGGCCGGTAGTCAATTATTAAAAGTGCGAGGTGCAAGTTTGCGTCTATCATCAGTACTTTTTTCTGAATCCCTCTTAAGGGACCTATCATCAATAGATGGTAAAAGAGATAAGACGTCTATATAGACACCTTTCCAAACTTTAGATTTAACAGCAGCAGACAAATGAAAACCTAAAGGCGACATTTCACATGCAATAGCTTCTCTAAAGCAATTCTCAGGCACCATAGAAAATGCAGAATCACGCAAATTAGGCTCATCAAACACGACAGGATGCAGAACAGAGGAGGAAGATTGTGTAGTCGACTGACCAGACCAAGCGTGAGACACATCAGAAGCAACATTAGACACAATCTGTTTAAATTGGTCAGCAAGCAAAGAGAAATTATTAATCAAGCTAAATAAAGCATTTTGATCCCGAGACTCACCTCCCGGATTTTGATGAGATGCTGCATCAAGTGGTACCACAGGTACTTGATCCTGCGCTGCTGGCACTGAGACAGGTAAAGGTAAATCAGCTCAACCTGCATGACAGAAAATATTAGAGGCAGCAGGGAAATCCAAAGCAGCATCAGAATCAAGAACAGGCATACATGCAGCAGAAACATTAACATGTTTAAAGCTTTTCTTTACAGGAGTTATTTTTCCTTTATTAAGCAGGGAAGGAGCCTTTTTAGCACCCTTACCCTTTTTACTAATTCCAGGCGGCGATGGGGATTCGAACCTGCAGCTCTTTTTCAATCTAGCAGGCAGAGACCTGCCAGATCGTTCTGCACTTGTACCTGCAGTAATGACATCATCCCGAATGAGATCAGCATTAAGAGGGGGAGCCGATGACGCAGAAGGGCGGGTAGATGAACTTGCAGGAGGCAGAGGAAGCTGCCGGTAATCCGACGTCAGCGAGGGGAGCATATTCAGGGGAAGGGGAGGCGGAGCCGCTGCAGGAAGAGACAGCATAGCAGGAGACACAGCCACATTAACTTCCTGCCCAGCCACAGAAGTTGGAGGAGAGAGAGATAGGCAGCGCTTCACCCACTCGTCCCCGCCGGGTGCCGCTGCTCGATCCATCAGCTGACGCAGGTAAAAATTCATTGAGAGGAGCGCAGAGAGTGTGTCTTCTCAATCGTCACTGCCGCTCTGCTGAATAATGGACTTATCCACTCCTATTTATAGGTACTCCAGGATCCAACTGACAGAGAACTCGTGCATATAGGTAAGTAACCAATCATTTTAAAACTTAGTTATATATTTTTTATTTTATTTTTATTTTAAAGCTTTAACCCTCATATCCCTCATTCTGTCTCATTCCCATGTGATGGGTAAACTAATCGTTCCCCTTCTTTTATTAAGTTCACACTGATATGGTGTTCCCATCCCTATTGATTCACTGTCATCTCTTCACATGTCATAGGACTTTTGCCCACTGTTCTTTAGAAGAAGCTAAGATGCCCTCTCGTATACTCATCCCAATACTCAAGGCTTCTTTAAATCTGACATCCTCACTTAGGTGAAGTGACACAGAAGCATCCATTCTTATCACTGGAAAGGTGTCTACATGGCCTCCGGTTCATTCTTTCCTTTCATTCCTTTTCTCTTTAATTTCTTCTTTTAGCCTAGGCAGAAAACACAAGCACCATGCTCACGTCTCTCACTTGGGTCCCCAATTGTCCATGTATCTTTACTTCTAGTAGGAATTATAGAAAATTAATGACAGGACTTTTACAACTGGCTTATTGAAGATTTAAACAACACTACCTGGTTTCATCCTTAAATGCATATTTTTTGTTTGGCAGTGAAGGAAGAGTAAGTGGTAACATTTGAACATATTTATCTCAGAGGCATCCATCCTTTGCCTCACAGGTCTGTAAAACTCTGTGGGAGTCTCCCAAGGTTTACAGACTTTTTCTGAAGGAGTTATTTACCAGCAGACAGACCTACAAGGCTGAATGAAAAAACGGATAGTTTGCAGTTGAATAAAGTGCAAAACACTTAAATAATAAACAATATAAATGCAATATTGCCACTTAATCTTAAACACATGGATGTGGCCACCCACTAGTGTTGAAACTGTGCAAACTTAAATAATGACAATTGCAGGTGAAACAAGTGCTTATTAAGTAAAGGTAAAATATCATTACTAGTACTAGCACATTAAGTCTGTGCTAATCATGAGGAGCTCGATGTTTCCAAACGGTAGCCGAGTGGATGATTTCCCCTTTTGCCGCCCCACTCACCAAAAAGAGATGTAGGAATCACAGAAAAAAAGACACACATAGCTTGAGTCCAGGAAGTTCTTGAGATTCAATGAATTAGCCCAATAGAATCAGCGAGGAGACGAAGGACATAATAAGGAAGAGAGAAAACATTCATGTGAAGTACCGCTTATGAACAAATAACATTGCGCTGCTAACTGAGAGACTCATGAGACTGTAGTAATAGACAAGCGTCAGTGTGTTCCGGGTTCACAGGCATGCGTTCCATGAGAATCGGAAGCAGCGTCACTGGTTCTGGGTTGGCCGGAAATTGCGTCAACGCATTTCGCCCCTGCTCCAGGGCATCATCAAGGTCCTTGATGATGCCCTGGAGGAGGGGCGAAACGCATTTACTTACTGGACTCAACGCGTTTACTTACTGGACTCAAGCTATCTGTGTCTTTTTTTCTGTGATTCCTACATCTCTTTTTGGTGAGTGGGGCCGCAAAAGGGGAAATCATCCACTCGGATACCATTTGGAAACATCCAGCTCCTCATGATTAGCACAGACTTAATGTGCTAGTACTATTAATGATATTTTACCTTTACTTAATAAGCACTTGTTTCACCTGCAATTGACATTATTTAAGTTTGCACAGTTTCAACACTAGTGGGTGGCCACATCCATGTGTTTAAGATTCAGTGGCAACATTGAATTTATATTGTTTATTATTTAAGTGTTGTGCACTTTATTCACCCCGCCAGCGCTGAAAACTATCAGTTTTTTCATTCATCTTTAAGGTGTTAGTACCTTATGCTGCAGCAGCTGCGGTTTTATTTAAATTTAAATTTTATTTCACATTTATTTCAATCACTGTTTGTTTTTTCAAGCGCAAGTTTTAGTTTTGTTTTATATAGACCTACAAGGCTGCTTGTTATGGGGGAATTGCCTGCCAACTATTTCCTAATATGCAGAATTGACCAGTTGAGCAGACCCTTTATCACCCTGTCTGCAAATTCTTGATTGAGGTATGTAAAGCCTACTGTGTGCAACAGCCTTCTCCTAAACATCCCCAACAACAGCTGACCAACCACTGGATGTCTCTAGAATACTGTAAACACATTGGACTTAATTAACTAAAGGTAAATAGGCTGTTTACTTGCAAGAAAAGTTGGATTTGCAAGAGAATCTGCCCCAGAGCTTCACTTACAAAATCAGAAATGATAGGATTTTTTCAAGAAAGCTTTACTTATCTGACTCTTCTCAAATGAGTGGACATTTAGTGAACAAGTCTTACAAACAATCTTGGGTTTTTGGCATATTAACGATTCAGTAACTTGTAGCCAAGTTTTCTGAATGGATAATATACCATGAACCCCAGATTGTTTTTAAGACTGTCCTCGGAAACCAGAGACAAATGGAAGTTATTTTATTATGACTCGAAAAATGGCCAACATAAATACCCCATGTCCTTCCTTCCTCCACTGCACCCGGCTACCACATTATGTTGCTTGTGTAGCGGGGTCTCCTTTAATGGCCCCAGGACTACGTTACCCAGAACCCCATTCGGCCCCAGGGCGGAAGTTTCCACCGCAGAGACTCATGGGAGGGGCTACTTAAGGAAGAGGGGAGGCGGAGCTCGCTCTCTTTGGACACCGCGCTGCAAGCAACCAGTCTTCCTGTGCAGATCTGCTGCGGTGCAAGGCCCGAAGCCTGAGGCCTTGCGTGACTTCCGAAAAGCCTTCCACCCCACTGCGGAGCCTGGGTGGATCCTGACTTGTCAAGTGAGGACATCTGTTGGATCGGGGACCCGATCGTTGCAGACGCTGTGTGCGGATACACAGCGGGTGGAAGTCCCGGACTGGGATCGCGTCCGGAGGGGTGAGCGGGCACCTGCCCAGACCAATAGACTGTGCCGTGTTCAGGCCTAGGGACTGTATAGGCCCACAGTTCTTTTATCTGCTGTTTCACGGGAGGGACCGGTAGCGGGACAGAGTTGGAGTGTCCCTCCCCAGTATAGTTAATTCAAGTTATTGCCTGTTGGATTACAAAAGTACAAGTTCATCAAGTGCACCACCGAAAGCTGGCATGCAAAGGAATCCTTAGGGAAGTGACTGAGATTTACTTCATGTCAGGCCTGACTTAGGTGGGGAGAGAAGATATTGTTTAGTGCGCCATAGGGCGCGCACACCATAATAGCTACGCGTGGTGGAGTACCGCGCAGCGCCATTATAGTGTGCTGTATTGATTTGCTGCAGGGCTCTGCAGGCCATATTGCATGTGTGATGTTATACCTATGCTCACTTAATAGAAAGAGTAAAACCGTTATATTCAATCTCTTGCCACAGTGTGTTGCCTTACAGTATAGAGATTATTTTATGCAATACAGTTGAATGTGGTATAAATATAACCCTAGACTAACTGTGTTAGAGTGGGTCGAGTAAGATTGCGGGGGTTGGCGGTACTGCACACAGGGCCCGAAATCAAACCAGCGGCCCTCTTAATTGGGGGTAGCGCTACAATTGTAACATATTCACATTACAAAACATCAGCTTACTGTATAACCTAAAGAACAATAAAGAAACAAGAACAATAAAGAAACAATAAATAAGTTGGCAAGCTTGGATGGGTTCCAGCTTGTGCTCTGCGGCTAATATTTTCCAATTCCTTGTACTTTTAGGGGAATTTAGATTTATGTTTTTTTCATATTAATGAACATAAAGAACCTCCTAAAAAATACAGGTTGGCCATGATAGTCATTATGTACTATTTGTGGAAACCTAGAACAATGTGTTCAGTTCATTTGTGCACATTTGTTCAGCTAATCCCACCAGGTTGCTTTTTACTCACCGGTCAACTAGGTGTGGAGTTTTTGGCAATAATTCATCTGCCAAAGTTCAAAGCTGCATATTCTAAATGAGATTTCACTAATGCTTTGTTCAGGAGTAAGATTATACCTTGCTCTTTTTTTGAGCCTATGCCTCTTTAACTACAAGTATCTTGCTTACTCTATAAGCTGTGGATTGGCATTGTGTGCTGTCTATGATGTGTCGGATTTCCCAGGACCTTCTCTATTACTAATTTGTTCACTTTTACTTCCACTTGATTGCTTGAGGCACCCATATTTTAGTTCCTAAGTGCATAACTTTACATTTATAAACATTATGCCTCATTTGCCATATAGTAGCACATTAAACCATTGCATCCAATTCAACTTGTGAATTAGAGAAATCTTGCAAGTATTGCATTCCAGTATATGATTTTATGTCAACTGTAAGCACCGAAATCATAGCTTTAGTCTTAAATGCTGTTTAATTTAAAAATAGGTTTAAAGATAATGATCCCAAAGCTGAACATTCGGATACTCTGCTCACAACGTTAGACCATTCAGAGCTTGAATTATTACACAGGTTTACAAATTTAATTTACCAAAGCATATCCATCCTTAAGCAGAAAAATATTATCATGCAATGCTAAAGGCACTGCATACTTGCACATATCACACTGTGCCCTTCTCCTTTGGTGACAGATTAAGCCTCTAGGTGCAATTTCATCTTATGGCCCTGCTATCGCCTTTGCTGTTTCTTCCAGGTCCCACAATACTCCTGTTTGCCCATTAGATGGCCATTGACAATGTAACCCCTGCTCATGCTTAAAATGAGCATACATGCAATAGGAAACATTTCTAGGAGCATAGGGTAAAGGTTTCTTTTGCAAAAGAAATGTTGCATGTCTCTTTTGCCAAGAAACTTTAACTCCTATTTTTCATTTTTCACAGCCAGAATTTAGTATTACTTTAGGATACACATTAGTTGTCTATGAGTAAAAATGTAGCAAAACTATAGTACAGTTCAAATATACTACCTTCACAAAGTTATGCATGGATCCTCATAAAGGAGAAAGATTTTCAAGAATTCATGCTGATAATCGTTTCTAATATTATGTTTTAACAGCTACCCTATGGTCATTTACCAATTCCTAGTAGAGTAGGAATGTTCCCTTTTAAAGTACCGTAGTTTACTTCACTTATTTTCGTGAATGATGTGATGCTAAGTAAAAATTCACTTTGCAAAAAAAATACACAATCATGTGCAAGGAAAATTAAAAAAAAGAACAGTAATTTTGCTTCCACATAATTTGATGATTTAATTCAGCACAACTTCATCTTATTCACTTAGCTAAGTGATTTTGTCTTTGCAAAGGAAATGTTCATTTAATTTAGTGAATGAGGTGAAGTTGTACAGTTTTTGCATTATCCAGTCACGTGAAAGCAAAAATCTTGGTTTTTTTTCTTGTGCATGATTGGTCTTTCTTTGCAAAGTGAATTTTTCCTTTGTTTCACCTCTTTCACTGAAATCAGTAAAAATACATACATTTTAAAAGTGAAGATGCTCTATACTGCTAGTAAAACAGGGTCATGATTTTGTAGGCTCGGATTCAGAGCTAACCTTAGTCATGTAGATAGAAGTGTGCCCCAGCAAATTTAATTGCAGTATTTTCTTGTTTGGCAGGAGTGTACCTGTAAAGTGAACCTGCCTGCTATTCTTCTGTGCATTTTTCTGATCCAGATTCATTTTTTTCACTAAAGACAGGATGGGCAAAAGCCTAACCTGCAGAGCTAATTACAGGCACCAATCACCCATCTGTCCAAAATTAATACCTTAGTGGTTTATAAAGGGTCTCTATATGGCTTATTGGCAAGGGAAGGATGGGTAGAGGCTTTGCTCAAAGTGAAGGACTTTACCGATTATGATCCCTTCGTAACAAAGTGAAACCCAGATCAGCAGTTCGCTGTTTGTGTGTTTAGGCTTTACATAATCATAAACACATAATCTAGTAGTAGCTTTTTTTTGTAGAAGAATACAGTTTTATTTAATACAGATAGCCCAGGATAACTATATTTTCTGGTTTATTATTCTGTCATTTAGCTCTATGGTGGTATTTCTAGGCTTTAGCTAAATTCACTTACTTTTATTTAAAAGGATGACTTGAAGTCCAGAAGTCTTTAAAGCTGTGTTCACAAAGAGATTGATATGGATATTATATACAGGTCAAGATGCTGAGCCAAGCAATTGACATGCAAAAATAAAGACTTCTATAAGCTTATTACAGGTATGTGGGAAATCAAATCTCTTCTCCCAGCAATTACCTTTTAAAATGATTATATTTCTCCTGGCATACACGAGTTTCAGTGTTATGACTTCTTAATTGCACTCTAAAACATGAATGATTTTTATGATTCTGAGTACAGCTACAGCTCTGTGTCAGTTATATAATTTTAAAATATATTGGCTTTTCACCTAAGATTTTTATTTAAGAGATATATTAAACAAAGTATGTTGTAAACAGGTGCCTGTTCAATTAATTAATGGAGGTGTGATGTGCTGTGTTACAGAATATTTGTGCAGCACTAATTATTGCCTGGGAATATAGTACAATTAAATTAATATTTAAAAGTAACTATAAGATAAACTATCATAGAGACTGAGAAGTAAAATGAAGTGTCCATAATCTTCAATTCAATTGCTGCAATGTCTTGGTCTCACTATCTTCCGTCACTGATTGTCTATGCGCTAATAAGGCTTTTACTTGTATGGTCCCAAAGGCTTTATGTTAAGGCTGTAAAATGATTTATACATGCTCAGCTGGGATGAACATGATGAATATGCACTGATTGTTTAAAAAAACATCTTAACAATTAAATAAAAAACAAAAGGAAATTCTTTTCATTTATAGATATGCATACATTATTTTTTTTAAAGCCCAGTGTTAAATATTGTGCCACCCAAAAAAAATCTAAATAAAGACATTGCCTGCATGACGAGGTAGCAGAGGATCTAAGTGGCCTGGATTTTGTCACCTTCTGGGTGTCAGGAAAAATCAGAAGATCTCTAACATCTCTGGAATATGATGCACAGGCTACTGATCCCAAAGGAAAAAATGAAAAAAACTTTCAGTAGAAGTTAAAACATTTTGAGGGAACAATTATAGTTTACACGCTACAATCATCTAACTGTTCTTCCTTAATTTTTATTAGTTCATCATGGATAAAGAAACATATTCTGGGAGGAGCATTTATACATGGAGCTTCTCAATCATTAAACATGCATAATACATCTTAACTCATTAAAGAAAATGTAACAAAAATATAAACACAATTTCAACAATATGTATATATATATGATACAAACAATCTTACACAGAAATGCGTTAAAAATTATACATTTTAAATAATTATCTAGTCTGCTACTGTTTACTGATAGTTCATACCAGAATGTGGTGCAGGAAACCCATGCTCCATTGGCGTTTCCCACAATTTATTCAAAAACGCACTGCAGTTTGCCTGCACCGGATCGCATGATACTACGATCTGCTTCCTGCCACATCACTGATCATCAATGCCACATCCATACCTCACCAGGAGTCATCCGTGCCACATTCATGCCACATCAGTGCTCATCCGTGCCACATCAGTGATTGTCCGTGCCACATCATTGATTATCTGTGTCACATCCATGCCACATCAGTGATCATCTGTGCCACATTCATGCCACATCAATGCCACATCCATGCCACATCTGTGCCACATCCATGCCACATCTGTGCCACATCAGTGCTCATCTGTGCCACATCCATTCCACATCAGTGCTCATCTGTGCCACATCAGTGCTCATCCATGCCTCATCAGTGATCATCCGTGCCACATCAGTGATCGTCCGTGCCACATCATTGATCATCTGTGTCACATCCATGCCACATCAGTGATCATCTGTGCCACATCCATGCCACATCAATGCCACATCCATGCCACATCTGTGCCACATCCATGCCACATCTGTGCCACATCAGTGCTCATCTGTGCCAAATTCATGCCACATCAGTGCTCATCCGTGCCACATCAGTGCTCATCCATGCCTCATCAGTGATCATCCGTGCCACATCTATGCCAAATCAGTGATCATCCGTGCCACATCAGTGATCATCTGTGCTACATCAGTGATCATCCATGCAACATCAATGCCACATCAGTGCTCATCCGAACCACATCCATGCCACATCAGTGCTCACCTGTGCCACATCAGTGCTCATCTGTGCCACATCTATGCCACATCAGTGCTCCTCAATGCCACATCCATGTCACTACAGTGCCCATTAGTGCCACTACAGTGCCCATTAGTGCCTCACAAAAGTGTAATAGGTAGTCAAATTAGATTTGAAAGTTATGCCCTTAGAACACCTGATGGTGCTCCCTGCATGTTGGGCCTATGTGGCCAGGCTGTGCAAAAGTCTCACACATGTGGTATTGCCATACTCAGGAGGAGTAGCAGAATTAATTTTGGGGTGTAATTTTTGCTATGTACATGCTATGTGTTGGAAATATCTTATAAATGGACAACTTTGTGGGGGAAAAAATGTGTTTTCATTTTCTTTCCACATTTTCCAAAAACTTGTGGAAGACAATGGCATGTTCAAAAGATTCATAATGCCTCATAGAATATACATTGGGGTTTTTACTTTCCAAAATGGGGTCATTTTTTGGGCGTCTCCATTGTCTTGGTGCGCCAGGGCCTTCAAAATGTAAGAGGTAGTCTAGAAATTATATGTGTAATTTTTTGATCCTAGAACGCCTGACAGTGCTCCCTGCATGTTGGGCCTCTGTATGTGGCCAGGCTATGTAAAAGTCTCACACATGTGGTATCACCATACTCAGGATAAGTAGCAGGATGTGTTTTTGGGGTGTAATCTGTAGTATGCATATGCTGTGTGAGAGAAATAACCCAATAATATGACAATTTTGTGAAAAAAGAAAGAAAAATCTTAATATTTCAAAGAATTGTGGGAAAAAATTGCAACTTAATAAATCTCACCATGCCTCTTACTAAATACCTTGGAATGTCTACTTTCTAAAAAGGGGTCATTTGGCGGGTATTTATTTGTACAGTCCTGGCTTGTTAGGGTCTCAAGAAATGAGAGGCTGTCAGTACACCAGGTGTGATCAGGTGTGATCAATTTTCATTGATTCGCACCATAGCTTATAGACTCTATAAATTTCACAAAGACCAAATAATTTAGGGCCCTTTCACTTGGACATGTCCGTGTACGGGCTCCGTTTTGCTCAGCAGGGCTCGCTCCGTCGATCCCCGCTGAGCAGGCAGATGATAGGTCGGTCTCTGCACACTGTGCAGGGACCGACCTGTCAGAGCGCCCTCTCTCTTCTATGGGGGATCGGATGAAGACGGACCATAGAGTCCGTTTTCATCCGATCCGATCCGCCAGATGGATGGAAAATATGGTTTCCATCTGTCACACTTTGGCAGATCGGAGCAGGTCGGATGTCAGCAGACATGTCACCGCTGACATCCGTTGCTCCATAGAGGTGCACGGAGAGTCCGTTCAGGTCCGCCTAAAAAACTGATAGGCGGACCTGAACGGTCCCCAGTGAAAGGGGCCTTACACTGATTTGGGTTATTTTTACCAAAGATATGTAGCAGTATTAATTTCGGGCAAAATTTATGAAGAAAAGTTACTAATTTGCTAAATTTTCTAACAGAAACAAAGAAAAATGCATTTTATTACAAAGTTTTCTGTTTTTTTTTATTTATAGCGCAAAAAAAAACAACCCAGAGGTGATCAAATATCACCAAAAGAAAGCTCTATTGTGTGAAAAAAAGGACAATAATTTCATATGGGTACAATGTTGCATGACTGAGTAACATTCAAAATGTAAGTGCACCGAAAGCTGAAAAATTGGTCTGGTTAGGAAGGGGGTTTAAGTGCCCAGTGGGCAAGTGGTTAAAAGGAATGGGTTGAAATTGAACTGCACCCGGATCACATGTGAATCACTTAGAAATGCACAGTGCTTTCCTGTGTGATTCATGGTGTGAATCAGCCCCTAGGAATCCAAACACAGGCTAGTCCTTTTAGTGCTGGAATTAGAAATATAAACTTGAATGTTAAAAACGTATGGAATTAATGAAGCAGTTGTGCTTGTAAGGGGGCAGGCGGGTAACACTCTTTCCATGTTCCCATCCTCGTTGAGTGCCAAGTGTGGATCACATAGCATGCCTACCTTACACCTGGGTAGGTTGTTCTGGGCTACACTGGGCACCTTGGTAGGGTCACTGCCTTACACATGGGGTACCTTTTTTTGAATGGAGAGCTGAACTCTAGTAAATGCTCTTGATGTTAGCATACACCACCACTGTCACTAGGAGAGACATGCAGAGCCAATGCCCTCTCCACCTGTCCAGTGTATCCCTGATACCTGACTCCCAACAGCGGAATGGTGCCCCAACGTGCACCTAGCGTGGACTCCGTTCATTCAGTTTCTTAATGCTTCTTCTTCTGTACTTGTGCACAGGCTAAGGACCTCTGCACTACTGATCTGCTCCCATTGCTATGGGAAATGGAACACTCACAGAGAGGGTGCTGAGTGACAACCACTCCTTCTTCAAAAGGCTATCCCACCTGCCACATGTACAGCTCTCCTGTTCTTGCCATTCTATCCTCACCTGCAAGAGGATCAGCTGTGCTTCCCAGCACTGAGTTTAGAGCAGATTCAGTCTCTGCCCTCCTTTCACAATCAAGAACACATCAAGAGCTTGTATACTGGTGTGGTGGTGTTTATCACACCCTTTAAAAATAGATCAAGTGGCCATACATGGATCAAAATTTGACTGGTTCAGCAGGGACCAGCTGAATTATGATATATGTATGGGCAGGCTGGTTGTACAGAAGTCAATCTACTGATTGACTTCTGTACAAGGAGCCTGTTGTTTTTTTTCTGAATGATCAGTGCCACCAGCTATAACCAGCAGTACTAATCAGTGTCTTCTGATGAGGGAAAGGCCCCTCAAATGTGTGGATAAGATAATCCGATATTTTTCTTCAACCCGCTGAATGAAGGAAAAATGATTACAGTAATCCATGGCTAAAGAGTTATTGTCACCATTGTTTTGTGGAAGGATTTTTACTCCAACCTTTTACAGTTAATAAACCAAAAGGGGTCATCCACCCCAAATTGGATCTCAAGGTCCTAAATGTCTTCTTTTGAGTTAAAAAATGTAAATGGAATCCACTACGTTGGCATTGGCAACAGCCTCCCTTCATCAAGTAGACTTTCTATCCTCCACGGGCATCAAGAATGTGTATTTGCGTGTCCTCATCTCTCCAAAACCTCAGAACTACCTATGTTTTGCTGTGGGCATTCAACATTATTAGTTTGTGGCTTTACTATTTAGACAGTCTTCTACACACCGAGTGTTTACTAAAGTACTTACCCAATACTATATCTGCACAACCTCCTATTGAGGGAATAGGTGGCACAGATGCTGACTGACAACATAATGTAGACAGTCCAGACCTTAAAAAGGTTTGGTTGGATTCTGGAACTTCAGTAGCGACTCATCATTTGGAATGTCCGAGTCTCAACATGAATATGGGTTAAAGCAGTATTAAACCCAAAAGATAATATTTAATATTTTGAAGATTACGGTTTTGTGATGGCTGCTTTGTTTTTGTTTATTTCACCAGGTGATCCTGCTAGTAAGTCTGTTATTTTTCAACAGAACAAGTTGTCCTGCAGATGTAGCAGCCGTTGAAACAAACCATTTAACACTGATGATTTCTGTTCTGTCCAGTAATAAAGGCCAGGATTAGGATCCCTGAATATTCATGCGCTTTTCTCCTGCAAACAACTTCCTGGTCACAGCAGCCTGCTTCTCCTTCCCAATCCCCACTATTAGAGAAATGTCCAGTATCAGGGTTTTTCTATTTTTTTTTATTTAGTATATTAAAAAAAGAAAAAACCCTGATACTGGACATTTCTCCAATAGTGGGGATTGGGAAGGAGAAGCAGGCTGCTGTGACCAGGAAGTTGTTTGCAGGAGAAAAGCGCACAAATATTCAGGGATCCTGATCCTGGCCTTTATTACTGGACAGAAGAACAGAAATCATGTACAAGTACATGCTTGTGGAGCCATAGAAAGACTGATTTTTTACTACTTTTCAAGAAAACGTATTTACTATTTTATTTGTGGAACTATTAGGCCCCTTTCACACACGCTTTACAGGCGCTATTGCGCTAAAAATAGCGCCTGCAATGCGCCCCAAAAAAGCCGCTCCATTGTATCCAATGTGAAAGCCGAGGGCTTTCACACTGGAGCGTTGCGCTTGCAGGAGGGTCAAAAAACTCCTGCAAGCCGCATCTTTGAGGCGCGATAGGAGCGGTAAAAATACCGCTCCTATAGCGCCCCTGCCAATTGAAATTAATGGTGTAGCGCCTCCAATACGCCCGCAAAACGCCGCAAAGAGGCGTTATTGCGGGCGTTTTTAACCCTTTTTCGGCCGCTAGCGGGGGTTAAAATACCCCCGCTAGTGCCTGCAAATCGCGTAAAAAAAAACGGTATAGCGGCGCTAAAAATAGCGCCGCTATACCGCCAGCGCATCCAGCGCCTCAGTGTGAAAGTAGCCTTAGAGACTTTATCACTCCATAATTATTTTTGAATATTTTTATTATTTTCACTCAGTTTTGATCACGTTTTTATTGAACATTTCATTGATCCCTTTGATCATTAGTGGGTCTACACACGTTTATATGCACTTAGTGTGTGTCCAATTATAGTGTTTGATACAGTCAATATTTAGCACTTTATTTTTGCTGGATATTAGGCATTTTATATGTTTATTGTGCGAGATCACTTTTTATTATTGTAGCACTTACCCCCATTTAAGGGACCAGCTGGTTTTGTTTTGGGCCTGTGGCAATTACCTCTCTAGAGTGGATTCCATAGCTCCATTGTCTAGGCAAAAATCTCTTGGAATAAGGCCAATGTCCACACATGAGTAAAACCTAATCAGAGAGAGAGTATGAAGTTGAGAGAAGTAGGGGTAGGTTCAGGCATGCAACACTTAAAGCTCAGTGTCTATCTTTCGTCGCCACTGAAGCCTGAGTGGGTATTGCTCACCCGGATAGTCCCTATGAGAGCGGTCCTAGCAGCCGCGATGGAGCATGGATAACAGAGACGATGAATCCCTCTTTAGGAAAGTTTCCAGGCCTCTCCCCGAGACAGCAGTACCGTCGCTAATCTCCTGGGACTGATCCTCCCCTGGACTCCTTTCCCAAAGGTGGGCCCCCTACAAGCGGGCAGCCTGGGATCCTTCTCTGAAGCGTAGGCCCTTGCCAGCGGAGCTGGGCCTACATCACAGCAATGGAGCCTCTGGCTGAAGGTGCCCGGGGCCCAAGCACACTCGCGCACCTCGTGCCATGCGGGCCACGAGGCACAGACACTCTGGACCCAAGGTCCCCTGGAATGCCTGTGACACCTCATGGCGTCTGCCCCTTATGTACCCTCTCCCAGCATGCACAGCGGGTTGACCACGCCCACTGCAGGCTGCCGAAAGAGGACACCCAAGGTGTTGCAATACCCCCCGTAGTTCAACCTATGCCGGCGGTGACAGTGCCACCTACAGGCAAAGGAGAACACTACTGCCAGGCAGTATCACACCCAGAGCAGAAGCAATATTGAACCATTGATTGGTCTAAGCCCAACTATCGGCTCAGACTACACCTAAATTTCCACATAGTGCCCCCAAATATTGGGGGGGGGCGCTACATTATATTTCATTTTTTGTGTACTGTAAACACTGTCAGGTTTTGCTGCAATTTTTTTCAATTCACTATTATTTCTAACACTTAGTGACATTTGTTTACTCACATTTAGCGCGAACGACACTATTACACTAATGTTTACAACATCCATGACAAAATGAAGCGAAACTATCCTTCTGGTCACGAAAAGAGGAAAAAAAAACACCATGAGAGTGAATTGCGGGAACAACAATCAGGTAGACTTGTGTTCTCTCCTCTCCAAATTTGATGTCAGCAAAGAAGAGTTATGTTTATGTGCATTTCTGATGTGTTTTTTTTGGTCTTGCTAACCTAGCTGGGCAGGCAGGCAGTGCATCTTTTGGTCTGTGTCTAGCTGCTAATGCCAGTCACTTCCAGGCAGAGATGGACTGGCCATCGGTACTACCGGGAGATTCCCGGTGGGCCGATGGCTCAGTGTGCCGATCAGAGGTCCGTGGCTTATCACCATCAATCGCCGGCAGCTGGCACCTGACGGGTAGATCGAGATTTAGCCAGCATGCAGAGTAGCGCAGAAAGCGCGTGTAATACGTTCTCTCTCATGTCACGGCAGTCACGCTGCTCCCCAGCGGCCCCTCCTCTCTTCTCGTCCATCCCCATTTGCTTGTGACATCATCTAGGATAGACAAGAAGAGAGGAGGGGCCGCCGGGGAGCAGCGTGACTGCCGTGACATGAGAGAGAACTTATTACACACGCTTCCTGCGCTACTCTGCATGCTGGCTGGTAAACGATGTGCCCCATAATGTGCTATGTGCCCCATGTCCTGATGTGCTATGTGCCCCATGTCCTGATGTGCTATGTGCCCCATGTCCTGATGTGCTATGTGCCCCATGCCCTGATGTGCTATATGCCCCATGCCCTGATGTGCTATGTGCCCTGATGTACTATGTGCCCTGATGTGATCTGATGTGCTATGTGCCCTGATGTGCTATGTGCCCTGTGCCCTGATGTGATCTGATGTGCCCTGATGTGCTATGTGCCCTGATGTGCCCTGATGTGCCCTATGCCCTGATGTGCTATGTGCCCTGATGTGATCTGATGTGCTATGTGCCCTGATGTGCTATGTGCCCTGTGCCCTGATGTGCTATGTGCCCTGTGCCCTGATGTGATCTGATGTGCCCTGATGTGCTATGTGCCCTGATGTGATCTGATGTGCCCTATGCCCTGATGTGCTATGTGCCCTGATGTGCTATGTGCCCTGATGTGATCTGTGCCCGATGTGCTGTGCCTCAATGTGGTGTGCCCTGATGTGCTGTAATGGGCCCTGATGTGCTGTGCCCTGTACCCTGATGTGATGTGCCCTTATGTGCCCTGTACATGTTGTGCCCTGATGTGCTGGGCTCTATACCCTGATGTGCTGTGCCCTGTGTACCCTGAGCTCTGTACCATGCCCTGATGTGTACTGTACCCTGATGTGATGTGCCCTGATGTGCCCTGTACGTGTTGTGCCCTGATGTGCTGGGCTCTATACCCTGATGTGCTGTGCCCTGTGTACCCTGAGCTCTGTACCGTGCCCTGATGTGTACTGTACCCTGATGTGTTGTGCCCTGGGCCGGTCTGGATGAAGTCCAGGGCCACATTTTTGTCCCAGTCCAGCCCTGCTTCCAGGGCTGTGTTTTGTGACTTTGTGCCCAACAAAAGTAAAAGTAAAATTCAATTATTTATTAAGTTTGATAAACGACAAAGTGCAACGGTGTTTGTTTACTGTAGCTCGGAAAAGATAACCGCGTCGGGTGTGTTATCATGCGTTAGGCGCGTGCACGAAATGAAACGCGCATTTTTCAAGCAGAAATGTGAAGACCAGACAGACTGTAGGCTACAATATATGGGCGTGAATGATGGCACTCCTCATCAAAGTACACATTATACATACTTTTAAGACACTGATTATCTAGTCTCAGACAATGTGTAGTTAAAGAGGAGGTCCACCGATTTTTTTTTTTTTCAAAACTCAGCAGCTACAAATACTGCAGCTGCTGACTTTTAAAAAATGGACACTTACCTGTCCAGCGTGCCCGCGATGTCGGCAGCCGAGGGGGAGCAATTGCTCGTCTCTTGGCTGCCCCTGCCGCCATCCTCGGTGAGGGAATCTGGAAGTGAAGTGCTGCGGCTTCACTGCCCAGTTCCCTACTGCGCATGCGCTAATAGTGCAGCGCCTTCTCACTGGTCCCCCGCTGTGTCTTGGGACCTGTGTGTTTCCCAGAACACAGCGGGGACAGGACGGGAAGTGGCGTAGACTCCCGTGGGAGTTAATGCCGGAAGTGGGTGCAAATACCTGTCTTAGACAGGTATCTGCACCCCCCTCCCCCCTGAAAGGTGCCAAATGTGACACCGGAGGGGGGGAGGGTTTCCGAAAAGCAGAAGTTCCATTTTTGGCATCACTAGTTCACTATTTAAATATTACAAGAGCCAAGCCATAGTATAAATAGTATTTTATATTTGAAAATGTATAAAAGGTAATTGGGAGCCAGTTTAATTGGGTCTGATGCAGCTTAGTTATCTATAATTTGCAGGTGCTATGCTTAAGTTTGTCAGTAGAGGAGATGCTGGAGGATCATCAGTAGGGATGAGCTTCGAGTTCGAGTCGAACTCATGTTCGACTCGAACATTGCCTGTTCGCCCGTTCGCCGAACAGCGAACAAATTGGGGTGTTCGCGGCAAATTCGAAAAATCTATGGGAGAAATCTAAAGTGCTAATTATAAAGGCTAATATGCAAGTTATTGTCCTAAAAAGTGTTTGGGGACCCGGGTCCTGCCCCAGGGGACATGTATCAATGCAAAAAGAAGTTTTAAAAACGGCCGTTTTTTCGGGAGCAGTGATTTTAATAATGCTTAAAATGAAAAAATAAAAGTGAAATATTCCTTTAAATTTCGTACCTGGGGGGTGTGTATGATATGCATGTAAAGTGGCGCATGTTTCCCGTGCTTAGAACTGTCTCTGCACAAAGTGTCATTTTTGAAAGAAAAAAATGCATTTAAAACTGACTCGCGGCTATTAATGAATTGTCGGCTCCCGGCAATACATACAAAAGTCATTGATAAAAAAAAAAAAAAAGCGTGGGGGTTCCCCAGAATTCAATTACCAGGCCCTTCAGGTCTGGAATGGATATTAAGGGGAACCCCGCCGCAAATAAAAAAAAATTGACGTGGGGTTCCCCCAAATATCCATTCCAGGCCCTTCAGATCTGGCATGGATTTTAAGGGGAACTCCACCCCAAATTAAAAAAAAAATGGCGTGGAGTCCCCCTAAAAATCCATACCAGACCCCTTATCCGAGCACGCAACCTGGCCGGCCGCAGGGGAAAAGGGGGGGACGAGAGAGCGGCCCCCTCTCCCTCCTGAACCGTACCAGGCCACATGCCCTCAACATGGGGAGGATGTCCCCATGTTGATGGGGACAAGGGCCTCATCCCCACAACCCTTGCCCGGTGGTTGTGGGGGTCTGCGGGCGGGGGGCTTATCGGAATCTGGAAGACCCCTTTAACAAAGAGGACCCCCAGATCCCGCCCCCCCCCCTATGTGAATTGGTAAGGGGTACATTGTACCCCTACCATTTCACGAAGAAAGCGTAAATTTTTTTTTAAAAAAACACACAAACACGTTTAAAAAGTCCTTTATTAAAAAAAAAAAAAAAAAAAAACCCATTCCAGCGGTGAAATCCAGTGTCCCGCGGCGATCCCGATGTCCAGCGCTGTCCGTCATTGGTTGTGCCTTAAATTTACATAGTGAAGGAAGTTCCCCGCTCAAGCCAATGACGTAGGCGGGTCCGACATACCGAGGGGGCGGACCTGATGGGGAACTGCTCTCACTTTGGTAATACATGTATAGACCCGCCCCTTCTCATGTTCTGCATCTCGCCCGCTGAGCGGACCTGATGGGGAACATTAGAAGGGGCGGGTCTATACATTTAAAATACTGAGAGGGAGTTCCCCATCAGGTCCGCTCAGGCACAACCAATGAAGGACAGCGCTGGACATCGAGATCGCCGCGGGACACTGGATTTCACCGCTGGAATGTTTATTTATTTATTTTTTTAAATAAAGGACTTTTTCAACGTGTTTGTGTGTTTTTTTAAACATTTTTTTACGCTTTCTTCGTGAAATGGTAGGGGTACAATGTACCCCTTACCAATTCACATAGGGGGGGGCCGGGATCTGGGGGTCCCCTTTGTTAAAGGGGTCTTCCAGATTCCGATAAGCCCCCCGCCCGCAGACCCCCACAACCACCGGGCAAGGGTTGTGGGGATGAGGCCCTTGTCCCCATCAACATGGGGACATCCTCCCCATGTAGAGGGCATGTGGCTTGGTACGGTTCAGGAGGGAGGGGGGCCGCTCTCTCGTCCCCCCCTTTTCCCCTGCGGCCGGCCAGGTTGCGTGCTCGGATAAGGGGTCTGGTATGGATTTTTAGGGGGACTCCACGCCATTTTTTTTTTAAACTTGGGGTGGAGTTCCCCTTAAAATCCATGCCAGATCTGAAGGGCCTGGTAATTGAATTCTGGGGAACCCCCACGCTTTTTTTTTTTATCAATGACTTTTGTATGTATTGCCGGGAGCCGACAATTCATTAATAGCCGCGAGTCAGTTTTAAATGCATTTTTTTCTTTCAAAAATGACATTTTTTGCAGGGACAGTTCTAAGCACGGGAAACATGCGCCACTTTACATGCATATCATACACACCCCCCAGGTACGAAATTTAAAGGAATATTTCACTTTTATTTTTTCATTTTAAGCATTATTAAAATCACTGCTCCCGAAAAAACGGCCGTTTTTAAAACTTCTTTTTGCATTGATACATGTCCCCTGGGGCAGGACCCAGGTCCCCAAACACTTTTTAGGACAATAACTTGCATATTAGCCTTTATAATTAACACTTTAGATTTCGAACGTTCGAGTCCATTGTATTTAATAGGGTTCTAAAGTTTACACGAACATTTTGTCTGTTCGCAGGTTCTGGTGCGAACCGAACAGGGGGGTGTTCGGCTCATCCCTGATCATCAGCCAGTACAAGCACAGACTCAGTTGTTACACGTCCAGCCTCCACAGCCAGTACTAGCATAGACCCAGTACAGCCAGCTTCAGCAAAAACAGCACAGCCGTCTAGCAACACAGACCCAGGTGAAGTACAGGCAGTCTCAGCCAGTACAGTACAGCCGTCCTCAGCAATAACTAGCAACACAGACCCAGGTGAAGTACAGGCAGTCTCAGCCAGTACAGTACAGCCGTCCTCAGCAATAACTAGCAACACAGACCCAGGTGAAGTACAGGCAGTCTCAGCCAGTACAGTACAGCACAGCAGTCTTCAGCAATTACTAGCAACACAGACCCAGGTGAAGTATAGGCAGCCTCAGTCAGTACTAGCAGCACAACCAGAGGTGTACAGCCAGCAGCAGATACAATCAGCTCAGACCCTAATAGAACAGTTGCCGCTTCACCAAATGACCCAGCAGATTGGCCCCCAGTCTTAACAGACTTTATGAGGACTGAGATAGTGCGCAGAGGTCCATTCAAACCAGGGCTGGATTTTTCTTTCCCTAAAGACAAGTCTAGAAGAGCTTTCCATTCAGGCTTATTACAGAGACAACTATCAAATGGGGAAAAGATTCAAAGGAGCTGGCTTACATACTCAATCAAAAACAATGCTGTTTATTGTTTTTGCTGTAAGCTCTTTTCTACAAAAGACAACAAAATTATAAAGGAAGGTGTGAATGACTGGTCAAATATTAATGCCATTCTGAAACACCATGAGAGTAGTCCTGAACACACAAAAAATATGGTTAAGTGGAGAGAACTTGATCTGCGCCTAAGTCGGGGACAGACTCTTGACCAGATACAAATGACCATTTACGAGGCTGAAAGAAAGAGATGGCGGGACGTCCTTACACGTTTAATAAGTATCACCCAGTCTCTGGCTGAACGAAACCTATCATTCAGGGGTTCGTCAGAAAAACGCTTCCAGCCAGATAATGGAAATTTCCTAAAAGAGGTTGAACTACTGGCAAAATTTGACCCCATTATGGAAAACCATCTGAGCAAAATTAAAGATGGAGAGACACATGCTCATTACCTTGGGCAGCACACACAGAAGGAGCTAATACAGATTGTGAGTGGCAAAATTCTGGAAGAAATAGTGACTCAAATAAGAGACTCAAAGTACTTCTCCATTATCTTGGACTGTACACCTGACATTAGTCACCAAGAGCAAATGTCCATTATTCTGAGAAGCGTGGCTTTAAAGGGAAAGCCAGAGATCAAGGAGCACTTTCTCGGCTTTGAGAATGTTGAGGCTACAACAGGTTTAAATCTGTCCACTGTCATCTTAAATAAGCTGAATGAGCTGAAGATTTCATTTGAAGATTGCAGAGGGCAAGCTTTTGATAATGGGGCCAACATGAAAGGCAAGAACCAAGGAGTACAAGCCATACTGCTCAGGAAAAACCACAGAGCCGTTTTTGTCCCATGTGGAGCACATACTCTAAACCTTGTAATTGCAGATGCTGCCAAATCTTCAAAAGATGCAGTAGGGTTCTTTGGACTTGTGCAAAAGCTCTTCACCTTCTTTTCAGCTGGCACACAAAGATGGAGTGTTTTAAAGAAACACGTGAAGATAACCATGAAGTCATGGAGTGACACAAGATGGGAGAGTAGGCTCAAAAGCGTTCATGCAATAAGGCACCAGGCATCTGAGGTTCGGGAGGCATTACTGGAAGCCAGACAGACAATCAATGATCCTGTGGCCAAAGTGGAGGCACAAGCACTTGCAGAGGAAGTTGGGTCCTACCGCTTCTTGATTTGCTGTGTTGTATGGTGTGAGATACTGACAATTACAAACATGGTGAACAAGCTCCTCCAATCTGCCTCAATGCAGTTGGATATAGCAGTTAATTTAATATCAAATGCAAAGGCTTCCCTCACTACATACCGGGAAACTGGATTCTCTGAGGCCCAGACAACAGCCAAAAGCATTTGTGAAGTAATGAACGTGGAGGCTGTTCTGAAAGAGAAAAGACTGAGAAACAGCAAGAGGCTTTTCAGCTATGAGGCTCCTGATGAACCAGTGACTGATGCACTGAAAAACCTTGAAGTCAACTTCTTTATCATGGTGGTCGACTCTGCTGTTACATCAATGGATGAGAGATTTGAAACACTCAACCAGGTGAAATCAAAATATGGAGTGTTGCTAAACTTCAGCACTGCCTCACAGATGTCTAGTGAATCTTTAAAGGCTCACTGCATGGAAGTTCAAAATACTCTAACCTTCAGAGATGACTATGACATCAGTGGAATGGATCTGGCACACGAGATTCAGAATTTACCTGATCTGCCATCAGATAAGATGACTGCATTTGAGTTGCTTTCATTTCTCTGTGAGAAAAACTTGGAGGAACTCTATCCTAATCTTTGGATAGCCCTAAGAATTGCAGTCACCCTGCCTGTAACAGTAGCATCATCAGAGAGGAGCTTTTCAAAATTAAATCTCATCAAAAGCTACCTGAGGTCTTCTATGTCACAGGAACGTTTGAGTGGATTGGCCATCATGAGCATAAATCATGATGTGGGGAAACACCTGTCCTATGATGACATCATTGATGATTTTTCCTCAAGAAAGTGCAGAAAAGGAATATTTTGATGGTAAGATTTTAATTCAAACATTCAAATGTTTACGCATTTGTAACATGTAATTAGTAGTGTAAATGACTGCTTAACCAACTATGTGATATTCTTCTCAGTTTCTTCTAGACAGTCCTAATAGTCTGGTGGTGCCCATACTGATGCCGAAAGTGCCCAGGCTGTAGAGAGAACCAAAGTTAATCCCAAAAGCCAAAGTTCAGGGTTATAATTTATTATTTTATTATTTATGTTTACGTTATTTTTACTTATTAAATAATATTCACTTGTTATCTTAATATTATAGAAAATACTCTATTCAATAAATATTGTTTGTTTGAACCTCATTCTGTTCTACTTATTCTTTGACTGTTTTGTTTAAAGGAGGGAGGATTGTATTGGGAGCACTGAAGTGTCGGGTATGACTGTGTGGCAATGACAAATGGTTTACATAGCTCACGGCATCACGGGTTCGGTAGAGGGCCCTTTAGCAAAATTTTGCTTAGGGCCCCATGGAGGTCAGGATCGGCACTGCTCCCCCCAGACTGACAATGCTACTGTCCAAATGTGCCTCTGCTGCTCCTTTATTCAGAATTTTTGAAGGCACCCTAATACAGAAGGTGTGTTACAGACCAGATCACCAGGTAAAAACAGAGGGAAAAAAATGCTAATGAAATAAAACGAATGCAGCCACCACATCTAATAATTGGAAAGCTGCAATATATTACATTTAAGGCTTAGTTGTTCTTCCCCAAGAACATTCTGTATAAGAATTCTAGACTTGATGGTAGCCTCCTTCAAGGTGGTTCCATTTGTTCAGTTCAGACCTCTTCAACTTAAAGTGGTTGTAAACCCTCCCCTGAAAGTTACACCTACAGGTAAGCCTAGATTAAGGCTTACCTGTAGGTGTTTGCAATATCTCCTAAACCTACACGGTTTAGGAGATATTTGCCAAAAAAGAATGCACCGTTGTCGGCAATGCCGGTTTTTACGTCTCCTGCGCGCATGCGCAGTGACATCATCACCGCTCCGGCCAATCAGAGCGCCGGAGCGGCGATACCCGGAAGTAACCTTCCGGGCATCTGTGAAGAGATGTCTGCGGCCTGAGGAGGCAACGAGGATGGCTTTGGGGGCTTCGATCTAAGGTAAGTAATGCATATTGAGCTAGTATGCTAGTCATTGCAGCGTTTTTTTTTTTTGTTTTTTTTTGGGTTTACAACCACTTTAACATTCTGTTATTGTTGGGCTGTAGAAGACTTCTAGACATCTTGTCTGAAGACCTGGACACCAGAGAAAAAACATCTCTCAATCTATTTGCTAAACCCTGAGTGAATTTGTTGCCCCTTTAATGCTGGACTTTCAAATCTGAGGGTTGTCCAAACAGATCCAGTGGAACAATGCAATAACAGTGGCATACACCAGGGACATGCAGTGAGGTCAGTGTCTGTTAAGGCACTGGCTAGTATCTGAGCCAAACCCCACATTACCATTTAGTGAATAAACCCCCACAGCGTAGCCGAGCACTGTGAGATGAAAAATGCCAAACTTCATCTTTAGGATGCAGGCAGTCAATCAGATTCCCCCAGACAAATAAGTTATTATTTTTATTTCTGCATTCTGTAACAGCCCTGTAAATGCTGAAATTTCACTGGTCAAATACAGGGCTGTTACATAATGCAGAAATAAATAATAAAAGTTACACTGTGATCTATATAGCTACCAACAGTCCTGATTTTGTTAAAACAAGTCTTTATGTTGCTTAAATTAGTAAATTATGAGAACTAATGAAAGTGCCATATATAATCTATATAATAAAAGAAAAGAACCTGAACCATTCTCTGAATATGTAGATTACATATAGCACCTTCATTAGTTCTCAAAATTTACTAATTTGACCAGCATAAGGATTTTTTTTAACATATGTAAATACCGTTCAAAACACACATGTGAGGTATCGTCATGATCGTTAGAGCGAGAGCAATAATTCTCCTCTGTAACTCTAAACATGTAACCTATAAAAAAATTGAAAGCGTCGCCTATGGAGATTTTTAAGTACTGAGGTTTGGCGCCATTCCACAAGTGTGCGCAATTTTAAAGCATGACATGTTAAGTATCTATTTAGCGTAACATCATCTTTAGCATTATACACAAAAAGTGGGCTAAGTTTAGTGGGGGTTTTTTTCATTTATTTATGGAACTGTTTTTTCCCCAAAAAAACGCGTTTGAAAAATTGTAGTGCAAATACCATGTGACATAAAAAGTTGCAATGACCACCATCTTATTCTCTAGGGCATATGCTGAAATATATATATATATATATATATATATATATATATATATAATGTTTGGGGGTTCCGAGTAATTTTCTAGCAAAAAAAATATGATTTTTACATGTAGGAGAGAAATGTCAGAATTGGCCTGGGTGGTAAGTGGTTAATTACCATAAGTAAGTAATATACAAATAATTATTAAATATTGTTTTTAAGGTAATTTACTATATTTTCAAAAACTGTACTCAAGCAGGTGGCTTAATGGACAAATTACTGAAGTCTGAAGTTATAACTTCAAACCAGTAATTTCCCAGTAAATAGATAAATAATAAATTATTATTTTTGGAGCTGACAGTACCCACCGAGCAGACACTGTACTATACTGTCGCTACATAGATGACCTGCTGTTTATTGCCTCCGGGCAACACTTTTCTCTGGAGAAGTGGCTGGATTTCATGAATGACAACCAGCTTAACCTCCGATTCACGGGCCATAGTGATTCCCTATCTATTGAATTTTTGGATGTTTTGCTCACAGCTGAAGGGGACAGAATAGTGTCTAGTTTGTACAGAAAGCCCTGTGCGGGGAATACCTTGCTGAGAGCAGACTCCAATCATTCGAGTCACACCATTAGGAGTATACTAGTTTGCCAGTTTTGCAGACTTTATGTAGTAAGGAATCTGATTTCAGGAGGGAAGCTACTCTCATGACATCCAGATTCAAGGACAGGGGGTATTCAAGCTCTGTCATCAATAAGGCCCTGGTTATTGCTGAGAACACGTGATGCTTTATTAACCAATTAAGACCCGGACCATTATGCAGCTTAAAGTGTAAGTAAACCCACCTATCATTTTCAGCCAAGGAAGCTGCCATCTTGGCCTCTGTTTAATCTAAAACTGCCATGATGCTGCACATGTGATCAGTTATGACACCAGCCATTGGATGGTTTGACAGTTTGGTTGAGAGCACAACCAATGGGAGTGTTACATTTCCGGCACGCGCCGGCAATGAAACTGTTTTATGGATGGGTTTACTTCCGCTTTAAAGACCTGGCCACTTTTTGCTATTCGGCACTGCGTCGCTTTAACCACCTCCCTACTGTGCACGAAAACCCCCTTCCTGCCCAAGCCATTTTTCAGCTTTCAGCGCTGTCACACTTTGAATGACAATTGCGCGGTCGTGCGACGTGGCTCCCAAACGAAATTTGCGTCCTTTTTTTCCCACAAATAGAGCTTTCTTTTGGTGGTATTTGATCACCTCTGCGGTTTTTATTTTTTGTGCTATAAACAAAAGAAGAGCGTCCAGTTTGGGAAAAAAACACTATTTTTTAATTTTTGCTATAATAAATACCCATTTTTTTATTTTTAATAAAATTTTCCTCAGTTTAGGCCGATACGTATTCTTCTACATATTTTTGGTAAAAAAAAATCGCAATAAGCGCGTATTGATTGGTTTGCGCAAAAGTTATAGCGTGTACAAAATAGGGGATAGATTTATAGCATTTTTATTTTTTTATTTTTTTATTAGTAATGGCGGCGATCTGCGATTTTTTATTGTGACTGCGATATTGCGGCGGACACATCGGACACTTTTGACACATTTTTGGGACCATTCACGTTTATACAGCGATCCCTGCTATAAAAATGCATTGATTACTGTATAAATGTGATTGGCAGGGAAGGGGTTAACCACTAGGGGGCGGGAAGGGGTTAAATATGTTCCCTCAATGTGTTCTTACTGTGGGGGGAGGGGACTGACTGGGGGAGGTGACCGATGGTTGTCCCTATGTACAAGGGACACACCATCAGCCTCCTCTCCCTCACAGGACGTGGATCTCTGTGTTTACACACAGAGACCCACTTTCCTGCTCGTTTCCCGGGCAATCGCGGGTGCCCGGCGGCAATCGCGGCCGCCGGGCACGCGCACCGGGGCCTCGTGAACGCGGTGGGCGCGCGCCGCTGGCTTCAAGCGCGCGCCTCCTAGCTCGTTTTAAAGGGAGGACGTCATATGACGTCCTCCCAGAACGAGAGTATCCTCCGCCCGCCGTCAATTGACAGTGGGCGGTGGACAAGTGGTTAACTGACAATTGCGCGGTCATGCGACGTGGCTCCCAAACAAAATTGGCATCCTGTTTTTTTTACCACAAATAGAGCTTTCTTTTGGTGGTATTTGATCACCTTTTAGGTTTTTATTTTTTGCGCTATAAACAAAAATATACGGTAAATTTTGAAAAAAATTCAATATTTTTTACGTTTTGCTATAATAAATATCCCCAAAAAATATATAGAAAAACATTTTTTCCCTCAGTTTAGGCCGATACGTATTCTTCTACATATTTTTGGTAAAAAAAATCGCAATAAGCGTTTATTGATTGGTTTGCGCAAAATTTATAGCTTCTACCAAATAGAGGATAGTTTTATTGCATTTTTATTAATATTTTTTTTCTAGTAATGGCGACGATCAGCGATTTTTATTGTGACTGCGACATTATGGCGGACACATCGGACACTTTTGACACTATTTTGGGACCATTGTCATTTTCACAGCGAACGGTGCTATAAAAATGCACTGGTTACTGTAAAAATGACACTGGCAGTGAAGGGGTTAACCAGGAGGGGGCGCTGTAGGGGTTAAGTGTGCCCTGATATGTGTTTCTTACTGTGGGGGGGCATGGCTTAGCATGTGATGTCACTGATCGTCGTTCCCTATGACAGGGAACAGACGATCAGTGACAGGGTCACTAGGAAGCACGGGAAGAGGTTTGTTTACACTTACCTCTCTCCGTTCTTCCTCTCTGTGACCTGATCGCGGGACACCAGCGGCGATCGGGTCCGCTGTTCCCGCGGGGACGGTCACGGAGAAGAGGACCGCTCGTGACCCAAGGCTGGGCTCTTAAAGGGGACGTACCTGTATGCCCTTGAGCCCAGCCGTGCCATTCTGCCGACGTACATCGGCGTGCGGCGGTCCTTAAGTGGTTAAATAGCTGGTCTCTTGGCAATAAACGTCATAGATTGACAACTTCACAATTCTCTAATATCCCTGTGTTTTCAAGTCCTTACAGTATAGAGTTTGAGAGAATTAAAAAAGTTATTAAGAAGTACCTTCCGGTTTTGACCAATGACCCCATATATGCACAGATCTTATGCGCTGGGATACAGGTCGTTTCCAGGAGAGCACCTACATACTAGTGCACAACCACCTGTGCACTGGCTCCAGTTTAAAGGCACATTTAAGTGTGGTGTCAGTAGCTGCTCATATTGCTCATTCATTAAAAAAGGTGATCGTGTCACTTCATTGTCCACAGGTAAATCTTTTAGGATCGGTTCCTTTATTAACTGCAACACACACTATGTGGTGTATGTTATTAAAAAACAAAACAAAAGGAAAACACCGAGCTATATGATGAAAAAACCTTCACTGTGATAGTGAAATAAAAAAGCCGCCAGTACCAAGAATTTAGAGACAAAGCTCAGAAAATAAGTGTTAATAAGGTACAGCGCTAATGGTTAGAGTGAGGTCCTAATTAAAGGAATAAGTGATAAACCTAAATAGGTATGAATACAATGTGTCAAAAAAACTTGTGAAAATACCGTTGAGTTAAACCCAAAAAACAACTCAGTGACTGTAAAATGTGAATGTAAATGCCACCATCACATATAACTTAAAATACGCCTGGTATATTACAACACAATGACAGTCTTAGGTAGTGATTATCAACTGTGACAAGAAAAATAAAGGTGAAAAAATAGTCCCAATACAGCCAATAAATGAATAATAATGAGCTGACGGATGAATCCTGGAAATGAGTGGTCAATCCTTATAAGATCATTCCATAATGGTGCAAGAAAGGAAAGCTTGTGACAAGAGAATCTTCATCTCAGACAGGAAGTGATGTCACATGCAGAAAATCCATGAGGTACGAAGTACAAATAAGACATTGCTGGAAGTGGCAGCGGAGGAGACATCAGATATCGTCCATACCTCCATTACCCAGTCACCAGCAGTGAGTCTATAGGGAGACCCTGTGCCTGGATTGACCGCCGTGATAGCGGTCATATAGATAGGGTAAGGAGACTACAATACTTTTTCTTCGGTGCCTCAGTGGTGGATGAAGATTCTCTTGTCACAAGCTTTCCTTTCTTGCACCATTATGGAATGATCTTATAAGGATTGACCACTCATTTCCAGGATTCCTCTCCTTATACCTTTCAACTCTGCATGTAAATTTTTTCAATTTTTTCCTACTTTTTCATGCATGTCATATTTTGGCTGGTTGGAGTGTCCATATGCATTTTACGGATGCTTTATGTATTCCTTTTCATGCGACTTTTACCGCACTGCCATGGATATTACTTTTGACATGCTTTGTACGACTGTTTCGCTTGTTACTGCTGTGGTTCATGCATGTCGTATTCTGGCTGGTTGGGGGGGGGGGGGAGTGTCCATATATGTTTTATGGATGTTTTATGTAGTCCTTTCCATGCGACTTTTATCGCACTGCCATGGATATTGCTTTTGACATGCATTGGATGTGCGTTTTATGCATACTTTATGTATGTCTACTGTGTACGATATGCTGTTTACTTGCCGCCTGTTCATTTGTGACAGTTTTACTTCGATAAGCTTGTATACTTTTAACACACGTACAGTAGCTGCGTGGTTTCCTTAGCGGTATCTGTGTAGCCCCTTTGCTTTATTCATTTGACTTCTGCCTGAAATCATCTCTTCTGCATTCCTATGTTTCTGCCTTCTGTCTTTGCCTTTGTTTGTCATCAGCTTCTTTCCTTCTATTTCATAAACTTTACCACATACAGGGTAGATGTGAGTATGATCGCTTGGTCTCATCATATATTATATGGCTTTTCGCTTATATTTTATAAAAAAAAATTCACTTATGTGCGACGCAGTAATATGTCTCGGATAGAGCCCTGATTATTGCTTAATGTTCTATAACTGTGCCTTACATTAGTGAACTTTGGTTCACTGTCTGGCAGCAATCGCCTCTCCCTACTATTGTCTGTGGTATGTTTGATTGCTCTCATTTCTCTTAGCACATTTGGTTTCCACTTTAGTCTGATTAGATATGGGAGGAGTTTCCCTAATTGGTTTTATCTCACTATAAATATTTTCAGTCTGATTATGGTCACCAGTTATGATTAAGCATCTATATTGATGTGCAGGGATGAGCCGAACACCCCCCTGTTCGGTTCGCACCAGAACCTGCGAACAGACAAAATGTTCGTGTAAACTTTAGAACCCTATTAAATACAATGGACTCGAACGTTCGAAATCTAAAGTGTTAATTATAAAGGCTTATATGCAAGTTATTGTCCTAAAAAAGTGTTTGGGGACCCGGGTCCTGCCCCAGGGGACATGTATCAATGCAAAAAGAAGTTTTAAAAACGGCCGTTTTTTCGGGAGCAGTGATTTTTATAATGCTTAAAATGAAAAAATAAAAGTGAAATATTCCTTTAAATTTCGTACCTGGGGGGTGTGTATGATATGCCTGTAAAGTGGCGCATGTTTCCCGTGCTTAGAACTGTCCCTGCAAAAAATGTCATTTTTGAAAGAAAAAAATGCATTTAAAACTGACTCGCGGCTATTAATGAATTGTCGGCTCCCGGCAATACATACAAAAGTCATTGATAAAAAAAAAAAAAAAAAGCGTGGGGGTTCCCCAGAATTCAATTACCAGGCCCTTCAGGTCTGGAATGGATATTAAGGGGAACCCCGCCGCAAATTTAAAAAAAATTGACGTGGGGTTCCCCCAAATATCCATTCCAGGCCCTTCAGATCTGGCATGGATTTTAAGGGGAACTCCACCCCAAATTTAAAAAAAAATGGCGTGGAGTCCCCCTAAAAATCCATACCAGACCCCTTATCCGAGCACGCAACCTGGCCGGCCGCATGGGGAAAAGGGGGGGACGAGAGAGCGGCCCCCCCTCCCTCCTGAACCGTACCAAGCCACATGCCCTCAACATGGGGAGGATGTCCCCATGTTGATGGGGACAAGGGCCTCATCCCCACAACCCTTGCCCGGTGGTTGTGGGGGTCTGCGGGTGGGGGGCTTATCAGAATCTGGAAGACCCCTTTAACAAAGGGGACCCCCAGATCCCGGCCCCCCTATGTGAATTGGTAAGGGGTACATTGTACCCCTACCATTTCACGAAGAAAGCGTAAAAAAATGTTTAAAAAAAACACGCAAACAGCTTGAAAAAGTCCTTTATTTAAAAAAAAAAAACATTCCAGCGGTGAAATCCAGTGTCCCGCGGCGATCCCGATGTCCAGCGCTGTCCTTCATTGGTTGTGCCTAAATTTAAATTACACAGTGAAGGAAGTTCCCCGCTCAAGCCAATGACGTAGGCGGGTCCGACATACCGAGGGGGCGGACCTGATGGGGAACTGCTCTCACTTTGGTAATACATGTATAGACCTGCCCCTTCTCATGTTCCGCATCTGGTCCGCTGAGCGGACCTGATGGGGAACTTTAGAAGGGGCGGGTCTATACATTTAAAATACTGAGAGGGAGTTCCCCATCAGGTCCGCTCAGGCACAACCAATGAAGGACAGCGCTGGACATCGGGATCGCCGCGGGACACTGGATTTCACCGCTGGAATGTTTTTTTTTTTGTTTTTTTTAAATAAAGGACTTTTTCAAGCTGTTTGCGTGTTTTTTTAAACATTTTTTTACGCTTTCTTCGTGAAATGGTAGGGGTACAATGTACCCCTTACCAATTCACATAGGGGGGGGCCGGGATCTGGGGGTCCCCTTTGTGAAAGGGGTCTTCCAGATTCCGATAAGCCCCCCGCCCGCAGACCCCCACAACCACTGGGCAAGGGTTGTGGGGATGAGGCCCTTGTCCCCATCAACATGGGGACATCCTCCCCATGTTGAGGGCATGTGGCCTGGTACGGTTCAGGAGAGAGGGGGGGCCGCTCTCTCGTCCCCCCCCCTTTTCCCCTGCGGCCGGCCAGGTTGCGTGCTCGGATAAGGGGTCTGGTATGGATTTTTAGGGGGACTCCACGCCATTTTTTTTTACATTTGGGGTGGAGTTCCCCTTAAAATCCATGCCAGATCTGAAGGGCCTGGAATGGATATTTGGGGGAACCCCACGTCAATTTTTTTTTAAATTTGCGTGGGGTTCCCCTTAATATCCATTCCAGACCTGAAGGGCCTGGTAATTGAATTCTGGGGAACCCCCACGCTTTTTTTTTTTTTTTTTATCAATGACTTTTGTATGTATTGCCGGGAGCCGACAATTCATTAATAGCCGCGAGTCAGTTTTAAATGCATTTTTTTCTTTCAAAAATGACATTTTTTGCAGCGACAGTTCTAAGCACGGGAAACATGCGCCACTTCACATGCATATCATACACACCCCCCAGGTACGAAATTTAAAGGAATATTTCACTTTTATTTTTTCATTTTAAGCATTATTAAAATCACTGCTCCCGAAAAAACGGCCGTTTTTAAAACTTCTTTTTGCATTGATACATGTCCCCTGGGGCAGGACCCGGGTCCCCAAACACTTTTTAGGACAATAACTTGCATATAAGCCTTTATAATTAGCACTTTAGATTTCTCCCATAGATTTTTCGAATTTGCCGCGAACACCCCAATTTGTTCGGCGAACGGGCGAACAGGCAATGTTCGAGTCGAACATGAGTTCGACTCGAACTCGAAGCTCATCCCTATTGATGTGTTTATCATTTATCAATTTTTCTTTCACTATATATGTCACTTATTATTTGTGATTTTTCATAGTTACAAGCGCAACTTATGCTTATATAATTTTGTTTGCACCATAGAGATATTTGATGGTTTTTGTTGCAGCTGTACACAGATGTTCTTATCTCTAGCGCGGTATAACCCCATTATTCCACCCCACTTACTACTACAGACCAGTCTGAGTACACGTTATTTATCACCACCCTTCAAACCTTATGGTCCATGCCTGCAGACCTCAGCTTGTAGATTAGGCACTTATGGGGGACTGTATAGAATGCCTTTGCAAAATCCAGGTCCACTAAATCCACTGACCTTACCCTGTCTAGATGGCAGCTCACTTCCTCGTAGAATGTTAACAGATTGGTCTGGCAAGAAGGATCTTTCGTAAACCCATGCTGATCTTTTTTTCTTCAGTAAATTTTTGGATATAGTCCCCTACCATCCCCTCCAATAATTTACCAACGACTGATGTTAGGCTGACTGGCCTGTAGTTTCCAGGGATTTGTCTCTGTCCTTTTTTGAATATTAGTACCACAGTGGCTTTTCTCCAATCAGCTGGTACAAATCCTGTCAGTATGCTGTCCACAAAGATTAGGAACAATGGTTTGGCAATAACGTGACTGAGTTCTCTGAGGACTCTCGGGTGTAAGCCATCTGGTCCTGGTGATTTATTTGTATTAAGTTTATTAAGTCTTTCCTTCCCTCTGGCCTCTGTTAGCCACAAGGGTATGCCCTGTGATGTGTCACTAGCAGTACTGTTGCGGTCGGTATACCCCTCCTTTCCCATGTAAAAACTGAGGAGAAGAAGGCATTTAGTACCGTTGCCTTCTCTGTGTCATCCGTAACCATCCTTCCATCATCGTATTTTATGTGGGAAATGTGCTCTGATCTTGCCTTTTTACTGTTAATGTATCTAAAAAATGTATTTGGATTTTTTTTTACTCTCCTCTCCGCTATCTGTCTCGTAATCTTTTATGGCTGCCCTGATTGCGTTCTTACACTTCTTATTGCATTCCCTGTAGTGTTGGAATGCTGATGGTGACCCTTCCCCTTTATATTGTTTAAAGGCCATTTTTTTCTCTTTAATGAGGGTTTTTACATTACGGTTTAGCCACCCAGGTTTACCCTTCGCTCTTCTATATTTATTGCCCATTGGAATGCACTGCATGATACCTTTGTTTAATATGCTCCTAAAACATTCCCATTTTTCTTCCATGTTCAATGTATCTAGGATTTGGTCCCAATTGATGTCATTTAGTAATGACTGCAGTCCAGAAAATTGTCTTGTTGGAAATTTAGTGCTACCCTCGTGCCTCCTTTTTCTGTTTTACGTTAAATGTGATCATCCTATGATCGCTAGATCCCAAGTTGTCCCATATTTCTACATCTGAGATCCAAGTTGGGTTGTTCGTAATTAAAAAATCTGGCAGGGCATTCTTTCTAGTTGGGAAATCCACCAATTGGGACATGAAGCTGTCCTGTAAGACATTCATGAAATGACAGGCCTTTAATGAGTGAGCTGTCCCCTCTGCCCAGTCAATATGAGAATAATTAAAGTTCCCCCATTATGATGACATTTCCCTGTCTCGCTGCCGTTACTAGTTCCTCCTTCTCCTTCAGGTTGGGTGGCCTATAACATACCCTCACTATTAATTTCCCACTTACTTCTTCTCTTTGAAGTTCTACCCATACCGATTCCACCTCCCCCCTCATCCCATTCCCATATTTTTTTACATATAGACACACCTCTCCCCCTTCCCTGTGTTTTCGATACAAGGAATACCCCTGGATATTTGCCAGCCAATCATGTGAGCTGCCAAACCAAGTTTCAGTTATTCCCACCAAGTCTTAAGCCCTGTACGTCCGATGGATGGTTTTCATCAGACCAACCGATCGTGTATGGGACCCATCGGTCTTTTTTCCATCAGTTTTAAAAAATAGAACATGTTTTAAATTTTTCCGATGGATAAAAAACCGATCGAAAACTCAGATCGTCTATGGGCAAGTCCATCGGATCAAAAACCCACGCATGCTCAGAATCAAGTCGACACATGCTCAGAAGCATTAAACTTCATTTTTCTCGGCTCATCAGAGTGTTTTACGTCACCCGCGTTTGGAACGGTCGGTTTTTTGACTGATGGTGTGTGGGCAAGACTGATGAAAAACAGTTTCATCGGATTTCCGATGGACAAATCCATCGGACGAAAATCCATAGGTTATCCGATCGTGTGTACAGGGCTTAAGTCCCCCTCATGTAATAGCAGCTAAAGTTCCTCCATTTTGTTTACTAGGCTCCTAGAATTTGTGTATACTCCTCTCAGCTTTGTATGGGTGCATACTTCCCCTTAGTTTTCCTCACGCTTTGTTTCCGAATTGTCTGTACCATTCCCCTTAAGATGCAGCCCATCCTTACTAAAGAGCCGATAACAGACTGAGTAGTCAGTACAGTTCTCCAGGAACCCAGTTGTCTGGCCTCCAGTGGATACCAACCAAAACACAGGAATTACTCTCTAATTAAAAATACAAATGTATTCTATTATAGAACACAAATAATTCCCTATTATTGATTAACCTTTGAATAAACTTAGGATACATCTTTAAAAACTTAAGATTCCACTATAAAAAATAAAGACTCCTAATTAATCAAATTACGAAAGACTAGGACAAGGAAAAAAAATTCAATTAGAAATAAAACAATTACGATCTATATCTATATTAAGGCCCCCTGGGTATAAAGTATGCAATTCATAGATCCACTTTGTTTCATTTGGAATACTTTAATTTTGATTTGATCAAAGGTTGTATGGTTTAGAACAGTGGAAAACAAAGTCTTACTTTGGAAGTTTGCAGTCAGGGTATCCAAGCCAAGGTGTCCTCCCACACACCAATAGACCAACGGTCATCAAGAAAAAGAAGCAGCCGCAACTTCATAACATTAAGCGTACTTATTGTAAAGCTTTCACAGTGAGTACAGTCAGCAGCAGACTAGTTTCGGCGACAAGCCTTGTTCACAGCTAGGGATGAGCTTCGTGTTCGAGTCGAACATACGTTCGACTCGAACATCGGCTGTTCGATCGTTCGACGAAGATCGAACGATTTGGGCCGTTTGCGCCAAATTCGAGTGACGCGAACGGCCCACAATGCACTACGCCATCGCAGTGTCATCCAGGCGCTGTGATTGGCCAAGCATGCACTGTGACCCCGCATGCTTGGCCAATCACAGCGCCGGCAGCGAGGAGAGCAATGATTGGCCACAGGCAGGATGCCTGTGGCCAATTATTGCTGAGGGGGTTTAGTACACGCCCCACACTATAAAAGGCCGCCAGAGCGGCGGCCTTGTGTAGTGTGTTCCGGAGCAGGGAAAGAGAAGCATAGGCAGGGACAGTGTCATTATTTTTCCTTTACTAATCCTGGATTCCTTGTGTTTAGGGACAAATAAGGATAGGTAGGGAGAGTGTCAGTGACAGTGTGCTATTCTGTGCTAATCCTTGTTTGTAGGGACAGAGAGGTACAGTGAGGGAAAGTGTCAGTGTGCTATTCTGTTCTAAAACTATTTTGCTGAACCATATTTTCAATCCTTGAGTTGAGGGACAGAGAGGTACAGTGAGTGAAACTGACAGTGTGCCATTCTGTTCTAAACCAATTTTGCTGTTCCATATTTTCAATCCTTGAGTTTAGGGACAGAGAAGGACACTCGTAGAAATTATCAGTGTGCTATTCTGTGCTAAATCTTGTTTGTAGGGAGGGACAGAGTAGGACAGTGAGGGAAAGTGTCAGTGTGCTATTCTGTTCTAAACCAATTTTGCTGAACCATATTTTCAATCCTTGAGTTTAGGGACAGAGAGGTACAGTGAGTGAAACTGACAGTGTGCTATTCTGTTCTAAACCAATTTTGCTGTTCCATATTTTCAATCCTTGAGTTTAGGGACAGAGAAGGACACTCGTAGAAGTTATCAGTGTGCTATTCTGTGCTAAACCTTGTTTGTAGGGAGGGACAGAGTAGGACAGTGAGGGAAAGTGTCAGTGTGCTATTCTGTTCTAAAACTATTTTGCTGAACCATATTTTCAATCCTTGAGTTGAGGGACAGAGAGGTACAGTGAGTGAAACTGACAGTGTGCTATTCTGTTCTAAACCAATTTTGCTGTTCCATATTTTCAATCCTTGAGTTTAGGGACAGAGAAGGACACTCGTAGAAATTATCAGTGTGCTATTCTGTGCTAAATCTTGTTTGTAGGGAGGGACAGAGTAGGACAGTGAGGGAAAGTGTCAGTGTGCTATTCTGTTCTAAAACTATTTTGCTGAACCATATTTTCAATCCTTGAGTTGAGGGACAGAGAGGTACAGTGAGTGAAACTGACAGTGTGCTATTCTGTTCTAAACCAATTTTGCTGTTCCATATTTTCAATCCTTGAGTTTAGGGACAGAGAAGGACACTCGTAGAAATTATCAGTGTGCTATTCTGTGCTAAATCTTGTTTGTAGGGAGGGACAGAGTAGGACAGTGAGGGAAAGTGTCAGTGTAATATTCTGATCTAAAACTATTTTGCTGAACCATATTTTCAATCCTTGTGTTTAGGGACAGAGAAGGATAGGCAGGGGACAGTGTTAGTGTCATTGTTGCTAAGCCTCCTGCACAGTATACACCTGAAGGTAGCCCTTATTGCTCTTTTTCCCATCTCCCTGCAGGCCATCCATTAAAATGTCTGGAAGGCAACCAAGGAGAGGCAGACAGTCAGGAGGCAAAAAAAGAGGGCAAGCAGGCTCTGTGTCTGGGGGCAACAGTGCTGGTCGTGTACGCGGTGCATTGTCATCAGCACATGGCCATGGGACACGCTTGTCCTTGTTTTCGGCAGCTGGACATGTTGAGCCACATCATGCCGAAGCCTTGGTAGAGTGGATGACCAAGCCCACCTCATCCTCCTCATCCTCTCTCACCCAGGCTCAGGGTACTGGCAAAGCAGCTGCCAAAGCGTCCTCTTCTCTGGTATCATTATCTTCATTAGTCAATCCTTCCCTAGACCCACCATGCCCTCCTCCTGAGGAGTCCCCCGAACTGTTTGAGCACAGTGTTGGGTACATGCTCCAGGAGGATGCCCAGCATTTGGAAGGATCTGATGATGATACCCAGCTAGAGGAAGGCAGCAGCGTGAGAGCAGAGAGAGGGGATGCTCAAGAAGGACACCAATCTGGCAGTCATGCTCCAGCAGCTGCAGCATACTGCCAGATTGGCTCCAGTGATGAGGAGGGAGGGGATGATGAGGTCACTGACTCCACGTGGGTGCCTAATAGGAGAGAGGAGGAGGAGGAGGATGAGGAGGAGGCACATCTCCAACGAGGCAGGATGCCCTTGAGTGGCCAGCGTATGGGCAGCACACCGACGGAATCACACCGCAGAGCTCCGCCTGTGCAGGGCGCTGCCTCTGCCCGTCATTCAAAAAGTTCTTTGGTGTGGGCGAGTGCATCAGATCGCACAGCTGCTGTTTGCAACATATGTCTCAAGCGTATATCGCGTGGCCAAAACATCAGCCGCTTGGGCACCACATGCTTGATCAGACATATGTTGACCTGCCATGCAGCTCGTTGGCAAGCCTACCTTAAAGACCCACACCAAAGAACAAAGCTGACCTCTTCTTGCACCGCATCAGCTGGGATCTCCAACCCCACTATACCTTCACTCCTCTCTGAAACCTGCTCTGAGAGGAATGAAGGTGTAGAATTAGGTGTGTCACAGGCAAGTACTTGCGGGCACTCTGCTAGCAGTACACCAACGTCTGATTCTAGCAGGCAAATTTCCCTGCCCCAGCTGCTGGACCGTCGAAAGAAGTTCACTCCCAGCCATCCACATGCCCAGCGGTTGAATGCTAGCTTGGCTAAATTGCTAGCGCTTCAACTGCTGCCTTTTCAGTTGGTAGACTCGGCCCCCTGAGTTTGTGCAATGTGCGGTTCCTCAGTGGCAGGTTCCCAAACAACACTTTTTCGCACGGAAGGTGATTCCGGCTCTCTACAGGCATGTGGAAGGCAATGTCTTGGCCTCGCTGGACAGGGCGGTCAGCGGTAAGGTGCATATTACCGCTGACTCATGGTCCAGCAGGCATGGACAGGGACGTTACCTTTCTTTCACGGCCCATTGGGTCACTCTTTTGGCAGCTGGGAAGGATGCAGGACAAGGTGCAGTAGTGTTGGAGGTTGTTCCACCGCCACGCCTCCAAAATGCTACTACTGGTTGTGACACACCTCTCTCCTCCACCCCCTCCTCTTCTTCTTCCTCCATGGCCTCTTCCTGTGGTTTGTCCTCAGAACCAGCGGTGCTCCGTAGGCGTTCAAGGGGCTACGCAAGTACGCAGGCAAAAAGATGCCATGCCGTGCTTGCGCTGGTGTGTTTGGGGGACAGGAGCCACACTGGGGCAGAGGTCCTGTCTGCTCTGAAGGGGCAGGCCGAGAGGTGGTTGACGCCACGCCAGCTTAAGCCAGGAATGGTGGTTTGCGACAATGGCACCAACCTCCTCTCCGCCCTCCGACAGGGACAACTGACCCATGTGCCCTGTATGGCTCACGTCCTTAACCTGGTGGTGCAGCGGTTCTTGGGCAGGTACCCGGGCTTACAGGATGTCCTGAGGCAGGCCAGGAAAGTCTGTGTGCATTTCCGCAGATCTTATAATGCCAGTGCTCGCCTGGCTGAGCTTCAAAAGGAGTTGAACCTGCCCAAGAACCGCCTTATATGTGACATGCCCACCAGGTGGAACTCAACGTTGGCCATGCTGCAGCGGCTGCACACGCAGCAGAGGGCCATCAATGAGTACCTGTGCGACTACGGCACCAGGACAGGGTCAGGGGAGCTCGGGTTTTTTTCACCACGCCAGTGGGGCATGATCAGGGATGCATGCACTGTCCTGGCACCATTTGAGGAGGCCACGAGGATGGTGAGCAGTGACAGTGCATGCATCAGTGACACTGTACCTCTTGTCCACCTGTTGGAGCACACGCTGCGTGGAATAATGGACAGGGCACTTGAGGCAGAACAGAGGCAGGAAGAGGAGGACTTCCTTGCCTCTCAAGGCCCCCTTTACCCAGACAGTGTTCCTTCTGTCCCACCCATCGCACAGGAAGAGGAGGAGGAGGAGGAGGAGGATTGTGTCAGCATGGAGGTGGAGGCTGGCACTCAGCATCATCAGCAGCAGTCTTTTAGGGATGATTTACAGTCCCAAGAAACCAGTGGACTTGTACGTGGCTGGGAGGAGGTGGCTGCGGATCATGTCGTCCTTAGTGACCCAGAGGACTCCGGACTGAATGCCTCAGCTAACCTACGCTGCATGGCCTCCCTGATCCTGCAAAGTCTGCGGAAGGATCCTCGTATTCTTCGGATCAAGGAGAGGGACCATTACTGGCTGGCCACTCTCCTTGATCCACGGTACAAGGGTAAGGTTGCGGACCTTATCGTACCGTCGCAGAGGGAGCAGAGGATGAGACAACTCCGGGAGGCCTTGCAGAAAGGTCTGTGCAACGCGTTCCCAGAGACTGGGAGGTTACAAACTCCTGGTCCTGGACAACGAGTTGCTGAGGCTTCGGGCAGTCAAAGAAGGAGCGGTGGGGAAGGTGGCCGTCTGACCGATGCGTTCAGACAATTCTTTAGTCCGCAGCCCCAAAGTATGATCGGTTCCAGCAACCATCGCCAGCGTCTGATATACATGGTGCAGGAATACCTAGGGGCAAGGTCAGACTTGGACACCTTCCCCACCGAAAATCCTCTGGCTTACTGGGTCTTGAGGATGGATCACTGGCCAGAGCTTGCACAGTATGCAATTGAGCTACTGGCCTGTCCTGCATCCAGCGTTCTTTCAGAACGCACATTCAGTGCTGCTGGAGGATTTGTCACGGATCACAGGGTGCGCCTGTCCACCGACTCGGTTGATCGACTGACTTTCATCAAGATGAACCAGTCTTGGATCACCACCAGCTACCACACACCAGATGCTGATATAACAGACTAATTGATTTTAAAATGTCACATCCCTTCAAGACTGATGCTGAGTGCCTGTGCTGTTATGTTGACTGGCTATCCTCCTCCTCCTCCTCAATGATACGATTAACGATGATAGCTTGGAAGATCATTTTGGTTTATGGGTGACGCCACCAGTGGCTAAGGCCCAATTTTTCAGCCCCTGTTTAACAGGGGCGTGTAATTAAAATTTTTGATGCAATACTTTGCAACAGGCCTCATTGCTGTGCTCCAAGTACAGTATCTGTGAGGGGTTGCAGTGTTGTGCCACCAGTGCCTAAGGCCCAATTTTTCAGCCCCTGTTCAACAGGGGCATGCAATTATAATTATTGATCTAATAATTCACAGCAGGGACCATTGCTGCGCCCACCAAGAGTAACTGTCAGGCCTTACAGTGTTGTGGCACCAGCACCACCATCAAAGGCCCAATTTTTACTACCACTGATCAACAATTATATGTTATTACAATTCCTGATATTATACTTGACAGCAGGACGTTCCAGCACCCACCAAGAATAACTGTGAGTGCTTTCAGTGTTGTGCCAACACCAACACCTAAGGGGCCAATTTCTGCAGAGTATATACGGAAGGTCCCTACTTTCAAACATCCAACTTACAAACTACTACTACTTGCAAACGGAAGAAGACAACAGGAAGTGAGAGGAAATCTACCCCTTGGAAGGAAAATTCTCTCCTGTAAGAATTAATATGGGAGAAAGGTGTCTCCTCTCTACTGATGCTTTATCACCAATCCTTGTTTCAATAAAAACACCACATTTCAAAAACAGTTGTCATTGGGACGCAAAGTGAGGTGAAATGTTCTGAACGGGCACAGACAGCAAAAAAAATGTCACAGGGGTGATAACCGTTCCCTATGTTTTAAAAAAAGCTAAAAAAAAGGAATTTGCCATGGAGCTCCACTTAAACAATGCAGCTGTTCAAAATTATAAACAGATTCTACATAAGAACAAACCTACAGTCCCTGTCTTGTATGCACCGCCTGTATACGGCTGTTCAGAGTATATAGGTCCTTTTTTATTTTGTGTGCGGGGTTCCCCTTAATATCCATACAAGACCCAAAGGGGCTGGTAATGGGCTGGGGTAGGGGGGGGGGGTTGATGGGGTAGCTATGCCATTTTTCCTAAAGATTTTCATCCATATTACCGGGACCAGACATTGCATTAAAGCCGCAAGCAGTTTTAAATGACTTTTTTCCCTTTAGAAATGTTATTTTGTGCAGGGACAGTTCTAAACACGGGAAACACGTGGCACTTCACAGGCATACTTTAGACACCCCCCCAGGTACAATAGGGGGGGGGGTTGATGGGGTAGCTATGCCATTTTTCCTAAAGATTTTCATCCATATTACCGGGACCAGACATTGCATTAAAGCCGCAAGCAGTTTTAAATGACTTTTTTCCCTTTAGAAATGTTATTTTGTGCAGGGACAGTTCTAAACACGGGAAACACGTGGCACTTCACAGGCATACTTTAGACACCCCCCAGGTACAATATTTAAAGGAATATTTGACTTTTTTTTTCACTTTATGCATCATTAAAATGACTGCTCCCGGAAAACGTCCATTTTTAAAACTTATTTTTGCATTGATACATGTCCCCTGGTGCAGAAGCCGGGTTCCCAAACTCTGTTTCGGACAATAACATGGATAATAGTCGTTATAATTAGCACTTTAGAATCTGAACGTTCGCATCCATTGTATTTAATAGGGTTCTAATGTTCGTGCAAACTTTCGGTCCGTTCGCGGGTTCTGGTGCGAACCGAACCCGGGGGTGTTCGGCTCATCACTATTCACAGCACACATATATGTTGAAAAGCATGAACATTTATACATAAGAGACTATCACTTGACTACTGCTCCTCTCCAATCAACAATGTGTTCAATTGAAATCAGGTGATTGGTTACAAATTGTTAACTCTAATTTTGATATTATTACCCCTCCAATGTTCATTGATTTTATCAATCCCATAAAAAACAATCATTTGGGGTCCCAATGGTGGACCTCTAAACAAAAAGCCTCCACAGACTGTGTTTTTTAAACCCTTTTTTTATATAATTGATGTGTTCCCTAATTCTAGTTAAAAGCTTCCTAGCAGCCCTGCCTACATATTTCAGCTGGCATAGGCACTCAATAATCCAAGTAACATGTGTGCTGGAGAGGGGAAGGAGAGAGAGGTGCCAGGTAACCAACAGTGTAAAACTGTTTAATGTGTATAAATACAAAACACAGTAACAGGTTCAACTCCCAGGGTATTCATGAGAGACTGTCTGTGCCCAGGTGGGCTGTGTATAGTATCCCGCATGGGATCGTGCGATAATCCTGGCTGCTGTGGCAGTTCTGTAGAGACAGGAGGGAGGATGCAGGAACCACGGGCTGCAGGGAGCCGAATGACAGCTATCAAAACCAGGAGTAGAACTGACCAATCGGAAAGCGTTTCAGAGGCTAGTCACGCCTCCTTCCTCAGCTGATTGCATGTGTGCTGGAACATGTAATAAATCCCTAATCTGATATTACCTATTAGTAACAGTAGACTGAAAACTTTCTTATTGGTTGGCAATTTGGTTGACTGAACCTACAGGGTAAGCACCTCTAGCATCTGAAAAACCTTTGTAATTAGTGAATTAACTACTCTTCCTAGGTGGATCCATTACTTTGTGTACTAAACGATTCCTAAGCCTTGGAGCTTTTTTATATATAAACTTGGGTCGATTGGGCAATATTTTTGATAAAATCCTATCTCGTTTTAAAATGGATCATTGATTTTTTATAATATCTTCTAGTGCCCTGTATTGTCTTTTGAAGCCTGTAATAAAGGCCACTTCCAAATTATTATTTTTCTCCTTTTATTGTCCACAGTAATTGTTCCCTATTCATATTCTTCACTTGTCTCCTGAGTAGCTCCAATTTATTCTTCTGATATTCCTTCTCTTAAAATCTTTTTATGAATACATCTGCCTGTTCATCATAATCTTTCATGAAGTGGCAATTTCTACCTAACCAAATTAGTTGTCCTTTTGGTATATTGCCTATCCAGTTTGGATAGTGGTAACTAGTTGTTGGTATATAGTTATTTCTATCTGTTTCAAGAAAGTTTTGGTATACAGGCTGCAGTTAACTTTAAAGATCTCCAGAGCAAGACAGTTTATTCTTTGATTACTCCAAATATTGTACTGATTATAATTAATTTCTGTGACCAAATCTTGTTTCTTCTGTGCCTTCCCATAAAATGACAATATAGTCTATGTATCACTTGTAAAACTGTAGGCCTGGTCGGAGTTTATAATATATTTCTTATTCCACCCATTTATTCATAAAAAGTTTAGCAACACTGGGAGCGTATTTTTCTCCCATAGCTACTGCCTTAGTTTGCACATAATAATTTCCTTTGTACCAAAATTTATTGTTTTCCATTGCCTATTTCAGGCCGTGCAAAATCAACTCAATTTGTTCCTGTTTCAAATCCATTTGACCATGTAGGATCCATTCAAGACTTTTCAATCCATCTTTTTGCACTATATTTGTGTATAGAGGATTAATGTCTATTGTGACTAAAAAACAATGTTCCATATTCTTTATATCTTGCACTAAATATAGTGCAAATATATGTCAGAAAAAAAATAATCAGGAAACAAAGTCAGAGGTCAGTACAAAGGAATTCATGGAGAAAAGAAAACTGTATAGCAGACATGTACAATACTCAGGAGCTAACTTGAAAGAGATCTGCACTGAGTTTGAATGGGCAAAGTAAGATAATGATGCCTTTCTGATTGGCTATAGCCAGACAAAAGGGGAAGGGTGCCACTCTGATTGGCTGCAACATGACTGAGAGACAGAGAGCCAGGCTGGGCAGGGACTAGCTGTGTATATGATTATATTAATCAGCAGATGGGACCTGAAGACACTCATAACACTCAGTCTTATGCAGGAACAAGATAAGAACAGAGCACATGTTGTGGAACCACAAGAACCAACTAAACAGCTTTGCACGTCAGAGTTTTGGACTTACAAGTAACATATTGGCTTGCCTGCTGGTCTGAGGAACCCAAAGTAACAGATCAGCAGCAGCTTTTATTGCTGATCTTTGACACCATGTTTGGAGAGATGCAGCTTGAGTGGCAAGGAATTTATTTGCAGAGTTTGGTTCTTGGGTAGCAGTAGATTGCTCCAGGTCTGTTAACCAGGGACCTGTATTTAAGTAAGTTGGCAAGCGGCAAGGTTATATTTTCTTGTTTTACTGGTTGTTGCTCTTGTAGATAGTGTAATTAGTCTCTGTATCTATTTAAAGTATTGTGAACTCGTCCAGAGAGTCACATACACTATATTACCAAACAAAAGAAGGAAAACCCCCCAGATGGGACTTTAAGGGCAACAATGGAGTAAATAGAGTAAAAGAGTTTTCTGTATTTGTGATGCTGTGTTTCTTAACCTATCTGTACATACAATTAATGTTGTAAATAGTTGGAATATATGTTTTGTTAAAATTTATTTTATTTGTATTGCACAGTGCGATCCCGTCTGGATATTGGCCCCTGACTAAGGGACGGCTTGTGTCCCGAAATGCGTCGGTCTTTCTGTACTCCTTCTCGGGATTCATGTACCCTTGTATCATCCATGATTTTAATTGTGTATTTTGAATATTTTGTATGTTTTCCAATAAATAATTTTACTCTATTTACTCCATTGTTTCCCTTAAAGTCCCATCTGGGGGGTTTTCCTTCTTTTTATTGACTCTTAGGGATGTTGGCAACACAAAGGTCTAAATTTGATGTTCATATCCATTTTTGCACTATATTACCAAAAGTATTGTGATGCCTGCCTTTACGCACATAAATTTTAAAGGCATCCCAGTCTTAGTCCGTAGGGTTTAGTATTGAGTTGGCCCACCCTTTGCAGCTAGAACAGCTTCCACTCTTCTGGGAAGGCTGTCCACAAGGTTTAGGAGTGTGGAGTGTGTCTATGGGAATGTTTAACCATTCTTCCAGAAGCGCATTTGGGAGGTCAGGCGCTAATGTGGATGAGAAGGCCTGGCTCGCAGTCTCTGCTCTAATTCATCCCAAAGGTGTTCTATCCAGTTGGGGTTAGGACTCTGCCCAGGCCAGTCAAGTTCCTCCACCCCAAACATACTCATTTATGTCTTTATGGACCTTGTTCGTGCACTAGTGCGCAGTCATGTTGGAACAGGAAGGGGCCATCCCCAAACGGTTCCCACAAAGTTGGGAGCATAAAATTGGCCAAAATGTCTTGGTATGCTGACACCTTAAGAGTTCCCTTCACTGGAACTATGGGGCCAAGCCTAACCCCCGAAAAACAACCCCACACCATAATCCCCCTTCCTCCAAATGATTTGAATTAGTGCACAAAGCAAGGTCCATAAAGACATGGATGAGCGCGTTTGGGGTGGAGGAACTTGACTGGCCTGCTGATCGCCGCCATTACTAGTAAAAAAAAAATATTAATAAAAATGCCATAAAACTATCCCCTACTTTGTAGATGCTATAACTTTTGCGCAAAGCAATCAATAAACGCTTATTGCTATTTTAGCACCATTGCATGTGCATGGAAAGAGCACGCTCCTACTGCATATTCTTTTTGCTTTGTTAGCAGCAGCTTAGCATTGCATGCCATTGCTGAGCCTATCATCTACTAGGACCCCCAGGTCCTTTTCCATCCTTGATTCCCCAGAGGTTCTTCCCCCAGTGTATAAATTGCATTCGTATTTTTGCCACCCAAATGCATTATTTTACATTTTTCTACATTGAACCTCATTTGCCATGTAATTGCACACCCCATTAATTTGTTCAGATCTTTTTGCAAGGTTTCCACATCCTGCGGAGAAGTTATTGCCCTGCTTATTTAAATATTGATATATGTACATACATTCACTTAGGAGTTCACGGTGGAATGGTATATATTTTTGAATATGTTTCTATGTGTATTTTAACTGGTAAAACTTTCATCAGAATGGGGAGGTGCATTGCAGTTCATATTAATATTAGTAATCTTTTATATGATCACGGAAACACCGAGCATGCACCTCCCAACCTCACACCTGCACAGTAATGACACTGTATGGCACAGTTTGCAGGGTGTCATGTCGTATTCAAATACAGCAAGATTTCATTAGGCTTCCCAAAGACTCCTGGGATAGATGACGCCGATATCCCAGGATTCAATGGGAATCGCTTAATGAGGTCATCGCCTAGGCAGACAGGAAGTGCCGCCCGAAGATATAAAAAAAAGATATTTCAGGGGAAAAAAAGTATCCATTTAGCACTGTACACCGTGAGGGCATTGGGAACACAGAAACTTTAAAAAAAGAGTGGCACTCCCTTTTTTTTTTTTTTTAACAGAGATGTTTTATTGAAAGACAAAACAGCATTACAATAGCACATGCATAAGGAATCACATTCAGACAGTTAAAGCAAACATAGTAAGGTTAAGCACTATTCCAAGTCCATAATTAAAACGTGCATCTTCTTACAGTAGGAAGGGCAACTAATCCCTATCCTCCACCGGGGTGGTTAGTCAGTATGTCAGTTGTAAATTCCCTGTCCAGATTTCCAAACTGGATAACAGACGGTTGGACCCGTTTGGGGGGGAGGGGTGATAGGCAAAAGCAGTGTGTTTGAGTGTGTAGCCATGAGAGCCTACTAGCGGCCCCTCTCAACCATTAGCATCAATCCATCCTGACCATATTTTATCGAACTTCGCAGGGCACTGTCTGCTCTCATAAGTAAGTCTGTACAGGGGCAGTACTGCGTTAATAGTAGTAGTCCAGGACTCCAGTTTAGGTGGGTCCGCCGACTTCCATTTGAGAAGAATTTATTTTCTGACATAAAACAGGGAGAAAGTCAGGAATAATTTGGTGTGTCTGTCCCCCTGAATCTCCTCCAAGTGACTCAGAAGAAGGGTCAGGGGGTACAAGGGGACCCAAAGTCCGGAGACCGCGCTCAAGGTGTCTACTATTTGCGTCCAGTAAGGCTGAATCTCCCAGCATGACCAGACCATGTGCCAGAATGGCACATGGTCTGCCTACACCTGGGGAAAAGGGGGTCTCTACTGGGAAATATCCAAGCCAGTCTTTGTGGGGTGAAGTAGGCCCTGTGCAAGAATTTGATCTGTATAAACCTGTCCCTAGCCGCTATTAGTGACGGGATATATGTGGATACACACTCCTCCCATTTCTCGTCGTCCAGGTTGGGTATGTCAGCCTGCCACTTTTCGAAGGTTCTGATCAGCTGGGCGTCGTGAGCTACCGTCGGGTAGAGGTATAGGGAGGAGAGAGGCTGTCCCATCGCACTGGAAGTCAAGAGCCGCTCGACTGAGTCCGACTCCAGCATCAGTCTGTCTGGAAATTGGGCCCCAAAGGCATGCCTCAGCTGCCAGTACCGGAATGCCCAATTCGCTGGTAATGAATACAGGGCCTTCATGTCTTGGAAAGTCATAAGTTTGCTGTCCTTGACTATGTGTTTCAGTGTGGTTATTCCTTTACCTGCCCAAACCGAGGGATCTGGCAAGGAGTTGAAATGAGGCAGGGTAGGGTTGCCCCAGAGGGGATACATGAGAGGGTTTTGCGTATATTACTCTAGCTTCGCGCCAGGCTCTACTCTAGCTTTGCGCCAGGCTCTAATCCTGGTCTTCATGGGGGTAGTAACAGAGGGGGCCGCCCGTTCCCCTCTAAATGCGAGGTTGCTTAGAGCGGCGTATGACCCGAGTACAAGCTGCCTCCAGTGTGACCGTTGGGTTTTGTCTGGGCTGGGAGAACCACCAACGGACAGTAACCAATATGGCTGCCCAGTAATAAATTTGATAGTTGGGAAGCGCCAATCCACTGCCAGAGAGGGGAAGATGAAGTATCTGCTTCGCCACCTTGGGAGGTCTCCCGGCCCAGACAAAAGTCCCCAGCTGCCCCTCCAGTCTCTGGAAAAAAGCCTTGGGGATGTGGACGGGGGTATTCCTGGAAAAATATAAGAACTTGGGCAAGAGCACCATTTTCAGGAGGTTAACCCGCCCCACGGGTGTCAGGGTGAGGAAGCGCCATGCTGCACATTTGGTTGTGACCTGCTACATGAGAGGGTGGAGATTACGGGCCATGTAGTCCCCTAAATCCGCTGTGATCATTATCCCCAAATATTTAATTTCCGCCACCCATTTAAGCTGCGTCTGGGAGTTAGACATGATGAGGGAGAGATGGAGCGAGAACAGTTCAGATTTGTCCCAATTGATGCGTACACCCGATAATCCACTAAAGCGATCAAATTGGGCCAGCACTCTGCACAATGTATTGTTGGGGGTCACGTGTTCTAATAAATAGTGCCTCCTGCATACTAGCTGCAGTTTCCGCTTTAACCAATGCAGACCGCCTGTCCCTCCTAATCTTAGCTATAATGGCCTGGTATTGTCCCCGTGTAAATGCCTTGAAAGCGTCCCACACCTCCATGGGTGAAGCCGTGTCCGGATTAACCGCCCAAAAATTCCCCAGCGCCCTGGTAAACTGGGAGTCCACATCCTGATCCGAAATCCAAAACCTCGAGAGCCTCCAGAGCCTACTTGGGGAACCCGGGTTGCCCACGCTCACTAACAGGGGAGCATGGTCTGATATGCCCCTAGGCAATATCCTGACATCCCTGACCTTGGACAGGACTGATTGTCCAGCGAAAATTAGATCGATACGGGAAAAGGAACCGTGTGAAGCAGAGTGGCAGGTGTAGGCCCGCGTCTGAGGGTGTCTCCACCGCCAGACATCCATCAAGCCATACGTTTCAGCCCAGGCTAACAGCCCAGGACAGAGGGGACCCGCACCCGCCAGTCTGTCAACACCCGGGTCAGGGGCCATATTAAAATCCCCCAGCAGGATCATGTGATCCGTGGCAAAATCTGCCAAGATAGCTGTTATCTTGTTCAGTAGTGTCAGCGATGCCGGGGGAGGCAAGTATAAGCCCACAATAGACCAAGTCTGGGATAGGATTCTGGCATTAATAATGATATATCTACCATCCGGGTCCAGCGCCAGATCCAGGAGCTTGAATGGTAGCATCTTATTTACCAGGATGCTCACCCCTCTAGCAAAGGTGGAGTAGGTAGAGTGATAGTGGCTGCCCACCCATGTTTTTTTGAGGGCCAGGGTTCTGCTTCCCACTAGGTGGGTTTCTTGAAGAATGCATATGTGAGGATTATGTGACTTGATAAATTGAAACACCAGTGACCTCTTGACAGGAGAGTTGAGGCCCCTGGTGTTCCAGGACGGAATATTAAGGGCCGACATGGTGGCTAAAGTGTGTGGGAAAAATAGGATGGGATTGGCAGAAACTCAAAAAGACCTGGCTATAGGACCCGGGGCGGGCCAAGGATGGATCCCTGCACCCCAAGTAAGTCAAACAAATACAGTGAGTTATACAGTGAGTTATAGAGTGCATAATCAATAAAACATCTAAACTCTAAACAAAAGAAAAAACAACAAAACCAAAAGAGCTCAAAAAGGGCGATAAACCCCCCCCCCCACCCTGCTCTTTCCCCCAAAACCGGGAAGAGCTTTCATTCCCCAGTCCCAACTCAGCACACTGGCTGAAAAGGGGGGATCTGTGCAAGAGGCGAGCTGGAGCCCACCGGATCTCTTCCAGGGGTGTCCAAGTGAGCCTGTCTTCTCTCCACTCCTGTCTCCTCCGCCGGACCATTAGAGCAAGTGGGGCTGTGTGAAGAATACAGGGGGAAGTCAAGGGGTCAAAAGTCTCCATGTGCCCCACTACAAGAATAGTAACATCCAACGGGCATGCATAATCCCTGTGCAATAGGTGGTGGATGCAGAACAAACAAAGAGATGCATAATGAGTCATTCACCTGAGCTCATCAGGGACAGAAAGCTTGTGTTGCAGCAAAACAAAAAGAAAAAAAAGGGGGGGGGGTAATTCGCTTTGATAGCGGAGGTCTCCCTTCAGTCTGGAAGCGCGGAGAACTTTGTCCCGGTCCCGGAAATTAAGCAGGCGAAGGATGAAGGTCCTCAGGGGGGGCCCCCGAGGGGCCCGGCTTTGGTGGGACATGGAGCGCCCGCTCAGCAGTGTAGTGAGGAGAGAAGCGTGCGTCAGGGAGGAGGGAGCGCAGCATGGTTTCAACAAAGGCTGTCGGGTCCCCCCCTCAGCCCCCTCCGGCAGGCCAATAATTCGGAGTTTGTTCCTCTGGTTCCTACTTTCGGCGTCCTCCGCCCTGTACTCCAGGGCCTTCAATTTAGTATGGAGGGTGCGGAGGGACACCGAGTGCTCCAGGGATTCGTCCTCCACCAACCCTATGCGTCACCTGGAGCGGAATTTGTCAATGTCCTGGCGGATGAGGCTCACATCCAGCTGCACCGCCTCTATCTTGGCCGTGAGGGTGGACTGGCATGTTGCAATAGCCGTCATCACCTCCACCAGCCGGGGTGACCTGGAGTCAGGGGACTCCGTTGGAAGAGTCTGAGAGGCCATGTGCGGGGTGGGCCTAGCACGCAGCTCCACGTGTGGGCCTGGAGGCGATGGCGTTTCCTCCAGAATCAGGGGGAATTTCAGTCTCTTACCCCTACTGGACTATGCTTGGGAGTCCTTGGCCACATACAGGTGTCTCCAGGTGAGAAATCAAGGGGCTATAAGCCGTGGAATCGGGTAATTAAGAGGAAGCCCACGGAGCTCGTGGAGAATCCGACCGCTCACGTCGCCATCTTGGACACGCCCCCGTGGCACTCCTTTTTAATGCATTCTTAGCATAAAGGTAAAAAAACGCTCCACTACCTCTTCTAACCACCCCCTTCCCTAAACACTTACCTGGCTGGCTCCTGTCACCATTCCAGAGCTGTCTTGGCTGCAGTGGCGCTCCCCTCACTTATTGGTTTTACAGGAGACACTGAATACAGTGGTAGTCATAGGGTCCTGTTGCTGTCAGTCAAACTCCTGTTAGGAGGGATCAGGGGCATAGCTTAACCACTTCCCTACCCAGCCATAGTCAAATGACGTCCACAGATGGGATCTCCCATCCTGGGTGGACGTCATATGATGTCCTGGGCTTTGTGGGGGAATATCTGAATGATGCCTGCAGCTAGAGGCATCATTCTGATATCCTGTTCTTCCGGCGATTCTGTGCACCATAAGAATGATCATAGAGGCGGTTCCGCCGCTTGATCATTCTTATAGGCGGCGGAAGAGGACATCCCCCCCTCCCGCCGCCATCCGGTGCTTCTCCGGGCTCTCCCGTGCCATCGGGGGCCCAGAGAATGAATCATCCGGCGTATGATAGGAAGCATAGAGATGACTGGTGACCAGATGGTCACCAGTCATCTCTATGACCGTCGAAGGCCGGGCGCGATGTGATGATGTCACGCCCGAGTCCTCAGATGTAAACAAAGCCACCATTGCGGCTAGTAAACATGAGATCAGTGAAATTTTTTTCACGATCTCATGCTTTCCAGCCTGGAGGAGAGATGTGGGGTCTTATTGACCCCGCATCTCTCAATAAAGAGGACCTGTCACACACATTCCTATTACAAGGGATGTTTACATTCCTTATAATAGGAATAAAAGTGATCAAAAATTTTTTTTTTTAAATAAGTGTAAAAAAAATAAAAATTTACTAAAAAAAAAAGAAAATTTATAAAAAAAAATTTTTTAAATGCCCCTGTCCCTGGTAGCTCGCGATCAGAAGCGAACGCACACGTAAGTCCCGCCCATATATGTAAACGCCGTTCAAACCACATATGTGAGGTATCGCCATGTGCGTTAGAGCGCGTGCAACAATTCTAGCACTAGACGTCCTCTGTAACTCTAACTTGGTAACCTGTAAAACATTTTAAAGCGTCGCCTATGGAGATTTTTAAGTACCGAAGTTTGGCGCCATTCCATGAGTGTGCGCAATTTTAAAGCGTGACATGTTAGGTATCTATTTACTCGGCGTAACATCATCTTTTATATTTTCCCAAAAAATTGCGCTAACTTTACTGTTTTGTTATTTTTTAATTCATGAAACCATTTTTTTTTCCAAAAAAAAGGCGTTTGAAAAATGATTGCGCAAATACCGTGCAAGAAAAACACCTAGGGTGTCTGCTAAAAAAAACATATATACTGTTTGGGGGTTCTGAGTAATTGTAGGAGAGAAGTGCCAGAATAGGGCCAGTATTGAGGTGGTAAAAAAAGCCCGGGGTTGAAGTGATTAACAGTGCTGTGTGTTTAGGGTGCCTCCATAGCCCCCAGCATATTATGCAGCTTGCTAAGGAGGCACCTGAATGAGGGAGGAGCAGACAGCACCAGTGGGGGATAGCCAGAAGAAGAGGTAAGGAATCTTTCAGTGCAATATTATTGCACTGTAGGTAAGTATACCATCTTTTTTATTTTAACAACCAAAAAAATGTATCCTTTAGTATCACTTCAATAAATATTTAATAGTCCTTTAAAAACAGCTTGTATCAGCCAAGGATAGAATATTCAAAACCACAATCTACCAACTAATTTTAAAATGATTGTTTAAGGCAACCATATCACTATACTAAACTTTCCAATTCAAGCTATCCATATAAAAGAAGAACATATTTATCTTTCCTGCTGTCCTTGCCACCAAGCAGCTCTCTAATCCTAAGAACTTGTCCCCTGAAGTCCATTGATCTTCCAGGTCCCCCACTGTTCTCACTGGTTCTGCTGATCTCCATCAGGGATGAGCCGAACACCCCCCTGTTCGGTTCGCACCAGAACCTGCGAACAGACAAAATGTTCGTGTGAACTTTAGAACCCTATTAAATACAATGGACTCGAACGTTCGAAATCTAAAGTGTTAATTATAAAGGCTAATATGCAAGTTATTGTCCTAAAAAGTGTTTGGGGACCTGGGTCCTGCCCCAGGGGACATGTATTAATGCAAAAAAAAGTTTTAAAAACTGCAGTTTTTTCGGGAGCAGTGATTTTAATAATGCTTAAAATGAAAAAATAAAAGTGAAATATTCCTTTAAATTTCGTACCTGGGGGGTGTGTATGATATGCATGTGAAGTGGCGCATGTTTCCCGTGCTTAGAACTGTCCCTGCAAAAAATGTCATTTTTGAAAGAAAAAAAGTCATTTAAAACTCACTCGCGGCTATTAATGAATTGTCGGCTCCCGGCAATACATACAAAAGTCATTGATAAAAAATAAAAAAAAGCGTGGGGGTTCCCCAGAATTCAATTACCAGGCCCTTCAGGTCTGGAATGGATATTAAGGGGAACCCCGCCACAAATTTAAAAAAAAAATTGACGTGGGGTTCCCCCAAATATCCATTCCAGGCCCTTCAGATCTGGCATGGATTTTAAGGGGAACTCCACCCCAAATTTAAAAAAAAATGGCGTGGAGTCCCCCTAAAAATCCATACCAGACCCCTTATCCGAGCACGCAACCTGGCCGGCCGCAGGGGAAAAGGGGGGGACGAGAGAGCGGCCCCCTCCCTCCTGAACCGTACCAGGCCACATGCCCTCAACATGGGGAGGATGTCCCCATGTTGATGGGGACAAGGGCCTCATCCCCACAACCCTTGCCCGGTGGTTGTGGGGGTCTGTGGGCGGGGGGCTTATCGGAAACAAAGGGGACCCCCAGATCCCGCCCCCCCATGTGAATTGCTAAGGGGTACATTGTACCACTACCATTTCACGAAGAAAGCGTAAAAAAAATGTTTAAAAAAAACACACAAACACCTTGAAAAAGTCCTTTATTTAAAAAATCAGCGGACCAGATGCGGAACATGAGAAGGGGTGGGTCTATACATGTATTACCAAAGTGAGAGCAGTTCCCCATCAGGTCCGCCACCTCGGTATGTCGGACCCGCCTACGTCATTGGCTTGAGCGGGGAACTTCCTTCACTATGTAAATTTAAATTACACAGTGAAGGAAGTTCCCCGCTCAAGCCAATGACGTAGGCGGGTCCGACATACCGAGGGGGTGGACCTGATGGGGAACTGCTCTCACTTTGGTAATACATGTATAGACCCGCCCCTTCTCATGTTCCGCATCTGGTCCGCTGAGCGGACCTGATGGGGAACTTTAGAAGGGGCGGGTCTATACATTTAAAATACTGAGAGGGAGTTCCCCATCAGGTCCGCTCAGGCACAACCAATGAAGGACAGCGCTGGACATCGGGATCGCCGTGGGACACTGGATTTCACCGCTGGAATGTTTTGTTTTTTGTTTTTTTTAAATAAAGGACTTTTTCAAGGTGTTTGTGTGTTTTTTAAACATTTTTTTACGCTTTCTTCGTGAAATGGTAGGGGTACAATGTACCCCTTACCAATTCACATAGGGGGGGGGCGGGATCTGGGGGTCCCCTTTGTTAAAGGGGTCTTCCAGAATCCGATAAGCCCCCCGCCCGCAGACCCCCACAACCACCGGGCAAGGGTTGTGGGGATGAGGCCCTTGTTCCCATCAACATGGGGACATCCTCCCCATGTTGAGGGCATGTGGCCTGGTACGGTTCAGGAGGGAGGGGGGGCCGCTCTCTCGTCCCCCCCTTTTCCCCTGCGGCCGGCCAGGTTGCGTGCTCGGATAAGGGGTCTGGTATGGATTTTTAGGGGGACTCCACGCCATTTTTTTTTCATTTGGGGTGGAGTTCCCCTTAAAATCCATGCCAGATCTGAAGGGCCTGGAATGGATATTTGGGGGAACCCCACGTCAATTTTTTTTAAAATTTGCGGCGGGGTTCCCCTTAATATCCATTCCAGACCTGAAGGGCCTGGTAATTGAATTCTGGGGAACCCCCACGCTTTTTTTTTTTTTTTATCAATGACTTTTGTATGTATTGCCGGGAGCCGACAATTCATTAATAGCCGCGAGTGAGTTTTAAATGACTTTTTTTCTTTCAAAAATGACATTTTTTGCAGGGACAGTTCTAAGCACGGGAAACATGCGCCACTTTACATGCATATCATACACACCCCCCAGGTACGAAATTTAAAGGAATATTTCACTTTTATTTTTTCATTTTAAGCATTATTAAAATCACTGCTCCCGAAAAAACGGCCGTTTTTAAAACTTATTTTTGCATTGATACATGTCCCCTGGGGCAGGACCCGGGTCCCCAAACACTTTTTAGGACAATAACTTGCATATAAGCCTTTATAATTAGCACTTTAGATTTCTCCCATAGATTTTTCGAATTTGCCGCGAACACCCCAATTTGTTCGCTGTTCGACGAACGGGCGAACAGGCAATGTTCGAGTCGAACATGAGTTCGACTCGAACTCGAAGCTCATCCCTAATCTCCATGTCACTACAGGGGACAAGTGTGATGTGGGGGTCAGCAGGAGGAACAAATAAGAGCAGTGGGGGACTAAGAAAACTGACATTCTGGAAAGTGTCAGTATCCCAGTGGACTTTGGGTCATGATTTCTATTGAACGGAGAGGTGATCAGTGGTACAGGCAACAGGAGAGGTAGGTATTTAGTTGTATATTGTTATTTTGCAGAGATAGTTTAAGTTGCTAGTTGATAGTTGTTTTAACCACATCATTCACAGAGCCTTTTTCCTATTTTATACCCTCAGGCCGGGTTCACACTAGTGCGACACGACATCTGTCCTACTTTGGATCCGACTTTGCCCTGCGACATGAAGCCGACATATGTCCGACTTTCAATGAACGGGGATCCGACTTGGATCCCCGCCAATATCAGGCACTGTGTTTGGTATGAATCTTGAAGGGGAACTCCAGGCCAAATTTTAAATTAAAAAAACGGCGCGGGTTCCCCTCCAGGAGCATACCAGGCCCTTGGGTCTGGTCTGGATTTGAACAGGCGCCCCTACGCCGAAAAAACGGCGTGGGGGTCCCCCCAAAATCCAAACCAGACCCTTATCCGAGCACACAACCTGGCCGGCCGCAGGGGAAGAGGGGGGGGGACGAGAGAGCGGCCCCCCCTCCTGAACCGTACCAGGCCGCATGCCCTCAACATGGGGGGTTTGGTGCTCTGGGGCAGGGGGGCGACCTGCAGCCCCCCCACCCCAGAGCACCCTGCCCCCATGTTGATGAGGACAGGGCCTCTTCCCGACAACCCTGGCCGTTGGTTGTCGGGGTCTGCGGGCGGGGGGCTTATCGGAATCCGGGAGCCCCCTTCAATAAGGGGGCCCCCAGATCCCGGCCCCCCCACCCTATGTGAATGAGTATGGGGTACATCGTACCCCTACCCATTCACCTGGTGGAAAAAAATTGCAATAAAAAAACACTACACAGGTTTTCAAAGTAATTTATTGCACAGCTTCGGGGGTCTTCTTCCGACTTCCGGGGGTCTTCTTCCGACTTCCGGGGGTCTTTTCCGACTTCGAGGGTCTCCGGTGTCGTCTCCCGCTCTCCGGTTCTTTCTTCCGCCGGGCCTCCGCTAACTTCTTTTTAGCTCTCTTGCTAACAGAGGCCCATTCTTCCCGTTGTCTCGTCCGGCTCTCCGTTGTCCTTCTGCCGGCCCCTCCACTAACTTCTTCGTAGCTCTTTCGCTAGTGGAGGGGCCGGGCTTCCCGTCGCTGTCGCCGTCGGCTTCTTCTTCCCTCTTCTGCTTCTCGATGTTGACGCGTCGCCTCCTCCCGCTGTAATACTGGCTCTCCGCTCCGCTCCGCATTAATATAGGCTTCTCATGACGTCACAGTCACATGTTCCCATGACGTCACAGTCACATGCTCTGGGGCCATATATTAATGCGGAGCGGAGCGGAGAGCCAGTATTACAGCGGGAAGAAGCGACGCGTCAACATCGAGGAGGAGAAGAGGGAAGAAGAAGCTGACGGCGACAACGGGAAGACCGACCCCTCCACTAGCGAAAGAGCTACCAAGAAGTTAGTGGAGGGGCCGGCAGAAGGACAACGGAGAGCCGGACGAGACAACGGGAAGACCGGGCCTCTGTTAGCAAGAGAGCTAAAAAGAAGTTAGCGGAGGCCCGGCGGAAGAAAGGACCGGAGAGCGGGAGACGACACCGGAGACCCTCGAAGTCGGAAGAAGACCCCCGGAAGTCGGAAGAAGACCCCCGGAGCTGTGCAATAAATTACTTTGAAAACCTGTGTAGTGTTTTTTTATTGCAATTTTTTTCCACCAGGTGAATGGGTAGGGATACGATGTACCCCATACTCATTCACATAGGGTGGGGGGGCGGGATCCGGGGGCTCCCGGATTCCGATAAGCCCCCCGCCCGCAGACCCCGACAACCAACGGCCAGGGTTGTCGGGAAGAGGCCCTGTCCTCATCAACATGGGGGCAGGGTGCTCTGGGGTGGGGGGGCCGCAGGTCGCCCCCCTGCCCCAGAGCACCAAACCCCCCATGTTGAGGGCATGCGGCCTGGTACAGTTCAGGAGGGAGGGGGGCCGCTCTCTCATCCCCCCCTCTTCCCCTGCTGCCTGCCAGGTTGTGTGCTCGGATAAAGGTCTGGTTTGGATTTTGGGGGGACCCCCACGCCGTTTTTTTCGGCGTAGGGGCGCCCGTTCAAATCCAGACCAGACCCAAGGGCCTGGTATGCCCCTGGAGGGGAACCCACGCCGGTTTTTTATTTAAAATTTGGCCTGGAGTTCCCCTTCAAGAGCAGCACAGCACAAGTCGCATGCCAAAGTCGGACCATGCAAGACTGCGGTACGACTTTGATCCGACTTCAAAGATAGTCAATGGGCTGAAGTCGGACCAAAGTAGTACAGGGAGCATTCTCAAAGTCGGACCGACATGTGTCGGACCAGTTAGGACGGCTCCCATAGGGAAACATTGATTTTCACACGTCATGCGACATGAGCTCCCAATGTCGGAGCGTTTGTCGCCCCAGTGTGAACCAGGCCTAAAGCTCCGTACACACGGTCAGACTTTTGGCCAACAAACTTCATTTTGAGCAAGTTGGACCAACAATCCGACCATGTGTACGCTCCATCGGACAAACTTTTTTTTGCTTTTTTCTTGTTTTCATCAGACAAAAGTTGGGTCTGCAAACGGACAAACTTTTGCCCAACAAAAGTCCGATGGAGCAAAGTCCGACCGTGTGTACAGAAAACCATCGGAAAACCATCGGACTTTTGTCCTATGGACAAAACAAATAATGTTAAAATCAACCAACAATAGCAGAAGTTGACCAAAGGGTGGCGGTAAAGAGCAGAAAAGAGCAGAAAAACCACGTGATGTTGCAAAAAGTTTTGAGAAAGTTTGCAGAAAAGTCAGAGCGTGTGTATGCTATGGGTGTTCCCGACCAACTCCGTTCGGACAAAAAACCACGGAAAAGTCAGATGGAAGTCCGACCGTGTGTACGAGGCTTTACTCTCATTTCTGGGAAATCTCAGTTTGACACCTGATAACTTTTAGCATTTGTAGTCTATCCTTACGTATGCATCTTTATTCCTCAGGTCAGATAAAGTTATTCCTTTTGCAGTCTGAGGTGGCAGGTGGCTGGTAGAGGAGGTAGAATTAGTAGCAGGAAGCCCAAGTAAGCCCCTGAGCCTAACCTGGACGGCTGGGGGCTGAATTGGCTCCTGCGATGGAAGGAAAGTGGAGATATGCCACTCAGCACTGCTAAATGGATCTTGTGCTGGATATAATTTACCAATTGATTGTTCATCATTTACAGATATCGAGCTGTGGTCGATACCTAAATAATAAATAATCAACCCAGTCGAAAGTATCTTTGTTGTCAGTGTGGTTATTTAAAGTCAATATCAGGGAGAAGTGAACAGTATACCAGTCAAGCTCTATTTGTGTGAAAACAAATTATATAAACGTAATTTGCGTACAGCGTTGCATGACTGCGCAATTGCCAGTTAAGGTGGCACAGTGTTGAATAGCAAAAAAAAATGTCATGAAGTAGGTAAAAACTTCCAGAGGTCAAGTGGTTAAAGAAGGTGTTGATGACTTTGCAGGTGATATATCAGTAATCCTTTGAACACAATACAAAAGCATTGTTTTGCACTGATACATAGTGCGTTTGTTTATTAGGCCTGGTTCACACTGGGGCGACAAACGCTCCGACATTGGGAGCTCATGTCGCATGACGTGTGAAAATCAATGTTTCCCTATGAGAGCCGTCTTAACTGGTCCGACACATGTCGGTCCAACTTTGAAAATGCTCCCTGTACTACTTTGGTCCGACTTTGATCCAACTTCAGCCCATTGACTATCATTGAAGTCGGATCAAAGTCGGACCGCAGTCTTGCATGGTCCGACTTTGGCATGCGACTTGTGCTGTACTGCTCTTGAGGGGGAACTCCAGGCCAAATTTTAAATAAAAAACCGGCGTGGGTTCCCCTCCAGAGGCATACCAGGCCCTTGGGTCTGGTCTGGATTTGAACAGGCGCTCCTACGCCCAAAGGCGGCGTGGGGGGCCCCCCAAAATCCAAACCAGACCCTTATCCGAGCACACAACCTGGCAGGCCGCAGGGGAAGAGGGGGGGACGAGAGAGCGCCCCCCCCCTCCCTCCTGAACCGTACCAGGCCACATGCCCTCAGCATGGGGGGTTTGGTGCTCTGGGGCAGGGGGGCGACCTGTGGCCCCCCCACCCCAGAGCACCCTGCCCCCATGTTGATGAGGACAGGGCCTCTTCCCGACAACCCTGGCCGTTGGTTGTCGGGGTCTGCGGGCGGGGGGCTTATCGGAATCCGGGAGCCCCCTTCAATAAGGGAGCCCCCGGATCCCGGCCCCCCCACCCTATGTGAATGAGTATGGGGTACATCGTACCCCTACCCATTCACCTGGTGGAAAAAAAATTGCAATAAAAAAACACTACACAGGTTTTTAAAGTATTTTATTACACAGCTCCGGGGGTCTTCTTCCGACTCCGGCGCTCTTCTTCCGACTTCCGGGGGTCTTTTCCGACTTCGGGGGTCTCCGGTGTCGTCTCCGCGCTCTCCGGTTCTTTCTTCCGCCGGGCCTCCGCTAACTTCTTTTTAGCTCTTTTGCTAACAGAGGCCCGGTCTTCTCCGTCTTCTCGTCCGGCTCTCCGTTGTCCTTCTGCCGGCCCCTCCACTAACTTCTTGTAGCTCTTTCGCTAGTGGAGGGGCGCGGTCTTCCCGTCGCCGTCGGCTTCTTCTTCCCTCTTCTCCTCCTCGATGTTGACGCGTCGCTTCCTCTCGCTGTAATACTGGCTCTCCGCTCCGCTCCGCATTAATATAGGCTTCTCATGACGTCACAGTCACATGTTCCCATGACGTCACAGTCACATGCTCCGGGGCCATGTGCCCCGGAACATGTGACTGTGACGTCATGAGAAGCCTATATTAATGCGGAGCGGAGAGCCAGTATTACAGCGGGAAGAAGTGATGCGTCAACATCGAGAAGGAGAAGAGGGAAGAAGACGCCGACGGCGACAACGGGAAGACCGACCCCTCCACTAGCGAAAGAGCTACCAAGAAGTTAGTGGAGGGGCCGGCAGAAGGACAACGGAGAGCCGGACGAGACAACGGGAAAACCGGGCCTCTGTTAGCAAAAGAGCTAAAAAGAAGATAGCGGAGGCCCGGCGGAAGAAAGAACCGGAGAGCGCGGAGACGACACCGGAGACCCCCGAAGTCGGAAAAGACCCCCGGAAGTCGGAAGAAGAGCACCGGAGTCGGAAGAAGACCCCCGGAGCTGTGTAATAAATTACTTTAAAAACCTGTGTAGTGTTTTTTTATTGCAATTTTTTTCCACCAGGTGAATGGGTAGGGGTACGATGTACCCCATACTCATTCACATAGGGTGGGGGGGCCGGGATCTGGGGGCCCCCTTATTGAAGGGGGCTCCCGGATTCCGATAAGCCCCCCGCCCGCAGACCCCGACAACCAACGGCCAGGGTTGTCGGGAAGAGGCCCTGTCCTCATCAACATGGGGGCAGGGTGCTCTGGGGTGGGGGGGCCGCAGGTTGCCCCCCTGCCCCAGAGCACCAACCCCCCATGTTGAGGGCATGTGGCCTGGTATGGTTCAGGAGGGAGGGAGGGCGCTCTCTCGTCCCCCCCTCTTCCCCTGCGGCCTGCCAGGTTGTGTGCTCGGATAAGGGTCTGGTTTAGATTTTGGGGGGGCCCCCCTACGCCGTTTTTTCGGCGTAGGGGTGCCCCTGCAAATCCAGACCCAAGGGCCTGGTATGCCCCTGGAGGGAGAACCTACGCCGGTTTTTTATTTAAAATTTGGCCTGGAGTTCCCCCTCAAGAGCAGTACAGCACAAGTCGCATGCCAAAGTCGGACCATGCAAGACTGCGGTCCGACTTTGATCCGACTTCAATGATAGTCAATGGGCTGAAGTAGGATCAAAGTCGGACCAAAGTAGTACAGGGAGCATTTTCAAAGTCGGACCGACATGTGTCGGACCAGTTAAGACGGCTCCCATAGGGAAACATTGATTTTCACACGTCATGCGACATGAGCTCCCAATGTCGGAACGTTTGTCGCCCCAGTGTGAACCAGGCCTTAGGCCAGGTTCACACTGGTCCGACAAACGCTCCGACATTGGAAGCTCATGTCGCATGACGTGTGAAAATCAATGTTTCCCTATGAGAGCCGTCTTAACTGGTCCGACACATGTCGGTCCGACTTTGAAAATGCTCCCTGTACTACTTTGGTCCGACTTTGGTCCTACTTCAGCCCATCGACTATCATTGAAGTCGGATCAAAGTAGGATCCTTGTCCTAACCATCCGACATTTGACATCCGACATGGTGATTACAGCAGCAGTAAAAGGAATTTATCTCACCCTGGGATTGTTTTGATTGGTCAAAGGACAAGTCAGACTAGCACAAAGTCGGATCAAAGTAGTATCCTGTTCATGAATGTCGGATGGATGTCGGACCGATGTAGGATCAATGTAGGACTGATGTCGCAGAGCAAAGTAGGATGAAAGTTGTATGACTGTCGTGTCGTACCAGTGTGAACCCAGCCTTAGGCCTGGTTCACACTTGTCCGACAAACGCTCCGACATTAGGAGCTCATGTCGCATGACGTGTGAAAATCAATGAATCCCTATGAGAGCCGTCTTAACTGGTCCGACACAAGTCGGTCCGACATTAAAAATGCTCCCTGTACTACTTCTGTCCGACTTTGATCCTACTTCAGCCCATTGAATATCATTGAAGTCGGATCAAAGTAGGATCCTTGTCTTAACCATCCGACATTTGACATCCGACATGGTGATTACAGCAGCAGTAAAAGGAATTTATCTCACCCTGGGATTGTTTTGATTGGTCAAAGGACAAGTCAGACTAGCACAATGTCGGATCAAAGTAGTATCCTGTTCATGAATGTCGGATGGATGTCGGACCAATGTAGGATCAATGTAGGACTGATGTCGCAGAGCAAAGTAGGATGAAAGTTGTATGACTGTCGTGTCGTACCAGTGTGAACCCAGCCTTAGAGAACTTTGGAGCAGCATTGTAAAGCTATAAGCTGATAAATTCAGCTCCCAGGTTTAATGACTTTTCACAGTATTAACCCCTGCAGGTACAGGGACCTGGCAAGTCACACTTTAAAATGTCCCATGTAGTGTAAATTCCATTCCTTTTTTAAAACAGCACCTGGTACTCAAGTTATTAAATATTCCCTTGCGCAATGTAGTTGTTGTTAAAGGAGAGTGTATAACCAGATTGGAATCTATATAGCATATATATAGCAGTGTGCCCATTTTTATTTCTCTTTTTATTTTCATTATTAAGAAACCTGAAAGATCTTGAAAAACTACCAGCTGTGCCTATATTTTAAATTAAAGTACTTACTAGGACATACTATTTCCTTAAAAATATTATTATTAAAAAAAACTGACCAACTTTGGAGTTTAATATCTGGAGACATGTAAATAAAAATAGGAAATAGGAAAAAAAGAAATCACTATGGATAATATAGCGGCATCTTGTGGTAGAAATGGTAAATTACAATTTTCCTTTAACAAACAGTTTAGCTTCCAGATGTTTTTATAATTTTACTAGTCTTGTTTCAAGAAATCAGGTAATAAAAAATCATTAATAATCAAAGAACTGTGTATGTGAGCCTTGAATTACAGGTTTTTAAAGGATGTTAGGAAAGTTGAAAGGCCTTGTAACCATTTCAATGCAGTGCCAGTGTTAAAGCTGTGAAAATGTTAAGTAGATTTAGGGCTTATGTTAACGGGCGTTCTTGTCAAATGCAGTGGTTTTCATTTGAACGCAGCTGTATGCACACTACTGTAAAACGCTGCTTTTACCCAAAAAAAAAGGCTGCATCTGATGTTCTTTGCCTGAAGTTCAAACATACCTTACTAGGGCATGCTGTGTCCAAAGAAACACAGCACAATGCGAAACAAATCAAAGGCACCCTCCTGACTGTCATATGTACTGCTCTATTAAAATCAATAGCCATTTGCTAACCTGCATTAGATGTGCATTTTAAATGTATGTTAAACACAGGAAAACAAAACCAGTTGACGTGAGCTTTTAATGATGTGCAGAAAAGTATGTGCCAACTGTTCCTGATTTCCATGAAACCATTTGAGCTTAAAAATACATACTCATTTTCTTAACTGGAAATTATTTTACAATACTTTCAACTACTGTATGCATCATTGTCAGCATTAATAGGAAGTTTGTACCTAACAATCCCTTTACTATTACTGATGGTATGTCCCAGTCCCCCTTCTAGACCTCCCACCTTAGTCATAGTTGTACGCTCTTATTGTTTTGTTGTGTGAAATTAATAGTTTCGAGACAGATAGCATGTACAAAAGCTGACTATACTCTCAGAATTTCTACAGATGGCAGTTACATATTTATAGTGTTCTTCTATTTACAGTATAATTGCTAGGAAAGATTGAAGATTTGTTACAAACAATACTAATGGAGTGTCTGAGTGGGCAGTGTTTGCAGGAGAGGAGTGTGAAGGATATGATAGCAGGCAAAATGTGCAGGGAAGGAGTGCAAATGCTATAACAGTGGGTTGTATGTGCAGGAGAAGAGTCTGTATAGAGCCTGTATAGAATACAGGTGACAGTGTGTGTGTAGCAAGGTCCTAATGGTGACCTCCAGAGGCACGTTTGGCTGAACTGCTACTTCTGGTTGGACTGCAAGCCAGCAATCCCAACCCTACGCTGCTCTCTTGCTTCTGGATGGGCTTCAGACAGGCTAGCAGCCAGATGTCCCCGGGATAGGCCTCAGGCTTCTGGCCTAGCAGCCCAGGGCAGTACAACACACGTCCACCCAGACAGCTATCCAGGTGGCACAGAACCCTGATCACCTGACTCCACCCAAATAAATAGGCTCTCCCAACAGGCCAAGGGACCAAAGAAAAGCCCTGCCCATTGGCTGAGGCATTCATGTCTGAGCCTGCCACGCCCCTGTCCTATCTAATGTCACTAGCATAGTTCCACCCAGTGACAGAAGAGAGAGGGTGCAACATTCCAGATTTAGAGAGGAATCAATTGACTTCCTAACAATTGGCCAAGGCAACTATCGCCTGGCAACTAAATTTAACAGCAACCCTGCCTAAACATCAGGGTGCTACATGTGTAGAAGAGGAGAAAATATGATAGCAGAAAGCATCTGCAGAAGAGAAGAATGGAGGATATGAAACTGGGCAGCATACTGTTAACTTATAAGCATATATTTATTAGTAGGCCATGCATACCCCAGTCCAGTACTGTTTCAATATATAGTTTAATGTGCATAAATTAAACCATACAGAACTAGCCTTAGATAACATGGCATCCCATGGGAAAACTCTATATTGTTCCCCTTAAAAAAAAAACTATACCCTGATTATTGCCACTTAAGAAGATGGGGGGGAAACTGCGATGTAATTTCTTATATTTTTATTTTACACACAACACAATGTAAACCCCATATTACACAGAAGTTAATTTAGACCAATTTTCAAATTTCTAAAAAAAAAAAAAAACAATTTTCTGAGATACCCAGATTTGATATTGCCATGGATGGCAGCACTCACTTTATTCTGTTGGTATTGTTTAACCCTGCAGGATGGTTTGACATAGACTGCTATGCTGCTTCTCCAGCACTTGCAAAGCTTCAGAACAGTTTGACAGTTTAATGGAATGGGGTAGATAAGAAGAGTCTGTCTGATTGAAAATCAGAGGTGTTTGCTGGAATTAAAGCTTTCTATTTATGATATTATGATAAATGATAAAAGAAGTTAAAACCTAGCTGTGTGTTCTTCCTATATAGAGGTGTCCTGTGCAGTCTCACAGGTCATACATTGCTAGCTCTAGCTGTGCATGCACATCACCGGTTATTCGATCCAAGTTATACTAGTATTAAAATGCTATGCTCAGCTGACTCATAGCTGCTTTCAAGTAGAACTGAGACCATGCAATCAGATTCTGTATTCAGTGTGTGGCTGTGCTAAAGTCAGACGAGGTGTATTATGGTGAAGGTCATTCACAGTGCAAAAAAGCCATTTGTTATATCAGCATACTGCTGTCTCTCCACTACACCTGTTTGTACACTGAAATGTGAATTTATACATCATAATGGTAACTTGTGTACAGTTTTATTTTATTCTTGTTGACGAGTGAATCAGTGTTTGTACCTTATATAGACTCTAGAGCATGTAAAGAAGCACTAGAATTGCTCAAATAAGATTTTGTCTAGTACAAGCGCATATTGACTACGGGAAGATCTATTTCATTTAAATATATGTTACACTTTGCTTGGTTGTCAGTGCAAAATATTGGAATCTTGTACTTTATTTGCACTATGCAATACAGGGGGTCCCCGGGTTACGAACTCGTTAGGGACTTTCCTCCTGTTTGTAAATCGGAAATGTTCGTAAATCGGCCGCGCATGTGCAGACCAGCAATTACGGACATTTCCGATGTTTTCCGATGTTCCGTCGAAAGCCGTTCTGCGCATGCACGGCCAATTACGGACATTTCCGACATTTCCCGAGGCTCCGTCTGGCTGCGCATGCAAAATGGCAGAGGGTCCCCGCAGCGCCCGGTTCGTAAGTAGGAGGCGTTCGTAAGTCGGGGACCCCCTGTAGAAGGTTCTCACAATTTTACAAGGGACATTCATAAGTATTGGCCTGAAATTATGTTTCTATTAAAATAAATATTTCTATTAGGGCCTTTTTTTCACTACAACAAAAGGCATACTATATTATTTCTTATAGAAAAATATAATGTCTGTCAAATTTTTGTTTTCACTTTATTACAGACATGTCTTTGCAATTTTTTTTATCCTACATGCTGCATTCTTTTGTGTGCATTAAATATGACACAATGAGCATGACCATTAAAATGTAATAGTAGATGTGCAAAATCACCTGAAAAAAAGCCCTGGGTATGTATATTATGCATTTGTACTATGGAACATTTTTGTACTTTAATAACCCTCCGCCCCACCCATGCCTTGTAAAATGCATAAACAAGGATGCTTGGTAATTCATAATTTTTTTTATAAAAGCATACATTTAGGCGGATAGGTAACAATGTATAAAGCCTGTGCAGCATTGCATATTATAAACACTTGTTTCTGTGTGTGAATAGATGTGATAGGGTACTCTGAATATACTTGGGATCATTTGGTTCTATGTAGCGCCACCCCCCTGTTAGGGCTGCTGGAAGATGACTCACCCCAAAGGTTGCCCTGACCTTGCAGGCCTCCCGACACCATTGACACCTTCGATTCGGACATATTTCAAACTGATAATGCAATTACACAGACACCGGACTGTAACAAAGTAAAGAAGTATTTTATTTAAAGGATAACTCCACTTTCGTCGGGAAAAAAAAATAGCAAATAAAGAAAAAATAATATAGCGCATATGATTGTGACACTAATCATTTTGTAATTGAATGTTATTAAAAATGACCTTTCCTTTTTAATTTGCAGCCAATGTAATTTTCTGAGAATACATTGCAATATGACTACCTGGAGGTTCTCTGTACACAGAGTGTGTACTGACCACCCCCCAGAAACATCATTTCCTGCTTGTGTAATTTGGCTCACGAATTTTCCCAAAAGTCTGCCTAAGAAAGAAGTCAGATTTCAGGCATCCCTTGCCACAAAAATTTAATTTTTTGAGAGATATTTTCAATAGGAACCCGTCTAAAGGGGTGCAGGCCCAGCAGATTTCCTCATTAGTGCTGTGCAGCTCCACACCTAATAGATAATTATGAAACCACTCCCATTAGACCTACTCAGTACAGAGGCACAGACAAACACACATGGATTTCTTCAGAATAACAAAAGGTAGAAATCTGCAACAAAGTTTGTTATAAAATCTTTGCAATGTACATAGATCACCCAGAGGGGAATGTTTTTTTCTCAACAAAAGTAGAGTTACGCTTTAACATTCTTAAAGCAGATAAGAACAAGAATGACTTAAGCTGACCATACATTATACAATTTTCTTATTCGATTTTCTATAGATTTACCTTCAACTAAATAGTGCAAAGGCTTACCTAAATGCATACAAATTGAAAGTGTTTAGGTTTGACCTTATATTATATTGTTTTGGTAAATCTAAAGAAAAATTGTACAAGAAAATTGTATAATGTATGGCCAGCCTTAGGCAGATACACTATATTACCAAAAGTATTGGGACACCTGCCTTTACACGCACGTGAACTTTAATGGCATCCCAGTCTTAGTCCGTAGGGCATTCTTCTCTCTCCCATACGGGTGGGACTTGTAGTCTGCAGCAGTCTGGCTCTAATGAAAATCCTCGCTCCTCGGACCACATATCCCATTATCCTCTGCTCTCTGCTGTGGTCTCTGCTTGCTCTGCATTCAGGAGATGAGTGTCCAGGCTGAACACTAGAGGGAAACATGCTCACTGCAGCTGGTGTTACAGAATGCCCATAATGACACAGGCAAAGTTAACTAGCACCTGGCTACATCTACACTGCAAGAAATAGACTCATTCAAAGTAATGTGGTTTTAAGCCTTTCTCACAAAAAAACTGTGGAATTGATTTAGATAAGATGTGAATTGTAATTTCCAAAGTACTTGTATATTTTAGCTTATATATAAAGGTATGGAACATTCATGGTCTATGGCTGTACTTACTACCCTCATCCATATAATGGCACACATGAGGTAATGATTTTCTGTCTGTGACTGGTTTTTATCAATATGGCCAGGATTCTTTCAAACTGGCCCTTTTTGTAAGGGGTCCTGTATTCCAAACTGCAGTGAGGTCTGTGTCTTACCTTAGATCAGGTCAACTCTGAAAAGAATTACCATTGTCACTGAAATATTAAACACATTATGCCTGAGTACCATAACGTGAATTGCTTTTGAATGCCATGGCTCCTTCAATCTTTCTTTCTCTTCCATTGCCTGCCACAGGGGAGGCTCCTATGCAGTTGCTGCAGCTATAAGCCATAGTTACTCACTCACTGATCCTTAATTTGTCCTGAAGAAGCTATCTGAGAAACATGTTGAGGATTCATCACTACAAGGCCACATGCCATTACATATTTGAATTGCATGCTCGTATTGTATGTAGTTTGCATACACATGTTGGGGTTGATTTACTAAAACTGGATTGTGCAAAATCTGGTGCAGCTATGCATGGTAGTCAATCAGCTTCTAACTTCAGTTTGTTATATAGTTACATAGTCAAACCAACCTGATTTCTTTTTATGAGGTAAGTAAAACCTTAGACAGTGGGGTGGCTGTGAACGTAGTATACTTGGATTTTGCAAAAGCGTTTAACGCAGTTCCCCACACACGGTTAATTCGTAAAGTAAAGTCTACAGGTTTGGATAAGATATGTTTGTAGATGGATAGAAAACTGGCTAAAAGACCGAATTCAGATAGTAGTGGTTAATGATTCATACTCTGAATGGTCTAAGGTTGGTGTACCCAAAGGTTCAGTGTTGGGACCCTTACTTTTTAATATCTTCATAAATGATATAGGGTCTGGGATTAAAAGTACAATTTCAGTGTTTGCAGATGACACCAGGCTATGCAGGGTGTCTCTAACCTACAAGCTGACCTCAATGCACTGTTTTATTGGGCTACTATGAGGCAGATGAGGTTTAATGTAGATAAATGTAAAGTTATGCACTTGGGGGCTAAGAATATGCATGCATCATACATATTAGGGGGGATCCATAGTAGAGAACAATCTGGGGGTTTTGGTAGATCATAAGCTCAATAATGGCATGCAATGCCAAGCTGCGGTTTCCAAAGCAAGCAAAGTCATTTCTTGTATTAACCTTCCTAGCGGTATTCCCGAGTCTGGCTCGGGGTTAAATTTCAGCACCAAAAGCGGTAACCCCGAGCCAGACTCGGGATTGCATCGCAGTGATCCAGGCAGAGTTACTTACCTTGTCCCCTGGATCCTGCGATGCCTCTCCGCTGTGTGATCGAGCTGTCTCCTCGCTCGATTCACACACTTCCGAGTGCCGCCGAGCTCCGTTCCCTGCGACGTTACGACGCACGGGGACGGAGATCGGCGCCAAATGTATGTAATAATTACACCCCTCCTTTGTCCCTAGTGGTCTGCCCAGTGTCCTGCATGCAGTTTTATATAATAAAAACTGTTCTTTCTGCCTAGAAACTGGAGGTTGTCCATAGCAACCAAAAAGTGTCCCTTTATGTCAAAAGTGGTTTTAGACCAGCTAAAAAACAGCGATAATAAATTAGAATCACTCGCAGAATTAAGCGATAGCGATTTGTGGGGAAATTCGTCATCAAACACTGAAAAACACTTTTATTATTATTATTATTATATTATTTGTTATAATTATTTTATAGTTATTTATTTTATTATAATGTATAATTTTGTTTTTTGAACTTTATCATACCCGGGATGTTTACTAGACTCTGGTGTGGACAGATTTAAGTGAGTTATTTCTAAGAATTACAGGCCTACAATATAAAACGCCAAATTTCCATGCAGAATAATGGTACCGCTTTCAGCACCTAAAATCTGACATAATCATACCGCGAGGGAGAGAGAGATCATTTTTCCCCTGTACAAATCATTAGTAAGACCTCATCTGGAATATGCAGTTCAGTTTTGGGCACCAGTTCACAAAAAGAATATTGGGGACTGGAGAAAGTACAAAGAAGGGCAACCAAATTGATAAGAGGCATGGAGGAGCTCAGCTATGAGGAAAGATTAGAGGAACTGAATTTATTCTCTCTTGAGAAGAGGCGATTAAGGAGGGATTTGATGATCAACATGTACAAATACATGTCTATATAGTGAAGTTGATGTTGAGTTATTCACTTTAAGGTCATCACAGAAGACAAAAGGGCACTCTTTACGTCTACAGAAAAAGAGATTTAGTCTCCAAATATGGAAAGGTTTCTTCACAGTAAAGCCTCGTACACACGATCGGATATTCTATGGATTCTAATCCGATGGTTTTGTCCATCGGAAATCCGATGAAGCTGACTTGCAGTCTTGCCTACACACCATCAGTCAAAAAACCGGCCGCACCAAAACGACGCGACGTACACCACGTACGACGGCACTATAAAGGGGAAGTTCAAATCGAATGGTGCCACCCTTTGGGCTGCTTTTGCTGATTTCGTGTTACCGCGTGTTAGTAAAAGTTTGGTGAGAGCCGATTTGCGCTTTTCAGTCTCCGTGCTTTGCAGACCGCTTCCTGGTGTTCAGTTTGTGCTTGTGGGTTCGTATTTGCTATTCAGTGCGTGCAGTCAGGTCGTTACTGTTTTGCCGTGCCTTCTTGGCCGCTCGTTACTGTTTTTCAGGTCGTTCTTCTCAGGCCTTGCTGTTCCTCGGTGCGTTTTGTTTGAGTTCGTTCTGACCAGCCGACCGGTTTAAAGCCATGTCTGAAGTACGTTCTCGTCGTAGAGCTCATGCTGGCTATGGGCTTGGTGTTGCGGTTAACACTGTATCCCGAGTTCAGTCCGTGAACAGGGTGAGGAGGAGTTCATGGACCAAGAATTGGTTGCTCCAGCGGGACCAATTCTCTCATATGTCTCTGCTGCGGGAAATCCATGAGAATAATCCTGATGATTTCAGGAATAATCTCAGGATGATGGACCCCGTTTTTCACCGTCTGTTGGATTTGCTGTCCCCCTATATCACGAGGCAGGACACTGTGATGCGCCAGGCCATCACTGCCGAGCAGAGGCTTATTGCCACGTTGAGATACCTGGCGACTGGGAGAAGCTTGCAGGACCTCAAGTTCTCAACAGGCATCTCCCCCCAGGCTCTTGGGATAATTATCCCGGAAACGTGTTCTGCCATCATCCAGGTCCTGCAGAAGGACTATATGAAGGTAAGTTTTCTCCTTTAGCATCATATTCTAGTTTTTGAATGTTTGCTAATGTATTGTCTTTCTTTCCTCCTTCCCAAATTACCCTGATTGTAATATGCTGGGAATGTCTCTTTTCTCCCCATGCATGTTTTTACTTATAATGGCTCTTTTTTTGGCCTACATGCCTATTTCCCTTCACTAACCTCTCCAGCATGCTATCCTGGGCCCAAACACGCCAAGCCTTGTTTTTTCTTAACAATGTTTTTTGTCAACACCATAGTAGTTTTGAACCCCTCCCACCCCCACTAAAATGTGTCCAAATGTTTTAGTTCACATTCAAGTTCAGCAGAGTGGTAGATATTTTCAAATGGCCCATCAGCGGGGGTGAGTTATCTGATAAGTGGGCCTTCTATTTTTGTGTTTAAATACTCCCTCAAATAATAAATGTTATACTGATGTTGGCCAACAATGTCTTTGTGTAATCTGCTTGCAATGTAAAGTGCAAAAGTACTAATGTATTCTTTTTGTTTGACTCCACAGTTTCCTTCAACACCACAGGAATGGCAGACTGTGGCTGCCAAATTTGCCCAGCGGTGGGACTTCCCCAACTTTGGAGGGGCAATTGATGGCAAGCACGTCCACATAGTGCCGCCACCCCGTTCGGGGTCATACTATTATGACTATAAAGGTTTTAATAGTCTTGTGTTAATGGCGGTGGTGTCGGCACTGTATGAGTTACTGTATGTGGACGTGGGGAAGAACGGCCGGATGTCCAATGGCGGAGTATTCGCGCAGACGGAGTTCGCTCACCGCCTGCAGTCTGGGGGCCTGGCACTGCCTCCAGATGCAGACAACGTGGATGGACTTCCTTTTGTTTTTATCGCGGATGAAGCCTTTGGACTGGGACCACAACTGGTTTCCCCAACGCACCCTCACCCCGGAGAGGAGGGTTTTTAATTACCGGCTGGCCAGAGCCCGGAGGGTTGTGGAGAATGCCTTTGGGATAATGGCTAGCCGGTTCCGCCTGTTTCAGACAGCTATCCACATGGCGGAATACAAACTCAACCACATAATTTACTGCTGCTGCATATTGCACAATTTCTTGAGACAATACTCTGCAACATATATATCTACAGTTGGGCCTGAGGCCGGTCTATCTGAGATGAACATTCTGACCAGCCTGGACACTGCCCGTACTGGCTTGGCCCCTCAAAGTGCCCGTGAAGTACGTGATAAATACGTTGAGTACTTCACGGGTAGGGGGGCCATCGCAATGCCAGACCATATCTGACCATTTTTACCAAAAAATAAATGAAAAATATATATTTGAAAAACTTGTTTTGTCATTATTGCTTTTTTACTTTTTTAGTATGTGTCTCCCAGGTTTTTGTAGTGCCAAGTGTATTTGTCTTTAGTAAATAGCCACAATTGTCACAGTAAAAAACATGCATTTTGCATTTTCGGAACTGCTATTGAGCATAGAAAGAATAAGCCACACATTTTTGAGTGTCCAAAATATTTTTTACTCTGTGCACCGCAGGTGCGTTTCTTTTTTTTATTAAATACAATGTAGACATTTTTTGCTCCACATTTTGGAGAATAATAATATTTTTTGCTTTCTTTTGGTTTTGCATAAACATGCATGGGTCAAAATAGCAAACATATCAAAACAATGGAACTTACAAAGTTCAACATGAAAACGATAAACCTGAGATGGGGTGATGTCACCCCTGAACCATCCCAAATTTAAAGATGCACACAGTTTCTTGGTTGCCAAATGGGTCTTTTCAAAGTGAGCCCATGGCTAAAGTCAACATGTGCTATCTGCCATCATGGGGGATCAATGGACGTGCTTTGGGGGTGCAAACCCTTCCTCTCACCTATGTTGACACACTGTGTGCATCTTCACATTTTGGCTGGTGGGAAAACAAGTGCAAATGTTTGTTGCCAAAAAATACAAAATAACAGGGGGGGGGGGGGCTTCAGATTATTTGCCCCAAAATATCTATAATGTCTTTATATTTTTGCTCAATCACATTCATCCTATTCCTCATAATGGCCATTTCGCTACTACATTCCATTATTTCTTGAATAAGTATTTTGGCACTAGCACTTGAGAATGGAGGAGTTGGAGTTTCGGACACACCACCACGTTCATCCCCTAAAAAAAAAAAGAAGGGATTTAGAAATATGCAGGCCTACATCTGTTTTTACCTTGAAGTTGTGGTGACAGACACTGACCTGTTGTGGTGATAAGCTCCACCTCTCCTTCCTCCACCTCTCCTTCCTCCACCTCTCCTTCCTCCACCTCTCCTTCCTCCACCTCTCCTTCCTCCACCTCCGCTTCCTCCACATGCTGATCTTGGGGTGCTTTTGGATCTTGGTTTTCTTTATGTGGTCTGTGCTTCCAAGGCTCCTCAGATTGGTGTCCTCCCAGTCTCCTCTCCCCTATGAGAATGAAACAAACAAAAGGTATCCTTTAGCACACAGAGATTTGAGGGCATAAGTTGTAAACATTGCTTGGAAGTGGGGTCCAATTGTTAGTTTTGGCTGAGTTGCAAGATGAACACATGAGATTTTGTGAATTCAACAAAGCAGGAATACTTTTTTTTTTTTTGGACCAAAATAACACACATGGAGACACCCCAAGGTATCCACTGGAGCACCTGTGTGTGACACCCTAAAAAGCTTGTTCAGATGGCCCACACTATAGTGCTCCTGAGTTAAAAGCTGTATAACCAGCTGCTTCAGTGTCCTCTCCTTTACCCAGAATACAGTTTATCATTTCACATTCTATTTACTTACAACACATCATCTAGCCCACAATGTTTATAAACGTTGTTTTCATTAAAATATGCATGACCACATGTGGTTTACGTGTACATGTGCAAAACATGTTTTTTGAAGACAATCAGTGTTTACTACGAAACATTACTAAATAAGTGGACACTCAACTTAACATAAAAGTTGAAATTTTACAATGTGAAACCAGACAATCCAAGCACATGTAGCAAAACATGCAAGAATAAATATTACAATTTGAAATAACACAGGAAATAAACTTACTTTTTCAAGGTTTTTTTTAAGCTTCCTATACTGCTCCGGCTCCCTCAGCTTCAGGTCAGACCACCTTTTACAGAGCTGCTCCTTGGATCTCCTGAACCCAAATTTCTGATAGAGACTCCTCGCCACTTTGTCCAGTATTTGAGACTTCCGGAGATTAGGGGTGTCGTATGGCCCATGCTTCCCATCGTAATCTTTCCTCCGCAGGATATCCACCATCTCCGCCATCTCAGCAAATGACATATTAGTCGCCTTGTGTCTTTTATTCCTGGATCGGGACGTTCCCGCCTCCGGGCTTTCCTCGTCGGTACTTAATAATAAAGCACGCACCTGTGTCACCGACATGTCGTCGTCTCCCACTGTGCGCCGAACGAGAAGGGGTGGGAAAATGCAGAAAAAGAACGTCATGGGCGGGGGACGCAGGCGGAGTTACACGCATGCGCAGGGTATATAAATGGGAAACAAGGTTATGGTTGCGCGGAGTAAGAACGACCGGAAGTGATGAAAAAAAACAACTAAGGTAAGAATGAAACTTGGGCCTGCAGTGGCCTATAATGGTTTCTGATTGTAAAGGCCTATATTGGGATAAGATTATGAAAATTGAAGCTGACCTCTACTGTTTTTTTCTTGTGCTTTATCTTGCAGAAAGTAAAATGCATAAATTAAGGGAGCTGACATTATGTTGTTATTCATCGAGAAATACAAAGAATTGCGCAACCTGTGGGAGCTCAAACATAGTTCTTACCACAAGAGTGGTGTACGTCGGGCAACAATTAACCAATTAGCAGAATATATGAAGACCTGGGTCCCAGAGGCTGACTACACTATGATGAACAATAAGATAAACAACATGCGGAATGCTTACAAAAAAAGCTACACAGCAGTCCGCACTTCTATGATATCAGGAGCAGCAGCAGAGGAAGTAGTTTAGCCCAAGCTGTGGTACTACAAGCATCTGCAATTTCTGGAAGATCAGATTGAGGCCAGGGAATCACTTTCCAGCCTTCCCTCAACCCTTCCTTCCACCCTTCCCTCCAGCGTTCCTTCCACCCTTCCCTCCACCCCTGCAGAGGGGGAGGAGGAGCCACCTGAGCTCGAAGAGCCGGATCTGCGCATCTTCAGCCAGGTATAGTATTTTCAAACATATTTATTGGCCTCAATGTACTATTGTGAACTAGATTTATTCTTCACAAATGAAATAATTAACCCCAAAAAAATAAAAAAATAAAAATTTAAAAAAAGTGGCCAGAAATGATTGGTACAGTATATAAAAAAAACGGGGTCAGAATGAAAGTCTTTTCAAGTTATTGAACATTCAAATTGCAACAGTCATGAGATAAAAGTTGTGTGTGATTGATTCAACAAAATATGAAACTATGTCCCTTTTTTCTACACAGGATGAGGTCAGCCAGGATGAAGAGGCGCAGGAATGTGGCAGGCAGGAGGAGGCAGGGGTGAGTGGCAGCCAGGAGGAGGCAGGGCCAAGTGGCACTCAACAGGTCCCCAGGCCTAGTGGCAGCACTCAGTCACAAGTGGCTCCCCTCCACGTCAGTCCGAAAAAACATTGGCGGATGACACCGATGGAGGAGGAGTCACTTCAGATAATACGTGACACTGCTGCCATCATGAGGGCCCCCCTCAACCCTGTTGAGGGCTTTAGTGCCTACCTGGAACGAAAAGTTGTTTCAAATGGAGGCGGGACAACGTGCCCTCTGTGAGCATCTGATATACACTGCCATTCACACAGGGGGGAGGGGGCAGCTGACAGAGGCCACTCATCTCTGCCATCTGGCCCATCCTTCTCCTCCTTCTCCTCCTCCTCCTGCCACATTACCACCGACAGTGGCACAGCCTGCAAGGGTGCGTGGACGGGGCCGTGGAACAAACGCTGGAGGGAAGCGTGGAGGGAAGGCTACAGGGAAGAGCAGAAGGTGATTCCCTGGCTTCAAGCTGCTCTTCCAGAAGTTGCAGTTTGTAGGAGTGCCACAGCTTGGGATGATGTATGTCTTCGGCTGCTGCTCCTGATTTCCTTATGTTGTTTATTTTATTGTTCATCATAGTAATGTCTGCCTTTGGGGTCCAAAGTCTTCATATATTCAGCTAATTTTCCAATTGTTGCCCTTCCGGTTTATTTATATTTTTTGCCAGAATAAATGGAGATTTGATTTCAGCCAAAATACTTGCCTGATGTGTTTTTATTGTGAGTAGCAAGAACATTTCATAAATACAATGTGTAATTAACAAGGGACACCAACCTCCTTGAGGGAAAAATAAAATAAACATATGTTGTTGGGAGAACTTGACACCAAAAAAAAAGGCCACAAGAAAAAAAAAAAAGATCTGGATTCTAAATCATTTTTAAAATTAGTGAGGTCTGGCTTTAAGAATAGATAATTATTGATGAGATCAAAAGAAACAATAAAGAAATACGTTTGTCAGAACTCGGGATAAATATCTGCAGCAAAAAATACATTTTAAACACCATTCTAAAGAAGAAAACAATGCGCTGCATTAAACGAGGCAATAATTTGCAGAAGGACGAATGTGCTCTCTCCATTAGGAACGCTAGTTTTACCAGAACGAGCGCTCCCGTCTCCTAATTCAGTCTGAGCATGCATGGATTTTTTATCCGATGGACTTGCCCATAGACGATTGTAATTTGCTATCGGTTTTTGATCCATCGTAAAAATTTAAAACATGTTCTATCAGTCCATCGGACTGTTTTCATCGGTAAAACCGATCGTGTGTACAGGGCTTAAGAGCTGTGAAAATGTGGAATAGGCTCCCTCCAGATGTAGTTCTGTCCAGCTCAGTAGATTGCTTTAAGAAAGGCCTGGATTCTTTCCTAAATGTACAGAAATGTAACTGTTGAAAGGTATGTATATAAATATATATTTTTTCGCATAACTGAGAGCTTGCATGGGGGTTGTATTACTAATAAAAGGAAGCTTGCTGAACAACTTATATTGGCAGAAAAATATTTGGTCTTGGAAATCAAAAGATCCCATGGATGGAATTGGAAGCTTATGCCATTGTAAAATCTTTCAACATTATGTATTGTTCCATTATATATAAAAATCAATGCTTGGTGTTGCGCTCCAAAAATAAATTATAAAGTGCTGGTAAGTGACACAAAAGCTATGTACCAAATATAAATTAATTGCAATGAGTGAAATAAATTACTAATCATAAATAAATTGCAAAAAATCATAAATATGAATAAAAGAGTAAGATTCAGTAATAGTCCATATAGCTAAATAAAGTGCAAGTGGTGCAAATCAATCGTAATATTAAAGAGATAAAATCTTCCAGAAAAAACACAAGGTGCAGCTGCAATAATAAGGTGCTGTATAGAGTCAACAAATGGTGATGTGACTTCAGTGATTGAAATCTTCGGTGTGTATAACACCTGTGGGTGTACTACCTTCTTACCTTACTGCTGTACGGTAATCAGAGCATAACAGAGTAAAGGGCTAGATGTTCACTCAAAGGATGGGGGTCCTCTCCACGTTCCTTCCCAGGGGGTTCCGGTGGGTCTATAGCCTGATAATAGCTTCCTCTAACTTCCCTTCTGCCAGGGCTGGGTCAGCCAATAAGACTCCGCTCAGGTGAACAAATCGAGCATATATGGGGGAAATTCAGAAAAGGAAGGGACCTCTATAGTGTAATATGTTAAAATTATTTATTTATGACCAGAGTCAAAAGCATAAGGGTACTCACATTTGAAACAGTATAAATATGCATAGAATAAAAACGAGCAGCGAGCTCGCGGCCAGGACGTCAATTCTGGTTTCCGTATGTCCTATGCGTGTCGTCACAGTCACGTGACTTCATCAGGGAACCCCCTGGGAAGGAACGTGGAGAGGACCCCCCACCTTTGAGTGACCATCTAGCCTTTTACTCTGTTATGCTGATTACCTTACAGCAGTAAGGTAAGAAGGTAGTACACCCACAGGTGTTATTCACACCGAAGATTTCAATCACTGAAGTCACATCACCATTTGTTGACGCTATACACCACCTTATTATTGCACCTGCAACTTGTGTTTTTTTCTGGAAGATTTTATCTCTTTAAGATTATGATTGATTTGCACCACTTGCACTTCATTTAGCTATATGGACTGTTACTGAATTTTACTCTTTTATTCATATTTATGATTTTTTACAAATTATTTATGATTAGTAATTTATTTCACTCATTGCAATTAATTTATATTTGGTACATAGCTTTTGTGTCACTTACCAGCACTTTATAATTTATTTTTGGAGCGCAACACCAAGCATTTATTTTGGGTAGTGTTTGACCCTTACAGTGTTTGCTGCACCATAGATTGGTTTCAATATATCTCCTATTAGCGCGGGAATATCCACTATTACATTGTTCCATTATAACAGCAGCTAGTGATGAACGAATCTGCCCAGATCGAATGCTACAAATCTTGTTCAAAACTCGGCAAACCAAACCTTAGCGGTGAATCTAATTAAAGTATAATCTAGTTGAGAGCTAATCTTGTTCAATTCTGTTCATTTTAGGGCTAATAGGCAAGATACTGTAAAATAAAAGCTATAGGAAGCTTGGCACTGTCATGATGGGCATGTAGTCATGGTTGTGGCAAACTCAAAGCTTAAACCTAACAGCTGCCTGAACAAAGATTTTCTTACCGGTGATTGTTAAGAAATCTTGCATTAAGTAGGAGTCAATCCTTGGTCATTTGATTAAATACATATTTTATTAAAACTTCTAGACTAAAGAGGTAGCATTTCTTGATTCCACATTCTCAAATTCTTCCATAGCTCTTACAATACCTTTACAATAATAAAACACAATAGAACCATAGAGGCAAGTAAGATCAGGACTCAGGACTACTTTTTTTTTACAATGGTAATCATTAAGGGAACAGTGGTACTTGAGTAGTAAATCTGCATTGAATGATGATAAGTGTATTGCAGAGATCTGGAAAACATTCTATTTTGAGAATTCCCTTACTGCAAGTCTGTAATCAGTGCCATAGTTAAAGAGTTACTGATTTGGGTACTGTGTACATAATTACCACCCTACTATTGGAAAGAAAGTCATTCAGGCTTTATTTTATTAAATGCCTGCATTTGTGTAACAATTAAGACTGGAATATCCAGTCATAATCTTTTCTTTTATTCAGGACACTGAGTTTTTTTTCAGAATATATTGTTATGGCCCACAGAGCAAACTATGTTCACGTAGTTCTTTAATCAGCTAGTAGATTTATATGCAGCATTAACCCCCCGAAGGAGCCACGTGATGTATTGGGTCCTCTGATTCTGTGGCCACTACTCTGCAAATGGCTCTGTACACTCTGACACACCTGCCTGGGCTGAGGATATAGTTGCAGATACCTGTGCATATACCGTAAATATATATATATATCACCAAAACACAGTAGTAAATATACACCATACAATGAAACCAAACTGTTTGAGTATTGGCTACAAAAAGACTGTACAATGATGATTTATCAAAGAAAGATTATACTGGATTGGTTCACAGAGATATAACACATCAGTCAACAGTCAAACAACTGTAATTAGTCCAGCAGCCACTCACCAGTCCTGTTTAAGCAGAAGTTTTTTGTCCAAGTTCCAGGCAAAAGGGTTTCTCCCTCTCACTCTTGAATGGTGTCCAGACTCCCCACTGTCCAGGTCGCACTCCAAAGTTCTGGAATAGCATCCGCTCCACCTCCTCTATGCTCAGGCAGTGCTTGCTAGCTTACTGCCTTAGCTGCTCTCAGGTGGGTTGCAGTCTGTCTCAGTCCTGGCCTCTCCACGGAAAGAGAGCCTTCTTCCTCTCTCAGCCCAGAAAAACTATTACAACTCTTCCTGGTTATTGTCCCTCTCCTGGGAATTGTAGTTTTCTGGAAGCCTCCACATTTCACCTTTAGAGTCTCTTGGGTGTTATGCCCCCCAGGCACCCTCTAGTGGATGAAGGGTGGCTCTTTTCCCTGTCTGCTGCTATAAAACTTTATACGGGAGCCTAAAAGCATGTTGCAAAATGAATTTAAAGTGATAATGTGATAATTGATAAAGTCTCATTTTCTTTTTGTTAAAATTAACAAACATGTTATACTTACCTGCTCTGTGCAGTCGTTTTGCACAGAGCAACCTAGATCCTCCTCTTCTCGCATCCCTCTTCGGCCCTCCTGGCCACTTCCCTCCTATTGGGTGCCCCCACAGCAAGCAGCTGGCTATGCAGACATGGAGCCGCAAGCCTGGCACGGCCCTGCCCCCTCTCTCTCCTCCTTGACTTTGATTGACAGCAGTGGGAGACAATGGCGCCACTGCTGACTCAGCTAATGAAGAGGGGGAGTCCCGGACAGCCGAGTCTCTCATGCAAAATCACTGGATTAAAATGGGGCTCAGATAAGTATTAGGGTGGCTGAGGGGGGCTGCTGCACACAAAAGGCTTTTTATCTCAATGCATAGAATGCATTAAGATAAAAAACCTTCTGCCTTTACAACTACTTTAAGGAGACCCTGTCCTAGCAATAACAGTTTGTAACATGGTAAAAATTACTTTAAAGACAGACTTGGATTTCCTTTTTCTTTTTTCTTTTTTTTTTTTTTTTGTTAATTCTCCACTTGTACTTACCTTTCCCTCTAAATGTTGCTGCTGGTAAAATGTGTGAGACACAAAAGAGAGATCTGTCATAATCTGCATGTTGGCAGGTGTAGGGTCTAGTGCTCTTTTAGAAATCCTTTCCCCTGGTGATGTTAGTGGGTGGAGTCTGTGCCCTTTATTTATCAGCTGTGGGGCCCGAGACAGAAAAGAGTTTGGGAATAGGTCACTCCGGACAAATACAATGTTGGTCTGTGAACTGTACTATAGAGAGAGAGAGAGAGAGAGAGAGAGAGAGTCCTATAGGAAAAGATGGACAGAAAGTGTGGGATGAGGATCCATGTAGAGGGACTCACAAGGTAGAAGGAGCAGAAATCAAGTACCCATGCCCTTCTTTATACAAGTCTGTAGCTTGGCATTCAGAGGTCTTCTGGGCCTGGCTTGGTGAGAGACCTTGTGTCAGAACCCACTGGGGGGAAATGGCAGGATTTTATTGTTCCGTATTCATGGCACTCTGTGTTTCTGACACTGAAGTGCTCTACACTACGACTATTGTGAAGGAGAAATATGTAAGCTTTTGTGTAAAAAAACGTTCTACATTAAAGTATTAAAAATCACTTTGTGTGTGGATATTCTGATTCTAAATGCCAGAAAATGTGAGTACTATATTAAAGGCAGGCCTCTCACCAGAAGTATTGGTGACCAGTGAAGTATGGGTTCACAGGGGGCGAGGGGGAGGGGGGGCGGTCTGCCCCGGGTGCCACACATTGGGGTGTGTCAGGCCAGCTATCAGAGCCGGGACAAGGCAGTGGCGGGTGCAGGAGACAGGAGGTGCTCTGTAGCTGTGCTGGCTCTCTGTGTTCCTGCAAGTCGGCAGCTTGTGTTGTTCAGTCTCATTGAGCTCACATCGGGCTCTATACTGCCACCTCTGGCTGTTTCATTTATATGTGCCCCTCGTTACGGCCAGTAATGTATTTTCACAGGGACATGTGGAATCAAGACCTGGGACAAGGAAGGCCACCTTACAAGTGGGGGGCTGTGAGTACAAGGGAGGAGGCTGTTTGTGTACAGGGGGGCAGAGTTGTGTGTGTTTACAGATGTGTGTGTGGGGGGGCTGAGGGGGGGCAGCTGAGTGTCTACAGGTGTGTGTGTGTAGGGGGGGCAGCTGAGTGTCTACAGGTGTGAGGGGGCAGCTGAGTGTCTGCAGGTGTGAGGGGGTGGGCAGCTGAGTGTCTACAGGTGTGAGGGGGCAGCTGAGTGTCTACAGGTGTGTGTGTGTGAGGGGGACAGCTGAGTGTCTACAGGTGTGAGGGGGACAGCTGAGTGTCTACAGGTGTGAGGGGGACAGCTGAGTGTCTATAGGTGTGAGGGGGGACAGCTGAGTGTCTAAAGGTGTGTGGGTGGGCTGAGTGTGTACATGTATGAGGGGGCTGAGTGCGTACAGGTATAAGCGGGCTGAGTGCGTACAGGTATGAAGGGGCTGAGTACTTAAGGGGGTGCCAGATATAGGATCCACCCCAGGTGCCTAATGCTCAAGGTACGCCCCTGTTGGTGACACAATATGGAAGAGTCTCTCCAAAATGCAGGTATGTGCCTAAGCTATCTGGAGAAGAAACAGGGTGTAACCTGGGCCAGCTCGTCGGGAATCGCTGATCAATCCAGGTCCCTTACATGCAGTGCAGAAACCTGGAGCTGTATTTACTCAAAGCAGCCTCTAATATTCTAGACAATGTAAATTATTTTATATATGTCTTCCCTTATCTTGGTAGAGATGGTGATCTAGATTTCTGTCCACAGGAACGATCAACAGGAACTGAGGAAGTACTTTTAGAAAGCCCAAAATGGTCTGTAAATAACCTAATCATGCAGCACCCTGTATTAAATATGGACTTGTTAATTAAAACCCAACATTTTTTTTTTCTTCATAAGGTCCCCCAGCACTTAGAAAAAAAATAGCTCTGGCTGCTCACTTTCTGGAGATGCCTTCTGTAGTACTTCTTTGTGCACAACAATTCAAGTTGAATGACACCATGCATCAATAAGAAAACATCACCACTGAGCCTGTCAGTCACAGTATATTGATACAGAGAGCCGGATTGACATCATCGCATCAGCACCACTCTTTACATCTAGACTAGAGTATCATCCACTGCTGAGAGTGGGGCTGACATGATCACATCAGCACCACTTCTTACATCTAGAGTACCACCCACTGCTGAGAGTGGGGCTGGCATGATCACATCAGCACCACTCCTTACATATAGAGTACCACCCACTGCTGAGAGTGGGGCTGGCATGAACACATCGGCAGTTCAGCACCACTTTTCTACATCTGGAGGACTGCCCACTACCAGAAGAAGACCGAAGACGGGGAGGGCCCAGTACATCACATAACCATCCTAAAGGTAAAAAAATGGGCTTTCAAGATTTAAAACAAATAATGAAAAATATTTACTAAACTGTAAACAAATTTTTTTTTTAATTATAAAAAATGTTACAGTTATTTATATAATTGCCACCTACTGTATATACACAGAACAAAGTTTCATTGATCCAGCTTGGCACATTGTAAGCATGCATATTTCATACCTGATGGGCTACTGTGGAAGCTGACAATCACTGTAGTAGTCGGCACTACTACAGTGATCTTCTGATCTTGCTCGTTTCTATGCAAGCAGTTTGCCCTCTGCACACTGACCACAGGGAGTCACTTGCTTGGCATTAGTGCTATTTATAGTGTGCCTTTTATTTATTTCAATTAATACAAGGCATTCTCTGATTGGATGAAGTGGAGGGTAAGGGCAGTAACTTTTTTTCATTGAAAATAATATAAGCTGTTCTATGAATGGCAGCAGAGTTGAGTGAGGGGAAGCTCCTTGCACGGGACCCAGAGGATTGCAGGACCAATGAAAGTATGCAATAAAGGTCATTCCTGGAGTTCAGCTTTAACTCACATGCCACCAACTAATATTTTGGGTGGCCAATTATGCTGGGTACTAATTTGGACATTGAAAGACTCAAAATATTTGCACACTTTAACAGGAAGAGCATGTAAATATATATTGTTTCTTTGGCTGAATCTGGAGTTCTTCTTTAAAAAAAATCAATTCTTGGATATATGCAAATATATAAATTCTTAGCATTGTCACTTTTGTGGTCCCCGATGCACTGTTAGAAAATATTATGTATTATTTTTTTGGGCTTCCGAGCTGCTTTCCTTAAAAACCAATGCACCGTCTTTTCTCTTTGAACTTTCTCCATTCTATAGTATCGAACTAGAATATGCATGTTATAGGATTTCAAGGGGACCTTTTATGAAGCAGTACACATTTGCATGCACTAAAAGACCTAAGAGACATAGAAGAGGAAGATGAAAAGGAAAAAGTCATATTCCCTGCAAAAGCTGCGGACTTGGCAGGCATTTTAACAATGGCTAGAGTTCAAAAGGTGGAGAAAGCTCTTTATACAAAGATACAAACAACATACTTGAAAATTAGGTATTTAAAAATTCTGTATAGAAATATTAGTGGAAAACACTATGATGCACTAAAATGAATAGCTAAATCTTTCAGCATTTTGTTTATTATGATATTTTCAAAAAATAGCAATTATCTTATCAAAGTCTCACAAAATAAATTTGTGAAATTTAACAAATCTTTGCTTTTGCATGTCCCCAGAACTTTTATATCTAGCATATATTCATAAAAACTACCTGTGCTAACATTTTCTGATTCAAAAGAAAGCTTTAGGCTCAGGTCACTTAAGCTGGCTATACATTATATTGTACATTCCTATTGTACAATCACTGTACAATTTAGATTTACCAAAACTATGTAATTTGAGGTCAAATCTAAACAAACAATTCAATTAGCATAAAATCAGTTAGGTCCGTGCATTACATATTAGTTGACGGCAGTTCTAAAGGAGATTGTTACTTAAAGGGCCTTGAAAAGGGCTTTATTTATTTTTTCTAAAATAAGAAACATGCTATACATACCTGCTCTGTGCAATGGTGCACAGCGCGTCTCGTTCCTGCCCCCCCGCTCCTTTCTCACAGGATTTGATTAATAGCAGCAGGGGCCAATGGCTCCCGCTACTGCATCTCTGTCCTGTGAGGAGAGGAATAGAGACCAGCGCCTCTGCAAACGGGCACTGGACAAAGATAGAATACAGGGGGGTGAGGGGGCATTACTACTCTCTGGACATTTTTTATTTTAAAGTGGATGTAAACCCAATTCATGAAATTTGACTTAAAGCGGAGGTCCAGCTTTAAAAACACTACAAACACTGTAGCTGCTGACTTTTAATAAGCACACTTACCTGTCCAGGTTGCCCACAATGTCGGCTGCCCGAGGCCGATCCGTCGATCGTGGCAGGTCCCGGCGCCGCCATCCTCACTAAGGGAAACAGGCAGTGGAGCCTTGCGGCTCCACTGCCTGTTTCTTACTGCGCATGCGTGAGCTTCACGGCGCTTTGTGAACGGGCGGCTGACTTCTGGGCGGCACACAGTTCCCAGAAGTCAGCGCGCCCCATTTCCCAGAAGACAACGTGAGGAGGAAGAGACCGTGGAGCACCGCGGACAAGGAAGGGGCAGATTAGGAAGATCTGCCTAGTAACAGCCAAAATGTTTTTTTTTAATAAAAAAAAAAAAATTTTTTAGCCTTTTTGGCAATTTTTTTTTTTTAGGGTGGACCTCCACTTTAAGCACATATGGCTGCACTGTTTTCTTATCTCTCTTCAAAGCACTAAGTCCCGTGGCTTTCTCCTGCTCCGGTCTTCTGTTATCAGCATGATAACTTCTGACAAATTCTCTGACACATGATAAAACCAGGCTGAAATTTGTATCAGGGTGGGTGATACAAATAGATTAGCAGAAGGCTGCTTTACTCATAGGACAGCTCAAAGTGTCTCTGCTAATCTTGAGGGTGGTGTGTGCCTTTCCTTAAATCAGCTTTCTCACAGTGTAATCCAAGACTTCTCTCACAGTGCAGAATGAGGAATTGAAAATTCTAAACAGTATATAAAGCTCAAGACAGCAGATATGCATGTAAAACCTATTTAGGAGGATTTACCCTACACTGGGTATATGTGAGGGTTTACAGCCACTTCATGCAGGGAATGCCTTTAGAACCACTTTTCTTGTATCTTTTTTTTTTTTTTAGAGGTAGTGTGTGTGTGTCAGGGAAAGTGCTAATGAAGTTTGGCAGTGTTCAAGCACTACAGTAGAACAACTCAGATGTCATGACTGTAAATCAAAACGTGCTTTAAACTGAGTTTAAAACTTTAGTAAAGGTACATATGAAGCTTGTGTTTAAAACCTAGTAACAGTAAGGGGGTAAAGCCTTCAATAATATTTTGAAAGTTTACTTTGCATCTGTTAGTAATGGAAATAGTTAATTTGGCCCAGCTTCGTCCAAATGAGCTAGTTAAAGTCATAAGTAGGGCTGAGCCGAACACCCCCCCGGTTCGATTCGCACCAGAACATGCGAACAGACAAAAAATTTGTGCAAACATGCGAACACTGTTAAAGTCTATGGGACACAAACGTGAAAAATCAAAAGTGCTCATTTTAAAGGCTTATATGCAAGTTATTGCCATAAAAAGTGTATGGAGACCAGGATACTGCCCCAGGGGACATGTATCAATGCAACAAAAAGTTTTTAAAATGGACATTTTTTCAGGAGCAGTGATTTTAATAATGCTTAAAGTGAAACAATAAAATTGAAATATTCCTTTAAATATCATGCCAGGGCGGTCCCCTTAGTCTGCCTGTAAAGTAGTGCATCTTTCCCATGTTTATAACAGTACCGCAGAAAAATGAAATTTCTAAAGGAAAACATTTTATTTAAAATTGCTTGCGGCTGTAATGTATTGCTGGATCTGGAGAGAGAAACCTGGGCAGTAAGCTTTTGGTTTTAGTTTAGCAACCAAAAACTGAAGTGCAAATTGTGGGTCTCAATGTAACTCTTATGCCCCGTACACACGATCGTTTTTCATGCCATTAAATCTGCCATTTTAAAAAATGGCCGTGAAAAATGATCGTGTGTATGCTCCAGAGCATTTTTAACGACGTGAAAAACGGCCATAAAAAATTCCGGACATGCTCTCTTTTTTCACGTCGTTTTTCATGTCGTTTTTTTTAACGACGTGAAAAACGATAGTGTGTATGCTTTATGACGTGAAAAAAAACGTGCATGCTCAGAATCAAGTATGAGACGGGAGCGCTCGTTCTGGTAAAACTAGCGTTCGTAATGGAGATAGCACATTCATTACACAGTAACGGACTGAAAAGCGCGAATCGTCGCCCAAAAAACTTTACTAACATGAAGGGTGGCGCCATTCGAACGGAACTTCCCCTTTATAGTGCCGTCGTACGTGTTGAACGTCACTGCGCTTTGTTTGATCGTTTTTTTAAATGATGGTGTGTACGCAAGGCAGGCTTGAGAGGAAACATGAAAAAAAACGAGGAGAAAAACGTTGGTTTAAAAAATGACATTAAAAACGATCGTGTGTACGGGGCATAATGCCGCGTACACACGATCATTTTTAATGACGAGAAAAATGAATTTTTTTAAAATGGTCATTAAAAATGATCGTGTGTGGGCTTACCAGCATTTTTCCCGACGAGAAAAACGCTGAGAATCACGACGAGAAAAATTGGAACATGCTCTAATTTTTCACGTCGTTTTTTACATCGTTGTTTTACTCGTCATGAAAAAGGGCCGTGTGTGGGCTTTAACGACGTGAAAAAAAATGTGCATGCTCAGAATCAAGTATGAGACGGGAGCGCTCGTTCTGGTAAAACTAGCGTTGGTAATGGAGATAGCACATTCGTCACGCTGTAACGGACTGAAAAGCACGAGGCTGAAAAGCGCGAATCGTCTCTCAACAAACTTTACTAACATCAAGGGTGGCGCCATCCGAATGGAACTTCCCCTTTATAGTGCCGTCGTAAGTGTTGTACGTCACCGCGCTTTATTCGAACATATTTTCCACGATAGTGTGTAGCCAAGTCAGGCTTGAGAGGAAACACGAGAAATCACGTCGAGAAAAATTGGAACATGCTCTAATTTTTCACGTCGTTTTTTACATCGTTGTTTTACTCGTCATGAAAAAGGGCCGTGTGTGGGCTTTAACGACGTGAAAAAAAATGTGCATGCTCAGAATCAAGTATGAGACGGGAGCGCTCGTTCTGGTAAAACTAGCGTTCGTAATGGAGATAGCACATTCGTCACGCTGTAACGGACTGAAAAGCACGAGGCTGAAAAGCGTGAATCGTCTCTCAACAAACTTTACTAACATCAAGGGTGGCGCCATCCGAATGGAACTTCCCCTTTATAGTGCCGTCGTACGTGTTGTACATCACCACGCTTTATTCGAACATATTTTCCACGATAGTGTGTAGCCAAGTCAGGCTTGAGAGGAAACACGAAAAATCACGTCGAGAAAAATTCAGTTTTTTTCAATGACATTAAAAACGATTGTGTGTACGCGGCATTAGGTCAATACAGTCCAGGTGTCAAAATTATTTGTAAGTCATGGGAAGTTTTGAGAGGAACCATACTGAGTTATCTACTAACTCAGGGTGGTAGGGGCACAAGCAATACCAGGGTATCCATGATTTATATAGCACAGAGAGACCAGCAAAATAAGTCAATTCAAAGATACAAAGCAATGTAAGCACAATCTTTTTTTGTGCTAGCAATGTAAAACAAACCAAAAGAACAGGAGAAGTGTTACTAAATCTAAATGCCAAATGAAATGAATTAATAGGCTGACAGAATTGTAATATCAATTTTGCGATACCAGCGAGGATAGATGAAGCTTGCTGGCAAAAATATAAACATATAAACAAACACAGACTCCTCTGAAATACAACTTAATTTTATTTTAGAATTATCATGCTCATCTGTAATCTATCACACCCAGAAATCACACCCCAAGCTGCAATACATCATTATTAATATGTTCATAACCAGCCATGAACAAGTAGTGTCAAGGGATGGCAGTGCCATGGATGTGCTACATATTATATGGTTTAAATTACTCCTGATTGAAACTGCAAATTAAAATGTTGATGATGAATAGAGAAGCAGAGATTCGTAATGTAAGATAGAGATTAAGCCAAGTAATAACTTTAGGATACAGGTCCATATTTTCCTCTGCTGACTATTACATCTAACTTTGATCCTAACATTGCTTGGTGTGAAATATTACATTCATTTTTTATACTAGGAAAGATATAAGCCAAAGCTCCAGGGCAAAAGTCTTATGAGAAAATATTCTGGAAAAGCAACGTATTTACAAGGCAACTGGGGGGAGATGGAGCACTTTGCATGGATTTATTGAACATGGCTTTCAAGTATCCATTAAAGGCTGACTGCTGTGATCATGACTGTCTCTTCTTTTCCACGATCTGTGATGCTATGAAATTTATACTTACATGAAGAAAGCATGAAAAGAAAAGAAAAAAAGAAAACCCTCATACGTTTACCAGCTTACCTCGTCTCAGGATTGTTCTAATAAGTGAAATGAACAAGTGTTTGCTAAAATGGCAGTGATCAAAACTTGCGTTTCCACTTTTTCAGCCAAATTGGGATAACACCGACCGTATATACTCGAGTATAAGCCGAGTTTTTCAAAACATTTTTTTTGTGCTGAAAATGCCCCCCTCGGCTTATACTTGAGTCTGTGTCCATCTTCAAATTTGTGTGCCTTATCCCAGCCAACCGTAGGTCCTCTGGACCCCAAACTTGGCACACATGTAGCCCCACTCTTTCTCTACAAGTGTGCAAAGCTTGTTGTCCGGAGGACCTACAGCTGGGGAGCACCAATTTTTCAAATCCGGGCACCCCTTCCATAGACTCCCATGTTAAACGGTAATTTCTCTGGTGATTTTGGGGACCCGGTAACGGCCAGGCCTAGGTCCCCTGGACCCCAAACTTGGCACACATGTAGCCCCACTCTTCATCCACAAGTGTCCAAAGTTTGTTGCCCAGGGGAGCACCGATTTTTTAAAGCCGGGCACCCCTTCTATAGACTCCCATGTTAAACGTCAGTCTAGTCACACAGCGCCGGAGATCAGGTAGGGAGATTGGGCACAGTGAGGCATGGACACAGTGAGGCATGGGCACAGTGACAGTGAGGCATGGGCATAGTGAGGCATGGACACAGTGAGGCATGGACACAGTGAGGCATGGGCACAGTGAGGCACAGTGTGGCATGGACACAGTGAGGCACAGTGTGGCATGGACACAGTGAGGCACAGTGAGGCATGCACATGGACACAGTGAGGCAAAGTGAGGCATAGTGAGGCATGCAGATGGACACCCTAGGCTTATACTCGAGTCAATAAGTTTTCCCAGTTTTTTGTGGTAAAATTAAGTGCCTTGGCTTATATTCAGGTCGGCTTATACTCGAGTATATATGGTACTTTATATTTGTTACATTCAAATAGCACAACCTGGAAAAAAAATCTAAATGGTAGCTTGCTTTTATTATATGTTCTATTTTGGACCCTCCAGCAAGAAGTCTTACATAGTTCTTTTTGTTTATGAGGTGGCTGGGTAGTTGTGTTTGCCATAATTAACCACTTATCCACTGGGCACTTAACCAGGCCAATTTTCAGCTTTCAGCGCTGTCACACTTTGAGTAACAATTACTCAGCCATGCAACACTGTACCCATAAAAAAATGCTGTCCTTATTTTCACACAAATAGATCTTTCTTTTGGTGGTATTTAATCACCTCTGGGGTTTTTATTTTTTTGTGCTATAAATAAAAAAAGACAGACAATTTTGTAAAAAAATGCATTTTTCTTTGTTTCTGTTATAACATTTTGCAAATTACTAATTTTTATTCATACATTTTTTTCCAAAATTTATACTGCTACATATCTTTGGTAAAAAATAACCAAAATTAGTGTATATTATTTGGTCTTTGTGAACGTTATAGAGTCTACAAGCTATGGTGCCAATCATTGAAAATTGATCACACCTGATGCACTGACAGCCTATCTCATTTCTTGAGGCACGAACAAGCCAGGAAAGTACAAATACCCCCCAAATGACCTCTTTTTGGAAAGTAGACATTCCAATGTATTAATTAGGAGGCATTGTAGTTTTTTTCCCACAATTCTTTGGAAAAAATTAAGATTTCATTTTCTTTTCACAAATCTATCATAGTAACAGATTATTGCTCTCACGTGGCATATGCATACCACAAATTACACCCCAAAAGACATTCTGCTACTCCTCCAAAGTATGGCGATACCACATGTGTGAGACTTTTACACAGCCTGGCCACATAGAAAGGCCCAACATGCAGGGAGGACCATCAGGCGTTCTAGGAACATAAATTACACATCTAATTTCCTAACAACCTATTACACTTTTGAAGGCACTGGAGCACCAGGACAATGGGAACACCCACAAAATTACCCCATTTTGGAAAGAAAACACCCCAATGTATATATTTTAGGAGGTATTATGAGTCTTTTGAATATGTTTTTGGAAAATGTGGAAAGAAAATAAAAATGCATTTTTCTATGCATTTTTTACACATTTTTACAGCACTGACGGGCACTGATGAGGATCCACTGATAGGGTGGCACTGATGAGCACTTACTGATGGGCACTGTATTGGCACTAATGGGCACTTTGGTGGCACTGTAGAACACCTCTGTGGCACTGATGTGGCACTGCTGGGGCACAGATGTAGCACTCCTGGGCACTGATGTGGCACTGCTTTGGCACTCCTTGGCACTGATAGGGCACTGCTGGGCACTGATGTGGCACTGCTTAGCACTGATGGGGCACTCCTGGGCACAGATGTGGCACTAATGGGCACTGATGGGGCACTCCTTGGCACAGCTGGGCTCTGATGGGGCACTTCTTGGCACTGCTGGGCTCTGATGGGCACTCCTTGGCACTACTGGGCTCTGATGTGGCACTGCTGGGCACTAATGAGGCACTTCTTGGCACTGCTGGGGAACTTCTAAACACTGATGGGGCACTCCTTGGCACTGATGTGGCACTCCTGGGCACTGTTCTGCACTGCATTCCGCACTCAAGCAGCCTCATGCTGCAGCTTCACCCTCCTCTCCTCACACAATCAGTGTGAGGAGAGAGAGAACCGGACATGACGCCAGTTTGTTGACAGTGATTGCTCACTCCAATTGGATGGAGCGATCACGTGGTTAAGGGCCGCTGGGATTGGCCCTTTACCCTAAACCATGACACGCCGGGTCCCGAGAACCCAGCGGTCACAGACATTCCCAGGTGCGCACCCCAGGACGCGCGCGGGAGCGCAATTCTGGGAAGACATCATTGTGTATCCTCCCAGGGTTATCTGACCACGCTGTACCCGTCATTCGGCTATGGCCCAGTTGGCAAGCGGTAAACCATGTCTATACTGTGCAGGCAGATCTTGATTCCAATTGTAAACAGATTTGAACACTGTCTGTCCTAACAAAGAAGGTTTTAACCACTTCAATAGAGGGCACTTTTATCTTTTTTCTGCCCAGGCTAATTTTCAGGCTTTAGCGCTGTCGCATTTTGAATGATAATTGCTTGGTCATGCAACACTGTTCCCCGTGTGAAATTTTTATAACTGTTTTCTCACAACTAGAGCTTTCTTTTGGTGGTATTTAATCACCATTGGGTTTTTTATTGTTTGCTAAATAAACGAAAACAGAATTCATTTTTTTTTTTTTAAAAACGTTTCTTTTCCTTTCTGTTATAAAATTTTGCAAATAAATAATTGTTCTTTACAAATTTAGGCCAAAATGTATTCTGCTACATTTCTTTGGCGAAAATGACCCAAATCAGTGTATATTATTTAGACTGTAGGAAAGTAATAGAGTCCACAAACTATGGTAAATATCTGAAAATGCATGAATCCTGATGTACTGATATCCAATCTTATTTCTTGAGGCCCAAAGATGTCAGGACAGTACAAATATCCCCCAAAGGACCCATTTTTGGAAATTAGACAGTCCAAGGTATTTAGTAAGAGACATAGTGTTTTTTTGAAGTTGTAATTTTTTGGCATAATTTTTGGGAAAATTAAGAAATTAAAATTCTCAATTTTTTTTTAACATACTGTCACCAGTGCAGTACAGCAAAATATCATAACTGGTGTGGTGGTAATCAGGGACACTGACTGGTGACAGTACAACATATATATATACTGTATATATATATATATATTATTTTTTTCTTTTATTATTACTTTTTTTTTTTAAATTATGATTTTTTTAACACACTGTGACCAGAGAAATATAATGTTACTATAGTAACATTTTGCTACACTGGGGAAGTATTTATTTTTTACACATTATGATTGCTTATACAGTCATGTTGGCACCCCAGAAAATTTTCCAGAAAATCAAGTATTTCTCACAGAAAAGTATTGCAGTAACACATGTTTTGTTATACACATGTTTATTCCCTTTGTGTGTATTGGAACAAAACAAAAAAAGGGAGGAAAAAAAGCAAATTGGACATAATGTCACACAAAACTCCAAAACTGGACTGGTCAAAATTCTTGGCACCCTTAACTTAATATTTGGTTGCACACCCTTTGGAAAAAATAACTGAAATCAGTCGCTTCCTATAACCATCAATAAGCTTCTTACACTTCTCATCCGGAATTTTGGACCACTCTTACTTTGCAAACTGCTCCAGGTCACTCTTATTGGAAGGGCGCCTTTTCCCAACAGCAATTTTAAGATCTCTCCACAGGTGTTCAATGGGATTTAGATCTGGACTCATTGCTGGCCACTTTAGAACTCTCCAGTGCTTTGTTGCCATCCATTTCTGGGTGCTTTTTGATGTATGTTTGGGGTCATTGTCCTGCTGGAAGACCCAAGATCTCGGACACAAACCCAGCTTTCTGACACTGGGCTCTACAGTGCGACCCAAAATTCTTTGGTAATCTTCAGATTTCATGATGCCTTGCACACATTCAAGGCGCCCAGTGCCAGAGGCAGCAAAACAACCCTAAAACATCATTGAACCTCCACCATATTTCACTGTAGGTACTGTGTTCTTTTCTTTGTAGGCCTCATTCAGTTTTCGGTAAACAGTAGAATGATGTGCTTTACCAAAAAGCTCTATCTTGGTCTCATCTGTCCACAAGACGCTTTCCCAGAAGGATTTTGGCTTACTCAAGTACATTTTGGCAAAATGTAGTGTAGCGCTACCCCCAGTTAAGAGAGCCGCTGATATTGATTTGGGCCCTGCAGTGCACCGCTGTCAACCCCCGGCAATCGGCTCTAACCTCCCGTGGCACAGCTGGTGATAGAGAGATAGGACCGCGTGATCGCAACTGTTGGTGACGCAGTCCTATAACAAACATACACAGAATATACTTTAAAACTCCTATTAAAGTAAGCGGAACTGACACCAAATGTACTTTACCCAGATATTTTACTGAGGCTAATGGGCAAGTAATAAACAACAGTATAACAAGTTGCAGATCCCTGCAATAAACAGTAATAAAGATAAACAGAGTAATCAGAATAATAAAGTATTGCTATGCAACTCTAGCGCTGCCCTTTTACAGCTACTTCCCCTCATGGGTAGACTAACACCCAGCAATGTCTACCTATGCAGTCAGGCCTGACTGATCTAAATGGAAGTTCAGTGAAACAATATTCGCTAGCAATCTCTCGGTGGTGCACTTGAAGAACAACTTTGTAATCCCAATGAATAGTAAAGATAAAGTATCTGTCTTTAAACAGCTCTCACCACCTGGACAAGCCCAAGTCCCTTTCCTCCATCGATTCGTCTAGGAACAGGAATCCACCGACATCCAAGTCTTCAATCCTTCTGGTGTACTGCAGCAAGGAGGATTAGATGTCTCTAAGGCTCTGCTAGGCTGGCAGAGGGCTCTTTGGAAAGGAGCACACGGCCCGGGCTTCAGGCCTTGTGCACACAGCAGTTCAGCACAGACATCCTCTTGCTAGGAGAGGGGGGTCCAAAGAGGCCGACCAAAACTCTGCCTCCCCTTTATAAAGTCTGCCCCAGCAGTCTCTGTTCTGGAGCAATGCACCCTGGGTGCTGCAAGATGTACTGGGAGATGTAGTCTCTCTCTCCTCTGCTTTCACTTCCATAATGTCTCTTTACTTCCTCCCGACTCACCTCTCACCTGGAACTTCTTGTCTCTCTGCATTAAAGGGGAACACCCCGCTACAGTAGTCTTGCTTTTTTATGTCTCTGTGTTAACAGTGGGGTCCTCCGGGGTCTCCTGTCATAGCGTTTCATTTCATTTTCAATGTCGATGGATAGTTGGCGCTGACACTGATGCTCCCTGAGCCTGCAAGACAGCTTGAATTTCTTTGGAACTTGTTTGGGGCTGCTTATCCACCATCCGGACTATCCTGCCATGCAACTTTTCATCAATTTTTCTCTTCCGTCCACGCCCAGAGAGATTAGCTACAGTGCCATGGGTTGCAAACTTTTTGATAATGTTGCGCACTGTGGACAAAGGCAAATCTAGATCTCTGGAGATAGACTTGTAACCTTGAGATTGTTGATATTTTTCCACAATTTTGGTTCTCAAGTCCTCAGACAGTTCTCTTCTCCTCTTTCTGTTGTCCATGCTTAGTTTGGCACACACAGACACACAATGCAAAGACTAAGTGAACTTGTCTCCTTTGTATCTGCTTTCGCCCTGGCTCACACTGGTGTGATTTGACATGCGATTTGACATGTCAAATCGCATGTCAAATCGGCGAAATTTGCCGCAAATTGCGGGCAATGGCACCATCCTAATCGGTGCGACGCCGCATCTGCGGCGCTGCACCGATTACAAAAAGTAGTTTCTGTACTACTTTTTGCGATTTCAGACGCAATTTACATTGACATCTGTTTCAGATGTCTTTGAAATCGTGGCTGAAATCGGGACTGCCAGCGGGAGTGAAATCGTGCGAGTTCAGCTGAACTCGCAGGCTTCACTCCCGCAGCCCCAGTGTGAACGTGGGCTTAAGGTGTGATTTTTATATTGCCCACACCTGTTACTTGCCCCAGGTGAGTTTAAAGGAGCATCACATGCTTAAAACAATCTTATTTATCCACAATTTTGAAAGGGTGCCAAGAATTTTGACTAGCCCATTTTTGGAGTTTTGTGTGACATTATGTCCAATTTGCTTTTTTCCTCCCTTTTTTTGTTTTGTTCCAATACACAAAAAAAATAATAAACATGTGTATAGCAAAACATGTGTTACTGCAATACTTTTCTGATTTTCTGGGGTGCCAACAATTTCGGCCATGACTGTAGCAGTGTATTACATTGCTATAAGCAAGCATTTTACTGAATGAAACGGATTCATTCAGTTTGTTTTGTTGTGATTAGCTGTGATTTATCAAAGCTAATCACATGGTACAGATGGGCTGTGATTTGCCTTGTCTGTGCCATGTGATCACATTGACCAATCACAGCTAGCAACACAATTGCACAAATTGAATGGCATGAAAGGAAGCCATCCGTTGTTTACAACTGTCATGTGACCCGCTGTGATTGGTCACAGCGGTCACATGGTACCAGCAGTGAACCGGTACACTGATCAGTCATTGGCTGTGTCCGGTGGACACAGCCAGTGACAGAACGTGCCGATAGGCAGTGGTTTCTGAGAGAACATCATGTGATGTCCACTCAGAATGGTAAATCCACCACCCGGCCATCATTCTCCTATAGGCTGGGCTGGAAGGTGTTAAACTAAGTTTAGATGCTGGGCTTCTTGCATTTTCTGTTAATGAGGACAGACTTAGGATAGACTAACCTTGTAGTTAGCCATGACACCTTCCTCTAAGAAACATCTGAAAGGTAAGAATTGTTTTTAGCCATGCTATGTGAATGAGAACACATAAAAAAAACATATAGTGGTGTTTTCCCAAACTTGACAGTGAAAGTGTAAATATCATTTATAGTGGAACTAAACTCCCAAATATACTCACCTCCACCTTCCAGCTATACAACAGTTACAGCCACTGTCATATTCTCCCCAGATGCCAGGTTTTTACCATTTTGATTGGCCAGTGGGGGGTGATGTCCTCTCATGCATTTGCAGCTCAGTATATATTCAATAGAAAACTGCGAGCAGGCAGGTAGGTGTGTATTATTGCAGGGAAAAAGTTGCATATCTCTTCTGCAATATAAATCTGCCTGCTTGTGGTTTTCTAAAAGTTAGGTTTAGTACTGCCCCATTTTTTTAAATGAAGCTAAATATTTTAAAGGGGTTGTAAAGGCAGAAGTTTTTTTTTATCTTAATGCATTCTATGCATTAAGATAAAACAACTTCTGTGTGTAGCAGCTCCCCCAGCACCTCCTAATTACCTACCTGAGCCCCATCTCTCTCCAGCAATGTCCACAATCCCCTCAGCCATCCAGTACACACATCCTGATTGGCTGAGGCAGAGCAGCAGAGCCAATCAGGGAAGAGATGGGGTGGGGCCAGGTCAGGGCTCCGTGTCTGAATGAATACACAGAGCTCTGATTTGGCTTGGGTGCCCCCTGTAGCAAGCTGCTGGCTGAGGGGCACTCAAAGGAGAGAGGGGCCAGGAGCAGCAAAGAGTGACCCGAGAAGAGGAGGATCCGGGCTGGCAAAACCAACTGCACAGAGGAAGCAAGTATAAAATGTTTTTTTGTTTTTTTTAAACAAGCCTTTACAATCACTTTAGACTCCATTCACACAGGGGCAACACGACTTCCAGCGCAACTTTAGTAGGCAACTTGGACACGACTTGAGTATGAATCACAGCGCGACATGAAGCTACTTACAAGGCAACTTCTCCAGGACAGGAGACATTCCAGTGGCCAATAGAAGAAGAATCCGCTCTGTAGGAGGGAGGGGGAGGGAGAGGTTTGCCTGAGAAATGTATGTTCTCTTTCTGGAAAGTTGCTTCTGTTAAGACAGGGGATCCGACTTCTGAGCGACTTCCATTGAAATGAATGGTTACAGGTCGCCTAAAAGTCGGATTGAAGTAGTACAGGAACCTTTTTTGAAGTCGGAGCGACTGCAGTAGTGTGCATTAAGACGGCTCCATTCACTTACATTGATTTTCTCATGCAGCGCGACTTGAGGCGACTAGGGGCGACCTGGGGCGACTTGAAGTCGGATCCAAAGTTGCCCCTGTGTGAATGGGCTCTTAAGGACTGGACTACGGATAAATAAAGATTTAAAAATCTTATTTCTAACTGACCCTGTCTCCTTCTGAATACCAACTATACCCCTCTGAGCTTACCCTACAGCCACCAGCAACAAAGGAAGGAAGCCCTGTTAAATGCTTTTACAGGACTGAAGGTTCTCTTTCTACCCCATGTTACAGTGCTGGGTTCCTAAGCAGCCAATCATCAAGCATCAGCATGGGCAAGTTTGGGAAGGAGGAACTTGACTAGTCTGCACAGAGTCCTGATCTGAACCTGATAGAACACCTTGTGGATGAATTATAGCGGAGACTGCGAGCCAGGCCTTCTCGTCCACATCAGTGCCTGACCTCACAAATGCACTTCTGGAATAATGGTCAAACATTTCCATAGACACACTCCTAGATCTTGTGGACAGCCTTCCCAGAAGAGTTGAAGCTGTTATAGCTGCAAAGAGTGGGCTAACTCAATATTGAACCCTTGTAAAGGCAGGTGTCTCAATATTTTTGACAATATAGTGTATTTCTTTAAGAGTCTAAATAACAACTTGAACAATGTGAAGAGACAGTGCAGAATTTGTGGTCTTTTTGCTTTTTCTATAATATGATGCACTTTATTGCCATTTGATGGCTTTTAATTTACAACATTTAGAAGAAATTGTGTAGCTTTGCTTTAAATTTTTCAAGATCTTCAATTTCACAGTCAAGTTCAATGAAATGTTGGTCTCATCCCATTCCCTACCAGTGAATAAGAGAAGCATGTACAGTATATGTACATATAAACAGTATTATAATTCCTTTGGCGTTTTATGTGTTCAAAAGCAGGCCAGCCTCTGTTCATTTTCTTTGATACATTTTGAAACTATTTATTGACTATACGCTGAATTTTTTACGGTTAATCATTTGTTTTTAAACTGTTTGCACTGGTGAATACAGGTGTATTAAACTTGAGCTCCAAATGTCATTTGTAATGAAGAAATCTGTACAAAGTCAAGCTGGGAGCACACACATTACAATCTAATTGCACATTCTCCTTCAAATCTTCTTGGCATTTTTCTAGCAAATTTGACTGAGTTCATTCAGCTTTTCATCTCAACAATAATTAAATGGATCAAGACAACTTGCCACCAGTTTTTGTATATTTATATTTATATGGCAGAAACAGTGGCAAATTGATTAGTTAAATCATTTTTGTAATTGAAAGCTGCTGAAAGCGTCCATAAATTTACTGTGTATTTGCCAGCAATAGGCTACAATGGAGTTTACCATTTCTAATGCAGGCTGTATACTCTTTACACAATTATAAGGTTCAGGTTTTTCTAATTTCATAATTTATGAGGATGAAATGGATTAAGGCAACATCTCATCAAAATATTTGATTATTTCACTTTAGAAACGGCTTGGTAATAGAACGTCTTGATCAATTCATTTTTTTTCTGTGAATGAACGCAAGTTGAAAGTTTTTGTAACTATTTAAAAATGATTTTGTCTCTGATGTCTTACTGAAATCGAAATAATCATACACGAGGAATCCCAGCACCCTTAAAGAGGAACTGCAGTCTGCTCACATAATTTGTAATAAAAACATCTTTGCCATTCTGAAGCTTCCCTCCAACCACTTTGCATATTATTTTATATATACTGTTGTTCTCTACTTGCCAAATATGCTGCAGAAATCTCCCTCCACTGAGTCTGGCTGCAACCATTTTAACTGTGGGCAGCTGAAGCTGCTGCCTGTTCACTTCCTGAATTTACAAGGACACTCAGAGGCACACCTCCAGCTCTGCAGCTCTCATTGGCCCTCTTATGATTCCTCATCCCCCTCCCTTCCTGGCAGACTCTCACAAGAGTGAGAGAGAGAGCTGTGTATCATGTCATAAGCCTAGGCTAATGACCAGACAAACAGGAAGTGGGCTGTATAAGGGATTTACTGGCAGAAAAAAAAAAAACTATCCAAAGTTAAAACAAAAAGGGCAGAATATTTGATAGATGGAAAGTTGAAAAAAATGACTGAAGGTCCGCTTTAAGTCATGCAGCACTTTCTGGAGGTAACTTTCCAAGGATAAAGATCCCATTGTAATAGCAGATGTTCCAATTTTCTTGCAGCAGGTTGCAAGTAGGGATGAGCTCGGTGTTCGAGTCGAACATACGTTCGACTCGAACATCGGCTGTTCGATCGTTCGCCGCACAACGAACGATTTGGGCCGTTCGCGCCTAATTCGCGGCCCACAATGCACTACGCCATCGCAGTGTCATCCAGGCGCTGTGATTGGCCAAGCATGCACTGTGACCCCGCATGCTTGGCCAATCACAGCGCCGGCAGCGAGGAGAGCAATGATTGGCCACAGGCAGGATGCCTGTGGCCAATTATTGCTGAGGGTGTTTAGTACACGCCCCACACTATAAAAGGCCGCCAGCACGGCGGCCTAGTGTAGTGTGTTCCGGAGCAGGGAAAGAGAAGCATAGGCAGGGACAGTGACATTTTTTTTTTTCTTGCTTAACCTGGATTCCTTTAGTTTAGGGAAAGAGAAGGATAGGTAGGGAGAGTGTCAGTGTGTTTTACTGTGCTAAACCTTGTTTGTAGGGACAGGGAAGGACAGTGAGGGAAATTCTCATTGTGCTATACTGTGCTAAAGCATTCCTCATCAACCATCTTTAAAAAAAAAATTTTATAGGGACAGAAAACTATAGGTAGGGAGAGTGTCAGTGTGTTTTACTGTGCTAAACCTTGTTTGTAGGGACAGGGAAGGACAGTGAGGGAAATTCTCATTGTGCTATACTGTGCTAAAGCATTCATCATCAACCATCTTTAAAAAAAAAAAAATTATAGGGACAGAAAACTATAGGTAGGGAGAGTGTCAGTGTGTTTTACTGTGCTAAACCTTGTTTGTAGGGACAGGGAAGGACAGTGAGGGAAATTCTCATTGTGCTATACTGTGCTAAAGCATTCCTCATCAACCATCTTTAAAAAAAAAATGTTTTATAGGGACAGAAAACTATAGGTAGGGAGAGTGTCAGTGTGTTTTACTGTGCTAAACCTTGTTTGTAGGGACAGGGAAGGACAGTGAGGGAAATTCTCATTGTGCTATACTGTGCTAAAGCATTCCTCATCAACCATCTTTAAAAAAATATTTTTTATAGGGACAGAAAACTATAGGTAGGGAGAGTGTCAGTGTGTTTTACTGTGCTAAACCTTGTTTGTAGGGACAGGGAAGGACAGTGAGGGAAATTCTCATTGTGCTATACTGTGCTAAAGCATTCCTCATCAACCATCTTTAAAAAAACATTTTTTCTAGGGACAGAAAACTGTAGGTAGGGAGAGTGTCAGTTTCTTTCACTGTGCTAAACCTTGTTTGTAGGGACAAAGAAGGAAAGTGAGGGGATTTCTCCTTGTGCTATAGTGTGCTTTAAAAAAACATTTTTTCTAGGGACAGAAAACTCTAGGTAGGGAGAGTGTCAGTTTCTTTCACTGTGCCAGTCCTTGTTTCTAGGGACAAAGAAGGAAAGTGAGGGGATTTCTCCTTGTGCTATAGTGTGCTTTAAAAAAACATTTTTTCTAGGGACAGAAAACTGTAGGTAGGGAGAGTGTCAGTTTCTTTCACTGTGCCAGTCCTTGTTTCTAGGGACAAAGAAGGAAAGTGAGGGGAATTCTCCTTGTGCTATAGTGTGCCAAAGCATTCCTCATCAACCATCTTTGAAATCCTTGTTTTTTGGACAGTCAGGGAAATTGTCATTGTGCTATTCTGTGCGAAAGCAATCATCCTCAACCATATTTAGAAATTCTTAAGTAAAGGGACAGAGAAGGACACCTGAAGGTAGCCCTTATTGCTTTTTTCCCATCTCCCTGCAGGCCATCCATTGGAATGTCTGGAAAGCAAACAAGGAGAGGCAGACAGTCAGGAGGCACTAAAATTGGGCAAGCAGGCTCTGTGTCTGGGGGCAACAGTGCTGGTCGTGGACGCGGTGCATTGTCATCAGCACATGGCCATGGGACACGCTTGTCCTTCTTTTCGGCAGCTGGACATGTTGAGCCACATCATGCCGAAGACTTGGTAGAGTGGATGACCAAGCCCTCCTCCTCCTCCTCATCCTCTCTCACCCAGGCTCAGGGTACTGGCAAAGCAGCTGCCAAAGCGTCCTCTTCCCCGGTATCAATGTCAGACTCATCATCAGTCACTCCTTCCCTAGACCCACCATGTCCTCCTCCTGAGGAGTCCCCCGAACTGTTTGAGCACAGTGTTGGGTACATGCTCCAGGAGGAAGCCCAGCGTTTCGAAGGGTCTGATGATGAAACCCAGCTAGAGGAAGGCAGTAGCGTGAGAGCAGACAGAGGGGATGCTCAAGAAGGACACCAATCTGGCAGTCATGTTCCAGCAGCTGCAGCATACTGCCAGATTGGCTCCAGTGATGAGGAGGGAGGGGATGATGAGGTCACTGACTCCACGTGGGTGCCTAATAGGAGAGAGGAGGAGGAGGAGGATGAGGAGGAGGCACATCTCCAACGAGGCAGGATGCCCTTTGGTGGCCAGCGTAAGGGCAGTACACCGACGGAATCACACCGCAGAGCTCCGCCTGTGCAGGGCGCTGCCTCTGCCCGTCATTCAAAAAGTTCTTTGGTGTGGTCCTTTTTTGAGGCTAGTGCATCAGATCGCACAGCTGCTGTTTGCAACATATGTCTCAAGCGTATATCGCGTGGCCAAAACATCAGCCGCTTGGGTACCACATGCCTGACCAGACATATGTTGACCTGCCATGCAGCTCGTTGGCAAGCCTACCTCAAAGACCCACACCAAAGAACAAAGTGGACCTCTCCTTGCACCGCATCAGCTGGGATCTCCAACCCCACTATAACTTCAGTCCTCTCTGAAACATGCACTGAGAGGAATGAAGGTGTAGAATTAGGTGTGTCACAGCCAAGTACTTGCGGCCACTCTGCTAGTAGTACACCGACGTCCGATTCTAGCAGGCAAATTTCCCTGCCCCAGCTGCTGGACCGTCGAAAGAAGTTCACTCCCAGCCATCCACATGCCCAGCGGTTGAATGCTAGCTTGGCTAAATTGCTAGCGCTTCAACTGCTGCCTTTTCAGTTGGTAGACTCGGCCCCCTTCCGTGAGTTTGTGCAATGTGCGGTTCCTCAGTGGCAGGTTCCCAAACGCCACTTTTTCTCACGGAAGGCTATTCCGGCTCTCTACCGGCATGTGGAAGGCAATGTTTTGGCCTCGCTGGACAGGGCGGTCAGCGGTAAGGTGCATATTACCGCTGACTCATGGTCCAGCAGGCATGGACAGGGACGTTACCTTTCTTTCATGGCCCATTGGGTCACTCTTTTGGCAGCTGGGAAGGATGCAGGACAAGGTGCAGTAGTGTTGGAGGTTGTTCCACCGCCACGCCTCCAAAATGCTACTACTGGTTGTGACACACCTCTCTCCTCCACCCATCCTCTTCTTCTTCCTCCATGGCCTCTTCCTGTGCTTTGTCCTCTGAACCAGCGGTGCTCCGTAGGCGTTCAAGGGGCTACGCAAGTACGCAGGCAAAAAGATGCCATGCCGTGCTTGCGCTGGTGTGTTTGGGGGACAGAAGCCACACTGGGGCAGAGGTCCTGTCTGCTCTGCAGGGCCAGGCCGAGAGGTGGTTGACGCCACGCCAGCTTAAGCCAGGAATGGTGGTTTGCGACAATGGCACCAACCTCCTCTCCGCCCTCCGACAGGGACAACTGACCCATGTGCCCTGTGTGGCTCACGTCCTTAACCTGGTGGTGCAGCGGTTCTTGGGCAGGTACCCGGGCTTACAGGATGTCCTGAGGCAGGCCAGGAAAGTCTGTGTGCATTTCCGCAGATCTTATAATGCCAGTGCTCGCCTGGCTGAGCTGCAAAAGGAGTTGAACCTGCCCAAGAACCGCCTTATATGTGACATGCCCACCAGGTGGAACTCAACGTTGGCCATGCTGCAGCGGCTGCACACGCAGCAGAGGGCCATCAATGAGTACCTGTGCGACTACGGCACCAGGACAGGGTCAGGGGAGCTTGGTTTTTTTCTCCACGCCAGTGGGGCATGATCAGGGATGCATGCACTGTCCTGGCACCATTTGAGGAGGCCACGAGGATGGTGAGCAGTGACAGTGCATGCATCAGTGACACTGTACCTCTTGTCCACCTGTTGGAGCACACGCTGCGTGGAATAATGGACAGGGCACTTGAGGCAGAACAGAGGCAGGAAGAGGAGGACTTCCTTGCCTCTCAAGGCCCCCTTTACCCAGACAGTGTTCCTTCTGTCCCACCCATCGCACAGGAAGAGGACGAGGAGGAGGAGGAGGAGGAGGATTGTGTCAGCATGGAGGTGGAGCCTGGCACTCAGCAGCATCAACAGCAGCAGTCTTTTAGGGATGATTTACAGTCCCAAGAAACCCGTGGACTTGTACGTGGCTGGGAGGAGGTGGCTGCGGATCATGTCGTCCTTAGTGACCCAGAGGACTCCGGACCGAATGCCTCAGCTAACCTACGCTGCATGGCCTCCCTGATCCTGCAAAGTCTGCGGAAGGATCCTCGTATTCTTCGGATCAAGGAGAGGGACCATTACTGGCTGGCCACTCTCCTTGATCCACGGTACAAGGGTAAGGTTGCGGACCTTATGTTACCGTCGCAGAGGGAGCAGAGGATGAGACAACTCCGGGAGGCCTTGCAGAAAGGTCTGTGCAACGCGTTCCCAGAGACTGGGAGGTTACAAACTCCTGGTCCTGGACAACGAGTTGCTGAGGCTTCGGCCAGTCAAAGAAGGAGCGGTGGGGAAGGTGGCCGTCTGACCGATGCGTTCAGACAATTCTTTAGTCCGCAGCCCCAAAGTATGATCGGTTCCAGCAACCATCGCCAGCGTCTGATAAACATGGTGCAGGAATATCTAGGGGCAAGGTCAGACTTGGACACCTTCCCCACCGAAAATCCTCTGGCTTACTGGGTCTTGAGGATGGATCACTGGCCAGAGCTTGCACAGTATGCAATTGAGCTACTGGCCTGTCCTGCATCCAGCGTTCTTTCGGAACGCACATTCAGTGCTGCTGGAGGATTTGTTACGGATCACAGGGTGCGCCTGTCCACCGACTCGGTTGATCGACTGACTTTCATCAAGATGAACCAGTCTTGGATCACCACCAGCTACCACACACCTGATGCTGATATAACAGACTAATTGATTTTAGCATGTCACATCCCTTCAAGACTGATGCTGATGCTGAGTGCCTGTGCTGTTATGTTGACTGGCTATCCTCCTCCTCCGAGTCCTCAATGATACGATTGATGATGATAGCTTGGAAGATCATTTTTGTTTATGGGTGCCGCCACCAGTGCCTAACGCCCAATTTTTCAGCCCCTGTTTAACAGGGGCGTGTAATTACAATTTTTGAAGCAATACTTTGCAACAGGGCTCATTGCTGTGCTCCAAGTACAGTATCTGTGAGAGGTTGCAGTGTTGTGCCACCAGTGCCTAAGGCCCAATTTTTCAGCCCCTGTTTAACAGGGGCGTGTAATTACAATTTTTGAAGCAATACTTTGCAACAGGGCTCATTGCTGTGCTCCAAGTACAGTATCTGTGAGGGGTTGCAGTGTTGTGCCACCAGTGCCTAAGGCCCAATTTTTCAGCCCCTGTTCAACAGGGGCATGTAATTACAATTCTTGATCTAATAATTCACAGCAGGGCCCATTGCTGCACCCACCAAGAGTAACTCTGAGGGCTTACAGTGTTGTGGCAACGCCACCACCACCACCACCACGAAAGGCCCAATTTTTCAGCCCCTGTTCAAAAGGGGCATGTAATTACAATTCTTGATCTAATAATTTACAGCAGGGCCCATTCCTACACCCACCAAGAGTAACTCTGAGGGCTTACAGTGTTGTGGCAACACCACCACCACCACCACGAAAGGCCCAATTTTTCAGCCCCTGTTCAACAGGGGCATGCAATTACAATTCTTGATCTGATAATTCACAGCAGGGCCCATTGCTGCACCCACCAAGAGTAACTGTCAGGGCTTACAGTGTTGTGGCACCAGCACCACCATCAAAGGCCCAATTTTTACTACCACTGTTCAACAATTATATGTAATTACAATTCCTGATATAATAGTTGACAGCAGGGCGTTCCAGCACCAACCAAGAGTAACTGTGAGTGCTTACAGTGTTGTGCCAACACCAACAACTAAGGGGCCTATTTCTGCTGAGTATATACGGCAGGTCCCTACTTTCAAACATCCAACTTACAAACGACTCCTACTTGCAAACGCAAGAAGACAACAGGAAGTGAGAGGAAATCTACCCCTAGGAAGGAAAATTCTCTCCTGTAAGAATTAATATGGGAGAAAGGTGTCTCCTCTGTACTGATGCTTTATCACCAACCCTTGTTTCAAGAAAAACACCACATTTCAAAAACAGTTGTCATTGGGACGGAAAGTGAGGTGAAATGTTCTGAACAGGGGCACAGACAGCAAAACAAATGTTACAGGGGTGATAACCCTTACCTATGTTTTCCAAAAAGTTTAAAAATAGATTTTTGGGCTGGAGCTACACTTAAACAATGTACCTGTTCAAAATTACAAACAGATTCTACATAAGAACAAACCTACAGTCCCTGTCTTGTATGCACCGCCTGTATACGGCTGTTCAGAGTATATAGGGCCTTTTTTATTTTATGTGCGGGGTTCCCCTTAATATCCATACAAGACCCAAAGGGGCTGGTAATGGGCTGGGGTAGGGGGGGGTCATGGGGTAGCTATGCCATTTTTCTTAAAGATTTTCATCCATATTACCGGGACCAGACATTACATTAAAGCCGCAAGCAGTTTTAAATGGCTTTTTTTTCCTTTAGAAGTGTCATTTTGTGCAGGGACAGTTCTAAACACGGGAAACACGTGGCACTTCACAGGCATACTTTAGACACCCCCCAGGTACGATATTTAAAGGAATATTTGACTTTTTTTTTTTCACTTTATGCATCATTAAAATGACTGCTCCCGAAAAACGACCGTTTTTAAAACTTCTTTTTGCATTGATACATGTCCCCTGGTGCAGAACCCAGGTTCCCAAACCCTTTTTAGGACAATAACATGCATAATAGTCGTTATAATTAGCACTTTAGAATTCGAACGTTCGCATCCATTCTATTTAATAGGGTTCTAATGTTCGTACGAACTTTCGGTCCGTTCGCGGGTTCTGGTGCGAACCGAACCCGGGGGTGTTCGGCTCATCACTAGTTGCAAGTAAATTGACCTAAAGATTTCTAAAAACTCCCAGTTGATCCTGTTGTACTGAATACAGTTGTTATGGTTGCAAAAAAGGGATTTTTTTTTTTTCTGGAAATTACAGAAAATTTATTATTGCTGCAGAATAAAATAGAGTGTTAATTTAACTGCATTTATCAGCAACGTAGTGTGTGTAGCAATTATTATTAATATACAGGATTTATATAGTGCCAACAATTTGGGCAGTGCTTTACAATACAAAAGGGAGACAGTATAATTACAATACAGTTCAATACAGAAGGACTAGGAGGGCCCTGCTCATGGAGTTTACAATCTAAAGTGATTAAGGGATAGCAATTACTGTATATAGGTAAGTAAATTCTGGCTATTCCACCGTGGTTTGTTTAAAATTTGAGAGATGGTAGGCAAACAAAAAGTGTGCTGCTTGTGAAACCCATTGGGATGCAAATGCTAAGATCCTCTGTGGATATAACATCCTATGTATACAGAACATCAGGAGGACACATACATAATGCCTAAAGCATATACCAAAATACACATTCAATCATTACGAGACCATGTGCAGTTTATTTGATTCTGAGACTAAAAAACTGACCATGTACACTGGTGTAATGCGCAATTTAAAAAAAACTAATTTGTTACAACATCTGTAGGGTAGCCTTAGTCCATTTATTCTGGTCTGGTCATTAGATGCTTTTAAATCATGTTTCAGTAAATGTTATTTTGTTTTTGACACTGAGAACTCGACTTAACTCGAGTAGGTAAACTATAATAAAATAATTGGTTACTTTGTAATTAAGTGGGTGGTTTGATAGCTGTAGCAATGAAAAGTAGTTTTTTGGGTGTGTCAGGTTTTATTGCTGTTACCGCCTCTAAACAATATGCTGATTATCCTGATGCTGTGAAGTGTATTTAAATTGTATTAAAGGTTTTTATAATAAAGCTGACATTTCCCTTATTTAAAGCTTAAAGTGTTACTTACCCAGGACCCTGCATTCACTCTATCTTGTCTCCCACAGTACACAGAACATGGAAATGCAATTATTTTAGTAAGTATAATCTGCTAAATACCTTTTCTCATCAGCAGTATACTACAGTCTTGTGACTAGGGATGAGCCGAACACCCCCCAGTTCGGTTTGCATCAGAACATGCGAACAGGCAATAAATTTGTTCGAACATCCGAACACCGTTAAAGTCTATGGGACTCGAACATGAAAAATCGAAAGTTTCCGTTGCATCAGAGGGGGACGGGGTCACCCGCACGTCACTGGGGAAGCCCGGGTTTCCCCTTGCGTCAGAGGGGGACAGGGTCACATGACGGGTGGCCCCGTCCTCAGCTACATAAGAGACCTGTCAGGCTGCCGGGATTCCCGGGGTGTCTCTGGTGGAGACAGGATGCTTGCTGTTCCTCGCTGCGCTGGACATCTCATCGTTGAAGCCTGGACCTGGAGAGGAGAGATCATCCATCGCTGGACCCCGGAGAGGAGAGATCATCCATCGCTGGACCCCGGAGAGGAGATCACCCATCGCAGGATACCAACAGCGTTGGAGTGGAGACCGAGAGTGGATTACCACCGCCGGAATCTTTTTTTTTTTTTTTTTTTTTTAATAAAGGACTTATCCCAATGGTGTCTGTATGTTTTTTTTACAATTTCTTACACTTTCTTTGTGAAATGGTAGGGGTACAATTTACCCCTTACCAATTCACATGGGGGGGCTGGGATCTGGGGGTCCCCTTTGTTAAAGGGGCCTTCCAGATTCCGATAAGCCCCCTGCCCGCAGACCCCACAACCACTGGGCAAGGGTTGTGGGGATGAGGCCCTTTTCCCCATCAACATGGGGACATGGTGCTTTGAGGGGTCACAGACCCCCAAAGCATCCTCCCCATGTTGAGGGCATGTGGCCTGGTAGGGTTCAGGAGGGGGGCGCTCTCTCGTCCCCCCTCTTTTCCTGCGGCCTGCCAGGTTGCGTGCTCGTATAAAGGGTCTGGTTTGGATTTTTGGGGGGAACTCCACGCCATTTTTTTTTAAAATTTGGTTGGAGTTCCCCTTAAAATCCATACCAGACCTGAAGGGTCTGGTATGGATATTTGGGGGGAACCCCACGTTATTTTTTTTTTTTAATTTGACGCAGGGTTCCCCTTAATATCCATACCAGACCTGAAGGGCCTGGTAATTGAATTTGGGGGGACCAAATGACTTTCAATGATTTTTCACTGTTTTGCCGGGAGCCGACAATTCATTATAGCCGTGAGTGCTTTTAAATTACTTTTTTTCCTTCAGAAATGACACTTTGTGCAGGGACAGTTCTAAGCACGGAAAACAAGCGCTACTTTACAGGCATACTATACACACCCCCCAGGTACGAAATTTAAAGGAATATATCACTTTTATTGTTTCACTTTAAGCATTATTAAAATCACTGCTCCCGAAAAAACGGCCGTTTTAAAAAAAAAAAATTGCATTGATACATGTCCCCTGGGGCAGGACCCAGGTCCCCAAACACTTTTTATGACAATAACTTGCATATAAGCCTTTAAAATTAGCACTTTCGATTTCTCCCATAGACTTTTACAGGGTGTTCTGCGACTTTTCGAATTAGCCGCGAACACCCCAAATTGTTCGCTGTTCGGTGAGCGGGCGAACAGGCAATGTTCGAGTCGAACATGAGTTTGACTCGAACTCGAAGCTCATCCCTACTTGTGACTTCCTTCAGTGTCTGGTTAAAGCTTGTAGGAGGATTTTTCATTCTATTCTGACTTCTATTCTAGCCTATGAGGCTGCAGCGCCCCCCCCCCCTCTGTCTGGACAGTGCTGATTGGCCCTGTGATGATCACATGCATCTTTCCAAGAAAAAAAAAAAAACCTCTTAAAGCGTAACTCCACCTTTGTTGAGAAAAAAACATTCTCCTCTGGGGGATCTCTGTATATTGCAAGGATTATAACAAACTTTGTTGCAGATTCCAACCTTTTCTTATTCTGAAGAAATCCCTGTGTGTTTGTCTGTGCCTCTGTTCTGAGTAGGTCTAATGGGAGTGTTTTATAATTAACTGTCAGGTGTGAGGCAACAGGGCACTAATGAGGAAATTTGCTGGGCCTGCACCCCTTTAGATGGGTTCCTATTGAAAGTATCTCTCAAAAAATGACAATTTTGTTGCAAGGGATGCCTGAAATCTGACTTGTATCTTAGGCAGACTTCTTGGAAAATTGGTGAGCCAATCACACAAGCAGGAAATTATGTTTTTGGGGATGGTCTGTACACACTCTGTGTACAGAAAACTCCAGGTAGCCATATTGCAAATGCATTCTCAGAAAATTACATTGGCTGCAGATTGAAAAGGAAAGGTAATTTGTAATAACATTCAATTACAAAATCATTAGTGTCGCAAATTATATGCACTATATTATTTTATATTTATTTGCTATTTTTTTTTTCCCCCACGAAAGTGGAGTTACCCTTTAACCACTTCAGCCCCGGAAGATTTGGTTGCCCAATATGACCGGGCCATTTTTTGCAATACGGCACTGCGTCGCTTTAACTGACAATTGCGCGGTTGTGCAACGCTGTACCCAAGCAAAATTTACATCCTTTTTACCCCACAAATAGAGCTATCTTTTGGTCGTATTTGATCACCTCTGCGGTTTTTATTTTTGCGCTATAAACAAAAGAACAATTTTGAAAAAAAAACACAATATCTTTTACTTTTTGCTATAGTAAATATCCAATTTTTTAAAGAACAAAAAACAATTTTTTTCCTCAGTTTAGGCCGATATGTATTCTTCTCCATATTTTTGGTAAAAAGAATCGCAATAAGCGTATATTGACTGGTTTTCACAAAAGATATAGCGTCTACAAAATAGGGGGTAGTTTTATGGCATTTTTATTATTATTATTTTTTACTAGTAATGGCGGCAATCTGCGATTTTTAACGCGATTGCGACATTATGGCGGACAGATCGGACACTTTTGACACATTTTTGGGACCATTGGCTTTTATACAGCGATCAGTGCTATAAAAATGCACTGATTACTGTAAAAAATTCACTGGCAGGGAAGAAGTTAACACTAGGGGGTGATCAAGGGGTTAAATGTGTTCCCTGATGTGTGTTCTAACTGTAGGGGGGATGGGACTGACTAGGGGAAGAGATTGATCGGTGTTCATACTTGGTATCAGTCTCCTCGCCCCTGAGAGAACTGGGATTTGTGTGTTTACACACAAACATCCCCGTTTTCGCTCTATAACGAGCAATCGTGGGTGCCCGGTGGTCATCGCTCTGGGGACACGCTTCGGCCTTAAAGAGCCGACGTACAGCTACGATGGCTCGCGCAGGGGGGCCAGCCTGCCGCAGTATAACTGCAGCGGCTGGTCCGGAAGTGGTTAAGCAATACACACCAAACAGAGCATGTGCAGAGTGACTCCAAAGGCTCTGTCTTATCAGGAGATGGATTAGGGACTGTGGAAGAAGAGGAGGATCAGAGAAGACAGGATCAAACCACTTTTTTATACAATGCAGAGGATTAACCCCTTAGGTTTCACAGTGAGTATTAGGGATGAGCTTCGTGTTCGCGTCGAACACACGTTCGACTCGAACATCGGCTGTTCGATCGTTCGACGAAGAACGAACGTTATGGTCCGTTCGCGCCAAATTCGTGTTGCGCGACACGGCCCATAATTTACTGCAACATCGCAGTGCATTGCTGGCTGATGATTGACCAAGCATGCACTATGACCCGCATGCTTTGGCCAATCACAGCGCAGAAAAAACGGAGAGCCGTAATTGGCAAAAGCCAGGGTGGCTTTGGCCAATTATGGCTCAGGCCTTGTGTAGTGTGTTGGCGTTTCTGAAAGAGGCAGTTTCAGAGAAATAGACAGTGTCATTTATATTGAGTTAGATAGAGCAGGCAGGCGAGTCAGTTAGCTGCTGTTACAGTGTGTAGAGGATATATATGCATCCTAGGTGTTGTATATATATTTATACACTGTATTGAGTTTAGCTAGATCCGTTCCTGTTAGTCTCTATACTGTGACAGGCAGGCAGGTGATTGTGCTAGCTGCAGACAGTCAGTGTTTCACTTAGTGTACTACTGTGTGCTTTGCATAGCATTCACCTAAAGCTAACCTGGATAAAGTTATTCTCTATACTGTGACAGGCAGGCCGGTGATTGTGCTAGCTGCAGACAGTCAGTGTTTCACTTAGTGTACTACTGTGTGCTTTGCATAGCATTCACCTAAAGCTCACCTGGATACAGTTATTCTCTATACTGTGACAGGCAGGCCGGTGATTGTGCTAGCTGCAGACAGTCAGTGTTTCACTTGGTGTACTACTGTGTGCTTTGCATAGCATTCACCTAAAGCTCACCTGGATACAGTTATTCTCTATACTGTGACAGGCAGGCCGGTGATTGTGCTAGCTGCAGACAGTCAGTGTTTCACTTAGTGTACCACTGTGTGCTTTGCATAGCATCCACCTAAAGCTCACCTGGATACAGTTGTTCCCTATACTGTGACAGGCAGGCCGGTGATTGTGCTAGCTGCAGACAGTCAGTGTTTCACTTAGTGTACTACTGTGTGCATAGCATCCACCTAAAGCTCACCTGGATACAGTTATTCTCTATACTGTGACAGGCGAGCCGGTGATTGTGCTAGCTGCAGACAGTCAGTGTTTCACTTAGTGTACTACTGTGTGCTTTGCATAGCATCCACCTAAAGCTCACCTGGATACAGTTATTCTCTATACTGTAACAGGCAGGCCGGTGATTGTGCAAGCTGCAGACAGTCAGTGTTTCACTTAGTGTACTACTGTGTTCTTTGCATAGCGATCACCTAAAACTCACCTGGATACAGTTATTATCTATACTGTGACAGGCAGGCCGGTGATTGTGCTAGCTGCAGACAGTCAGTGTTTCACTTAGTGTACTACTGTGTGCTTTGCATAGCATTCACCTAAAGCCTAAATTTTTGATGCAATACTTTGCAACAGGGCTCATTGCTCAACAGGGGCATGCAATTACAATTCTTGATCTAATAATTCACAGCAGGGCCCATTCCTGCACCCACCAAGAGTAACTGTGAGGGCTTACAGTGTTGTGGCATCAGCACCACCACCAAAGGCCCAATTTTTCCTACCACTGTTCAACAGTGGCATGTAAATACAATTCCTGATATAATAGTTGACAGCAGGGCGTTCCAGCGCCCACCAAGAGTAACTGTGAGGGCTTACAGTGTTGTGGCAACACCAACACCTAAGGGGCAAATTTCTGCAGAGTATATACGGCAGGCCCCTACTTTCAAACATCCAACTTACAAACGACTCCTACTTGCAAACGGAAGGAGACAACAGGAAGTGAGAGGAAATCTACCCCTAGGAAGGCAAATTCTCTCCTGTAATAGTTAATATGTTAAAAAGGTGTCTCCTCTCCACTGATGCTTTATCACCAATCCTTGTTTCAATAAAAACCCAAAATTTTCCAAAAACATTTGTCATTGGGATGGAAAGTGAGGTGAAATGTTCTGAGCAGGTGCACAGACAGCAAAACAAATGTTACAGGGATGATAACCCTTCCCTATGTTCTCCAAAAAGCTTAAAAATAGATTTTTTGGCTAGAGCTACACTTAAAAAATTTACCTGTTCCAAATTACAAACAGATTGTACTTAAGAACAAACCTACAGTCCCTGTCTTGTTTGCACCGCCTGTATACTGCTGTTCAGAGTATATAGGGCCTTTTTTTATTTTGGGTGCGGGGTACCCCTTAATATCCATTCAAGACCCAAAGGGACCGGTAATGGGCTGGGGTAGGGTGTGGGGGGGGGGATGATGGGGTAGCCATGCCATTTTTCTCAATGATTTTCATCCATATTACCGGGACCAGACATTACATTAAAGCCGCAAGCAGTTTTAAATGGCTTTTTTTCCTTTAGAACTGTCATTATGTGCAGGGACAGTTCTAAACACGGGAAACACGTGCCACTTCACAGGCATACTTTAGACACCCCCCAGGTACGATATTTAAAGGAATATTTCCCTTTTTTTTTTTTCACTTTATGCATCAATAAAATCACTGCTCCCGAAAAAACTACCGTTTTAAAAGATTATTTTTACATTGATACATGTCCCCTCGGGCAGGACCCGGGTCCCCAAACCCTTTTTAGGACAATAACATGCATATTAGGTGTTATAATTAGCACTTTAGATTTTGAACGTTCGCGTCCATTGTATTTAATAGGGTTCTATAGTTCACGCGAACGTTCGGTCTGTTCGAAGGTTCTGGTGCGAACCGAACGGGGGGGTGTTCGGCTCATCCCTAGTGAGTATAACAAGCATGCTTTCCTGCATATCCAGACTGATTTTACTGATGTGGGTTTCGTAACACTTTAATACCAGCAAGATATACAAGACACCATTGAATACAGCTCTGTATGCATAATATACAGTATCATGAAATTTATTTTTTAGAAAGCAATATAAGTACTTGAATTTGATATGGTATCAGCATCTTGCAATCTCCTGTACAACAGAACTCAGGCATGAAGAGGACGAAGTAGCACAAGGGGCCAATCAGTAGTGCTTCAGTGCTCGTAAACTTACAAGAAGCATGTTAAAGGGAGGAAAAATCAGAGGGACAGAGAGATGAGCTGATCAGTTTGCTGCTCCTCTTTTCACTGTGCAATCATAGGCTAGGGGAAGGGACAAGACCTGAAAGTGTTATGTAACAGCAGCACAGTAAAATTAGGTCTCCTGCACTGTCAAACAGGCTTGGAATAAGTTGCAGAGCTGTTTAAACCTGAAGAATGGATGGGCACCAATACAAATTCTTTTGGCAGGTCAAACAGTTCCAATATTTGAATTTCATATGTGTATTTATTTTGTCCAAAGTTCAGCTTTAGGGTCCATTAACATTTAAAGTGTAAGTAAACCCTCCTATCGTTTTCAGCCAAATAAGCTGCCATCTTGGCCTCTGTTTATTCTTCACCTGTCATAATGCTGCACATGTGATCACTTATAATCAGCCATTGGATGGTTTGACAGTGTGGTTGAGAGCACAACCAATGGGACAGCTACATTCCCAGCACGTGCCGGAAATTGTAACTGTTTTTTTAAACTGTTAAATCAATGAGTGTTTCCTCAACACATGGCAATGTACCTGCTCTATGTGCATTTCAGTGCCATACATTGAGAATTGTTCAGTAGAGCACAACATACTGCAGGGCAACAAAATACACATATTGTTGTGTTGCCAAACAAATGTCATGTATATTTTTTTCATCCATTGTGGTGCAGTAGCATTTTATTATATTTTATTCTTTTCTATTTTATCTATAGATTTGCACCTTGAAGCTTGATGCTTGTAGTATAAATTACCACATAATGCCTTTTTTATTATCAGCTTTACAAGTTGGGTTTTCTCCAGTGTGACCACAAACTTCTTTGCCCCATATGGATTTGAGCGCAAAATGTATTAATCTCAGCATCGAGCAGGCAAACTAGGACAAATATTATTACAAACACCAAGCCTTTGACGGCAGTGAACTGAAATGAATAGTTGTTTTGCATCTTCAGTAATTAATCCACATGGAATGTACTGACGAGATTGTCTGGCACAAGAGGGAAGAACAGAAAGCAATACAAATCTAACTGTGCACATTGGACTTAGGATTCTAATTGAAATTCAAATGAGTGCTTGCACTGACCTTTGCTGTCTCATATTTTTTCTAGACAGTTTACAAGGCCTTTTTGCCGAGCAGGTCATGTTGTAGTTTAAACAAAATAGTCTTGTAGGTGTTAGATGTGAGTTAATGATTACACTGAAAACATTCTAATTAGGCTCTGTTCTTACATGTTGCCTATTTGGGGCTTTGACTGTTGTCACAGAAAGTATATTTTTTTTACAAAAATAATTGGTCTCAGATCCCTTTATTGATCTTTTCTGCATCTGATCACTAGGATAACACAGAATAACATTTATAACATTTAGAGCTCATGGCGTTCAGAGAGAAAAACATGCTTAAAATCACCAACTGCTAATGGGATTTTTCTACTTGGCATTTCGTTTTATTTTGTGCTTTGTAGAGACACAATGAAAAAGCATGTTGTTATTTGAAGGCCATTTTTTTTTATGTATGAGCATTGACAGGAATGTTAAGTTAATGCCTTAAAGACAGTTTGTTTATCATGGAGATCGGGTATACATTATCAGAGTACAAAGTTCATAAAAAGTAGTAACATTTTTTATTTCCTTGATTCTGTAAAATAAAACTTTTCATCTTGCTAGACTGTTATTTAAAAGATCACAAACACAAATGAATAAGCTTTTTATTTTATTTTATTTTATTTATTTTATGAATTAAATACAATGGGTGTATAATAATTGACATATCACAAATAACAAATAAAGTGCATAAGTGTACAGTGAACCACCTTTGCTATGGTTTATAGACTTTGAACATACATTTTGGATTATTTTGTACAATTTTTTTTAAAAATAAAATCGTCTTTTTATTGTTTTTTTTTACATACAAACAACAAAAACATCAAATACAACATACAACCCATTCCCGCATTGAGAGGGAAAAATAAAAAAAACACAGATTGCATTCCCCTTACCCCTAGCTCCCATAATCTCCCCCCTATCCCAACTCAACTCTCCCATCCCCCCTCCCCTCATATCTCCAAGATATCACACCACCCTATTTTGTACTATTTAATAAAATGCTTTATTAATTGATTTAATTGATGTACCACTTATGCCCTTTTTGGTATAAGGTATTGTATCATATTTTGGGGTGTTACCTACAATTTTAGATTTTTTATTAATTTGAATAATTTAATTATGGTAACTTTACACTGATGCCCTTTATTCGTTATTTGTGATATGTAAATTAATATAAAATTTTATGAGCACTTAAAAGGACAGCGCACCTAATGTATTTTAATCATTTGTATGCAGTATTCAGGATATTAGAGTGCTTCTGTTTCTGATACTTTTTTCTTAACCACTCCCCCTTCGTGACCAGGCATTTTTTTGCGATATTGCACTGCGTTACTTCAACTGACAATTGCGTGGTCGTGCGATGCTGTACCCAAATAAATTTTTCCCATAAATAGAGCTTTCTTTTGGTGACATTTGATTACCATTGTGTTTTTTTTTTTTGTGCTATAAACAAAAAAGACAGACAATTTTGAAATAAAAACAATTTTTTTAACAGTTTGGAGAAAGGGATTAGCATCTAATCAATCTAACGGCTACAATTATCATAACAGTTATCAAAGACTGTCAGTAGGACTAGTGATGAGCCAAATGTAACTTGTTAAATGTAACTTAGTTTGGTTCGAGAGGGTTTCTAGCGACATTACTAAGTTCTGAATTTTGGGTGCCGAATCTGAACCCCATTGAAGACAATGGGTGCTAAATCCGAACCCCCTTTGAAGTCAATGAGAGCTGAATATTAAAAATCATTATTGGGCATTTTCTAGGCTGATAGGCAAGGGATTGTCAAATAGCATGGGGGATGAACACTTCCCTAATCAACATGTACCAAAGCAAAAAAAAATTATTTTAAGCTTTCATTTGGCAGGCAGCAGTGATTTTAGTTATGCTTAAAGTGAAACATTAAACATTCAAAATTCCATTAAATAACATGCCTGAGGGATGCCCCGACCCTGCCTGTGAAGTGGCATACTTGTGCAATGTATACATCCTACTACAGCAATTCTGACATACTGTATAGAAAGAAAAAAGAAAATTGCTGACAAAATGACAGCCCCCACTGACTCATTCTGTTTCTAAATGGAGCGGCCAGTGATTCCCTATATCTATACCAGACCCTTATCCTAGATGAGGGTCTGGTGTAGCTATTAATGGGGGACCCCCACACACAAAAATATGGCACAGGGGTTCCCTTCTTGTCTTCTATACATTTTAAGGAGAACAACATGCAAAAAAAATTGTATCAGTTATAAGGAGGACCCTATGCACAAAAAAATATATATACAAATTTGCCTGTATAAGTTCTATACTAGACCCCTTGGTGATGCCCACTGACCCACCGAATGAAAAAAAAACATGTATGATGCTAATGACCACTCATCTTTTACTGACACTTCCACAGGATAAGGGGCTGATATAATTAAAATGGCAGGGTCTCCCAGGTGATGACATTGACAAAATATGTACATGACAATTTATGGTCAATTATATCACCCAGAAAACCCTGCCCCTTTGTTTATACAAGTTGTCATCCACTGACCTTCGTGGGCAAGAAGTCATTGGGATCAGTTGTGTTGGCTTTTTATTTTTGCAGGTGTCAGGTATTGTGATTGCAGTGGATCTACATCACTGGTCAACATGATTGAAGATGAATGTACATTGTGGGACATTTTTTTAATTATTATTTTTAAAGGATGAGTCAAAATCTGTATGTGTGTGTTTTTTTTACACTTTACATTATTTTTGAATGAGTAAGGATATGTACTCATTTATTTGTGGCGGTATCTTCAGACCCCCTTATTGTTAAAGTGAACTTCCATATTCTGATAAGCTCTTCCTTGCAGACCCTCACATCCACCTGGCCAGGGTTATAGGGAAAAGGCCCATGTCCTCAATACCATGAACACAAGGTGCTTTGCCAGGGGGGTTGCTGGCCCATTCAGATGACAGCCAGGAACTTCTGTCTGTCATCAGAATGTAGCAAAAAGGCTTAGGGTCCCCCCGTATTCATACCAGACCCTTCAGATCTGGTATGTATTTTAGGAGGACCACTTGCAAAAAAGTTTAGGAACTCATATGGATTTTAAGAGGGAACACCTTTCAATAAAAATGTAGGGGTCCCCCAAAAACACACCAGACCTTGACCCCCCTGAACCATACTAGGCCAAATGCCCTCACATGACTGCCCTAGCAGTCATGTGAGGGCATTTACTAGGCACATAGTAGGCACCTTGTCCCCATGTTGATGTGAACAAGGACTTCTTCCTTCACAATCCTGGCTTGGTAGTTTTGAGGGTCTTTGGGCGGTTGCTTAATAGAATTTGGATGCCCCCTTTAACAATAAAAGGCCCCCGGGCACCGGTTTCCCCTATGTGAATGGCGCTATTTATTCAGTGACATCAGAGGCATGCAACAATAAACAGGAAATGGCTGCAAAGAAAGAGGAAGAAATCAGAAGTGCTGAGATCCAAAAGAAATGATGAAAAAAAGATGAATATGGTATTTTATGAAGAAGGAAGCGTGGATATGGTGGGTAACACACAGAGGTTTAGCACACGCAATGTCATCTAGTTAGAGTTTAGATCTGCAATAACTAGGGATGAGCTTCGAGTTCGAGTCGAACTCATGTTCGACTCGAACATTGTCTGTTCGCCCGTTCGCCGAACAGCGAACAAATTGGGGTGTTCGCGGCAAATTCGAAAAATCTATGGGAGAAATCTAAAGTGCTAATTATAAAGGCTTATATGCAAGTTATTGTCCTAAAAAGTGTTTGGGGACCCGGGTCCTGCCCCAGGGGACATGTATCAATGCAAAAAGAAGTTTTAAAAACGTCCGTTTTTTCGGGAGCAGTGATTTTAATAATGCTTAAAATGAAAAAATAAAAGTGAAATATTCCTTTAAATTTCGTACCTGGGGGGTGTGTATGATATGCATGTAAAGTGGCGCATGTTTCCCGTGCTTAGAACTGTCCCTGCAAAAAATTTCATTTTTGAAAGAAAAAAATGCATTTAAAACTGACTCGCGGCTATTAATGAATTGTCGGCTCCCGGCAATACATACAAAAGTCATTGATAAAAAGAAAAAAAAAAAGCGTGGGGGTTCCCCAGAATTCAATTACCAGGCCCTTCAGGTCTGGAATGGATATTAAGGGGAACCCCGCCGCAAATTTTAAAAAAAATTGACGTGGGGTTCCCCCAAATATCCATTCCAGGCCCTTCAGATCTGGCATGGATTTTAAGGGGAACTCCACCCCAAATTAAAAAAAAAATGGCGTGGAGTCCCCCTAAAAATCCATACCAGACCCCTTATCCGAGCACGCAACCTGGCCGACCGCAGGGGAAAAGGGGGGGACGAGAGAGTGGCCCCCCCTCCCTCCTGAACCGTACCAAGCCACATGCCCTCAACATGGGGAGGATGTCCCCATGTTGATGGGGACAAGGGCCTCATCCCCACAACCCTTGCCCGGTGGTTGTGGGGGTCTGCGGGCGGGGGGCTTATCGGAATCTGGAAGACCCCTTTAACAAAGGGGACCCCCAGATCCCGGTCCCCCCCTATGTGAATTGGTAAGGGGTACATTGTACCCCTACCATTTCACGAAGAAAGCGTAAAAAAATGTTTAAAAAAACACACAAACACCTTGAAAAAGTCCTTTATTTAAAAAAAAAAAAAAACATTCCAGCGGTGAAATCCAGTGTCCCGCGGCGATCCCGATGTCCAGCGCTGTCCTTCATTGGTTGTGCCTGAGCGGACCTGATGGGGAACTCCCTCTCAGTATTTTAAATGTATAGACCCGCCCCTTCTAAAGTTCCCCATCAGGTCCGCTCAGCGGACCAGATGCGGAACATGAGAAGGGGCGGGTCTATACATGTATTACCACAGTGAGAGAAGTTCCCCATCAGGTCCGCCCCCTCGGTATGTCGGACCCGCCTACGTCATTGGCTTGAGCGGGGAACTTCCTTCACTGTGTAATTTAAATTTACATAGTGAAGGAAGTTCCCCGCTCAAGCCAATGACGTAGGCGGGTCCGACATACCGAGGGGGCGGACCTGATGGGGAACTGCTCTCACTTTGGTAATACATGTATAGACCCGCCCCTTCTCATGTTCCGCATCTGGTCCGCTGAGCGGACCTGATGGGGAACTTTAGAAGGGGCGGGTCTATACATTTAAAATACTGAGAGGGAGTTCCCCATCAGGTCCGCTCAGGCACAACCAATGAAGGACAGCGCTGGACATCGGGATCGCCGCTGGACACTGGATTTCACCGCTGGAATGTTTTTTTTTTTTTTTTTTTTTTTTTTTTAATTAAGGACTTTTTCAAGGTGTTTGTGTGTTTTTTTTAACATTTTTTTACGCTTTCTTCGTGAAATGGTAGGGGTACAATGTACCCCTTACCAATTCACATAGGGGGGAACGGGATCTGGGGGTCCCCTTTGTTAAAGGGGTCTTCCAGATTCCGATAAGCCCCCCGCCCGCAGACCCCCACAACCACCGCGCAAGGGTTGTGGGGATGAGGCCCTTGTCCCCATCAACATGGGGACATCCTCCCCATGTTGAGGGCATGTGGCTTGGTACGGTTCAGGAGGGAGGGGGGCCGCTCTCTTGTCCCCCCCTTTTCCCCTGCGGCCGGCCAGGTTGCGTGCTCGGATAAGGGGTCTGGTATGGATTTTTAGGGGGACTCCACGCCATTTTTTTTTTACATTTGGGGTGGAGTTCCCCTTAAAATCCATGCCAGATCTGAAGGGCCTGGAATGGATATTTGGGGGAACCCCACGTCAATTTTTTTTTTAATTTACGGCGGGGTTCCCCTTAATATCCATTCCAGACCTGAAGGGCCTGGTAATTGAATTCTGGGGAACCCCCACGCTTTTTTTTTTTTTTATCAATGACTTTTGTATGTATTGCCGGGAGCCGACAATTCATTAATAGCCGCGAGTCAGTTTTAAATGCATTTTTTTCTTTCAAAAATGACATTTTTTGCAGGGACAGTTCTAAGCACGGGAAACATGCGCCACTTCACATGCATATCATACACACCCCCCAGGTACGAAATTTAAAGGAATATTTCACTTTTATTTTTTCATTTTAAGCATTATTAAAATCACTGCTCCCGAAAAAACGGCCGTTTTTAAAACTTCTTTTTGCATTGATACATGTCCCCTGGGGCAGGACCCGGGTCCCCAAACACTTTTTAGGACAATAACTTGCATATTAGCCTTTATAATTAACACTTTCGAACGTTCGAGTCCATTGTATTTAATAGGGTTCTAAAGTTTACACAAACATTTTGTCTGTTCGCAGGTTCTGGTGCGAACCGAACAGGGGGGTGTTCGGCTCATCCCTGGCAATAACCCCTCCAATTTCTTGTTTCATTTGAAAGATGAAACCTGACAATGGCACATTTATTCCATTTTTCATAAATCTGTACCATTCTCTTTATGATGTGAACGTTGTCATATATGGAAACATTAAATTGAAACTCATTTTTAGTACTTATTTAGATGGAAGTAAGGTGTAATGCCTGCAGTTTGGGTTTCTTTTCTTCAAAGTCTTCGAAAATAAATAAAAATAAATGTTTCACCAGCTTCATAGTTTTTTGACTAAGTTGAAAAAAGAGCTGTGATCTGACAGCAAATATCCAAAAATCTGTTTCTTTTATAATGTGTGTCAATTTACACTTCTAAATTGAAGCTGCTTGCATACATGTTAGCTATATTCTCTGTCAAATAGATCACGTTTGTTGTTTCCCTGAGAATGATTGTTTCAACATTCGTATTTAGCTCCCAGGGATGAGTTTTGAGAATGCCAGAACAGTTTTACTTCATTTATACTTTTTACAAATAGAAACAATATGGCTGAGACAGTTCTGGCAAGTTGCTAATGCATTATATTAGGAGTGCAAGTGCCTGGAGTAAAGTATGCTTTTCTTCCTCCTGGGGATCTCAGATCCATCAGCTTTCATTTCATTTCCTGAAAGACAGTATTTTACCAATCATGCACGGCCTATATTTGCCTCTCTGACAACTTGCAAAATATCACTGTCAAGGGCAAAAAGCCTTTACTGTTTAGAAAAGAGAAGACTAAGGAAGATAATAGTATGGGAAAAAACAAGAATACTCTGCATTACGTGTATTGGGTATGTAATGCTTGTCAACTGAGCCTCAATTAATTGTATATCATCATATTACCACTGATAGCGTTTTTACAAATAATATAAAAACATCTTTATGGTATGTCTCCCAGTGCAGCTTAAAAACAATGGAGCAGATTTTTTAAATGGTGCATATTTTGCTAATGCTAACACTGGCATAGTGTTAGGGGTAGCAAGACAACTTACCCACATATACATCTTTTGCATGATAGATCTGTTGGATCTGTAAAATCCAACATGCGAAGATCAGCATATCACTGTATCCAGTGGTTGATTATAATAAGGGCAGAATGGGTAGATGCCCAGAAGTCCTGGCTTTAAAGGATCTATGAGGAAGTACTTCATAATTAAGCTTCAGTTTCAGCTTTGCAATTTTTTACAGAACACGATCAGCAATAGTAGTGTTTGCATTGCTCTCAATAAAGGTTTCCTTTATAATTATCAAATATTTTTAAACAATATGCATGCATACTCCCTGTACCTAAGAGCATTATTCCAATATTAGCTGCCCCCATCATATGATTATTATGCAAAGATCGTAAGGGTACAATTAAAGGTTCAAACACTGCATTTCAAATCCTGTGGAAAAGATTTACAAAGTCATGCCAAACACAAAACACAAATATTTTATGTACACTTACCTTTATGATCAAGTGTAACTAGTGAAGGGATCCTCAATTCACAACAACCGAGTGCCAAAAAATAGAGTTTATTCACCGCTGACTGAATGCCAGTTCGGATTCCCAGCTCGATGGGTTCATGGCAAACCTAGGAAGTGTGAGGCTCACTGTTGAGATGAATTTATGGGGAAATTTGCCAGACCAAAATTTAAAAAACCTATAATGTCCTGCCCGACCTTTCCTGACCTTTCCACTGTGGTCATCAGGATAAGAATGCCCAATAATGGTGGGTTTGCTATGTGCCAGCCCCCTCAGGATGGGCTCCTAGTAGTCAGTGTGTGTTAGATTAGTTCTGGGAGAGATGACAGTCTGTGTAGAGAAAGCTAGATGATTTGCTGTGCTGTACTTGCATTAAATAATTATAGACTGCAATGTGGGATACATATTTTTGAGTACCCCCTGTGTTCACAGTTCAAAACAGGACTACTATTTTCTGTGTGTCAGGAATAATTGTAAGTGCTGTTGAGCTGTTCCCTAATACCCCCTGGGGTTTAGTGTTTTAGTTTTTTTTTTTAGGGGGGGGGTGGGGGGGTTATACATTTACTTTATGCTTCTACAGCATTTTTCCTATTTTGGGGTGTTCATGGTATGCTTGTGCTGACACAGGCAAATCTGCCTATGTATGCCTATGCTTGTGTAGTAAAGTAGTGTGCACCAAAACATCACATATCTCTATTGCTAGCGGTGTCATTAAATGTAGGAAATACCCTTTATTAGAAAAAGACACACAGGCCTAAAGTGAGATGCAGAGGTTATGTTTGTGGAGGTAGTAGGGAGGGAGCAGGTTCTGAAGGACAAAGGGATAGTTGCACCCCCTAGAAGCAAGGCACATCTGCCTTTTCTATTTTTTAGTGAACATGACATACAGGCACAGCAGAGTAACAGGAGGTAGTGTAGTCTCTTGACAATATAAATTATCTATCACCTGTGCTCTTTGTCAAAAGTGATAAAGAGGACATCTCACTTTCATTAAAATTAATCTTGGATTGCAAAGGACTACAAAACGCCTGCTTGTAACTCAAAAGACTAAACTTTTAAGCATCATCTGACACAAAAAATATATATATTTGTGACCTTTTCTAGCATTTTCTGGTATTCTGGCACTATAAAGGTGCCGCACAATGTTTCTGCAACTTACAGGTTAAATACTGGGTTAAACCTTAAAGTCTTATGCGGCGTACACACAATCGTTTTTCATGCCATTTTTTTAACCGACGTTTTTCTCGTAGTTTTTTTTTCATGTTTCCTCTCAAGCCTGTGTTGCATACACATGATCATTAAAAAAAACGCTTGAGCAAAGCGCAGTGATGTACAACACGTATGACGGCACTATAAAGGGGAAGTCCCATTCGAATGGTGCCACCCTTCATGTTAGTAAACTTTGTTGAGCGGCGATTCGCGCTTTTCAGCCTCGTGCTTTTCAGTCAGTTACAGCGTGACGAATGTGCTATTTCCATTACGAACGCTAGTTTTACCAGAACGAGCACTCCCGTCTCATACTTGATTCTGAGAATGCCCGTTTTTTTTCCCCTCGTAAAAAACGAAATTTTTTGGTTAACCCCTTCTCTGCCAGTCACATATACACAGTAATCAGTGCATTTTTATAGCACTGATCGCTGTATAAATGTCAATGGTCCCAAAATAGCGCCAAAAGTGTCCGCCATAATGTCACAGTCATGATAAAAATCGCTGATCGCCGCCATTACTAGTAAAAAAAAATATTAATAAAAATGCCATAAAACTATCCCCTATTTTGTAAACGCTATAACTTTTGTGCAAACCAATCAATAAATGCTTATTGCGTTTTTTTTTACCAAAAATATATAGAAGAATATGTATTGGCCTAAACTGAGTAAAAAATTATTTTTTTTTGTATATTTTTGGGGGATATTTATTATAGCAAAAAGTAAAAAGTATTGCTTTTTTCAAAATTGTCGCAATTTTTTTGTTTATAGCGCAAAAAATAAAAACCGCAGAGGTGATCAAATAGCAGCAAAAGAAAGCTCTATTTGTGGGGAAAAAAGGATGTAAATTTTGTTTGGGAGCCACGTCACACGACTGCACTATGTCAGTTAAAACGATGCAGTGCCGAATCGCAAAAAGTGCTCTGGTCTTTGGGCAGCCAAATGAAGCAGGATCAGACTGACCTACAGCTGATACTGTGACAGGCTGAGCTGAGGTGGCAGGTGCAGGTCTGACTGGACTGGAGCTGCCTGCACAGAGGTTGACTGGACTGATACAGCCGGCATGGAGGCAGCCTGGACTGAGGCAGTAGGCACAGGCTTAGCTAAGACTAATTGGGCAGCAGGCAAAGGTTCAGTGGTATCTGGCTCAGGCAGTGGCAATGCTCTTCCTTATGTAGATGTAGCACCTAGTAAGAGATCAATAGAACAGTCATAATTGCAATGAAGTATTAACCAACCTTTTAGAAATTACATCCACTGAATCCTTATAACAAGGTTAAATGTGTTCTACTTGGCAGGTAGCAATCTGTACAGAACACGGAATGCAGGTTTGTACATACTGATCAGACCAAGCCAAAATATATCCTGTGCTCCAATCAATCACTTGATTGTGACCCTGAAGCCAAGGAAGGACTAAAATCACAAGTGTGGATGGAGATTTATTGACAAGAGAAGAGATCTTTTCTTTCTCACGTGTAGCTGCAAAGGGTTAGTGACTAATAGCACTTGATTTTGTGAAAGAGTCTGATTATCCACAGAAATCAGGTGGATGGGACAGTCCAGAGCATGAGTTTTCAGGACAAGCAGGTGAGCAAAGCTTGATCAATTACATTGCCAGTGGTTACGGAATCAACAAAGGCCAGTAGTTCACGAGACCTTGTCCCATGTTAATAACAGCAGGGATCTTTAGTTGAGTGTCCTTTTGAGGAGTTAGAGCAGACCTATGATGATATTCTTCCAATCACCTAAGGTCCTGGAGTTTCTCGGAAGTGCGGGGCAAAAGCGAAGTATATGACCCTTGAGACCACAATTCAAACAAAGTCCCATGTCATAACAGCGAGTGCATTCCTGAAAAGAAAAACGGGTGGAACCTAGCTGCATAGGTTCCTCCTCAGACATGGCACCAGAGGGGGAGGAATTGGATGTCAAGGAAGCCACAGGTTTTGCCTCAGCTGTGTCAAGCTCCAGTTTCCGCTACCGGTAAAAGCAGTCAATTCTGATGGCTGATTTAATGGCCTCTTCCAGTGAGGCTAGGTAGGGGTAGTTGACGAAAGCATCTTTCATTGCCTTGAATAGGCCAATTCAGAAATTACTTTAGAGCACTGTGTAATTTTAGCCAGATTTAAGGGACCCACCTGAAAAACTCTGAACAATATATCTCAGCAGAGCTGGCTCCTTGCTGTAAATTACACAGGGCATATCGTACAAAAGTTAATTTATTTCACTAATGCAACTTAAAAGGTGAAACTAATATATGAGATAGACTCATTACATGCAAAGCAAGATAGTTCAAGCCGTGATTTGTCATAATTGTGATGATTATGGCTTACAGCTCATGAAAACCCCAAATCCACAATCTCAGAGAATTAGAATATTGTGAAAAGGTGCAATATTCTAGGATCAAAGTGTCCCACTCTAATCAGCTAATTAAGCCATAACACCTGCAAAGGGTTCCTGAGCCTTTAAATGGTCTCTCAGTCTGGTTCAGTAGGAATCACAATTATGGGAAAGACTGCTGACCTGACAGTTGTGCAGAAAACCATCATTGACACCCTCCATAAGGAAGGAAAGCCCCAAAAGGTAATTGCAAAATAAATTGGATGTTCCCAAAGTGCTGTATCGAAGCACATTAGTAGAAAGTTATGTGGAAGAGAAAAGCGTGGAAGAAAAAGGTGCACAAGCAGCAGAGATGACCGCAGCCTGGAGAGGATTGCCAGGAAAAGGCCATTCAAAAGTGTTGGGGACTTTCACAAGGAGTGGACTGAGGCTGCAGTCAGTGCATCAAGAGCCACCACACACAGACAGATCCTGGACATGGGCTTCAAATGTCCTATTCCTCTTGTCAAGCCACTCCTGAACAACAAACGTCAGAAGCGTCTTACCTGGGCTAAAGAAAAACAAACCTGGTCTTGTGCTCAGTGGTCCAAAGTTCTCTTTTCTGATGAGAGCAAATTTTGCATCTCATTTGGAAACCAAGGAGCCAGAGTATGGAGGAAGAATGGAGAGGCACACACTGCAAGATGCTTGAAGTCCAGTGTGAAGTTTCCACAGACTGTGTTGATTTGGGGAGCCATGTCATCTGCTGGTGTTGGTCCACTGTGCTTCATTAAGTCCAGGGTCAACGCAGCCGTCTACCAGGAGATTTTGGAGCACTTCATGCTTCCTTCCACAGACAAGCTCTATGGGGATGCTGACTTCATTTTCCAGCAGGACTTGGCACCTGCCCACACTGCCAAAAGCACCAAAACCTGGTTCAATGACCGTGGGATTACTGTGCTTGATTGGCCAGCAAACTCGCCTGACCTGAACCCCATAGAGAATCTATGGGGCATTGCTAAGAGAAAGATGAGAGACATGAGACCGAACAATGCAGAAGAGCTGAAGGCCGCCATTGAAGCATCCTGGTCTTCATAACACCTCAGCAGTGCCACAAGCTAATAGCTTCCATGCCACGCCGTATTGAGGCAGTAATTGCTACAAAAGGGGCCCAAACCAACTACTGAGTACATATGCATGCTTATACTTTTCAGAGGTCCCGATATTGTTCTATGTACAATCCTTGTTTTATTGATTGCATGTAATATTCGAATTTTCTGAGATTGTGGATTTGGGGTTTTCATGAGCTGTAAGCCGTAATCCTCACAATTATGACAAATCACGGCTTGAACTATCTTGCTTTGCATGTAATGAGTCTATCTCATATATTAGTTTCACCTTTTAAGTTGCATTAGTGAAATAAATGAACTTTTGCACGATATTCAAATTTTTTGAGTTTCACCTGTACAGCCATATTGGCAAAAACTTGCAAACCAGAACCAGAATATATTTCTAAGCACCAACATTTCTTAGCAAACATACTGTGAGAAGGGTCACCATATAACAGCTTAGCAGATGTCAACAACCCAATTCACTAATATTGAGTCTTTTAATTGTATAGCATGACTTGATAGTGGCTGTAGGCATACCCTACAGCAGGTATATGCAATTAGCGGACCTCCAGCTGTTGCAAAACTACAAGTCCCATCATGCCTCTGCCTCTGGGTGTCATGCTTTCTGCTGTCAGAGTCTCGCTATGCCTCATGGGACTTGTAGTTTGGCAACAGCTGGAGGTCCGCTAATTGCATATCCCTGCCCTACAGTAAACTTACCATGTGCCTACATGCATAGAAGACAATAGAAGAAAGATGATGACAGAAAAAGACCAGGTTACCCATTTTTAGAAACATTTGCTTTTAATGTTTTTCTATTATTATTTTTTTTTCCTTTTTATCTGAGTGTACACCTGTGTTTATCACAAGCACATTTACATTTACTTACTGTTGACTGATTTCACCTACTCTTGATTGAATTAATTCACTGTTCATTAATACAGCCAGTTAAAAAATGTTTAAAGCCGTGTACACACGATCGGTTTTACCGATGAAAACAGTCCGATGGACTTTTCTCATCGGACAAACCGATCGTGTATGGGCCCCATCGGTCTTTTTTCCATCAGTAAGAAAAAATAAAACATGTTTTAAATTTATCCGATGGGAAAAAAAACAATAGCAAATTCCGATCGTCTGTGTGGAACTCCATCGGACAAAAAACCCACGCATGCTCAGAATCAAGTCGACACATGCTCAGAAACATTGAACTTAATTTTTCTCGGCTTGTTAGAGTGTTTTACATCACGGCGTTTGGGGCGGTCGGATTTTTGACTGATGGTGTGTAGGCAAGACTGATGGAAGTCAGCTTCATTGGATTACCGATGGAAAAATCCATCGGTTTAAAATCGATAGGAAACCCGATCGTGTGTAGAGGGCTTTACTGTCCATTAAAACTACTTTAAAGTGTTACTAAACCCAGGACAATGCATTCACTATATCTGGTCTCCCACAGTACACAGAACACGGAAATGCAATAATTTTTGTAAATATAAACTGCTAATTACCTTTTCTCATAAGCAGTATATAGCAGTCTTCTATCAGTGCCTGGTTAAAGCTTGTAGGAGGAGTTTCAATACTGCACTGAGCTGTCCTGTCAGGGTGCAGGACCCCTGACCCTCTGTCTGGACAGTTCTGATTGGCCCTGATCACATGCACCCTCCCAAGAAAAAAAAAACTCTATAGCAGTACACACCAAACTGAGCATGTGCAGCCTGACACCAAAGGCTCTGTCTTATCCGGACATGTTTTGGAGTCAATGGAAAAAGAGGAGGATCTGTGCATACAGGATCAAACAGCCTTTTTACACAATGCAGAGGATTAAACCCTTAGGTTCTACACTGAGTATAACAAGCATGATTTTCTGCATATACAGACTGATTGTATTGTTGTGGGTTTAGTAACACTTTAACACTTTAACACTCTACTCTCAACAATGTCCATTCACTTCCAGAAAATTCCTAAAAAGGATGGTTTGTGGGATTATATGGGTACCAGTAATGTATCAAATGCTAATGTTTTGTAAAAATATATTATTTTATTGGTCTAACATACAAAAATAATAAATAATGGAAAATTTCATAAAATGGATATTCACAGAAAATATACGGTAGGCATTCTCCATATCAATGTTCAGCTTCAATCGTTCTACGTGTTTCGCCAAATGGCTTCATCGGGAAGAGACATGAACATTTATTTATATTATATAAAGATAAAAAAAAAATTGATAATTACCAAAGATAACAAGTGCTTTTAAGATATAAAGTAATTCATTGTCAAGTTAAGATCTATATTGATACCTGTGATAATCAGAGAAACCACATAAAGGTGAGCTCTGAGGCAGCGTGAGGCTAGATCAGGGTTTGATAAATGTATTCCACAGTATGTACTGAGCTTCACTTGCTAGTAGGGGAGCACAAATGTGCGGTCCAGGAGAGATACCACAAAGGAAGTAGTATATCTTTCTGCCATTGGCCTTTCTAAAAATCCTTTATTAACCTGTAATTGGTAATATTTTACATTAGTTGGCTAAATTTATTCCCCACTTAGGGTGTATTTATCTGTGCTTGAAATTTATAAAGTAGGTGCTTACATTTAGGGATTGATATACAGAGTATAGCCTGGGAGCTGATGGACTTATATATGGTTACAGCAACTTCATGATGTAATCTTGATTGGTCTTGCATTAGATCAATCTAGTGTAGAAAATAAATATATATATATATCTTATTTCTATTACATTTCTCGCACGATTCTCCCATCATTGATTAGAAAATCGGTTGTTTTTCAAAAAATTTCCAACATGTCCGATTCCTCAAATTTGATTGCCGCACGAAAATCGGCTGTTGCTGCAGCCCACTAACGGTGCGAAATTCGTCCGAAAATTCTTTGATACGATTTTCGAAAGAAAATTCTTTTGAAATTCGAACCGTGTATGGCCGGCTTAAGTTTCTTATCACGATCTTCGTATCCTTCATAGGCAGTTACATTGGCATGACTATTCTGCCAGTCCTGTATTTCTACATCTAAGTTGGTAATATCTGTGTTGTATTGATTACATAGGATCTCCATCATCTCAATAGAGCATTTTTGTAAGTTTAATTCCTATGTTACTTTGATGTTCGATTCTACCTTACGTATATTTGGAAATCTTTGTATTCTAAGACCCCAGGGAACTATCCTACTGTCTATATATTGTCTAAAGTATTCCTTGTGCCAAAAAAGGCGATTTTTTTTCAACTAGCCTTTAAAGGCCTATAAAGAAAATATTGGCATCCTCCTCTGAGGCTCCATTCTTTGATCTGGCTTTATGTACACCTGCAACAAAACCGTCCCACTCCGTGCCACAATATCCTGATTCCTGACATGACCGCCATGGAGAGACAAGACACCAAACTCACCCCCTGGGTTGGCCACGTTGGCATATAGCCCTTGGTCACACTGGAAACACTGCCAATCCATGCATCTACACCTCCATCACCTAGGACAAATTAAAGTAATTTACTGATCGGTTTACATTTATATAATTAATTTATAACAGAATTGGTGTTCCTAAGAAAAGGACAACAAATGGGGTAATTATCAGGGATGTCAGGTTCTGATCATATATTGCATCTATATTATTTAAAATTTAATGTATAACGATCCATTCACTTCTAGTTGGTGTAAGTACAAATCTTAATATAATTGAGACATTGCATGGCATTGAAGTGAATGGGCTGCCCTATGTGTGACACACGGAAATGCAAATGTAAATCATGCATAAAAAATCACAAGCAGGAACGCTCATTTCTGTTATGTGACATGCAAACTTACTTTTTAATGTATTTAGCTTTCCCTCTGCCACTATTAAGAAGAGAAGAGGAAGAGCATATCAATGAGAGGTGTGGTCAATTTAAATGCTCCAACTTCCTGGCTATGTGCAAAGATGGTAGAAAAAGGTGTGCTAGTGATCAGTGGAACATTTGGTAATTTGGGGGATAGTTCTGTAGCTCTTGCTTCCAAAGCATAGCACTTCCTAAAATGATCCCCTGATGTCTTACCAACATGTAGAGTCATCAAAGCCTTCCTTGTTGACATGGATGCCTGTGTCAATGTGCAGTGCTAATAAATGCTGTTTTATGATCCCAAAATGACATTCAAGGATCCAGTATACCTTTAAAATTGCATACAATCCTTATAAATAAGTGTCCAAGGTGAACGTATTGTCTGTGTGTCATGTACTGCACACACAAATTTTGTTGCTTGCCATAAACTGCTGTCATACTAAGGGACAAAGCCTTGATGCTCAATTAGGTTAAAAAAAAAAAAAAAGCTCTTCTCCGTAAACCTCAATTACCTGTGATGCCTTATGACATTCAGTATTTACAAAGTATAATTACACAATAGTGTCTGACATTTAACGTCTATGGATAATTTAAAAGACTTTTACTTCAATGGGGCTGCTCATGAGCAACAGTAATCACTTCAATTAGCTTGGCACTATTACAATGTAACAAGACCATTTGTCTGCCCGTTAGAGCTAGCCAAGCTCTTCAAGTGTGTTAATTTAGCAGTCATTGCTAATTTCTGGGTTTAGGAGAATTTGCATAGGAAAAACATATCCTTGTTAAGCCAGAATGGGTGTTTCATATCTGCAGGTACTAACTATTCTTAGGGAGTTATTTTTGTTAGCAGAAATATATTCAAAACAAAGCAATTTATGAACAGCAGTGGGCAGATTGGTCTGTTTTATTGCCTCATTCATTTCCAGGCAGCCAACTGTCTTGTTTATAATAACTGCATTATATAATTATTTTTTCAGGAGATTATTTTATTTTGTGAACCATGAAGAAGTACATTTTTATGATAAATATGTTCCTGCCTATAATTGCTGGGTGTGCCAAATTATAGCAGCTTGGTCAAGGATTAAAAAAAAAAATAGGCAAGTTTCTCTTATAGTGTTTGTTACCCCAGCATTTCAAATGTGCCTGCTGTACCATATACTTGTATGACAAAGTATCCTGTTCTCTTTGTTTTGCCTAATTTGTGTGAAATTCCTGGTTTTCCTGTCAGTCCCCCTGCTTTCCTTATAAAAACTGACCACACCAGGCAGGAGAGCTCACTGTGGCCAGTACTCTAGCTGTGTTGGAAACTCAGTACGCTCTCCTCTAATGATCAGACTTGTCCTGACACCCCCCCCCCCCTGCACAGACATTCACTGGGACACTGGGAAGATCAGTGTGCTGTTGCTTCTCCTCCCCCACGCTCTTATGCAGCTGAGAACGGAGGGAATGTGATCACTTATAAAAAAAGGCGAACAATTGCATTTATAATGTTTTTTTATATCTATGCACAAATGTTTGCCTTTCATTTAAATTTTAACTGAAAGAGTTGTTTTACAAGGTGATCGTTTACAATCACTTTAATATGGCATGCACTAATAATGTCAAGAGACAGTTATCCTATGTTTGTATTCAATTCTGTAAAATTCCCCCAACAGGAATAAGGCATGTGCTCAATATGAATAGCCCAGGAGGAAGATAGTGTCAGCTGCTCTGCAAACACATACTTGATGACTAGCCCAACTATTGGTACTAATAGGTAGAGTTGATTCCCAAGAACAGGGCCAGGAGGATGTTAATTGGGGCAAAAGATATCTTTGATTTTCTTCAATGATTCAATGATTTTCTTAAAGCAAACAAAAGATCTAACTACCGACTTTCAATAAACACACACTCACCTATCTCAGGATCCAGCGATGAGGCCGCCCGAACCCTCAATTCTCTCCCTCTCCTCTCGCCGAATTGCGCTGTGCCTTCGAAGGGTCAGGCAAGACCTGTGACATGTCCCAGAAGATTGCAGGGAGGGAGGAGGAGAGGATAACTGTCAAAACTAGGTACCCGTTCCCGCCCCAAAAAAATGACATGCAGTGCTTAAAGTGGAACTTCCACTTTTGGGTGGAGCTCCGCTTTAACCTCTTCCTACTGGCTATACGCATATATGTGGCCCCTCGGCGGGTGGGCTTTAATGGCAAGAGGCCTCATATATGCGGCCTATGTAAACATGTTTCTGTGCTGAGAGTGTGCACTATGTGCGCTCCCAGCACAGAGATCAGCGGGTACCGGAAAAGCTCCCGATGCATACTTGGGATCTGGAGCTTTCTAATTATGTGACTGCAGCCAATCTCTGCCTCCTGGCATTTAGAACCTCTTAAATGAGGCAGGAATGGGTTTAAAAGACTCTGTATGGGCAAAATGGCAGGTTTATTTTGTAATAAGAACACCTCACCCACTAATATTCATCATTCTTCCCCACTGCTCTACTGCTTCATTGAAGTGAGTATTATCCCTGTGTAAGCTTTGTGTCAGATGTCTGTGAATCTTTGTCTTTGTTTATCCTGGGTATGGTATCATTAGTACCAGTTAGTCATATCCAACTGGACTTGTTCTGTAATTCTGAAGACGTTTCTTAGCTTATCCAAACAACTTCTTCAGTTCTAACCACACAGGTAGCACAGAGACATTTTTCCAATCACCATAGAATATGCAAGGCAGATGTTGTTTATCCAAGAGCAGGATAGGAGATCTCAAAGTTGTGGATCTGTCCTGCTCTAGTGTCCGATTCTCTTTAAGTAATAGCATTAATAAAAAGAAACCTGTACGGGGGGATTATGTAGGATACCATTGGTGACCTCTCCTCAAAATGCCTGGCTTCCATGCTGATCCATTGGCTTTGATACTTTTTTTGCATTACTGACCTGAAACAAGTAGTGAAATCAGAAAAGCAGACATAACTTTGTGTATTCTTGTTTCATTTCAGTAACTCCAAGTATTGAGACTAAAGACGGCCAGGTACCTAACATTTTCAGGAGATCAGCAATGACAGTCCTCATATTTCTCTCTAGAAAAAGTAATGAAAAAGAACAATCAATCGCACATGTTTGGATCAACAACTTTACAGCCTCAAGCCTCATACACACGGGCGGAAATCCCGTCGAAAAAAAAAACATTGGTTTTCTCAACAGGATTCCTGGCAAGCTTGTCTTGCCAAGCCCTGTGTACACACGCACCATTCAAAAGAACCGCGTTCTTTTGAATGGCAAGAACGCGGTGACGTCATCGACTACGACTAGCCGACGCTCGTCACATTCGATGCTATCGCCGCCATCTTGCTACACCCTACACTACCCTTGTATGCTACCGCGCATGCGTCAAAGTCTCCCTGGACAGGTAAGCATACAGACGACTGGGTTTCTCTGCAGGAAACACTCTGCCGAGAATCCGGATGAGAAAAATTGAGAGCAGATTCTCTATTTTTCTCTTCGAGATTCCCGGCAGTTTTCCTGCCGAGAAACCATACACATGAACAGTTTTCTTGGCAAAAAGCTCTCCCAGCAGTGTACGAGGCTTCACTGTTAAGTTTAATGTAGTATGTGGGATTTATTTGAACAAGAGAAGTAAAGCTTGCTGACCAAATTAACACAAGCTCTTTGCAGACATTGGAAGAGACTTTTTTTCTTTATTTTCATTCATAAAATAGGTTGCATATACTGTAGCACATCATTCTGCAACAATACAACTTTACCTTCTAGATGCTAAATGCACCTTGTATCACAGTCCAGGTCAACACCACTAAACTTTATTTTAAGCTTAGTGTTTCTGTATCTTGTAGAGCATGTGATTGACCTTCTTCATTCAGTCTTTTTGCAGAATGATTTTGACCTTCTAGCAACATTCCTGTCAACATACAATGCAAAGTGTGTTACAACAGGCGTCAATGTAAATCTAGAAGCATTTGTATTAATTTTTCCTTGATTCCAATGAAAAAACGCATGCATCTTAAATTGAAGAGGCGTAAATAAGCCTCTCACTAAGAAAGAACATCCTTCATTCAAGAAACAGGACCCATATTACCAGCTACGGTGTAAGAACCCCTTACAAATGAATAGAACATATTAAAGGTAAATTATGCTTTAAAGCAAAAGATTAATTTCTGGGTTAAATCAAATTTTTTCTTTTTTAAACTTTCTAATAATAATATCACAATAATAGTAGAAAGCCTTATGTGTTGTGTAACTACTCAGTTTACATTTGGAATAGCAGAAACCCCATTTTCTGGAACATTTTTTATATTCTGTAAAACTAATTGAGTTTTCATTTAAAAAAAAAATAATGCTTTTTGATATAATCACATTTTGCGATCCAATAATTATTGATATCTTGAACTCTTTACTGCCGTCAAGCCCTTTCTGAAAAACTGTGGAGAGAGTTGAGATATTATGTAGACTGTAATTAGAGTATATGTTCATAAATTCTTAAACAGTAAATAGGCAGTAGCATCCTTTTTACACCAGAAAATAATTTAATCAGAAAAGTTGCCTTCAAGCCATTAACTGAAACATGGAAGAACAGAGAAGCACCTTTTACAAAATATTATATTTCATTTTTACGAGAATCAAAGTAAATTGAATTCAGATCATTTTTAATACTTTCTGTGAAGTATAATACATATTCTTTTTATAACAAGTGATGGAAATTATGCTGAGATTCTCTTTTCTTTTTTATTTGTGAAACTTGCTTTACCGGACATTGTAAATCTCTAGATAACTTTCTAACAATATTAACACATTAACACTCATATGAAGTGTTTTTATTGTAGCATTTGCCCTAAATTGCAGAAAAAAAATAAGATGCCCACCATCTGATATCTGTTATCCTACCATTTTGCTAATGAAGAGCTAGTTTATAGGTGAAAATCCATCAAATTAGATATCCTTTGGTCATCACAATCAGATAGAACAATGACCCAGTGGCTTGATAGTTTTTACCTAAATTCCTACATTATTTTAACCACTTGACCACTGGGCACTTAAACCCCCTTAATAACCAGACCAATTTTCAGCTTTCGGTGCTCTCACATTTTGAATGACAATTACTCAGTCATACAACACTGTACCCATATGAAATTTTTGTCCTTTTTTCACACAAATAGAGCTTTCTTTTGGTGGTATTTAATCACTGTTGGGTTTTTTATTTTTTGCGCTATAAGAGAAAAAAGACTGAAAATTTTGTAAAAAAATTTTTTTTTTTTCGTTTCTGTTATAAAATTTTGCAAATTACTATTTTTTCTTCATAAATTTTGGCCAAAATTTATACTGCTACATATCTTTGGTAAAAATAAGTACAAATTGGTGTATATTATTTGGTCTTTGTGAAAGTTATAGAGTCCACAAGCTATGGTGCCAATATCTGAAAATTGATCACACCTGAAGTACTGACGGCCTATCTCAATTCTTGAGACCCTAACATGCCAGAAAAGTACAAATACCCCCCAAATGACCCCTTTTTGGAAAGAAGACATTCCAAGGTATTCAGAAAGAGGCATTGTGAGTTTTTTGAAGTTGTCATTTTTTCCCACAATTCTTTGCAAAATCAAGATTTTTTTTTTCTCTTTTTTTTTTTCACAAAATTGTCATATTAGCAGGTTATTTCTCACACACAGCATATGCATTCCACAAATTACACCCCAAAACACATTCTGCTATTACTCCCGAGTATGGCGATACCACATGTGTGAGACTTTTACACAGCGTGGCCACATACAGAGGCCCAACAAGCAGGGAGCACCTTCAGGCGTTCTGGAGCACCAAGGCCAATTCTGACATTTCTCTCCTACATGTAAAAATCATCATTTATTTGCTAGAAAATTACATAGAACCCCAAAACATTATATATGTTTTTTTAGCAAAGACCTTAGAGAATATAATGGTGGTTGTTGCAACTTTTTATCTCGCACGATATTTGCGCAGCAATTTTTTTAACGCGTTTTTTACGGAAAAAAAATGTTTTGTGCTTAAAAAAAAAAAAAAACAGTAAAGTTAGCCCAATGTTTTTGCATAATGTGAAAGATGAAGTTACGCCGAGTAAATAGATACCTAACATGTCGCCCTTAAAAATTGCACACACTCGTGGAATGGCGCCAAACTTCGCTACTTAAAAAATCCCCATAGGCGACGCTTTAAATATTTTTACTGGTTACATGTTTTGAGTTACAGAGGAGGTCTAGGGCCAAAATGATTGCTCTCGCTCTAACGTTCGCAGAGATACCTCACATGTGTGGTTTGAAAACCGTTTTCATATGTGGGCGGGACTTACGTATGCGTTCGCTTCTGTATGCAAGCTCACGGGGACAGGGGCGCTTTAAAAAAAAAAAAATAATTTATTCTTCATTTTACTTTATTTATTTTAGTTTGACATGTTTTTCCGCCCTAAACATTTTTTTGATCACTTTTATACCTATTACAAGGAACGTAAACATCCCTTGTAATAGGAATATGGCATGACAGGTCCTCTTTACAGTGAGATATGGGGGGGGGGTGTCAATAAGACCCCACATCTCACCTCTAGGCTGGGAAGCCTGAAAAAAATACAAAAAAAAAAAAAACAACAATCCTGGCTTTGATCGTAGCGGTGAGTCGGTAGAAGCACCGGAGGGCGGCGGGGGGGGGGACATCCCCTCTCGCCTCCCGTAAGAATGATCAAGCGGCGGAACAGCCGCTATGATTGTTCTTATGGTGTAGGGAATCGCCGGCTGAAAAAGCCGATATCTGAATGATGCCTGTAGCTGCAGGCATCATTCAGATATCCCCGCACAAAGTCAAGGACGTCATATGACGGCCGGAGGGCGGGAAGTGGTTATTGCAGAGTATTGCCGGGCATTGCGGAGTATTGCCGGGCATTGCGGAGTATTGCCGGGCATTGCGGAGTATTGCCGGGCATTGCGGAGTATTGCAGGGCATTGCGGAGTATTGCGGTGTATGGCAGGGTATTGCGGTGTATGGCAGGGTATTGCACGGGTATTGCACAGGGTATTGTGGAGGGTATTGCACAGGGTATTGTGGAGGGTATTGCAGAGTATTGTGGAGGGTATTGCAGAGTATTGTGGAGGGTATTGCAGAGTATTGTGCAGGGTATTGCAGAGTATTGTGCAGGGTATTGCAGAGTATTGTGCAGGGTATTGCAGAGTATTTTGCAGAGTATTGCGCAGGGTATTGCAGAGTATTTTGCAGGGTATTGCAGAGTATTTTGCAGGGTATTGCAGAGTATTGTGCAGGGTATTGCAGAGTATTGTGCAGGGTATTGCAGAGTATTGCACCAGGGTATTGCAGAGTATTGCACCAGGGTATTGCAGAGTATTGCACCAGGGTATTGCAGAGTATTTCGCAGGGTATTGCAGAGTATTTCGCAGGGTATTGCAGAGTATTTCGCAGGGTATTGCAGAGTATTTCGCAGGGTATTGCAGAGTATTTCGCCAGGGTATTGCAGAGTATTGCACCAGGGTATTGCAGAGTATTGCACCAGGGTATTGCAGAGTATTGCACCAGGGTATTTTGCAGAGTATTGACAGGGTGTATTGCAGAGTATTGGCAGGGTATAGCACAGGGATGGCTGAGCAGGGATGGATGGATGGATGGATCTGTGACTGCAATTGTCACAGATCCAGCCCACAGTGCTGCTGCTGCCATCCGCTCCCTCCCCCTCCCCTCTCACACTGTACCGATCGGTACAGAGAGGGGAGGGAGGAACCGGCGTCATCAAATGACGCTGGTCTGTTTACAAGTGATTGCTCCGTCATTTGACGGAGCGATCACGTGGTAAACGGCCGCTATCGGTGATTTACCACGATATAACGTCCTCCCAGAGTTAAGCAACCACCCTGCCGCCGTTATTTGTCGGCAGGTGGTTGTTAAGTGGTTAAATAGATAGACTGTAATTAGCAGTTTTATTCTTTCTATGTCGGCTTCTAAGACATGAAAATTGATCTTTATGTGCACGGCTAAACTGCTCCCTGTATCTTAGGTGTAAGGTTATCTTGGCTCACCCATTGGATCATTAACTTATTACATAATTAGATTCAAGGTAAGTCATTTTCACTTCAAACTGAATGTTAACTGAGCTCAATGATAGATAAAGCTGTGTCCACATTAAATATCAATCATACGCAAAGGAAATTTAAAGAATATGTAAACCCAACATTTCATATTTCTCATATGTTCCTGCTGTACATGTACTTGTATGAAAAAGTACCCTGTTTTCTTTGTATTGCTTCCTTTGTGTGAAATCCCTGGTGTTCCTGCCAGTCAATCTGATTTGCTATAACAACTTTACCACACTAAGCAGGAGAACACATCGTAGTCAGCTCTCTAGCTATGCTGCAAACTCAGTGTGCTCTTCTTCAATGATCAGACTTGACCTGACACATACCCCCCTTCCCCCCCTCCGCCGCACAGCCTTCATTGAGAAGATCAGTTTTCTGTTGTTTCTCCACCCCCAGCTCTTATGCAGCTGAGAACAGAGGGAATGTGATCACTTATAAAAAAAAAAACTGAATGGGTTGTTTCACAAGGTAGGGGTTTACAATCACTTTAAATAAGCAGGAGTTTTGCTAGCACATGATTGTGAATACACATTCACTTAGCTAGGTGAATATTTTTTAATCCTTTAATACATCAACCCCAGTGGAAGCTTCTTTTAGACTGAGGACAATTTTTTATATAGCAAAGACATGATAACTATTGTAAGTGTAGCACCCTCCTAGGTAGGTTCTGTGATTAGATAAGTTAGTATTAGTTGTGTTTGAATAGTTGTGTTTGATTAGTTGCCACACCGTAGTCAGTGTGGCTGTATTTGGTCTGACAGGCAACAGCATATTCTGCTCACTGTAATCAGTGAAGCTGCAATCTGGTAGTCAGGTCTTGCCCCAGAGTGGAGGAGTCCAGCCTGTGAGGGGGGCACCCTGCCCTCTTAGGCACAGGCTGCCCTGAGGGAGTCAACCTAAGGGAGGAAAGCAGAGACCCAGGTGTTTAGAAGGGGAGCTGTCTGCCACAGATCTGTCTGGTATCACTGGAGGACATCTCTTGGAAGATTGGAAGGAGGCATCCATCTGTCCGTGGGCTTTGTGAGTACAAACATTGTTGGACCTTGGGGACCTTGTGCTCTAGCTACATATCTAGTGCCTAGTTTAGTCAACTGTTGGCCTTTTAAAGGGGACATTGCTTGGTGTCCTGAAGAGAAATGTCCAGATAGTGTCCACTAAAGAGAAGAGATTTTGCTCTACTTGTTCTACTACTGTTTAAAGCAGGAAGGAAGAATAAGTCCTCAGTGTACATAGTTCTCATTCTTGGAATATCCCACCACTACCCTCATTCCTATCCAAGATCTCAAAAAAAAAAAAAAACAACATCCCCTAGTTGTTTTTGGAGGAAGAGTGAATGAGCCTGTTGGGTGCCTGGCTGCGGTGCTAAAGTTGGGAAGACCTGGAAAAGTAATTTCTGCAGCTCCTACTGGAGTAGAGCTACATAAATCATTCTATCCAATACCTAGCTAAGTTTAATATACTTCACCAGCAATCAACAAATATAGTAAACATTCAGATTTTATGTATTTTCAAGTAAAAAGCAAGTCATACTTACCTGCTCTGAGCAGCCCCAATCCTCCTCTTCTCGGGTCCCCTGAAGGTGTTCCTGGCTTCTCCCACCCCCTGCTGAGTGCCCCCATAGCAAACCGCTCATTCCCGAGCCAGATCTGTACGTCCATTAGACACACAGAGCATGGTTCGGCCTGCCCCTGATCACTGAAACAAACACAAACGTTTCTGCGCTGCTACTAAATACAAAAAAAGCGGCTGCAAAACCTGTGGACAAAAAGGTGCATGGAACAAAAAAAATAAAAAATTGCAGCGCTAAGTGGGTGTGTGTCAACAAATAAATGAAAAAACCTAAAATACAAGAAAAAACTGAATAAAAATGTGGTTATTGAAACAACAAATAGTCCTTGGTGAGTGATCCTCAAAAACACATTCAAATTAATGTGGAAATAAAGTCCAATAGTGTTCCAAAATAATCCAAAATAAATTGGTGATGATAAACGGCATCAAATAATTCTGGATCAATAGTGTTAATCCTTTTTTTATTAAACTTTTTCACATTACATGACATTTGAATAACAATACAATACAATACAATAACAATACAATAGAAATTTAAACCATATAAACACAACATACATATAAAGTCTCATTATATACCCCTTTGATAAATTGAACCTAGATAGAATGTCATTTACCAATTTTCCATTTTACTAGAGGGACTGCCTATCCCTCCCCTCTCCTTTCTTCCATCTCTTCCTCTCCCTTCCCCTCTCTTATGTCCATCGGATCTATCTGGCTCTTTTTTTTTTTTTTTTTTTTTGTGTGTTTGGTTTTTCCTATGCTTGCATCTACATCTGGGGGATTAGGAACTCACGGGCTATGAAGATAGATATATTCCTGGATCAATAGTGAAAGGAAAAGACCACCACCAATATAAAGGAGGCTTACCAGACTTAGTGGACCCTACTGAACATATGTCCAGAGGGTCAACATAGGCTTTGGATGTATGATGCAAACTTCTTGCGAAACGCGTCGGGATTTTCCACTGTTGCCATTGATTTCTATGAAGCGTTTTTTAACCATTTGAATGTAAGTGTAACTACCTGCATTAAATATACTGTTTTTAGCAGTATTACGCTATGTGCCTTCTTTTTTCCTTTCACACTTTGGTTATCGATCTGGTTCATTACCATTGAGCCATCATCTTTCAAGTTTGCACCAACCTCTCCATTGTGAGCTGCTGTGAGAGACACTCCTTGGGTACATCATCAGCTGCTGACCCTTCAGGAACATACATCCAAAGCCTATGTTGACCCTCTGGACATATGTTCAGTAGGGTCCACTAAGTCTGGTAAGCCTCCTCTATATTGGTGGTGGTCTTTTCCTTTCAATATTGATCCAGAAGTATTTGATGCCGTTTATCATCACCAATTTATTTTGGATTATTTTGGAACACTATTGGACTTTATTTCCACATTAATTTGAATGTGTTTTTGAGGATCACTCACCAAGGACTATTTGTTGTTTCAATAACCACATTTTTTTACACAGGGAATTATTCATTTTTTTCTTGTATTTTAAGTTTTTTCATTTATTTGTTGGCACACACCCACTTAGCGCTGCAATTTTGTTGTTTTTTTGCCCCTGATCACTGGCTGTGATTAAAAGCAGCAGGCAATGGATCCTGCTGCTGTTTCCGAGCCAATGAGGAGGGAGAAAGCCAGGAGAGCTGTTGCTCTCATGAACATCCCTTGAATAGGATCTGGCTCAGGTAAGTATAAGGGGGCCTGTGGAAGAGCTGCAGAGAGACATTTGTTTACCTTTAAACAGAGAATGCATTAACGTAAAAAACCTTCAGTCTTTAGAACCACTTTAAATTACACCTCAATTTATTATTTTATTATTGCAATGAACAACTGAATCTACTGCACAAGGGCATGGACTATTTGAAAGGGGATAACAAATTGTGAAATCAGTTTTACAGATTAAAAAAAATGTGTTGATATTTTTATTTATTTATTGAGGTCATGGTTTCTAAGAAAGAGCATTTGTTCAGAAGGAGGACAAGATGAGAAATGCCATCTGTTCTGTTTTAATAAGGTTCAGCAAAATTGTTTTTATTCTGCTGAATAAATTAGGTTTTTATTTTTTGCACTATAAACAAAAATAGAGCGACAATTTTGAAAAAAATTCAATAATTTTAAATTTTTGCTATAATAAATATCCCCAAAAAATATATTCAAAAACTAATGTTTCCCTCAGTTTAGACCAATAAGTATTCTTCTACATATTTTTGGTAAAAAAAATTGCAATAAGCGTTTATTGATTGGTTTGCGCAAAAGCTATAGCGTCTACAAAATAGGGGATATTTTTTATTAATATTTTTATTTTTTACCAGTAATGGCGGCGATCAGCGATTTTTATCATGACTGCGACATTATGGCGGACACATCGGACACTTTTGACACCATTTTGGGACCATTGTCATTTTTACAGCGATCAGTGCTATAAAAATGCACTGATTACTGTAAAAAATTACACTGGCAGTGAAGGGGTTAACCTGTAGGGGGCGCTGAAGGGGTTAAGTGTGTCCTAGGGAGTGATTCTAACTGTTAGGGGGCGTGGCTTGCCATCACACGTCACTGATTGCTGCTCCCGATGACAGGGAGCACACGTCACTAGGAAGAACAGGGAGATCTTGTGTTTACACTGACATCTCCCCATTCTTCAGCTCCGTGACACGATCGTGAGACACCAGCGGCAAATTAAAGGGGGCGTATATATACGCCCATCTGCCTGTCGGTGCCATTCTGTCGATGTATAAGTGCGTGCGGCGGTTAATAAAAGTATGAAAACATTTTAGTCGTTCATTTGAAGCCACAAAAATACATTTACAGTCAGAATAGTTCTAACAACTTCCACTGTCCTGTTAAAGCAGCTGTGTAGAGTTTCTAAATTTGACTATGCATCTCAGAAGGCACCAAAATAAGACCAAGTCCACTATGCAATGTAACAGAACAGGATTGACATACCCCCTCCCATTCACTGCAATACAAGTCTGCATAAGGACATTTGTGCAGAAAAGTATGATTGTTACTCAGCTCTTCCAGCATAGACCACTGCAGTGTGAGAGCTGGAAGCAATATTTTCACTGAAAGAAAAGGGTAGTTTAGGACAAATTCTAGCAAAAATCATAACAAGCAGGGGGCACAAGACTCTAAAGTGATGAAAAAGCGTGACACATATATCGAACCTCAAGCTTGGTAGTACAATACACATGATACAAAGGAGCTGCAATAATACATAGAGTCCTTGGGTTTTTGGGGAAGCAATAATTTTACATGCGGCTCTGCTCCAGCTCTCTAATAAAAGCCTTGAATGGGCAGAGGCTGTCAGCTGGCACACTCCATTCTTAGTATTTGACAAATGAAACTGAAATCTCCTAGTAGGCCAGTGAGTTCTGCTTTAAAGTAGTTTTCCATACGATAATGTTCATTACACTGCTATAAACATATTTTTAAAAAAATACTAATTATTGTATTTATTAATATTCATAATGCAGAGTATGCAATTATTTTTATTACAGTTAGGTATTTGTGCTTAGTATGTGTTATGAGGATTTTTTTTTTCTACTAGTTCTCTCCTAATCGTAGAATTATTTCACAGGCTAGTATCCTTTTAGAACATAGAAATCTAAATATTCTCCAGCTGGAATGGACCTATACGTCATTTCTACTCTTCTCTGTCACAGGAACAATTTAATAAAAGGAAACAGGCACAAATCTTGAATAAATAGTCTGTTTTCTTACATACTGAGCTGGAACTTCATTGATAGCTCATCAATTCAACATTTAATTACCTCTTTGCACTATCTAAAAAAGAGTTACGGCTGAACGAGTATAGATCTGTTCCTCTTATAATAAGCAGTTATGCCCGAGAAAGGATGCATCCTAATTTAACAAGTTTGCCAGCAACCCTAATTAAGTTTGTAGCACAGCAGCAGTGCAGAATACTTTACAAGGGTAGCTGACACATTATTGTTCCTTAGTAGCAATCTTCGTATGTTTGGATTTATGAAGATCCCACTGAACTATAACGTTTTTTTATATAGACTTTTGATTGACTGTTGATTCCAAAAAATGTAATTAATTTAAAGCTGAATTATAATCTGCATTTATTTTGCTTTACCTGGTTCTTCATTTCTCTCCTTATCAACATGCTAATGACATTTTTAAATAAAATCTTTCCGTTTTATTTATGAACTTTATTTTAGACTTCATAATATTATCACTGGGTCTCAGTGCTTTTTTTTTCAATGCAGGCAGATCATCGCTGGTGAGAGGACCTGTTCATAGCTTCCTGAAAACATCACAGCACCCTGACTTGGTACCCTTGTGGATGGGGGTTCCTTTTAAACAGAGCCTGCTCATCAATGCCCGGGACCAGGCAGATACCGCAATAATGTAAACAACCTAACAATAAGGCAGTTATTGACTTAGAGATGAGCTTTCACTGTGTGTAGTAAAAAATACAGAACTCCTCAAAAAGTGTCTTGTCCCATGTCACTACACACTGTAACTTATATATTGCATTAGGAGAGACGTGCTGAGTCTGCGCCCACTCCACCAGACAAACCTACCTCTGTTACCTCACTCCCAGTAACAGAATGGGGTCCTGCCAAGCACATAGCATGGACCTCATGTGTGCTCTCACTTAACACTGTCCTTCCCATACCATGTGACAAGGCCATGGATCTCCAAAACGCTAGTCTGCTCCTGGTTGCTCTGGGAGACAGCCTGCTGGGGAGGGAGCCAGAACATTGACCCCCTCACTTCCGGTGGACCTGTCACCTTACCAGGTTCCACACTTATCAACTGGTTGCTTTTAGCTTGTTGCTTCACTTGGTTACCCATAGCAACTACTTTCCGCTTCTTAGTCCTGCCAAGGTAACCTTTTGTAGTAGTGTTACTTCATACCCCATAGTGCAATTACAGACCTAGGTTCTTTGGGATACACCAGAACCAACATGCACTCCTTTGAATAACAGACCAGGCTTAGAACGGTTAATATGACTTTACTGTAGAAAGGCATCATGGCAATACAACATGAATAATGTCCTGTCTCTGAATTTAACTAAAATAGCGTAGCGGCCCAGGCACACCTCCGTCAAGTGAGAGTCCATATAGGCATTGTCCATGACTTGGATGCTGTCCATGACTCCCGGTAACTTCAGCACCGTCCTTGCGCTCACAGTGTCTTTTCTCCGCTCTCCAGGCACCAACCAACCCGCTGCCGTTGATGACTTCTGAGTTGAGTTGAGTTGAGAGGTATCTTAATATTACCCCGAAGGGTCCCCGACTTCTGGTTTCGGCTGTCCCCCTTTTTATATTTAACAGGTGGGCCTGCCAAAAACCAAAAGCCCAGGAACTGAGCTGAAAATGTTTAACCCTTTCCCCCCCAGCCTGAGCCAGCTGCTAACATCTATACTTCAACCTGCCAACACACTTCCCAAAGGCTCTTGGTTTTTGGGAGGAGTTATGCACATATCAAAATGCATCAAAATGCATTGATGGGTGTGTGTCAGTCTGGAGGAGTGGGTATTACATGCATACATGTGATTCTGGGTCTCCATGATTGAAAGAACTAATACCCAATGAATAAAACAGGAGATTATCACAGTGTGTAGTGAAATCAGAGTCAGTACTCTCATTTCAGGAGAGGAGCCTGTACAACTCTGCATGACTGATGGTGATGCTGGAATTCAGCTATAACAGACTTTTTGGGCAGATGTAAAAATGCAACTTATGACCCGACCCACACTTTCAATGCAAGCCATTCTAACATACACTATATTGTAAAAAGTATTGGGTCATCTGCCTTTACAAGCACATGAACTTTAATGACATCCCAGTCTAATGCTGTGTACACACGACCGTTTTTCATGATGAGAAAAATGCCATTTTTAAAAATGGTCGTGAAAAACGGTCGTGTGTATGCTCCAGAGCATTTTTCTCGACGAGAAAAATGGGCGAAAAAAATTTAGAACCGGCTCTATATTTTTCTCGTCGTTTTTCACGTCGTTCTTTTTAACGTCGTGAAAAACGGTCGTGTGTATGCTTTTACGAGGGGAAAAAAAACGTGCATGCTCAGAATCAAGTATGAGACGAGAGCGCTCGTTCTGGTAAAACTAGCGTTCGTAATGGAGATAGCACATTCGTCACGCTGTAATGGACTGAAAAGCACGAAGACTGAAAAGCGCAAATCGTCTCTCACCAAACTTTATTAACACGAGGATCAGCAAAAGTGTCCCAAAGGGTGGCGACATCCGAATGGAACTTCCCCTTTATAGTGCCATCGTACGTGTTGTACGTCACCGCGCTTTGCTAAAGCATTTTTTTTTATAAACGCGTGTATGCAAGGCAAGCTTGAGATGAATCACGAAAAATCACGTCGAGAAAAACAACGTTTTTTTCCATGACATGCATAACAGTCGTGTGTACGCGGCATTAGTCTGTATGGGTCAATATTGAGTTGGCCCACCCTTTGCAGCTATAACAGCTTCAACTCCAGGGGCGGCCCGTCCATTAAGGGCGCACGGGCGCCGCCCCCCATCCATCGCCGCCTCCCCCTATCCATGCATTCGGCCCCTTCCAGGACGCCGGATGCATGGATTCCAATGCAGGGTGGGTGTATTTTTGAAGCACTGATTAGAGCCAGAGGCTCTAATAGGCTTCAGAATAGGGTGGGCTCGGGGGGCAGAGAATGCACTCACAACCCACCCAGGTGAGTTAAAACAGCAAATTAATATTCGCTAGTGTAACACTGATCCTCCTCCTGGCCAATCAGGAAGAGAGTTTTGACACCCGTCACCCGATTGGCTGAAAGGACAGGCGATTCTATTGGACACGCTGGTAGCCACCATTGGAGGATAGGACACGGAGCATATGCACGCTGCCCACTGCCTGCTACCCGCCTAGATGGGGTAAGTGCCGGACTGACCGGCAAACAGCAGGAGGGGGGAAATTTGTTCATTTTCAATTCATTTGTTTTTGTTTCGTTTTTCGGTTCATTCGTTATGATCGCAATTGATAAATTCGAAAATTCGTAAAATCGTAAATTCGTAAATTAGAAAATCCGAAAATAAGAAAGAAAATTTGTAAATTCGAAAAAATAACTAACTAACTAATAGTAACTAACTATTAAATTATAGGTATTGGAATTTCCTTTCAAACTTGGCTGTTTGTAAGCGTAACATACTAATTTATATAAAATGATATAAAATACTAATTTATCCAAAGTTACAAATTATCCGAAATAACAAGTGGACAAATAACAAATCTAAACAAATGGAACAGGGCAAATCGATAATAAACAATAATAATAATAGTAAAACATTTTTATTATTATTGTTGTTTTTTATTATTATTAATTCGCTACGTTCCATTCGTTTAGATACGGCATTCGTTATTTCAGATAATTCGTAACTTTGGATAAATTCGTATTCCCTACGTTCACTAACAGCCAAATTTGAAATGAAAATTCCAATACCTATAGATTAATAGTCAGTAATAGTTAAGTTATTATTAGTTTGTTATTATTTCAGCTTTTCGAAGTGTTTGGATTTTCGAATGTTCGAATTTATGAATTTATGAATTAGCGAATAAGCGAATTTACGAATTTACAAATTTTCGAACTTTCAAATTTACGAATATTTGGAAAAATTTATTAAAGGGGTTTTTGTTAATTCGGATAATTCAGAATTTAAAAATTTGTCGAAATTCATTAAGAAACAAATTCTGAAACAAAACTAATTGCACATGTCTAACCACCAGCCGCCACTGGTCAAACTCAAACAGTTGAAAGTAAATCTAAAGGGAATTGAATAAGAAATAGTTTAACCACTTCAATACCAGGCACTTATACACCTTCCTGCCCAAGCCAATTTTCAGCTTTCAGCACTGTCGCAATTTGAATGACAATTGCGCGGTCATGCTACACTGTACCCAAACAAATTTGTTATCTTTCTTTCGGTGGTATTTGATCGCCTCTGCGATTTTTATTTTTTGCACAACAAATAAAAAAAGCGAAAATTTTGAAAAAAAATAAGTTTTTCTTTGTTTCTGTGTATTTTTTTGGTAAATAAGTATGTTTTCTTCTTCAATGACGGGCACTGATATGGCTGCACTGACGGGCACTGATAAGGCGGCACTGATGGGCACCGATGAGGTGGCACCAATGAGGTGGCACCAATAAGGTGGCACTGATGAGCACTAATGATGGGCACTGATGGGTGGCACTGATGGACACTGATAGGCGGCACTGATAGGTGGCACTGGTATGCGGCAATGTTGAGCACTCATAGGTGGCACTGATGGGCACTCATAGGCAGCACTGATGGGCACTCATATGCGGCACTGATGGGTACTTATGGGTGGCACTGATGGGTACTTATGGGTGGCACTAATAGGTGGCACGGAAGGGCACTGATAGGTGGGCATGGATGGGCACGGATGGGCACTGATAGGTGGCACTGGTGGACACTGGTGGGTGCCACTGATGACACTGGTGGGTGGCATTGCTGGGCATCACAAAAAAAAGTTTGCCAAGATGGTGCCAGTCAGTGCCCATTTGTGGGCACTGATTGGCATAAGTTAGGCATATATTTATACATGTGGATGGCCATGGGGGACTTACCTGGCCATCTACATGTTAGGTGCTTCCCTGGTGGCCCTGGGCGGCATCCTGGAGGTCCAGTGTGGGTATCCGAGGGGGGGTTGCGCTGATAAACAATCAGCGCGAACCCCCCCTGTCAGGAGAGCCGTCGATCGGCTCTCCTCTACTCGCGTCTGTCAGACGCGAGTGAGGAAGAGCCGATCAATGGCTCTTCCTGTTTACATCGTGATCAGCCGTGATTGGACACGGCTGATCACGTGGTAAAAAGCCTCCGCTGGAGGCTCTTTACCGAGATCAGTGTAGCGGTGTGTCAGACTGACGCACCGCTCCACCGATCGCCGCGATGAGCGCCCCCCGGGGCGTGCGGCGGCTGTTATCCTGCAGGATGTCAATAGACGTCCAGTCAGGATAACACAACCACTTCCCGGACGTCAATCTCCTATTGACTGGGCGGGAAGTGGTTAACGTATGGCCAGCCTAATAGATTCTTCCATCCATGCTAAACAAAGTGGATTAAGGAATCTCCCCTGCCAGCTATTGTATTCTGATAGCTGGCACCCAGCTGATTAGGCACAATCACTGCATAACTGGTAATTTTCTACCTGACAGCTTCAGCAAAACTCCATTGAAAAATTGACTTGCGGAGCTGGGTGGTGCAGACAGGATTACCCATGACTCGAATGTCATCCAAAATTTATGATTAAAAGGGATCATTCACTTATGACTTAAAAGCCTCATATTTCCAAACAACATACACTGCATTGACACAACAGATTGTGTAGACGTGCTCAGGTTTGATCATTCATTACCCTAATACACAAAAGATGATTAGGAGAGACGGAGCTTTTACATCAACCGAAAAAAAAAAAAAAAAGAATCATTTTGCCTATAGCTGCCTTTTTGTTCTACATTCTGTGAATAGAAAAATCTAATTCAATGGATCATTTGTTATTTTATTATAGCAGAGAAAAATGATTTAATGTCCATTGTAGAAGGTTTTATTCTTTTTTTTCTCTAGACTGTGAATATACATGTTGCATGTCCATCTGGCGGCAGGTGTATTAATAAACCCTGCATCCTGTCAGCTCATATCTCTGTAGAAGAGACAACAGCTGGGGTAACAGCATAGACAGAGCTGCATGACAGCCCCCTCTCCAGAGGCTGACACTATTACAGTCTGTAGCTCTCCTCATGTTAAATTAACTTCTTCTGACTATGTGACACTTCTGATGAGTGCTACACTGTGATGCAGAGCCCTGGTCACATGCTACTGTATGCAAGTACTGTCGCTAAATATGCCACGAGTACCAGACAAATACATGTCGGAGGAAATCAAATTCCTCCAGAGAAATGACAATGACTCAACTCCTCGCAGATCATGAGAGGGTTTTTCTTAGTTCAAGGACAACAGGGCACCAGCAGGAGCTTTTTGTGTGCAGTAATCCGTAGCAACCAATCACATTTTTCATTCACGGAAAAAAAAATATGATTCGTCACTGGTTCAAATAGACCGTTTCACTTTTTACTTAATAAATTAAGCTCTTCAGCCCCGGAAAAGTTTAACCTCCCCCTTCATGACCAGGCCATTTTTTGCAACATGGCCCTGGGTTACCTTAACTGACAATTGTGCGGTACCCAAATAAAATTGATGTTCTTTTTTTTCCCCACAAATAGAGCTTTCTTTTGTCGATTTTTTTTATCCCCTCCGCGGTTTTTATTTTTTGCGCTATAAACAAAAAAAAGGCCATCAATTTTGAAAAAACAAAACAATATTTTTTTCTTTATGCTTTGAAACATACCCAATATTTTATTTATTTTTTAATTCAAATTTATTCATCAAGTTAGGCCATAATGTCTTCTGCTACATTTTTTGGGTTAAAAAAAAAATTCCAATAAATACAAAAGTTATAAATACAGGCATACCCCACTTTTAAGTACACAATGGGATTTATTTACTAAAGCTGGAAAGCGCAAAATCTGTCTCACTTCTGCATAAAAACCAATGAGCTTCCAGGTTTTATTACCAGGCTTAATTGAACAAGCTGGGGTTAGAACCTCATTGGTTTCTAGGCAGAAATGAGCCTGATTTTGGGCTTTCCAGCTTTAGTAAATAAAACCCATTGTGTACTTAAAAGTGGGGTATGCCTGTAAATCCCAATAAGCACAAAAGTTATAGCGTCTACAAACTTTGAGGTATATTTATGGAATTTTTTTATTTTATTTTTTTTAATAGTACTGGCGGCGATTTTTAGCGGGACTGCGACATTGCAGCGGACATATTGGACACTTTGGGGTTGATTTGCTAAAACTGGAGAGTGCAAAATCTGGTGCAGCTGTGTATGGTAGCCAATCGGCTTCCAGGTTTTATTGTCAAAGCTTAATTAAACATGCCGAAGTTAGAAGCTGATTGCCTACCATGCAGAGCTGCACCAGATTTTGCACTCTCCAGTTTTAGTAAATCAGCCCCATTGTGACACTTTTTGGGGACCAGTGACACTAATACAGTGATCAGTGCTAAAAAAAATGCACTGTCACAGTACTAATGACACTGGCAGGGAAGGGGTTAACATCAGGGGCGATCAAAGAGTTAAATGTGCTCCTAGTGTGTGCTTTCTAACTGTGTGGGGGATGCTTTGACTGGGGGAAGACAGAGATCCATGTCCCTGATTAGCAGAAACACAAGACCTCCATCTTCCTTTCTCACATAATGGCGGTTTGCCTTGTTTACATAGGACCCGCCGGACCCACTGATTGTCCTATCACAGCAGGAGTGGGTCACGGCGGCGCACGCGTGCCCCAGGACCAGTGCACAAAATCACGTAAGGGTACGTGATTTCACGCACAATATCTGCGTGGGCGGTCCAGAAGGGGTTAAGCCAGCAACTCAATTACACTTCACTCATATTAGAAAGAAGACAAAAGATGCAACTTTAGAATCAGTGTTTTCAAGTACATGCTTGTACACCAAATTTTATTAAGACATAACAAAGGTGAAGTGCAAAGTGCAAGAACCTATAGCAACCAATATTCAAATGCTGACTTGTTTCATTTTTAACTATTTTAATACCGGGCACTTTTACCCCCATCCTGCCTAGGCCAATTTTCAGCTGTCAGCGCTGTCACACTTTGAATGACAATTGGGCGGTCATGCAACACTGTACCCATAAGAATTTTTTTTTCACACAAATAAAGCTTTCTTTTGATGATATTTAATCACCATTGGGTTTTTTACTTTTTCACTAAGTAAACAAAAAAAAAGACAAAATATTTTGAAAAAAAAATAAAAGTTTTTCTTCTTTTCTGTTATAAAATTTTGCAAATAAATTCCTTTCTTCAAAAATTAAGGTCATAATGTATCAATATTTTTTCATATTTAGTCTGAAGGAAAGTTATAGAGTCCACAAACAATGGTATACAGGCATACCCCACTTTTAAGTACACAATGGGACCAGAGCATGTATGTAAAACGAAAATGTACTTAAAGGGGTTGTAAAGGTTCGTTTTTTATTTTCTAAATAGGTTCCTTTAAGCTCGTGCATTGTTGGTTCACTTACCCTTTCCTTAGATTTCCCTTCTAAATATTTTTTTTCTTTGTTTTCTTTGTTTTCTTTGTTTCTTTGGTTCACTTACCTTTTCCTTTGATTTACCTTCTAAATGTTTTTTTTTCTTTGTTTTCTTTGTCTGAATTTCTCACTTCCTGTTTCTCCTCAGTAAGCTGTTCAGTAAGCTGTTCTGGCTGACTCCACACCACTCGGATGATGGTGTGAAGTTTAGTGAGGAGAAACAGGAAGTGAGAAATTCAGACAAAGAACACAAACATTTAGAAGGTAAATTAAAGGAAAAGGTAAGTGAACCAACAATGCACTAGCTTAAAGGAACCTATTTAGAAAATAAAAACCGAACCTTTACAACCCCTTTAAAGTGAAGCAATAAAGTTTTTCAGCACATTTTTTTGTACACTCAACATGTTTCGGGGTTACCCCCTTCTTCAGGATAATAAGTCAGAAAAAGATCTACAAAAAAAACATATGAATCAGATATACGATAATAACATCAAAATATATACATAACTATTGACCAATCTTCATGGTATATTGTCATGTATATATTTTGATGTTATTATCGTATATCTGATTCATATGCTTTTTTTGTAGATCTTTTTCTGACTTATACTCCTGAAGAAGGGGGTAACCTCGAAACATGTTGAGTGAACAACGCGAAGATTAGTATCCGTACATCCAGTGCGGACTGACCATCTATATCTAATGTCCCTTGTATGTCAGATAAATGGATGTTCCACATATAGCAGCATCCGATGTCTAGGATCTATGTATTTAAGGCTGATTTTATTATGTATGATTTTGTAAAATAAATTTATATTTTTGTAAATTGACTTCATAATTCATACCGTACCACAAAAGTCCATATTGCCTCCACAATATCCCATTTTTCTATATAACAGGACGAATGTACTTACATTTTTTCTTATCAAGTAGTGTTTATCATATTACAAACAAATTCAACTTAAAAACAAACCTACAGACACTATCTTGTTTGTAACTGTACTAGTAGTGGGCCAGTATAGTGATCAGTCATCAGATGTGTCCGGTGGACACAGCCAGTGACAGATGGCACTGCGTGGGCGGCGCCCTTTGAGAGGACGTCATATGACGTCTACTGAGAAGGACAAAAGGCATGTCCCGTCTATAGCAGATTGATGGCCTCATATGACGTCCTCTCAGAAGGCGCTGTGTCAACCGGACATATGATGTCCACTGAGGAGGTCAAAAGTCTGGCCCGACCATCAATTTGCTATAGGCCAGGAGGGAAGATGTTAAGTGAATTGATATTTAGGTTAATAAAAATAAGCATAAATGTCAGCTAATCTGACCTCACCTTTCACTAACAATTAAAAAAGGATAAATCATTTCAGACTGGTTGTTATTGATTTCTGTACTTTGCCTAATTGTTTAAAGAGAATTCCAGACAAAAAAAAATAAAAAAAAATTAAATAGTCCATTAAAAGATAAGAACAGCATTTGCTTCATTATTCACATTCAATACATTTTCCCCCTAGTAGTTTTTTCTGCCACTTGATCAGTCAGATGGCCCGCACCATTCAACCCAGTTCCTCTGAGCTCAGGTGGTCCTGGAATGCACCTGAGCCTGTGATGGTACAGAGATAAGTTCAACTATCTGTCACTTTAGCTGCCCATAGATGGATCAAAATTTAGCAGGTTTAGGAGGCCTAATTTCATTCCACTTATGGCTGTTCCTGTTCAAAAGAAGTTGATCTAACTTCTATTGAACAGGACTGTTGGAAATTTCTTCTCGATCCGCTGGCTACAGCTGCTGATCAGTGCATTCTGACAGCAGAGGAGTTCTGCTGTCAGAATACAATAGCACAGCAGGGAGGATTCTTCTATCCACCTCGTATGCGTGGATGGGGGAATCTGTTTGGTCAGCCTTTCTCTTCTTATTAGCATGCATTATGGCTCATTGTGCTGATTCTTCCTCTCACATTTCAGCTCTGCCATACAGGTACTGAAAAAGGCTGATACCAGGTCAAATTTAGGTACTTACTCTGCTTGCATTTGAAAATTACATTTAGCCTAGGTTCACAATGACTGCTGGAATAAAATTGTGTGAGTTCAGCTGAACTCGCACAATTTCATTCCCGCATGTTAGACTCGACTTCAGGGGCAATTTCCGAGACATCTGTGCGGGATTCTTCACAGATGTCAATAGAAATCGCACCCCGAAATCGCCAGAAGTAGTACAGGAACTACTTTTGGGAATCGGTGCGGTACCGCAAATGCGGCGTTGCACCGATTCGGACGTGCCATTGCCGCCGATTTGGCATGCGATTTGACATGTCAAATCGCATGCCAAATTGCATCAATGTGAACCAGGGCTTAATGATGTATTCATAAATACAGAGGTGCCTTGATTTTGCAATTTTAACCTGCCAGGAGTTCAGCTAACTCTAATTGATATCTGATAGAGACAGAGAAGGCAGTAAAAAAGTTAAAACCCACCCCTTCCTACCAAAACTAAAAAAGAAAAAAATAAGAAAAGCTTTGCATACAGAGGTGTTTTTGTTTGCCAATAATGTATCATATACATACCAAATATCTAAGAGCTTGCCCATACCCATTCTTTATATAGATTAAAGGTATAAGTAGATTATCATTTCTAGTTTGAATTACATAGCTGTGCACTGATTTCTGTGGTTGCTTGCTTCTTTAATCAGTGCTATTTAGGACTAGAGCTCAGACAAGTCAATTGGAAAGGCACAGATGGCTTTATTTACTGGATTTTACTATGCACCCAACTCCTTTACCAGTTGAACTGAGTGCCAAGTTGACTTATGTGTCTCCAAATAGGGCATGCTTATTGTTTATCATTGCGAATGCAGCAAAAATATATAGGTCACTCAATTTTTTAATTGAATAGTTTTTTTTTTCCTTACTATACTGCATATACACAAAGTACTTGTTAGAAATATGTAGGTCATGGGTCTGTAGGAAGGTACTTCCAATGTTTAATACATTTTGACATTATTCATAGTATGCTATATGTGCTCTTTAAAATACAAAGATAGAAGTAGGTTAGTCAGCTGTATAGTGTATATGTAGTACTATTACCAAGGCATGTGCCATTCTAATTTTAAGAGGAACTCTAGCGATCAGCTAATTACACAGTTGATATCTGTTTTACCTGCTGACAGATGTTTCATTCTATTCAGCCCATGTTGTTAATCACACACCTATAACACAATACACAGCCAGGCAGGCAACTCAAAATTCATAGTGGAATATTTTTCAACTTTTGGGTATGTAGGAGTAGGAGAAAGTGTATAATTGCTGTCCATGGGAAATTCGCTGTCATATTCTGTTATAAACAGGTCAGAAAGTGAAATGAAATGTAACATTTTACAGCTGACTCTGAAAAGGATGTAACGAGGAAATATTTCAAAGGTGACAACTATTCCAGTAAGGGCTCTTTCACACGGGGCGGATCCGTGCAGATCCGCCCCGTGAAGCTCCGCTTGCTCAGCGGGGATCGCTCCGTTGATCCCCGCTGAGCCGACGGATGACTGGGCAGTCCCCGCACACTGTGCAGGGACCGCCCTGTCAGAGCGCCGCTCTCCCCTATGGGGAATCGGATGACGACGGACCGTAGAGTCCGTTATCATCCGATCCGCTCCGCCGACGGAAGGAAAAATAGGGTTTTCCTCCGTCACACTTTGGCGGAGCGGAGCGGATGTCAGCGGACATGTCTCCGCTGACATCCGTGCCTCCATAGGGGTGCATGGAGGATCCGTTTCAGGTCCGCCTAAAAAACTGACAGGCGGACCTGAACGGACCTCCGTGTGAAAGGGGCCTAACAGCTATCAAAGGTGAGTTTTTCCCTTACTTTTGGGGAGATTTCCTTTAATGTCATGCTGTATGTTTGCAACAGGAAGGAGAGTTAGACACTTATCGATCTGTCCATAACTAGAAAAAGGTTTTGGGTCAAAATAAAGTTTAAAGCTAAATTACTCAAAAGCTACCAAGAATATAAATCCACTATATGTGGAAAAAAGAAAAAAAGTTTGGCTGAAATTCCCCTTTAAGCTATGTCACCTGTTTGGTCAACGGACGATGAACCTGTGTTTTAATCATGCTATTTTACTTCTATTGGGCAGGCAGGCAACTGTAAATTGAAATAAAAAATTGTTGTTTTACTGGTTATGTAGGGGTGCGTAAAAGTGTTCCATAAAAGGATAAATAAAAAGTAGCATTGCATAAAATCAGTTTATTTCATTTTCCCAGTGAGTAAAAGATGATACCTGATTAGTGTATAGGGACAAGTTCATCATTTTTGTAAAAAAACATTTTATAAACAGAACCTTTCAATGTTCTTTTTTATACTATATTCTGGAGTATGACAACTTTCATTTACAGAACAGTAAAATATACAAATAAATACTATTAAAATCCTTACATCTTTAAAAGAAGAAAGAGCAGGCTACTTTATATATTCATGGTTTAGAACATGTAACTCTTTGGCCGCGTGCACACGACCGGTTTTCTCGGCAAAAAACTACAAGAAAACTGGCCAAAATCTCAACGAGAAAAAAGACGACCTGCGGTCTTTTTTCTCGTCGGAGTCTCATTTTTTCTCGCCGTGATTCTCGTCAGACTGTTTTTGGACGAGAAAAACGTTTGTGTGTGTATGCTTTTCCGAGTCTTCAAAAACCGCGCATGGTCAGACTCAAGTATGAGACAGGAGTGCACCTTCTTGTAAAGCTAGTGTTCGTAATGGAGATAGCACATTCGTCACGTGTTAACAATTTTTGCATCGTTTAAATGCTGCACATTAAAATCTTCTTTAGAATGGTACAATGATGAGCAATTATGATCTTTTTTGGCTGCAGATATTCACACAGATTTCTGACTAATTTTTTGCAACATTTCTGAATACAGATCTCATGAATATGTTATTTTATTTTCTCGAGCAACATGTCATTTTTTTTTTCAATTTTGAATCATTTTTTCAGATATGCATTTTTAAATCTTATTTAATTTCTAGTGATCTCCCTTTTTTTTTCTCCGGTGTAAATTTAACATAATTAGAAAAAAATTATCTTCTATTTTTTGTCCTTCAAGGCGTTTTTTTGGTGTTATCTGTCCCATTTAAAATCTAGCTTTGTAATTTTTGTAAATTACCTGCCTACTCACCAGCTAAATATTTAGCTTTAACAAAACACATAGGCAAGTATTACCATTAAAAAAAAAAATTACATTTATTCTGGTATACAAAATAAGAATAACCAAACTAGAAGGCAGCGCTGGAGAGCCTGCTGCAATTTGTGCAACTGTGTGGACACCAAAATTGGGACCTTGAGAAGCACATACAGTAGTGAGCCCAATCTGGTCTTGGACTCCCAGAGGTCAGGAACAGCAGCAGGTTAGATACATGTCCCAAGTCTGTGGAACTACAACAGGCTGCCTTCTGTCTGACCACATTGCAGCAAGGGAATCTGTTCCTGGTCTTCTTGCTCCGCTTCCATGCAGCCTTCTTGGTAGGCTTCCCTGCAGCCTTCTCTGCAGCCTTCTCTGCAGCATTCCTTGTCCGCCTGGCTGGAGGCGGTGCCTCAGGAGGTGTACTCATGTCAGGAGGAGGAGGTGGAGGTGGAGAAGAAAGAGGTGGAACTGGAGAAGAAGGAGGTGGAGGAGAAGAAGAAGGAGGTGGAGGAGAAGAAGGAGGCGGAGGAGAAAAAGAAGGAGGGGGTTGTGAAAAAGGAGGTGGAGGTGGAGAAGAAGGAGGTGGAGGATAATAAGAAGGTGCAGGAGGATGGCCGAGGTCACAGATAACAGTGGTCTCCGTGAATCTGCCCCTCAACCCCTTATTTAAAAGGGACATGAGCAGGGCCTCACAAAGTAGCCGTTGTTCAGGTTGCATCTGGGCCATTTTCATGCCCACCAATGCCGAATAGCCCTCATCAGGGGTTGGGGGCTGCTGGAGGATGGCATGTGCCTCTTTAATGAGGGCCAGTGCTGCCACACTCACAGCCCTATCCCTCCTGCCCCTTCTTGGTGGCATGCGGATTGGAGGCACCTGATACCTTGTCCTACTACTTGGACCAGCCACCTCCTCTCTGCCACTTGGACCAGGCACCTCCTCTCTGCCACTAACCCCAGCCTCCTCCTGCCTGACATTTTCCGACCTCTCATCCTGGCTGACCTCCTCCTGTGTAAAAAAAGTGACATATTTTAGAGTTTTGTTTCGTCAATCACACACAGGGGGTTATTTAGTAAAGGCAAATCCACTTTGCACTACAAGTGCAAACTACAAGTGCACTTGTAATTGCTTTGAAAGTGTACTTGAAAGTGCAGTCACTGTAGATCTGAGGGGGACATGCAAGGCAAAGAAAAAGCAGAAATTTAGCTTGCACATGATTGGATAATAAAATCAGCAGAGCTTCCCCTCATTTCAGATCTACCCCTCTGATTTACAGCAACTTTACTTCCAAGTGCAATTTCATTGCAATTTTTATTGCACTTTGCACTTGTAGTTTGCACTCGTAGTGCAAAGTGGATTTGCTTTTAGTAAAGAACCCCCACAATGTTCAGATCATTGACTGTTGCAAATACTTCAAATTTTTTGTTTATAATACTCTCATTATGCCCTCATCATTTTGCAATCTTCTCCCAAACTATTTTGCCCGCTACTGTCTATTGCTATGTCAAACACTTTTTCTTGATTGACTAAATTTTTGTTCCCATCTTAACATCTATTTTACATCATTAATTTTTTCACAATAAAGGTTTTGAAAATCTTGGCTGGAGGGAAGGCTGGAGGGAAGGCTGGAGGAAAGGCTGGACAGTGATTCCCTTGGTGTAATGTGGTCATTCAGAAAGGCCAACCTGTCGTAGTACCACAAATGTGGGACATATACCTCCCCTGCTGCTGCTCCTGACCTCTGAGATGCCAGGACCCGATTGCGCGCAGTCCTATATGTGCCTCTCAAGGTCCCAATTTTGGTGTCAAGCTGCTCAACGGTTGCATTGGGCACCCTGGTGTGCACAAATGGGAGCAGGCTCTCCAGCGCTGCTTTCCTTACCCCTTTTTTTGTGCTGGGGATTTTTTGTCTCCCACAGAGTGGGCAGCTCCCTTAACCACTTGACAACTGGGCACTTAAACCCCCTTCCTAACCAGACGAATTTTCAGCTTTCGGTGCTCTCACATTTTGAATGACAATTACTCAGTCATGCAACACTGTACCCATATGAAATTTTCGTCCTTTTTTTCACACATATAGAGCTTTCTTTTGGTGGTATTTGATTGCCTCTGGGGGTTTTTTTTGTGCTATAAATGAAAAAAGACCGAAAATTTTGTAAAAAAATGAATTTTTCTTAATTTCTATTATAAAATTTTGCAAATAAGTAATTTTTCTTCATAAATTTGGGCAAAAATGTATACTGCTACATATCTTTGGTAAAAATAACCGAAATTAGTGGATATTATTTAGTCTGTGTGAAAGTTATAGGGTCTACAAGCTATGGTGCCAATCACTGAAAATGTATCAATTTGATTACACCTGATGTACTGACAGCCTATCTCATTTCTTGAGACCCTAACAAGCCAGAAAAGAACAATTACCCCCCAAATGACCCCTTTTTGGAAAGTAGACATTCCAAGGTAGTTAGTAAGAGGCATAGTTAGTTTTTTGAGGTTGTCATTTTTTCTCACAATTCTTTGCAAAATGAAGATTTTTTTTATTTTTATTTTTTTTCACACCAAATTGTCATTATAACAGGTTATTTCTCTCACATGGCATGTACATTCCACAAATAACACCACAAAATATATTCTGCTACTCCTCCTGAGTATGGCGGTACCACATGTGTGAGACTTTTATACAGCCTGCCCACATACAGAGGCCCAACATTGAAGTAGCCCCTTCAGGCGTTCTAGGAGCATAAATGACACATCTAATCTCTCAACCACCTATTACACTTTTGAAGGCCCTGGAGCACCAGGACAATGGAAACGCCAACAAAGTGACCCCATTTTGGAAAGCAAACACCCCAACGTATAATCTATGAGGCATTATGAGTCTTTTGAACTGTTCATTTTTTTCCAGAAGTTTTTCGAAAATGTGGAAAAAAAATGAAAACGCATTTTATTTTACACAAAGTTGTCCATTTATAAGATATTTCCAACACATAGCATGTACATAGCAAAAATTACACCCCAAAATATATTCTCCTACTCCTCCTGAGTATGGCGGTACCACATATGTGAGACGTTTACACAGCCTGGCCACATACAGAGGCCCAACATTGAAGTAGCAACTTCAGGCGTTCTAGGAGCATAAATTACACATCTAATCTCTCAAACACCTATTACACTTTTGAAGGCCCTGGAGCACCAGGACAATAGAAACGCCAACAAAGTGACCCCATTTTGGAAAGCAAACACCCCAACGTATAATCTATGAGGCATTATGAGTCTTTTGAACTGTTCATTTTTTTCCAGAAGTTTTTGGAAAATGTGGAAAAAAAATGAAAACGCATTTTTTTTATACAAAGTTGTCCATTTATAAGATATTTCCAACACATAGCATGTACATAGCAAAAATTACACCCCAAAATATATTCTCCTACTCCTCCTGAGTATGGCGGTACCACATATGTGAGACGTTTACACAGCCTGGCCACATACAGAGGCCCAACATTGAAGTAGCAACTTCAGGCGTTCTAGGAGCATAAATTACACATCTAATCTCTCAAACACCTATTACATTTTTGAAGGCCCTGGAGCACCAGGACAATGGAAACGCCAACAAAGTGACCCCATTTTGGAAAGCAAACACCCCAACGTATAATCTATGAGGCATTATGAGTCTTTTGAACTGTTCATTTTTTTCCAGAAGTTTTTGGAAAATGTGGAAAAAAAATGAAAACGCATTTTTTTTACACAAAGTTGTCCATTTATAAGATATTTCCAACACATAGCATGTACACAGCAAAAATTACACCCCAAAATATATTCTCCTACTCCTCCTGAGTATGGCGGTACCACATATGTGAGACGTTTACACAGCCTGGCCACATACAGAGGCCCAACATTGAAGTAGCAACTTCAGGCGTTCTAGGAGCATAAATTACACATCTAATCTCTCAAACACCTATTACACTTTTGAAGGCCCTGGAGCACCAGGACAATGGAAACGCCAACAAAGTGACCCCATTTTGGAAAGCAAACACCCCAACGTATAATCTATGAGGCATTATGAGTCTTTTGAACTGTTCATTTTTTTCCAGAAGTTTTTGGAAAATGTGGAAAAAAAATGAAAACGCATTTTTTTTACACAAAGTTGTCCATTTATAAGATATTTCCAACACATAGCATGTACACAGCAAAAATTACACCCCAAAATATATTCTCCTACTCCTCCTGAGTATGGCGGTACCACATATGTGAGACGTTTACACAGCCTGGCCACATACAGAGGCCCAACATTGAAGTAGCAACTTCAGGCGTTCTAGGAGCATAAATTACACATCTAATCTCTCAAACACCTATTACACTTTTGAAGGCCCTGGAGCACCAGGACAATGGAAACGCCAACAAAGTGACCCCATTTTGGAAAGCAAACACCCCAACGTATAATCTATGAGGCATTATGAGTCTTTTGAACTGTTCATTTTTTTCCAGAAGTTTTTGGAAAATGTGGAAAAAAAATAAAAACACATTTTTTTTACACAAAGTTGTCCATTTATAAGATATTTCCAACACATAGCATGTACATAGCAAAAATTACAACCCATAATATATTCTCTTACTCCTCCTGAGTATGGCGATACCACATGTGTGAGACTTTTACACAGCCTGGCCACATAGAGGCCCAATATCCAGGAAGCACCATCAGGTGACCTAGGGACATAAATTACGCATCTAATTTCCTTACAATCTATCACATTTTTGAAGGCCCTTCATATTTCTAGCATATAGCATGTTCATACCAAGAATTACACCCTGAACTACATTCTGCTGAGTAAATGGTAAACAAAAGATTACCTGTGGTTTTAGTAGTGCAATTGTCCACAGAAGGAGAGCCCTGATCCAGGCAGCAGGCAGGGACGTGGTCAGCGTCAGTGAATGTAATTGTCCAGGCAGCAGGCAGGAATATTGTCCATAGTCAGTACAGGCAGAGATACTGTCCATATACAGTCCAAGGTCAGTGCAAGTAGAGACATTGCCAGCAGTGCCAAAATATTGGTCCTGGTAGTAAGCAGGAACATGGTCCAAGTAGCAGGCCAGGAAAGAATGGGGACAGGGGTAGAGGCTTCTCCCACCCAAATCTCTTTGAAGCCTCCGAGTCTCCAGACCCTAATCCGGGAATGAGAAAACTAAAAAATTAGTTTTCTTCATCCAGAAAAACAATTCTGGAGCCCCTCACATATGTGAGACCCCTGTGTCCCCATTAGCATAGCAGGGTAAAAGATCAATCCAAGAGGCAGGCAAAAAACGTGGTCAAACAGTCCAGGGTCAGTTCCAGAGCAGGCAGAGGTAGGTACAGTTTAGGGTTAGGCAGAAGCGTGGTCGTATAACAAGCCAGGGTCAGTTCCAGAGCAGGCAGAGGTAGGTACAGTTTAGGGTTAGGCAGAAGCGTGGTCGTATAACAGGCCAGGGTCAGTTCCAGGGCAGGCAGAGGTAGGTACAGTTTAGCGTTAGGCAGAGGCGTGGTCGTTTAGCAGGTCAGGGTCAGTTCCGGAGAAGGCAGCGGTATGTACAGTGGCATAAAGGGTGTGGCGGTAAATGACAATTAGGTTTACCATACTTTCCTAATAATGTAGAAAAGTATGGTAACGACGAAAACATCGACCAAAACAAAGGCCTGGTTGGGAAGGACAATCGGGACAATAATACACAGTGTCTCTTCTAGTTCCTTCTTTGGAGCACACCCGGCATCTCTTCTGACGTTTTCGGCCTGTTTCATGGGGGGGGGGAGTTTATCAGGAAAGTGGCGTTCATGGAGTCTGCTCACTGAATCTGAGCGAATGCTTTCTGGTGGGTCTTCAGGGTACAAAAGGGCTTCGATAATTTCTTCTTGGTACTGAAAATAAGATAAGGGGGTCCTTGTAGATTTACGGTAAATGACATAAGTATTGTAAAGGGCCATACTGAAAAGATATATGGAGACCTTTTTATACCAATAGCGGCTTTTTCTTGTGGGAAGATAGGGTTCAATCATCTGATCATTAAAATCGACTCCCCCCATGAACAAATTATAATCATGAACACATGCTGGTTTTTGGATAGGGCCGTTTCTTTTGGGGATTTCCACGTAGGTGTCGTTATGTATCGTTGAGAGCATGTGGACATTTCTTTTGTCCCTCCACCTGATAGCCAATAGCTCTTCATTCCACAAAGACGCCGTCTCCCCTTTTCGTAGTCTTTCAGTAACGAGTCTTTGCGGGAAACCCTTCCTGTTGGCTCGCACTGTACCACACGCTGGAGTGCCCTTCCGGTAAAGGTTGCAGAAGAGGGGGATGCTGGTATAGTAATTATCCACATAAAGGTGGTAACCCTTTTCAAGGAGTGGATATATAAGCTCCCAAACAACCTTTCCGCTGGCACCGATGTACTCAGGACATTCAGGGGGATGCAGTTGGGAGTCCTTCCCTTCATACACCAGGAAGGCGTAAATGTAGCCAGTGACCCGGTCACATAGCTTGTAGATTTTAACCCCATATCGGGTCCTTTTGCTTGGAATAAACTGCTTGATGCCAAGCCTGTGAAGTGGACCAATGACTCATCCACGGATATATTTTGGTCGGGGATATATAACTGGGGGAATTTCTCAGAGAAAAAATTTAGAAGTGGCCGAATTTTAAATAATTTGTCATGTGATGGGTCATTTCGGGGAGGGCACTGGGTATTGTCATTGTAATGGAGAAAGCGCATTATCATGAGGTATCTGGATCTTGACATAATGGATGAAAAGACTGGCATGTGCTGGATGGGTTTGGAGGACCAATAGGAGTATACTTCATTTTTTTTGAGAGCCCCATGTTGAACGTTAGGCCTAAAAATAATTTAAATTCCTCCACTGTCAATTCTCTCCACACATAGGGACGGGCATAACTTGAATCAGGGTTGTTAGTTATGAATTGTTGTGCAAAGAGGTTGCACTGGGTCACGATGGAGGATAATAGGTCTTGGGTAAAAATTAAATGAAAAAAATCAATAGGGGCAAAATTCTCTGTGTTCACCTGAACACCTGGCTGGGCGGTGAAAGGGGGGATGTTTGCTGCTCCTGAATTGGGGGGAAGCCACAGAGGGTTTTCAAGGGCATAGGGAAGGCTGGCATGGGTCCTAACCCTTTGGGGCTGAGATGACACCCCGCTAGTTCTTGGCCTTTGCTGTAGTCGTACTTCATTTCTTGTGGATGGCACTGTGCTACTGGTGGATGGCACTGAGCTGCTGGTTGATGCCACAGCGCTACTTGTGGTAGCCTGCTGATCCATGTCAGAACGCCTTCATTTCCTGGGCACACTTTCCTCTTCCTCTGAATCTGTAGAAGACCCACTGCTTATAACAGGTTCATATTCTGAACCAGAATCAGACTCAGAGAGCTCGTCGCTGCTCTCGTCAGTCAAGGAAAGCTGTTGGTATGCCTCCTCAGCGGAAAACATTTTTTTCGCCATACTGGTGACTGTGGGCTGTGGTGACAAACTGTGGTAGGAAAACTGGAACAGATATGGCTGCACTGATGGGTGCTGATGAGGCTGGTCTAATGAGGCTGCACTGCTGGGTTCTGATGAGGGTGCTGCTGGGTTCTGAGGAGGGTGCTGCCGGGTTCTGATGAGGATGCTACTGGGTTCTGATGAGGGTGCTACTGGGTTTTGATGAGGGTGCTACTGGGTTCTGATGAGGGTGCTTCTGGGTTCTGATGAGGGTGCACTGCTGGTAACTGATGAGGGTGCAGATGAGCACTATAGTGGCGCTGATGTGGTACTGATGGCACCGATGGGGCACTGTAGTGGCACTGGGCACTGTAGTGGCACTGGTGGAGCACTGGCGGCACCGATGGGCACTGAAGTGGCAGAGGTGGCACTGATGAGCACTGGTGGCACTGATGAGCTTTGTAGTGACACTGATCAGCCTTGTAGTGACACTGATCAGCCTTGTAGTGACACTGATCAGCCTTGTGGTGGCACTGATCAGCCTTGTGGTGGCACTGATGGACACTAGTGGCACTGATGGGTACTCTGGTGGCACTGGTGGCACTGATGGGCACTGTAGTGGCACTGATCAGTATTTTTGTGGCACTGCTTACACAGATGGGTACTGTAGGGGAGCTGTAGGGGCGCTGATGGGTAGTGTGGGGCACAGATTGGCACTTGTGTGGCACTGTGTGGCACTGTGTGGCACTTAAGGGCACTGCTGAATATATATGAGACACTCACTGTTAAAAGGATCTCTCCTCTCCTCACACGCTGTATCGGTGTGAGGAGAGAAGAGAGCTGGACCTCTGTTTGACCCCAGTTTGTTTACATTCTGATCGCTCCCTCATTGGAGGGAGCGATCAGGTGGTAAAGAGCCGCTATCATTGGCTCTTCACCGCGATCCTTGTTGCAGTGGGAGCCGTGAACTCAGCGAGCACGGACACTTCCGCGAGCGCACCAGGGGGCGCGCGGGAAGCGCGAATGCACGAGGACGTCCCAGGGACGTGAGCTCAGGATAACTCGACCACTCTGTGGACGTCTTTTGTCCATGACGTGGTCGGCAAGTGGTTAAGCGATCAATGAATTCAGAAAGGAATTCTTTCTCAAGAAACACATTCATTGTTTCTGCAAGACAAAACACCAGACAAAAATACAAATGTCAATCACACTCTAAACTCGAGTAATCTTTATGCCCATACATGCCTCTACAATCTCTATGCAGTATAGGCCACTGATGTACCAAGTATTAAATGATACCTTCGGTCTTAACGTTCGGCGCTCTTAACTCCTTCCTCCGCACACAGAACGTAGGTACGTCACATGTGTGTTAGCTTTATATACACTACGCATGCGTGACACACGTCACCCGCCCATGACGTTCTTTCTCGATGTTTCCCCGCCCCTTCTCTTTTGGCGCGCAGGCGACATGGCGGAGTCACAGCGGGTGTCTGTGAATTCAGAGAATTCTAATGAGGAGCCAAGCTCAGAGCGGGAAACGTCACGAACAAGGAGGCGCTACAAGGCATCTAATATGTCCTTTGAGGAGATGGCGGAGATGGTGGCCATATTGAACAATTCTGATTATGATGCAAAGCATGGGCCGTATTCCCACCCTAATCTTCGGAAGGACAAAATTATGAAGAAAGTAGTGAAAAGTCTAAAGAAGAATTTCGGTGTGAAAAGATCCAAGGAGCAGCTCAGAAAGAGGTGGTCTGACCTCAAACTGAGGGAGCCGGAGCAGTTAAGGAGCATTAACAGAATGCTTAAAAAAAGTAAGTACTTCTCCTGTGTCCCTATTGTTGTATTTCACAACTTGGATGTTGCTCCCTGTTGTAGTTTTTTATTAATTAACATTCTTAAATGACATCTACTACAATTTAGTGGGCACAGTAATCGGTCGATATAGACACATCGTTTGCACACTACATACGATGATTTGTCAATATCTGTTCTTTTAAAAAAAAAAAATGTCTGTTTAAAATCACTAAATGTTATGACATTGTTGTCTAGATCAGTGTTTCTCAACTCCAGTCCTCAAGGCACCCCAACAGGTCATGTTTTCAGGCTTTCCATTATTTTGCACAGGTGATTTGATCAGTTTCACTGCCTAAGTAGTTACCACAGCTGTTTCATCAGAGGGAAATCCTGAAAACATGACCTGTTGGGGCGCCTTGAGGACTGGAGTTGAGAAACACTGGTCTAGATGATGTGTTTGTAAATAGAATGAAATGCAAACTTGAATCAATGTGAAGGAGAGGACACTCAGCAGTTGTTTACACATCTGCACTCACAGGAGCACTATAGTGTGGGCCACCAGAACAACCTTTTTAGGGTGTCCACCACAGGTGCTACAGTGGGTAATGGGGGGGGGGGTTGGCCCATGTGATAAAATTGTCACAAAAAGGTCAGTATTCTAGCTTTATTAATTTCTCCAATCTGGTCTTTAGCTTGGAACTGTGCCAAAACAGACAAGTGTACCCCACCTGCAAGCAATGTTTCATATTCCTAGTTCTGACTTCATATATGTGTGTGTTAAGTGTACCATTTGTTTCAATTTCATAGGGAGGACACCACTCCTCAGAGCCCAGGAACCCCACACCTTCTAAAGAACCGTAACCTCCCCAACAAGCCCAACCTGAGGATGTGGAGAAAGTCGAATTGGATAAAGGAGAGGTGGAGGAAGGAGAATTGGAGGAAGTAGAGGTGGATGAGGTGGTGGAACTTTTCACTACAACAGGTCAGTATCTGTCGCCACAGCTTCAGGTAAAAGAGATGTAGGCCTGGAGATTGTTATTTTTTTCTTTTTATTTTAGGGGAAGAATTTGTTGCTGAAATTCCACGATTCTCCAGTGATAGTGCACAAAGACTCATCCAACAAATAATGGATTGTAGTACTTAACTGGACTTCATGAAAAAAGAATGAATGATATGGAGAATACATTTAAGGACATCATTGATGTGTTGGGACGACTAGAATAAAACACCCCTTTTTTTTCCTAGTTTTTGTTCACTTTTGTAGCACTTTGTCGCAAAATTTTTTTTAGAAGATGCACACAGTGGGTCAACATGTGCTATCTGCCATCACGGGATCTCCATGTATGTGTTTTGAGGGTGCAACCTCTTCCTCACAACTTAAGTAGGTGAAAGGAAGAAGGGGTTGCCCCCCCAAAACATGTTGAATGATCCCCCATGATGGCAGGTAGCACATGTTGACAATGGGAATGAGGAAGTAAATAACCTATTTTACCCACCCTAAAATTGTGTGCATCTTCGAATTTTGTCTTGTTCAGGGGTGACAACACTCCATCTTTGATGAAGGGCAGATAGACATTTGTTTTTAAAAAAAAAGGTCTGAGATCTTGCCTATACGTTAACATTGTTGTATTTTGAGGAATGTTGAGGAGAGTTTTTGTAATTTCATTAGCACCAAAAATTGTCATGTTAGGTGAAAAGCCAAAAATGGTTTTGTAAAATGTAGAGACACAAAAAATAAAAAAAATAAAACATATGTGTGATTGTGCACAGAGTAAAATACAAGAAAAAAAATAAAGTGTGGCTGCTCTTTTTTTTAACCACTATAACCTTTTTTGGATTTAGTTTTGTTGTTAGCAGTGAAATGTTTGGTGTTTACTAAGGAAAATACACTTGGCACTACAAGTACACTTTGAAAAAGTAGCACACACCTCAAATATAAACAAAGCAAAACTACAAATGTAAAGCTTAGATATTTTTAATTATTTTTTTTGGTAAAAGATCAAACTAGGAATGATTCTCTGGCATTGGAATTGCCCCCCTACCCATGAAATAATCCACATATTTCTGCCGTATTGCACGGGAACTTTGGGGGGGCAAGCCAGTATGGACATGTTCCAGGCCCGGCAGGGCATTGTCCGCAGCAAGTCCGGCCACGGGCCCAACTGTGGCCATATAAGTAGGAGATTTCTTCCTTAAAAAAATGTGCAGAACACAACCGGAACCGGCTGGCCATTATCCCGAAGGCTTTCTCCACAACTCTTTGGGCTCTGGCCAGCCGGTAGTTGAAGACCCTCCTCTCCGGGGTGAGCGTCCTCTGGGGGAAAAGCCTCATGAGATGCTGACCCAGGCCAAAGGCTTCATCAGCCAAAAAGACAAAGGGGAGTCCTTCCACATTCCCTGCATCCGGTGGCAATGCAAGGTCATCAGTCTGGAGACGGAGGGCAAACTCCGTCTGTGCGAAGGCTCCCCCATCCGACATCCGGCCATTCTTCCCCACATCCACATAGAGGAATTCATACTGTGCTGACTTCACCGCCATCAGCACGATACTATGAAACCCCTTGTAGTTATAAAAAAAGGAGCCCGAACGGGGTGGTGGCATGATGCGGATGTGCTTCCCGTCAATGGCTCCTCCGCAGTTGGGGAAGTCCCACCGCCTGGCAAACTCCAATGCCGCAGTCTGCCATTCCTGTGGCGTGGAAGGAAGCTGGGGAATCAAACAAGATAAAAAAATATTAGTACTTTTGCAAATAACATTGCAAGCAGATTATACAAAAACATTCGTGGCCAACATAAGTATAACATTTTGGTTAAGGATTCTTAAAAAAATAAAATTCACAATTCTCACATTGCTCACCCCCCTCTGATGGCCCATTGATTTTCTTTGGGGGGGGCTAGATGAGTTTGGAACCCCCCAAAAATCACATTCTGGAAAATGACTTAACCATTTGAGGGGGGGGGGACTACAATGGATATGAAAAAATACATTGTTAACAGACTAGGCTAGATGTGTTTGGGCCCAGGAGAGCATGCTGGAGAGGTAAAGTGAAGGTAAAAATGCATGTAGGCCAAAAAATTACTTAAAAAAGTACAGCATGTATGGGGACAAAGGGGACATTCTCAGCATATTACAATCATGCTAATTAGGGAAGGATGAAAGAAATACAATACATTATCATACAAGAAATACATAGAATGTGATATTAAATGCGAAAACTTACCATCATATAGTCATCCTGCAGGACTTGGATGATGGCAGAACAGGTCTCTGGGATTATGACGCCCAGAGCCTGGGGGGAGATGCCTGTGGTGAACTTCAGGTCCTGCAGACTTCTCCCTGTCGCCAGGTAGCGCAACGTGGCGATGAGCCTCTGCTCAGCACTGATGGCTTCCCACATAACGGTGTCCTGCCTGGTAATATAGGGGGACACCAAAGCCAACAGATGCTGAAAAACGGGGTCAGACATCCACAGAAAATTCCTGTAGTCCTCAGGATTATTCTCCACGATCTCCCGCAGCAGAGGCATGTGAGAGAATTGGTTCCGCTGGAGCAACCAATTCTTGGTCCATGAACTCCTCCTCACCCTGTTCATAGACTCGTCTTGGTCCAAGACAAGAAGACCAACAGACACACAAAGTCGGTGCACAACACGATCTCTACGATGAGAACGTATCCGCAACACGGCTAAAAAACGGTCGTCTGATCAGAACGAACTAAACAGAACGCACTGAAGAACAGCAAGGCCTATGAAGAACGACCTGAAAATCAGAAACGAGTGGACAAGAACGCACTGAAAAACAGATACGACCTGACTACTCACCCTGAAAGACAAGATACGAACCCACAAGCACCTACTGAACCGCAGAAAACAAACTGAAAGCACGAAGTCTGAAAAGCGCGAATCGTCTCTTCCCAAACTTTAACTAACACGCGGCAACACGAGATTAGCAAAAGCAGCCCAAGGGAGGACGCCATGAGAATGGAACTTCCCCTTTATACTGCCGTCGTACGTGTTGTACGTCACCGCGTTTTTAGACCGACGAGATTTTGGAATGACAGTGTGTATGCAAGGAAAGCTTCACAAGAATCACGTCAAACTTGACAAGAAAACCGTTGAGAAAAACAACGTTTTTTTTGCGACGAGAAACTCGGCCGTGTGTACTAGGCTTCTGATTTGGTGCCAAATTAACCACTGGTTACCAGCCTATTATAACCCTCCTTTTTATCAGGCAATTTTTCAGTTTCCAGTGCTATAATAGTTTGACTGTAAAATTACTGCATCATGCAACACTGTACTCAAATATTTAAATGTAAAAATTCACCTGTGCTGTTGGTTCTAACTTATACCTTACTACAGCAAGCCAACACTTAAGTGATTCACACACCTTCAATAAATATACCTGCAACTAAAGCCGTGTACATACGATCGGTTTTACCAATGAAAACAGTCCGATGGACTGTTTTCATCGGACGAACCTATCGTGTATGGGCCCCATTGGTCTTTTTTCCATCGGTGTGAAAAAATAGAACATGTTTTAAAATGTATCCGATGGGAAAAAAACGATAGCAAAATCCGATCGTCTGTGTGGAACTCCATCGGAGAAAAAACCCACGCATGCTCAGAATCAAGTCGACACATGCTCAGAAGCATTGAACTTCATTTTTCTCGGCTCGTCGGAGTGTTTTACGTCACGGCGTTTGGGACGGTTGGATTTTGGACTGATGGTGAGTAGGCAAGACTGATGGAAGTCAGCTTCATCAGATTTCAGATGGAAAAATCCATCGGATTAGAATCCATAGGAAATCCGATCGTGTGTACAGGACTTAAGTGTGGCACTGTTTTCTCCCATTATATATTATAAATATATGCATACAATATATGTCACATGTCCCGGGGCATGATGGGATTGTGACGTCATAAGGGGGTGAGGTCGCCGGCTGACATCACCCGGTGACCACTCCCCATGCCTATATAAGTCGTTGCGCACCGCGCACACGGCATTACAGCGGCAGAGAGCATCGAGTCAACATCGCAAGAAGAGAAGACCGGGCCAACGCTAGTAAAAGAGCTGGAAGATAGCAGAGGAGCCTGGCAGAAGGCAGAAGGCATTGGAGAGCGGGAAAAGAACCGGAGAGCGGGAGAAGAGGCCGAAGAGAGCGGAGAAGTCGGAAGAGACCCCCGAACTCGGAAGAAGACCCCCGCCTGGAGCTGCCTAATAAATTACTTTAAAAACCTTTCTAGTTTTTTTTTTTATTGACACTTTTTCCCCCAGGTGAATGGGTAGGGGTACGATGTGCCCAATACTCATTCACATAGGGTGGGAGGCCAGGATCTGGGGGCCCCCTTATTAAAGGGGTTTCCCAGATTCCGATAAGCCCCCCGCCCGCAGACCCCGACAGCCAACGGCCAGGGTTGTCGGGAAGAGGCCCTTGTCCTCATCAACATGGGGACAGGGTGCTTTGGGGTGGGGGGGCCCAAAGCACCCACCCCCTATGTTGAGGGCATGTGGCTTGGTATGGTCTAGGAGGGGGGGGGGCGCTCGCTTGCCCCCCTTTCCTGACCTGCCGGGCTGCATGCTCGGATAAGGGTCTGGTATGGATCCTGGGGGAACCCCCACGCCATTTATTTTTTGGGTGTGGGGGTCCCCCTTAAGATCCATACCAGACCAAATGGTCTGGTATCGTCCTTGGGGGGAACCTCATTTTCGCGGGGTTCCCCTTCAAGATTCTCAGCACAGGAGTCGCCCCGCAAGTTGGATTATCTTGATCCGACTTCTGGTGCGACCTCTATTCAAATCAAATTCAAATTCCCATAGGGAACCATTGATTTGGAATAGAGAAATAAAAACGCGGCTGAAAGCTAGCGCGGGGAAACGTGCATTGAATTCAATGCAAAACGCTGAAAAATGTGCGTTAATAACGCCGCTTTTTTCCTGTACTAGCTTTACAGCCTGTTTTTTAAAACGTCCGTGGGCATGAGGCCTAAAAGTGGTCAGAAAAGCCTTAAAACATACTTTGCTGAGAAGACTGAATCCTTATTTAGCTCACTATGTGATGTAAATCCTTACACTATATACTTAGTAAATATGTCATCATTACATTGAAAACCAAATCAGCCAGTTAGAACTTTGGGCCCAATATGTCCAAGACTCTTAAAGGGTCAAATCAAGCTCATATCTCCTGGATATTTAGTATACGTGATGTGTTCAGCTGTACAGACACCCTATTACTTTTATGGGACCTGCGGGTTGCCCCTTTTCTCCTACTAGAAGCCTGGGACCACAAAAAAATGTCAGGACCTCAAAGGACATTCTTTCCCCAATGTCCTCTGCAGAGTATGAACTCAGAAGCGCACAGCAGAGAGACATTGGTGGCCAAAAAAAGACACACCACAATGAGTATTTGTCATCTGCCCATATGCTATTACATAGGGAGTGTGTTAATGCCGTTTGATAGCAATAAAGTAAACTAGAACTAAAGGCAAAACTTTTTCCATTTTAGATGTGGTAAGGGAGGGTTCTAACTCATTCGTTTTTTTAATGCCATGTGATTTCTGTTCACTTCTTTCCCATAGCCAAAACAGGAAGTGAGAGGAAATCCCTCAAAAGAGAGGGAATCCTGGGATGTCACCAGAACTAGTGTCCCCATTGAAATATTTCCCCTCTATTCTTGTTTAGTTAACAGTCCAACATTTAGGATTTTCGATCACTTTACCTTTCAGTAAAAAAAATGGGGGCACAGATAGCAATGAAAACCTGGCAGGTGTTCTAATCCCTCTCCACCCTATTGCAAAATTAGTAAAAAAAAAGTAAAATAAAATTAGTTTAAAAATGAAAATAGTAATAAACATTTTAAAAAAAATTCAAGAACCTCCGCCACCCTGTACACACACCCTGTACTCATACATGTATGTAAACCAGCGGCGGTGCGTCCATAAAGGGCGCAGGAGCGCCGCCCCCCTCTCCTGTCACCCTCTAATTACCATAGATAGATTCATGCATTGCATGAATCTATCTATGGTCGCTGCTGACTCCCCCTTTTCAGGTGTCCGGACCCTTTTCGGGCACCGGGCACCTGAATTACAGCTGTGGGGGTGTTTTTTGGTTACACCTGATTAGAGTCATATGCTCTAATAGGCGCCCAAAAATGTGAGAAGCGGGCGCAACGCTGTGCGTTCGCTTCTCACTCAGCTGTATGTTAGGAAAGCAAAGGAATTTGCTTTCCTAACATTGAACCGCTTCTCAGCCAATCAGGTGCACGGGTCTGTGTTACCTGTCACCTGATTGGCTGAAGCGACACGTGCTGTGATTGGACACCTATAAGGCGTCCAATCACAGCACAGGACGAGAGGAGGAGCAGGCGGGAGAAGACATCGGGGTCAGGGAAGATGGAGGACACCGGACACCGCTCGCCGCTGTCACCCGCTGCCCACCCAAAACAAGGTAAGTGCCGGGCAGATGACGGGGGGCACAGTGGCAGCACTTGGGGCACAGTGACAACATTTGGGGCACAGTGGCAGCACTTGGGGCAAAGTGGCAGCACATGCCGCACAGTGGCAACACATGGGGCACAGTGGCAACATTTGGGGTACAGTGGCAAAACATGGGGCACAGTGGCAAAACGTGGGGCACAGTGGTAACATCTGGGGCACAGAGGCAAAATTTGGGGCACAGTGGTAGCACTTGGGGCACAGTGGCAACATTTGGGGCACAGTGGCAAAACTTGGGGCACAGTGGCAGCACTTGGGACACAGTGGCAACATTTGGGGCACAGTGGCAACATTTGGGGCACAGTGGCAGCACTTGGGGCACAGTGGCAACATTTGGAGCACAGTGGCAGCACTTTGGGCATAGTGGGAGCGTTTGATGGGCACAGTGGCTGCGTTTAATGGGCAAATTGGCTGCGTTTGTTGGGCACAGTGGCTGCGTTTGAAGGACAAAGTGGCTGCGTTTGATGGGCACAGTGTCTGCGTTTATTGGGCACAGTGGCTGCGTTTGATGGGCACAGTGGCTGCGTTTGGCACAGTGGCTGCAATTGATGTTTTTTTTCCAGAATTTTTCCGTTTGTTGGCGCCCCCCAAGGGCGTAGCGTGGGTTGTCAGCGCCCAGGGCAGGGCAGGAGATTTGCGCCCCCTAACCTGCAGATTTTTTTAGCACTCATCCCTTCCACTAGTACAGTAGTACTGACCAACCTGACTTCTTCACTGACCTACCTGATCACTATACTAACCTACCTGATTCCTACACTGACCACTAAACTGACCTCTCTGATTGCTATACTGACCACTACACTGACCTACCTGATTCCTATACTGACCACTACACTAACCTACCTGATTCCTACACTGACCAACCTGATTCCTACACTGACCACTAAACTGACCTCTCTGATTGCTATACTGACCACTACACTGACCTACCTGATTCCTATACTGACCACTACACTGACCTACCTGATTCCTACACTGATCAACCTGATTCCTACACTGACCATCAAACTGACCTATCTGATTTCTATACTGACCTACCTGATTCCTATACTGACCACTACACTGACCTACCTGATTCCTATACTAACCTGCCCTCCTCCTTCCTCCCAGTCTCCGCACGGTCACAATCCCTGGGATCATCATGGATGGTCTTCAGTGTACATTTACTCACTGCTGTGTCAGTGTCACCGCTGGAGCCTAAGCCGGGACTGCACCGCAACTTCTTTCTCATAGTGAAGCGGAAGAGCTCACAGTCTCCTAGACAGCACAGTGCAGGAGAAGAGCTGCAGGTAACCTGCCGCCTGCCGCTGCGCCCCTCTAAATTTTGCACCCGGGGCAACCGCCCCCCTGGCCCCCCCACGCTACGCCACTGGCGCCCCCCCAAAAAATTTTGAGCACCAGCGGCCACTGATGTAAACAATAAATAAATATGTATCACCACCACATCAAAGTCAAATAAAAATATATCTAGGTCTCTTATTTATAGTTACCGTAATTCTAAACTGATGAGCTGTAAAGGCATTTAAAGCGTTGACTATTGATAATTTTGAGCACCTAAATTTTTTGACGTTTCATGGGCACTTGTAGTTTTAAAGCTTGACATACAGTATTGGGTATCTATTTACTCAAAACAACCCTTATCTTTCATTTTGTACAAAAAATTGGGCTTATATTGTGTTTGTCTGCACCAAAGGTCATGTATTCATCTTTTCAATCCTATGTAAAGTTCATGCACCACGTCTCTAATGCAAGCTCCTTTGTTTGAAAATTTTCCAGAAATGTTAAGTAACGATTAAGGAAAACTATAATTATATTCCATCAAATTTAGTGTTGGTCATGTTGTTTCATCAATAATACTACTACTTCGTTTAGCTTATTAAAAATTGTTAACAGTGCTCACGATCAACTAATAAACACCTTTATAGCTATTGAAAATTACATGCTAAGCACGGTACATGACTTAGATCCTTTTGTCAATTTGTATAGCCATTAATTGACTAAAAATTTATTTCCTAGAACTTCGTGGGAGTTGCTGGCCACAAACAAGGCTTCTAGAACCTAACATTTTGCCCAGGGTGATGTAGAGAACCATTTAACATTTCTTATTAAGCATGAAAGCGTCTTTATACATCACCTTGAACTGCAAATCAATAGAGAGGAGTGCTAGTGATTCATAAGAATAAGACATCATAAATGTTCAATTATTGCTATGTCCATGAGAATGTATGCCCTTCGAATTAGAGTCTTCTCAGGTAATATTACAGTGTGCACTAAATGCTTCCAGGGAATGAATGGATGGACATGAAGCTAAGTAGTATTGCAGTTTGATTTATACAGAGTCCAGGTCTAATTGCCAATGTTAAATCCATTAAAGCTCTTCTTAAATCTGCTTTAATGTACTTCTTTGCACACAACTGAGTTTAAACATATCTGTTTACATAGATTGTCATTATAGATTGAATAGGCTTATTATTGCTAACACCTTCAGGAAAAAAATCCAACACTAGAGGCCTCACTTTTATGAATATCAAATATTTACTGCTTGTACTGTAAAATGATTTTTAGTGGCTTAAAAGAGAAAAAATCCCTATAACTGTTATGCAAAAACATAGATTAAATGGATTTTGAAGGGGGACAGAAATATAAATATTCTAGATGAATATATATATATATATATATATATATATACAGTATATGTTTTGGATGATGTAATGCAGGAACACAGGGTTAAGCCAGCCATGCATGGATTGAAATCTGATCCATGTATGATGGAGAAGGGAAAAAGGAAGGGGGAGAAAATGTGGATGGTGGGACTTTGTATGAAACAACACATTAGGGTAGATTGAATCAAACAAAAATATTCATTTATTAAATAGTATAATTGAGCATAGTGCAGTAATGGCATCAATAAAAACTCAATGTATGGTACAGAAAATAGCATATAACATGATTGGTAATCACATACTTGAAATATCACATGATTGGTAATCACATAATATAATTAATACCATAATAATAACACTGTTATACATAATTGATGAACCAGCAATAAACTCAGATATATATAATAAAAACATAATTAATGGTATAATTAATTGATGATTCAGACAAATCAAAACCCATGGTAGGTACATGACTGCTGTGACATGGTATCAACTAAAAGAGGGGCTCGACACGTTTCGTGGACTCTATCCACTCATCAGGAGCAGCTATACAGTAGGGGTACCTAAAATAAATAAGGAGTTGGTAATTAATGGTAATTGATTAGCATAGGGAAAGAGAGAACCAGAGGACTGAAGTCTTAACACTCTTACCTATGGGTGGAATATAGAGGAACATAAGTCATGGTATGAAATGTAAGAAGCAATGGGGGGTGGAGAACACCCCCCCGGGAGTTGAGGTGATGACCATGTAGCGACAGGGAGGCCAGAAATTGTGGGTGAATGAACTTCTCATAAGAGGAAAACACTTGTCCAGGGTTAAAGTGATTGGTAAAGCAATGAGGCTTCTATAAAAAAAAAAAAAAAAATGATAATGGTGTTGGTAAGTGGCAAGTGAAGACTGGCTAGAATTAGCGAAGAAAAGGGCACAACTGCAAAAGTGGGAAACACAGGAAAACCACCAAGAGGTCCCCAGGTGTAGTGGAGGAAAAAAACAAGTGTGCACAACATAGGAAAAACAAACCACCATAAGGCCAGAGGGGGAAACCCCGGCATAGAGGTACCTGAGAAATGGGATGAAGCGAAGAGGCTGGGGTGAGTGCTCCAAGGTGGTGTGATATTGAAAAAGTAGCCCATCTGTCAGCAAAGCCCCACCAACGTCACGCTAGACGTGCAGAGAGAGAGGAGGCAGCTTAGACCGAGCGACTAGCGCTCATTAAATAGGCACCTATCCTCCCTCGTGCTGCACGCCAGATGGAAACAAGCAAGCCGCCGTGCGGCGTCAAAGGATGACGTCACAGGTACGGCGTGTCGACGTGGTGTCAACGCACAACGAGTGCGAGCCCCCGTTCTTGCGATCACAGAGATTGCGGGAATGGGGGATAGCCGCGGTGTGCATCGCAACTCCCGGGAGTGATAGAAACACTCCCCAAGAATGGCTTCGTAAAAGTATTAAATAAATAAAAGGCTGACCAAGTATAGCATCTACCTATGCTGGCACTGGTTGACTGTCAACAGAGGGTCATGGAGTAAATATAACATAAGCAGTGTGTGCTTCCATCCCTAATAACTTGTCAAGATATATATATATATATATATATATATATATATATATAAATATATGTGGGACTTTAGATGAGACCATGACTCAAAGGTACATAGGTCTCCATCCCTGATAGTTGATGGAGTATGGACAAGGTGGTTGTACAGAAGTCGATCTACTGATTGACTTCTATACACCTGCACTGTCAGATTTTTGCAGCTCAACCAGCTCTGCCGACTATACCTGACAGCAGTGGCAGTCGTTCCATTAGGAGCGCAGCCCCCCTAATCCATGATGCTCGACCCCTAATCTACATGCAGGGCGTCGGATGCATGGATTTCAATATATATATTTTTTGAAGCACATGATTAGAGCCTGGGGCTCCAATTGGCTTTAAAAAAGGGTGGACTCAGGGCGTGGAGCACGGCACCCTGATCCCACCTAGTTGTGTGACAATAGCAAATTCATATTCGCTATTGTCTTCTAAATCTCCTTCGGGCCAATCAGGAAGCGGGTCTTAAGACCCGATTGGCCCGAGAGGAGAAGCAATAGTATTGGCCACCGAGGTAAGGGGGTGGGAAGCCGCCGAGGAGGAAGCCGCCGTGAAGCCGGAGACACAGGGTGAAGCCACGAGGAGGAAGCCGCCACCAAGGAGGAGGAGCCGCAGGAAGGAGCCAAAGCTGCCCGCGACCTAGATGGGATAAGTGCGGGGCTGGTGGGGGGACGAGAGAGCGATAGGGAGGTGGGGGGTTTGCCTGAGCGATCGACTGATTGAGTGTGTGAGTAGAGGGAATTGAGTCAACCCGTTGATTAAATAAATAAAAAATTAATCTATGAGCTGCCTTAGTTACTGACTAGAGCAGGGGTCTCCAAACCTTCTAAACAAAGGAGCAAGTTACTGTTCTTCAGGTTATTGCTGTTCTCTAAGCTAGATAGGCAGGGGCAGTGTGTTCTTTTCTCAGGCATCTGCAGGAGTTAGTGGGTGTTGTGTGCCTCCAGCACAGTATACACCTGTGTCTACCCTTTATTGCTGTTCTCTAAGCTAGATAGGCAGGTACAGTATGTTCTTTTCTCAGGCATCTGCAGGAGTTAGTGGGTGTTGTGTGCCCCAGCACAGTATACACCTGTATCTACACTTTATTGCTGTTCTCTAATACAGGCATCTGCAGGAGTTAGTGGGTGTTGTGTGTCCCAGCACAGTATACACCTGTATCTACACTTTATTGCTGTTCTCTAATACAGGCATCTGCAGGAGTTAGTGGGTGTTGTGTGTCCCAGCGCAGTATACACCTGTATCTACACTTTATTGCTGTTCTCTAATACAGGCATCTGCAGGAGTTAGTGGGTGTTGTGTGCCGCAGCACAGTATACACCTGTATCTACACTTTATTGCTGTTCTCTAATACAGGCATCTGCAGGAGTTAGTGGGTGTTGTGTGCCCCAGCACAGTATACACCTGTATCTACACTTTATTGCTGTTCTCTAATACAGGCATCTGCAGGAGTTAGTGGGTGTTGTGTGCCCCAGCACAGTATACACCTGTATATAACCGTTATTGCTCTTCTCTAATACAGGCATCTGCAGGAGTTAGTGGGTGTTGTGTGCCCCAGCACAGTATACACCTGTATATACCCGTTATTGCTGTTCTCTAATACAGGCATCTGCAGGAGTTAGTGGGTGTTGTGTGCCCCAGCACAGTATACACCTGTATATACCCGTTATTGCTGTTCTCTAATACAGGCATCTGCAGGAGTTAGTGGGTGTTGTGTGCCCCAGCACAGTAAACACCTGTATCTACACTTTATTGCTGTTCTCTAATACAGGCATCTGCAGGAGTTAGTGGGTGTTGTGTGCCGCAGCACAGTATACACCTGTATCTACACTTTATTGCTGTTCTCTAATACAGGCATCTGCAGGAGTTAGTGGGTGTTGTGTGCCCCAGCACAGTATACACCTGTATATACCCGTTATTGCTGTTCTCTAATAAAGGCATCTGCAGAAGTTAGTGGGTGTTGTGTGCCCCAGCACAGTATCCACCTGTATATACCCGTTATTGCTGTTCTCTAATACAGGCATCTGCAGGAGTTAGTGGGTGTTGTGTAACCCAGCACAGTATACACCTGTATCTACACTTTATTGCTGTTCTCTAATACAGGCATCTGCAGGAGTTAGTGGGTGTTGTGTGTCTCCAGCACAGTATACACCTATATCTACCCTTTTTTTGCTGGTGTTCTCTAATAAAGGCATCTGCAGGAGTTACAGTAGTGGGTGTTGTGTGCCTCCAGCACAGCACAGTATACACCTGTATCTACCCTTTTTTGCTGGTGTTCCCTAATAAAGGCATCTGCAGGAGTTAGTGGGTGTTGTGTGCCTCCAGCACAGCACAGTATACACCTGTATCTACCCTTTATTGCTGGTGTTCTCTAATACAGGCATCTGCAGGAGTTAGTGGGTGTTGTGTACCTCCAGCACAATATACACTACCCAATTGCTGGTTTTCCCATCTCCCTGCAGGCCATTACTATGTCTGGAAGGCCAACAAGGAAAGGCAGACAGCCACGAGCCACTAAAAGAGGGCAAGCAGGCTCTGTGTCTAGAGACAACAGTGCTGGTTGTTGACGCGGTGCATCGTCATCAGCAAGTGGCCATGGGACACGCTTGTCCTTATTTTCGGCAGCTGGACGTGTTGAGCCGCATCATGCCGAAGACTTGGTAGAGTGGATGACCAAGCTCTCCTCATCCTCCTCATCCTCTCTCACCCAGGCTCAGGGTACTGGCAAAGCAGCTGCCAAAGCGTCCTCTTCCCTCGTATCAATGTCATCATCAGTCACTCCTTCCCTAGACACACCATGTCCTCCTGAGGAGTCCCCCGAACTGTTTGAGCACAGTGTTGGGTACATGCTCCAGGAGGATGCCCAGCGTTTTGAAGGGTCTGATGATGATACCCAGCTAGAGGAAGGCAGTAGCGTGAGCGCAGAGAGAGGGGATGCTCAAGAAGGACAGCAATCTGGCAGTCATGTTCCAGCAGCTGCAGCATACTGCCAGATTGGCTCCAGTGATGAGGAGGGAGGAGATGATGAGGAGGGAGGGGATGATGAGGTCACTGACTCCACGTGGGTGCCTGATAGGAGAGAGGAGGAGGATGAGGAGGAGGCACATTTCCAACGAGGCAGGATGCCCTCCGGGGGCCAGCGTAAGGGCAGCACACCGACCGAATCACACCGCAGAGCTCCCCCTGTGCAGGGCGCTGCCTCTGCCCATTATTCCAAAAGTTCTTTGGTGTGGGCTTTTTTTGAGCCATGCCATTTTTCTCAAAGATTTTCATCCATATTGCCAGGACAAGACATGACATTAAAGCTGCAAGCAGTTTTAAATGTTTTTTTTTTTCCTTTAGAAATGTAATTTTGTGCAGGGACAGTTCTAAACACGGGAAACACATGCAACTTCACAGGCATACTTTAGACACCCCCCAGGTACGATATTTAAAGGAATATTTCACTTTTTTTTTTCACTTTATGCATCATTAAAATGACTGCTCCCGAAAAAACATCAGTTTTTAAAACTTCTTTTTGCATTGATACATGTCCCCTGGGGCAGAACCCGGGTCCCCAAACCCTTTTTAGGACAATAACATGCATATTAGCCGTTATAATTAGCACTTTAGATTTTGAACGTTCGCGTCCATTGTATTTAATAGGGTTCTAACGTTCGCGCGAACTTTCGGTCCGTTCGCAGGTTCTGGTGCGAACCGAACCGGGGGGGGGGTGTTTGGCTCATCCCTACTCACCTCACCTTTATCTTGTGACCCGGAAAGCGACGTCTATGACGTCACTTCCGGGTCAGCCTCTCCATGTCCCCAGCTAGCTTAGCCAGGAAGTAATGTTTTGCAATGTGATCAGGATTGCAAAACATTCATTAGAGTCTTTAAGACCCTCCATGACTTATTAAAGAGTACCTGTCACCTAAAATAACATCACATAGGGGACTTTTTGTCCCCTATGTGATGAAAAAACGATGTGATGAAAAAAAAAGTTAAGTAAAAAAAGTTTTATTTTTTGCAAAAAAAAAGTTACACCCAAGCAAATAACCCCCCCAAAAAATCTTGAGGCCCCCCCATATATACGCACATATAAACGTAACTGCATGCGTCGGGCCACTATGCGTGAAAACATTGATTGCTGTACACATGTTACATATCGCCGTGCAAGCCGTGGAGTGAAAGCAAAAATTCCAACACAAGACCCCCTCTGTAACACTAAACTGATACCTATAGGGGCTTTTAATGCATCACCTATATTAAATATAGGGCACTAAAGTTTGTCGCCATTTCATGGGCGTACACACTTAAGGTTTAACATGTTGGGTATTAAATATAGGGTACTAAAGTTTGTCGCCATTTCACAGGCGCACAAACTTAAATCGGTAGTTAACCCTCCGATACTATCAGAACTATTAACATATTCATAAAGACCATTTTGTTCTAAATTGATTGATCGCTATATGTTTATACAAATTATTTGTCTTACTATATATACTGTTGATGTTGTAAAGCTTTATTCTTGTAGTAAGCCCGCGCCATCTCCGTTGTGGTCTTCCGCGTCTTATTCTTTTAGAATTTCCGCCTACAGTTCCTTCTTGTCTCCGTAATCCCGCACGTGCGCACCATGGTCACAATATTCAAGCCGCTTCCGTCCTTCCTTTAATATCGCACCCTCTGTCTCTCCTGCATTCTGTGACGTTCAGGTCACGTGCTAACCATCATGCTCTTTGGGAATGAATGTGGACGAAGCATCGCGGGATGTCGGGGCTGACGTCTACATGAGGAAATGACGCAGCCCCGACATAAACAAATAATTTTTCCGGCAGAGGCTCTGCTCGCCGGAATGAACGGGGATCCGGCACATGCGCGGTACACGTCTCTGCTCGTGAATACAGTTGTAACTTCTAAAGTAAACAGGTAAAACAAAAAAGGTTACTAGCAATTGGTTTCAAATAATTATAGGCACAAATAAATGGAATGTGACATTTTTGACTATACAACCGCTTTAAGGTTTAACATGTTGGGTATCTATTTATTTGGTGCAACCTCATCTTTTATATTTTGCCAAAAATGTGTGTCGTTTATTGCGTTTGTTTGCCCTATAATTTACCTTAGTGTGTTTTTTACTGAAATTGTGCATTTCCTAGCCCGTAGCGGTAATAACGTGTGACATAAAAAAATTGAACTACCACTATTATTTATTCTCTAGGGTGTCTGCTTTCAGAAAATATATAATGTTTAGGGGTTTTGTGTAATCTTCTTCAGGCTTAAAATTATTTTTTAAACGTGTGCAAAAAATGCAAAAACGGCTCTGGCAGCAAAGGTGTGCTGCACATATGTGCTTCCAACTTCTCACTGGAATTATGTCACACTTGTTTTGTCATTGCTAAACTGCTCTTATTCTTCCTTCTTTTTTGTTTTGTATGTCATGACTTTTCTATGCTATGTTATTTAAATGTCCCCACTTTTCTGCACATTTTTCTCTTCCCCCTCCTCTTTTAACATACCCTGCATTAATTATTTTTTCGTTGATTTTACTTCTTCTTTTTGTGCTTTCCTGCTTTTCCCCACTACTGTTTTATCCCACACCATTCTTTTTATTTTGGAAATTATGAGAATCGGTTAGGACTTCTGTCTGGCTTTTATTTCTTTCTGTGTCACTTCCAACCTGTAAAATCAAGGACATCAAGTATGAGGAGGAAGTACATAGCTTGGTGTTGGTCAGACAGGAAGTGAGGGACTTCTGCAGCAAAGGAGAACCATCATAGCATTCTGAATGATTTCCTGGCTAATCTACGGCCCTGGATGTGAGCAGTTGTGGGTTGTTTTGACAACAGGAATCATGGCCTCCCTGACCTACTGGTCCAGTCTAGACTCTACTCAGATTCCAGAGTCCATATAATTTGTCATGTCTGATTATCTAATAGGCTCCCCTCCCTGTCCTGAGCCTCATGGCAGAAGCTAGGGCTGCTATGGTTAAAATTTAAGTTTTCTAGAGAAAAGCTAATCCTGTAGAAAACTTAAAATAATAGAAATATTAGATACTTTAGAGATTAGAAAAATCTGTATAAATAGTTAAAGTAATTGTAAAGTCTTGTTTTTTTTTAGTTAAAAATAACAAACATGTTATACTTATCTGCTCCATGCAGTTATTTTGCACAGAGCAGAACAGATCTTCCTCTTCTCGGGTCCCTCTTTGGTGCCCTGGCCCCTCCCTCCTGTTGAGTGACCCCACAGCAAGCAGCTTGCTATGGGGGAACCCGAGTCTTGTCACAGCTCCCTGTGTAAATTCAGACATGGAGCCATGGTCCGGCCCCACCCCCTTTCTCTCCTCATTGGTTGTCTGACTTTAATTGACAGCAGTGGAAGCCAATGGTGCCGCGCTGCTGTCTCAGCCAATGAGGAAGGGACTCCCGGACAGCCAAAACACTCCTGCAACATTGATGGATAGAGATGGGCCTCAGGTAAGTATTAGGGGGGCTGAGGGGGGCTGCTGCACGCAGAAGGCTTTTTATCTTAATGCATAGGATGCATTAAGAACAAAAACCTTCTGACTTTACAATCCCTTTAATATATTGAAGTGGTACCTATAGAGTTAAAGTACTGATATTCAGCCGTGTCTCTCTGAATCATCATCAAATCCCAACAACTTTATATGAAAAAGTGTATTCTCTGACTTCTGACATATTAACCTCCCTGGCGGTTTTCCCGAGTGTGACTCTGGGTTCAATTTCAGTACCGTTAGCGGTAACCCCGAGCCACTCTCGGGATTGCATTGCAGGATCCTGGTGCAGGTTACTTACCTTGTCCCCAGGATCATGCGATGTCCCCCCCCCGCTGTGTCCGCGGGCTGTGTCCTCCACCCGATGCCTCTACGTGCCAGGCTCCATTCCCTGCAAGTGTCGCGACGCACTGGGGTGGAGCCTGGCGGCAAATTCAAAAATGACAAAATTCATAATACATACAGTACACTGTAATCTTACAGATTACATTACTGTATGAAATTATTTCATATCCCTTTTGTCCCTAGTGTTTTGTCCAGTGCCCTGCATGCACTTTTATATTTTATATACTGTTCTTTCTGCCTGGAAACTTGAGATTGTCCATAGCAACCAAAAAGTATCCCTTTATGTCAAAAGTGGTTTGAGACCAGCTAGAAAACAGCGATAGTAAATAAGAACACTTGCAGAATTGAGCGATAGTGAATAGGGGGGAAATTAATTTTATTATAATTATTATATATATTTTTTTTTTTATGATTTATAGTTATTATATTATAATTTATGATTTCAAGTTTCAAACTTTACCATACCCAGGATGTCTACTAGACTCTTGTTTGGACAGATTTAAGTGTGTTATTACTAAGAATTACAGGCCTGAAAAAGAAAACGCCAAATTTCCATGCAAAATAATGGTACCACTTTCAGCATCAAAAATCTGACATAATCATACCGCCAGGGAGGTTAATCTGCTATTACCTGTTAAGCTGGTAAGGCTAGCAGGTCAAATTTTTCTATAGGAAAACCTATGTTATGCTTGTGACATGACAGGACAGGTAAACCTGTATTGTTCCAAGATGCCAGCACTCACAAGTGTTAGCGGCCTGTTCAGAATATTTTTTAATGCTTTTTATAATTTTATTTTAAAAAAATTGTAAATGTTTAGATGTCATTTAAAATTATTTATAAACGATATGGGAACTGTAAATGCAGTTCTACCTAATATTAACTTCCTTTGCTTGCAAAAATGTGGTGGCCTAATACCAGGGTCTACTGAAGCTTGAAAGAATTACCTATAGGCAAGCACAGTAATCTCAAGGGTAATATTAGGATTATAAGCTATGTTAAAACTGTGCCATGCATTAAGAGATGACATATTCAAAATCACGAGCAGCTGAAATTCTCAAAGGAATAGCCAACAATCTTGCAGCTATTTTTTGTCTTTTTATTAAGTTACCGTATAATGCATACAGGAACATTTAAGTTGAATGCACTTTAAGTACATATTTTATTCTAATGAGAAATTCAAAGATAGAAACTCAACCAAAAATAGATCATTAGTGGAAGGAGTGATATAAAACTAGGCTGGAATGTTTTACAAGCGCCTCTACCAGGATTTTACAGAATATACACATGTAGCATGGTCTCTGGCCTTGTCCAGTAGGCATGAGCCTGATGTTCGAGTCGAACGTAAGTTCGGAGAGCAGCAAACATTATGTGGTTTTCGCGGCAAATTCGAAAGCCGCGGAACCCCGTGGGACACTTACATGAAAAACCAAAAGTGCTCATTTTAAAGGCTTATATGCAAGTGTAGCGATACCCCCGTAGGAGCTGCTGGCTTAAATTTGGGCCTGCCGTGAAGTTACTGTTCCGTATGCTCGTCTCAGGGGTTCTCCTTGAAGAGTTGTTCAGAAGAAGTTTGCACCAACACAAAGTCTCTTTCAAGGGTTTTATTGAATAAAGTTTCTAACAGGGGGGGTATAAGGGATGGGGAGGACTCAGGTACCTTAGTTGCGGATCACAGGAATTTTTGCCAGGTCCAGCGGAACAACTGTCTCCACGCTGGACTCAGCAAACACCGGATAGACCCAATCTCACTGGCCTAGCAGCCGATCACACATAGTCTCTGCCACAGACTTGATGAAAATAGAACAGTCTCTGCCACAGACTTAGCGTAACCCTTCCCTGGGTTATCTTCGGAATAAAGAACACAGCTCTCAGTGCCAGGATCTTCCAGCCGTTCGGGCAGCACTGTGAGGTAAACTATGACCCGGATGCATCCTCCAATTGAGCCCTCAATTGCTTGGTCCCTTCCAGCAGGCAAGGTGACACAGGATCATCCCTGGATCAGTAGGCCCCCAGTAACTTCTGGGTCTACATCTCAGTAACAGAGCCTCAGGCCAACGTGGCCCCGAGGCGGAAAATACCAGCACTTCCCTCAGGTTGGGATCGGGCGGGTGGTGCCCACCACCAACCAACGACCCCCAACTCTCCAAAACGCCCCCACCCTAATGGCGCCTGTCACTTAAGTACCCTCTCCCAGCATGCACAGCAGGATCACCACGCCCCTGGGCTGCTGCTGGGAAATAGATACCCAATACGTTCAGCCTGCTGCCTTTCCTATCCTGAACAGTTGTGACAGCGGCACCCACTGTCAGGAGGAAAATCATGCAACCAACCAAACTCAAACAGTGCCATAATTTAAATGAACAATCTCTCTGGGCTAAACTAATGCCCAGACAACTAAATTTCAAATATAGCGCCCACTCATTGGGAGCAGGGCGCTACACAAGTTATTGCCAAAAAAAGTGTTTGGGGACCCGAGTCCTGACCCAGGGGACATGTATCAATGCAAAAACGTTTTAAAAACTGAAGTTTTTTCAGGAGCAGTGATTTTAATAATGCAACAATAAAACAATAAAAATGAAATATTCCTTTAAATATCGTGCCTGGGGGGTCACCTTAGTATGCCTGTAAAGTGGTGCACTTTTCCCGTGTTTAGAACAATACTTTTTTATTTAAAACTGTAATGAATTTTCGGATCCTAGCAATAAAGATAAAAATCTATGAAAAAAACGGCATGGGTCCCCCCCCCCAGTCCATTACCAGGCCCTTTGGGTCTGGTATGAATATTAAGGGGAATCCCGCACCAATAAAAAAAATGGTGTACGGGTCCCCCTAAAATCCATACCAGACCCTTACCTGAGCACGCAACCTAGCAGGCCGCAGGAAAAGAGGGGGGTCAAGAGAGCGCACCCCCTCCTGAATCATACCAGGCCACATGCCCTCAACATGGGGAGGATGTTTTGGGGTCCCCACAACCCTTGCTTGGTGGTTGCGGGGGTCTGCGGGCGGGGGGCTTATTGGAATCTGGAAGCCCCCAGATCCCGCCCCCCATGTGAATGGGTATCGGGTACATTGTACCCCTACCAATTCACCAAAAAAGTGTAAACATTTTTAAAAATGACAGGAGACACTTTGGGACAAGTCCTTTCTTAAAAAATAAAAATGTCCCGTGATGTAAATCCATCTTCGACGACAGCGCCCGACAGACTGGAAAAAGTAAAAAAAACAACAACTCTGCCTCCATGGGAGGCATCCCGCACACTGCAGGCTTCTCGCTTTGACAGCTGTTATATAGATGAGGGTGGGGCCACTCGGTGATGTAAGAAGGCCCCTCTCTCTCTCTCTCGCTCTGGGGGCAAAAGCAGTCTCTCTCTTTCTGTGGGGGCAAAAGCAGCCCCCCTCTCTCTCTCTCTCTCTGCAGGGCAGAAGCAGCCTCTCTCTCTCTCTCTCTATGGGGGCAAAAGCAGTCTCTCTCTCTCTCTGTGTGGGGGGGGGCAAAATCTCTCTCTCTCTCTCTCTCTCTCTCTCTCTCGTGTGTGTTTGAGCCTTGGGGTGCACACCCTAATGCAATAGGCTGCGCACACCTACAGTGGGGCAAAAAGGTATTTAGTCAGCCGCCAATTGTGAAAGTTCTCCCACTTAAAAAGATGAGAGAGGCCTGTAATTGTCATTACAGGAATACCTCAACTATGAGACAATCACATTGTCTGATTTGGAAATAATTTGTTTTGCAAATTATGGTGGAAAATAAGTATTTGGTCAATATCATAACTTTGTTATATATCCTTTGTTGGCAATGACAGAGGTCAAATGTTTTCTGTAAGTCTTCACAAGGTTGTCACACACTGTTGCTGGCATGTTGGCCCATTCCTCCATGCAGATCTCCTCTAGAGCAGTGATGTTTTGGGGCTGTCGCTGGGCAACACAGACTTTCAACTCCCTCCAAAGGTTTTCTATGGGGTTGAGATCTGGAGACTGGCTAGGCCACTCCGGGACCTTGAAATGCTTCTTACGAAGCCACTCCTTCGTTGCCCGGGCGGTGTGTTTGGGATCATTGTCATGCTGAAAGACCCAGCCACGTTTCATCTCCAATGCCCTTGCTGATGGGAGGAGGTTTGCACTCAAAATCTCACGATACATGGCCCCATTCATTCTTTCATGTACACGGATCAGTCATCCTGTTCCTTTTGCAGAGAAACAACCCCAAAGCATGATGTTGCCACCCCCATGCTTCACAGTAGGTATGGTGTTCTTTGGTTGCAACTCAGCATTCTCTCTCCTCCAAACACGACGAGTTGTGTTTCTACCAAACAGTTCTACTTTGGTTTCATCTGACCATATGACATTCTCCCAATCCTCTTCTGGATCATCCAAATGCTCTCTAGCAAACCTCAGACGGGTCCGGACATGTACTGGCTTAAGCAGGGGGACACGTCTGGCACTGCAGGATCTGTCCCTGGCAGCGTAGTGTGTTACTGATGGTAGCCTTTGTTACGTTGGTCCCAGCTCTCTGCAGGTCATTCACTAGGTCCCCCCGTGTGGTTCTGGCATTTTTGATCACCGTTTTTGTAATCATTTTGATCCCACGGGGTGAGATCTTGCGTGGAGCCTCAGATCGAGGGAGATTATCAGTGGTCTTGTATGTCTTCCATTTTCTAATTATTGTTCCCACAGCAGTTGATTTCTTCACACCAAGCTGCTTGCCTATTGCAGATTCAGTCTTCCCAGGCTGGTGCAGGTCTACAATTTTGTTTCTGGTGTCCTTCGACAGCTCTTTGGTCTTCACCATAGTGGAGTTTGGAGTGTGACTGTTTGAGGTTGTGGACAGGTGTCATTTATACTGATAACAAGTTCAAACAGGTGCCATTAATACAGGTAATGAGTGGAGGACATCTTTCCAAATCAGACAGTGTGATTGTCAGGATTTGTTTCCGCATTTTGTCTCTCATAGTTGAGGTATGCCTATGATGACAATTACAGGCCTCTCTCATCTTTTAAGTGGGAAAACTTGCACAATTGGCGACTGACTAAATACTTTTTTGCCCCACTGTATGTAGCTAACAAACCTGAAGTCAAGTGTGGTTTAAAAATGCTTAATACTACTTAATGTCTTACAGCTATACCCAGAAGCAAATTCTATTCTTGAAAGGCCTTTTTATACATCATTTTCATTACTTCATGAAAGTCTGGTACCAACTGCATCCTGCTCTATTTGGCCTTTTAAGAGGTGCTCAGTAAAGTTATAACACTTCAATCCTATGTCAATGTGACTGCTGCCTTACCATCAGTTATTGGCCCTCCAAAACAAGAACAAATCAAACTTCTTGGTGCTTTCTGCACAGCAAATGGAAACCCACAAATCAACCCACAGCAGTATTTTATTGCAAACGGACCTGCAGCTTATATCATCCAATTTTTGCAATACCAATTAACCACTAGAGGCCCGCGCTATAGTCAAATGACGGCTACAGGGCGGACCTGAAAATCCGGGAGGCCATCAATAGACGTCCTCCCCTTTGCGTGAGCGACGCGCGCTCCCTGCAGGGCACGCGCAGCGCGCAATGTGATCACTGAGTCACTGAGACTCGGGAGATCACAGATCCGTGTAAGGGGCCGGTCCTGACCCCTTACCACGTGATCAGCTGTCAGCCAGTGACAGCTGATCACATGATGTAAACAAAGGATCGGTAATCAATTTATTTTCTCCTCACGCTGACAACGTGAGGAAAAAAACAAGCCGATCACCGGTCCCGAAGAGGAAGGAGGCACATCTGCCTCCTCTGTGCCCAAAAATACCGCCTGCCAGTGCCACCTGCCATTGCCACCTACCAGTGCCCACAGTGCCACCTATCAATGCCTGCAATGCCACCTATCAATGCCCACAGAGCCACCTATCAATGCCCACAAGTGCCACCTATCAATGCCCACCTGTGATGCCAATCAGTGCACCTAGTAATGCTGCCAATCAGTGTAACCGATCAGTGCCCATTATTGCCACTTATCAGTGCCCATCACTGCCACTCATCAGTGCCCATCACTGCCACCTATCAGTGCCCATCATTGCCAGCTATCAGTGCCACCTATCAATGCCACCTATTAGTGCCACCTATGAATGCCCTTCAGTGCCACCCATCAGTGCCATCTCTCAGTGCCACCTATCATTGCCGCCTATAAGTGCCCACCAGTGCCCACCAGTGCCGCCTTATCGGTGCCAATCAGTGCAGCCCATCAGTGTCCATCAGTGCAGCCCATCAGTGCCCATCAGAGCAGCCTCATCAGCGTACATCAATGAAGGAGAAAAAATTACCCGTTTGAAAAATGTTATAACAAAATATAAAAATATATAATTTTTTTTTTTAAATCTGTCTTTTTAATTTTTTTTAACAAAAAAGAAAAACCGCAGAGGTGATCAAATACCACCAAAAGACAGCTCTATTTGCCTGAAAAAAATTATAAAAATTTCATTTGGGTACAGTGTTGCATGTCATTCAAAGTGCGACAGCACTGAAAGCTGAAAATTGGTCTGGGCAGGAGGGGGGTTTAAGTGCCCAGTAAGCAAGTGGTTAAACAAGTAGCCTGCAAGTATCTGACATAATACATGACTTTAATTCGGCAACATTTCAGTGTTAAACTGCTTTCTGATTCTTTAGTCTAACAAACAGCTACCTATCTTATGCCCAAATCAAAGCTGTACATATACAAGGGTAGATAATTTGTTGCAACGAAAAATAGAGCAATGCCTATTCCAATAACTATCCCTGAGGCTGCACGAGTCTCCTTTTAAATATTTTTATTTTTTTATTTCTAAGACACTTGCCATAAACAAAAAATGTATGCAACTGCTGACTTTAACCACTTCAATACCATGCACTTATACAGCTTCCTGCCCAAGCCAATTTTGAGCTTTCAGCGCTGTCGCAATTTGAATGACAATTGCGCGGTCATGCTACACAGTACCCAAACAAATTTTTTATCATTTTGTTCCCACAAATAGAGCTCTCTTTCGGTGGTATTTGATCGCCTCTGCGATTTTTATTTTTGCGCAACAAATAAAAAAAGAGCGAAAATTTTAAAAAAAACTATGTTTTTCTTTGTTTCTGTTAATTTTTTTTGTAAATAAGTACCTTTTCTACTTCAATGACGGGCATTGATAAGGCGGCACTGAAGGGCACTGATAAGGCGACACTGATGGGCACCGATGAGGTGGCACCAATGAGGTGGCACTGATGGGCACTGATGATGGGCACTGAAAGGCGGCACTGATGGGCACTGATATGTGGCACTGGTATGCGGCACTGATGGGCACTCATAGGTGGCACTGATTGGCACTCATAGGCGGCACTGATTGGCACTCATAGGCGGCACTGATGGGCACTCATAGGCGGCACTAATGGGCACTTTTAGGCGGCACTGATGGGCACTTATGGGTGGCACTGATAGGTGGCACAGACAGGCATTGATAGGTGGGCACTTATGGGCACAGATGGGCATGGATGGGCACTGATAGGTGGCACTGATGGACACTAGTAGGTGGCACTGGTGACACTGCTGCCTAGCAATGCCAGCCACCACACATTATTTTCTTGGCATGATAGTGCCAGTCAGTGCCATTTGTGGGCACTGATTGGCATATTTTTTTATGTTTTTTTTTATATATTTTATTTTTTTACTACATGTGGATGGCCATGGGGGCCATCCACATGCTTAGGGCTTCCCTGGTGGTCCTTGGGGGCTTCCCTGGTGGTCCAGTGTGGGTATCCGAGGGGGGGCTGCGCTGATAAACAATCAGCGCGAACCCCCCCTGTCAGGAGAGCCGCTGATCGGCTCTCCTCTACTCGCGTCTGTCAGACGCGAGTGAGGAAGAGCCGATTAACGGCTCTTCCTGTTTACTTCCTGATCAGCCGTGATTCGACACGGCTGATCACATGGTAAAAAGCCTCCGACGGAGGCTTTTTACCGAGATCAGTGTAGCGGTGGATCAGACTGACCCACCGCTCCACCGATCGCCGCGATGCGCGCCCCCCGATGGGCGCGCGGCGGTTGTTATCCTGCAGGACGTCATATGACGTCCAGTGTGGATAACAGAACCACTTCCCGGACGTCAATTTGCTATTGACTGGGCGGGAAGTGGTTAAAATGTTACTTTCCTGGCTATTATCCAGTACGTTTACTATTTTCAGAGGAACTGATCAACACAAATAGGAGTTCTGACTGAAAAGCCAGGCACCTAGCCATTAAAGCGGGGTTCCACCCATGATTTATTTATTTTTTTAAAGTCAGCAGCTACAAACACTGTAGCTGCTGACTTTTAATAAGGACACTTACCTGTCCTAGACGCCCATGATGTCGGCCCCCCGAGGGCGATCCCTCGATCGTGCCAGGTCCCGGCGCTGCCATCCTCACTAAGGGAAACAGGCAGATGAGCCTTGCAGCTTCACTGCCCGTTTCCTACTGCGCATGCGCGAGTCTCGCAGTGTTGTATGAATGGGTGGCTGCTCTCTGGGATACACACAGTTCCCAGAAGGCAGCGCGCCCCATTCCCAAGAAGATAACGTGAGGATGAAGACCAGCCGCGGACTAGGAAGAGGCAGATTAGGAAAATCTGCATAGCAACCGCAATTTCTGGTAAGTTAAAAAAAAAAAGGTTTTTTTTTCTATTTCTTTGTAGAATTTTGGTGTAATTTTTTTTTTTTAGGGTGAACCTCCACTTTAAAGGAAGATGGTGTGAACAGTATAGGAAGTGAAATGGCAAAAAAAAGGATAACTAGAGCTCTTAGACCATAACTGCATATGGAAAAAATCTGAGAAAAGTCTAAAATGTCTGGTGTGTATAGTTCATACACAGATCCTTATAGCTTGTGAGGATAAGTTTTCGCTGAATCCAGAACACCTTTATACAGCACCTCCAGGAGACTGAAGAGATCTCTATAATGGCAGATAGAGTATAGCAGAGTGCACAATCTAAGTGTAGTGGATACTGTACATTTATTAAAAAACTACAAATAGCAACTCACATAAAATCAAAAAAATATGCTTATCATCATTCATAGCTCCAGGTTTAAGCAAAGGAAGGCATCAGGGCATGGCACAGGCCACATGACTGGTAAATGTAGAACGTGTAACAGCTGAGAAGAACACCAGGGGGCACAAATCTAAGTGCAGCACAATGTGTAACATGAATATAGAACCACAATGTGCAAAAAAAAAAATGCAAAACCACTGTAGTGTGATGAATAACTAATCCAAAAAACAATTTGAAAAGTGTTGTAATTAAAGTCCATATTATTTACACAGTCTGTGTTTCCTAATGAGATGTGCCACACAAGCCTCCACAATTCCACCAGTGCTCCAGGGATTCACCACTCCCAGTGGATGGAAAACCCACTATAAAAACATGCCTCTCTTTTTTATTAGACAGGCATATATGTATCACTCTAAAATAAAGGTACTGTCGACTCTCCTCAATCATACTTGGTACACTACTATACACATATATGGAATTCAGAAAGATATATCCCAATAGCGAAACATGTTTTAGTTAAAAATACTTTATTTAAAAGAATCCTACTTACACTACAAAGCAAGATACAATGTAAAAAGTAACAGTCCCGCTCGGGGTCTCATCACACAGGTCGGAGCACGCTTCACGTCACTTTCAGTTTGCCGCTAAGCTACGCCAACGCATTTTGTCATATCCAACTTTTTCAAGGGTATGCTTAGTGGTGAACCAGAAGTGATGTAAAACAGGCTCCGTTACAGGAACAACAAAAAATACTCCTGCGCTCTGATGTTTTACTGCATGTGGATGGTGTAGACCATTCCTCTGTAAACAGCAAAACTTTAGAATCTTGCAGCCCTCCTCAGAACTATGGGTGCTTATAAAACTGTAAAAAAGCAAAGCACAGGAGGGCGCACCAATCTAGTGCATTACCAGATAAAAAGCTTTATTAAAATGTATAAAAACAACAATGGTCCTACTCACAAAAAAGAGCTTTAAAATAAGCTTTTCTGGCAACCAGACTGAATCCCGTGGCGACTGCAACCAGAACAAGATGACCAGAGGGTCGTACCCCAAAGAAGCTGGATGGCTCTCCATTACAGGAAACCAGTCAACCAGGAAACCAGGAAACCAGTCAAAGGAGACATATAGGGCCTGCTACTGCTCACTATCTCTATAATGGCAGATAAAATACAGCAGAGTGTGCAATCTAAGTGTAGTGAATATATCCCACCTTTATTCAAAAATGACAAATTAAAACTTCCATAAAATTAAAAAAAATATGCTTATCGCCAATTATAGGTCCAGGTCTCAAAGGCAAGGCATCAGGGTATACACACAGGATTGGCAAATGTAGAATGTGTAACAGCTGAGAAGAACACCAGGGGGCACCAATCTAAGTACAGCAAATAGCAACTCACTCAGAACCAAATGGAAAGCGCATGTCATGTAAGATAGTGGTGATAGTAGATCTGTTTAGCCAGTGTCCAAATCCAAAGCACACCACAGCTATTCAGATTGTATACTGTGCTCAGAGAGCCAGGAAACAGGAAGAAGGAAGCAGAGGCCTGTTTGTCAAAGACAAAGCAGTGGAGACCTCTAAAAGTGTAACCACATCCCTTTGATGTCACTTCTGGTCTGGGGTGCAGCCCACTGTGCCTTTGATTATTGCTTCCTGACTTCCTGATTGCCTGGACACTGTATACAATCTGGATAGAAGCGGCGTGCTTTGGACTTTGACCTAGACAGTGACCTATTATCACCACCATCCTAGGACTAGAAGACACCTTGTGTAAATGAATCTTTGGGGGGGCTCACAAAAGAGCAAAGAGATAGCTGGGGTTGATGTCTATATGATAGCTGCAATATAGTGCTCCTCACTGTAGAGACTACTAATAAGGAGGTTGTGTAATGGAGATGCTGTGTTCTGCACTGTAAATACACTGTTCAGGAAGTCAGGTTTTGGACTGCAATGATATGCCAATGTTCTTCAGTAAACCATTGAAAAACATCTTGAGTGGACATTCTTTATTCCAGGTAACAGGCCTCAGGATGGAGATATATGTGTAGGTGGGTCTCAGGAGAGTGAGTGACACAATATGAAAAAATGTTTCCTAAAGACAGGTATGTCGGTGCCCTATCCTGAAGAGAAGCAGGATGGGACCTGGGTCAGCTTGGCACAAACAGCCACCCACTCCAGGGTTCCAACAAGCAGTCTGATTTCTTACTTTGAGGAGGTTTTCTTATTTTTTCTCTCCAATTAGTAGAAATAGGCAGAGTGATTTTAAAGGCCAAACTGATGTCAAAGAAATAGATTTGCAGTCAAATAAACAATGCACAGCTGTAATTGTTGTTGTCTTATCTCTTCTTCCCCATTACAGTAGTTGTGAAGAGTGTCTAAATATGAGAGTTAGGTTGGCTATACACTAGTAGAACTTTATTCAAAAATTTTAATTTGAAGAACATTTGTTTGATTTTCGATTCTACAAAATCAAAGGAGCAGGATTGAGAATTTCTCTCAAACAAACACATTTTTAACCGTACATGCGGTTTTCGTTCAGTAAAGTCCATTAGTTCAAAAATTGAATGTTAAAAGCAGAGAAAATTTTAAAGTACTTTCAAATGGCATTCATCAAGTCGGCTAAGAATGTTCATACGAATATTTATACAAACATTTGTTCAAAAATAAACTAGTGTATGACCAGCTTTAGACTTCAGCACTTCAGTGACAGATCTCGTCTGACATGACCCTCTCTTTGCTATCTCATAATACAATGTAATGTAACACTAGTCTATGTGAGGACACGTGTGATGAGGAAAGTGACTGTTACTCAGCTCTGCAGACAAAGGATGCAGCATTTATAATAATATCTGTATAAATTATATAGAGCCTGGGATTTAAAGTACCATTTCAGTCTTTACAGTTGACACTAATCTATGCAGTGGAATACCATCCTTACAGGATGTCTCCAACCTTCAAACCAACCTCAATGCACACAAAATTCCAAATGACTAAACACAGATTAACAGTGATAAATAGTTTTCAAAGTGTCCATGTATAAAGTGAATAATCCATATAGGAAAGTACATATAAAAAATAAAAAAAGTGAAAAAACCAAAGGAAAAAGTGCCAGTCCTCGTAAAAAAAATCAAAATAAATGAATGGTTCTTCTTTACAACTGTGACTTTCCCCACACCTTTTGTGATTCCTCTCCCATAAGAAATTAACTCACCAGAAATATATGCCTTACACTCTCGTGTTCGGCAAAACAGCAAAAGTGAACCCACAAGGGTTAATAAGCCTGTTCCAACGGTGTTCAGTCAATCATATGTTCCACATGAAAATTAAAAAAGTGCCTCTAATAGTGAAGTATGTCAAAGCCAATTTATTTCAAACCAACAAAAACACTTCAACCATTGCACTTACATTACTTCAAGTAAAAAACAGCATATCGAACACAACACACAGGAACAAGTACAGCAAGTGGCAGCCTCAAGAGATAGTGCGGTGAATTGCGGTCACGGCGGATCCAGATAAGCTGTTTGTACGGTCTCACCCTTCCTCTGCGATCACTCGTTCTATCTCAAACTGCAACAACCGATGGTATGGTAAGTCAGGAGTCACAGGTGATTGCCGTGCTGACCACGCCCCCAGACATGTTTCGTCAATAGGACTTAATCATTGGGATTGGCTGCACGGCTTTACAGCTTCTCTTATATAGTTGTCAGGGTCACCTGTGGCCAGGTGACAGATGCACACCGTAGGGGGACAGGAGTGCACCGCGAGGTAGTGAACCCTATGGCTGGCTTCTGCGGGTAGGAAACTGGGTGGTTGTGGAAAGCGGGACCAGAGGAGCACAACCGAGATCCTAACGGAAGCTAGAGCCCAGATTCCCCAGGGCGCGGAGTCTAAGACCCAGCTGGTCTTCTCCAGGGCCTCTAGTGGTGAGGATGTTGTGCTGCAGGCTGGGACCAGGTCGCGGCCCCTGGAGTTTCCTAGCTCATGCCCCGTAGGATAAGGGGAAAAGAGGGGAAGCAGCAGCACAAGATAAGGGAGAACCGAATAACAAGCCGAAGGTCAGGGGCCACAAGCAGACAAGGATAACGAAGAACGAGCCGAAGGTCAAGGGTCACGAGCAGACAGGGATAGTCGGGGACAAGCCAATAACGTAACAGAGAGACAGACGTAGCACACGGCAGGCAGGAACCCAAACACACAATGCCTAACAAACACATTGATCAGCAAGGCAGGCTTGCAGTGCACAGGTTAATATAGTGTTCTGTGATAGGGCCTGGGGTGGAGTCAGGCTGGGAGGAGATTATAAAGGAAGCCAGGTGAAGGAGGTCTGGTCTCTAGATGAACACATGAGGAGGAAGGTAAGATGGCAGACAGACATTAATGCATATCCATGACAGTACCCTCCCTCTTACGAGGCCTCCCCCTACCCCGCCTGGGCCCAGGTTTAGAGGGAAACTTCAGATGAAACTCCTTTAACAGACGAGGTGCAAAGACCTCAGATGCAGTGATCCAAGACCTCTCCTCAGGACCAAACCCTTTCCAATGAACGAGGTACTGAAGAACGCCTTTACAGAGTCGGGAGTCCAGAATTTGACTGATCTCGTACTCCTGATTATCCTCAGAGACAGGCGCCACGGTAGGGAGAGGACGAGAGAATTTATTGAGGACTAAAGGCTTTAGAAGAGCAACATGAAAGGAGTTAGTGATTTTAAGGCTCTTAGGAATCTGGAGTTTGAAACAAACCGGATTCAGTTTAGCAGTTACCGTGTATGGACCGATGAATCGTGGAGCAAACTTCAGAGAAGGAACTCGGAGCTTGATGTTCCTGGTAGAGAGCCAGACTTTGTCCCCTGGCTGAAGAGAAGGCGGTTTACGCCTGCGGCGGTCGGCAAAGCCTTTGAATTTTTCAGCAGCTGCCCGGAGGGAATCATGAACGTGACCCCAAACGGAATTGAGAGACTCCTGAACCGAAGCCAAAGCTGGAATGTCAGGAGAACAGATCATGGGAAGAGGAAGTTGAGGGTGTTTTCCATAAACTGTGAAAAAGGGTGTCTTCTGCGAACTGGTATTCACATGATTGTTATGGGAGAATTCTGCCCACGGGAGTAGAGAGGACCAATCGTCATGGTGAGAAGACACAAAGGTGCGAAGAAAGACCTCTAACTCCTGATTAACCCTCTCAGTCTGTCCATTGGATTGGGGATGGTAAGAAGAAGAAAAATCCAAGACAATATTGAGGGATTTGCAAAAGGCTCTCCAAAAACGAGACGTGAATTGGACTCCCCTGTCGGAAACAATATGAGAAGGGACCCCATGTAGGTGGAGAATTTCTCGAATGAAAATGGGAACCAAGGCAGGGGCAGAAGGAAGACCAGGAAGAGGAACAAAATGAGCCATCTTGGAGAATTGATCGATTACCACCCAAATGACTGTATTATTCTCAGACAGTGGGAGATCGGTGATAAAATCCATGGCAATATGGGCCCAGGGTTCCTTAGGAATGGGCAAGGGCATGAGGAGACCAGCAGGAGCTTGTGTGGAGGATTTGGACTGAGAACAGACATGACAAGCTTTAACGTAGTCTTTGACGTCTGAGCGGAGATTAGGCCACCAGTAGTGACAACTGATGAGTAGGAAGGATCGGAGGAATCCAGAATGCCCTGCCACCTTGGAATCATGTCCCCAACGAAGGATCTTAGCTCTTAGCTCAGTGGGGACAAAGGTCTTACCAGGCGGAATTTTTGACTTCAGGGTGGTAGAGTGGGCAACAATGCATGAGGTTGGAATGATCGGCTCAGGTTCAGGGGCGGACTCCTCGTCCAAAGTGTCAAATGACCTAGAGAGCGCATCAGCCCGACCGTTGCAGGAACCAGGTTTGTAGGTAATCGTGAAATTAAAACGGGCAAAGAAGAGACTCCACCTGGCCTGTCTAGGATTCAGACGTTTAGCATTCTGTAGATACTGTAAATTCTTGTGATCGGTAAAGATCGTTATGGAGTGAGGGGAACCCTCCAAGAGATGACGCCACTCCTCTAACGCCAATTTAATTGCGAGAAGTTCCCGATCACCGATAGCATAATTCCTCTCTGCCTGAGAATTTTTTTTGGAGAAGAACGCACATGGTTGGCGTCTCTTCTCAAAGATTTGAAGAAGCAAAGCTCCCACCCCCATTGAGGAAGCGTCCACTTCAATAAAAAATGCATTCCCAGGATTTGGTCTCCTCAAGAGGGGGCCAGAAACAAAGGCCTGTTTCAGGTTGTGAAATGCAGAGACAGCTTCGGGAGGCCAGTCTCTGGCATTCACACCCTTCTTGGTCAAAGCGATAATAGGCGCGGCAATGGAAGAGTAATTCCTTATGAACTGCCTATAATAATTAGTGAAGCCAAGAAAGCGCTGTGTGGCCTTGAGGCTAGCAGGAAGAGGCCAGTTGGTGATAGCCAAGACCTTCCCAGGGTCCATACGAAGACCCGAACATGAGACGAAGCACCCCAAAAACAGGACCTCAGAACATTCAAAGGAACATTTCTCCAGCTTGGCATAGAGATTGTTCTCTCTAAGACGTTGAAGTACAGTGCGGACATGGTTTCTGTGGACGAGCAGATTTTCAGAAAAGATCAGAATGTCATCCAGATAGATGACAACAAACTGGTACAGCAGATCTCTGAAAATTTCATTGACAAAGTTTTGAAACACGGCTGGAGCATTACACAGACCAAAAGGCATCACCAGATATTCGTAATGCCCGTCTCTAGTGTTGAATGCAGTCTTCCATTCGTCACCCTCCCGTATTCGAATGAGATTGTACGCGCCTCTGAGATCCAACTTGGTGAAAATGGAGGCACCCTTCAACCTATCGAATAGCTCAGATATTAAGGGTAAGGGGTATCGATTTTTAATAGTAACCGCATTTAAACCCCGATAATCGATGCAGGGTCTTAAGGTACCATCCTTTTTGGCAACAAAAAAGAACCCTGCCCCTGCAGGCGATGAGGATTTCCGGATGAAACCTCTCTCCAGATTCTCTGCGACATACTCCGACATGGCCTGGGTCTCTGGGATGGACAGAGGGTAGGTACGACCCCTGGGTAGAGTTGCTCCGGGGACAAGATCAATAGCACAGTCAAAAGACCTGTGGGGAGGAAGCACCTCAGCTGATTTCTTACAGAACACATCCCAGTAATCGCTGTATGCAGCAGGAAGATCAGAAGAAACAGAAGTGGCAGCAACCGGAAGACTCTCCTTGGGGGTCACCTTGAGAAGACACGACGAGAAACATGAGGAACCCCAGGCCAGGATCTGCCCAGAGACCCAGTCCACATGTGGAGAGTGGAGCTGTAGCCAAGGGAGGCCCAATACAACTGGGGTAGAGGCCTTGGGTAGAATAAGAAAGGATATCCACTCCTGGTGGAGAATCCCTACCGACATCCTAATGGGTAGCGTCTGGAAGCGAATAGGGCCCCCTGGGAGAACAGTGCCATCAATTGCCGAGACTACCAATGGGGTAGTGAGAGGTGAAAGGGTAAGCTTCATAGAAGAAGCAGTTCTCCAATCCATAAAATTGCCGGCAGCCCCGGAATCCAGGTATGCAAGGGTTGACTGAGGAGAAGTGCCTACATGAAGGAACACCGGCAAGAGCAGGCGAGAAGGTGATGTTTCTGGGTCCAATACTCCACCTTCCAAATGTATTAGACCCGAGCGTTTCCCGGACGAAGCGAGCAGGAGTCACGAAAATGACCCTTGCCCCCACAATAGAGGCACAAGCCCAGAGTTCTGCGCCTAGCACGTTCTTCGGGGGTTAGTCTGGTCCGGCCCAGCTGCATAGGTTCTTCAGCAGGTAGAGGATGCTCCACGGAATGAAGGGAGGGGAGCTCAGACTGGCTAGGACCCAGAGAGTCCTGGCGTCTTTTTTCTAAAGACCTCTCTTGAAAATGAATGTCGATCTGGTTGCATAATGAAATTACATCGTCCAGACCGACGGGAATGGCTCTTCCTGCTAATTCGTCTTTCACTCGGTCAGAGAGGCCATGTAAAAAGGTAGCGACCAGGGCCTCATTATTCCAGCTCAATTCAGCTGTGTGGATACGGAACTGAAGAGCATATTGCCCCACTGAACTAGATTCTTGGCGAAGACGTAAGACAGCACTAGCCTCTGAAGAAGCCCGAGCCGGCTCTTCGAAGATATTACGAAAGAGCTTCAAAAAATCGGACAGACTGGAAACCACCGGATCGTTCCTCTCCCACAGGGGGGCAGCCCAGGCCAAAGCTTCACCGGAGAGGAGGGAAATGACATAGGCTACCCTAGCCCGGTCAGACAGGAAGCTTTGAGGCTGAAGCTCAAAATGAATTGTGCATTGGCTGAGAAACCCCCTGCAGGCCTTGGAGTCCCCAGAGAAACGGGACGGAGCTGGCAATCTTAGTGAGTGTGAGGCTGCGACTGGTGCGATAGGTACAGCCGCTGGTTGTACTTGGGGTTGCGGATTCGGGGTTCCCAAGGAGACCTGAAGCTGCTCGAATCGAGAAGCCAGATCCTGGAGGAATCGCATCACCTGAGTCTGATTTGATTCCTGGGCTTCGAGTCTGCGAACTATGCCCTGCAATGGATCATCCGCGGGAAGCGGGATGTCAGCCGGGTTCATGGCTGATCAAACTGTCAGGGTCACCTGTGGCCAGGTGACAGATGCACACCGTAGGGGGACAGGAGTGCACCGCGAGGTAGTGAACCCTATGGCTGGCTTCTGCGGGTAGGAAACTGGGTGGTTGTGGAAAGCGGGACCAGAGGAGCACAACCGAGATCCTAACGGAAGCTAGAGCCCAGATACCCCAGGGCGCGGAGTCTAAGACCCAGCTGGTCTTCTCCAGGGCCTCTAGTGGTGAGGATGTTGTGCTGCAGGCTGGGACCAGGTCGCGGCCCCTGGAGTTTCCTAGCTCACGCCCCGTAGGATAAGGGGAAAAGAGGGGAAGCAGCAGCACAAGATAAGGGAGAACCGAATAACAAGCTGAAGGTCAGGGGCCACAAGCAGACAAGGATAACGAAGAACGAGCCGAAGGTCAAGGGTCACGAGCAGACAGGGATAGTCGGGGACAAGCCAATAACGTAACAGAGAGACAGACGTAGCACACGGCAGGCAGGAACCCAAACACACAATGCCTAACAAACACGTTGATCAGCAAGGCAGGCTTGCAGTGCACAGGTTAATATAGTGTTCTGTGATAGGGCCTGGGGTGGAGTCAGCCTGGGAGGAGATTATAAAGGAAGCCAGGTGAAGGAGGTCTGGTCTCTAGATGAACACATGAGGAGGAAGGTAAAATGGCAGACAGACATTAATGCATATCCATGACAATAGTCTACAGCAGCCTTTCTCAACCTTTTCAACACAAAGGAACCCTTGAAATAGTTCTCCGTTCTCGGGGAACCCCTGCTGAAAATTAGAAATCTACAACTCATGATACATTAGTGTGATGGTCAGTGGGAAGAATGGTCCTTAAACTTGTGGTCATTGGGAAGACCTACCTCCTTGCAGATAGCTAAAAAAAATCAATGGTGTCAGTGGGAACTTATCTGAGAGGCAGAAATTGCCCAATGCTGAAGGAACCCCTAGCAACCTCTGGGGGAACCCTAGGGTTCCATGGAACCCTGGTTGAGAATCACTGGTCTACAGGATTAATTAAAGAATTTAACCCCCCCCCTTCGCCCACAGGTTATCCGTGTCCCCATGACCACAAAACAACGGCTATGATCCCGTCCAAATTGGTCATTGAGGCTCTATATTACCTGGAGCATAACAAGTGCAATGAATATCAAACCTTGACATTTAATATACAAAATAAAACACCATGATAAAATGCATAAAAAATCTATATAAATGTCACACTACCCAAAGCAGGGAGACATACAGATATATTAAAACATATATATATATATATTAAAACCATAATTCTTTGGACTGATTTTATAATAGGTTAGAGTAGGTAATTCACCATATATACTCAAAACATATATATTTGCGTATATATTAAAAAAATGAAATCAAAAACATAGCAATATGCGGAACTTGTATCATTGGAAATTTAGACAACGGCACACACATCTCCCATTAGGAGATCCTTGGGGACAAATTCGTACAGAAGGGCTATAGAGAGGAACAAATTATGGACACCATTACTGAAATAGCTAACGTTCCTAGGGAACTGTGTTTAAAAAAGAAGGAGGAGGTCATCAAGAATGATCAACATCAGTGGGGATTTATTTCCAACTTCCATTTTCAGTATAAGGAGATTGAAAATATTTTCTCCAAGTACTGGTACATTTTAGGAAGGGATAGACATTTGGGAAATAATTTGCCAGAGAAACCAAAATTTATCTGTCGGAGAGCTCCAAATTTTGGTGACCATGTAGTACAAAAAATTTTGGACCCACCTGGCCAATACGATCTGAGGATTGACTTGAAAGGTTTTTTCTCATGTCGTAAATGTATTTGTTGCAGGACGGTCAAAGTAAGGAATAGAGGTACTACGAGTATTTCCAATTTGGACCATGAAAAATTTGAGATAGATCAATTTATTACGTGTAATTCTTCCTACGTTGTATATTTACTATGGTGCCCTTGCGGGCTGTACTATGTGGGAAGAACAAAGCGACTTTTGAAGGTCAGAGTATCTGAACATCTGGCGAATATTAGAAAGGGTTTTAAATACCATAGTGTCTCCTTGCACTTTAAGGAGAAGCATAATCAGGATCCTTCTGTTCTCCAATTTTGTGGCATTGACTGTACCTTTCCCAAGTGGAGAGGGTCCAATCGGGTAAGGGATCTGTCACAAAGAGAAACTAAATGGATATTTATTCTCAAAAGTTTATACCCGAGAGGGTTAAACATTGAGCTTGACCTGAATTGCTTTATTAATAATTTTTAATTATTAATTTTTATTAATTTTCATTACATGATATATAATAATTCAGGCTAGTACTGGCTAACAGAGATGAGATTAATGTTAGACTCCTAATGGGAGATGTGTGTGCCGTTGTCTAAATTTCCAATGATACAAGTTCCGCATATTACTATGTTTTTGATTTCATTTTTTTAATATATACGCAAATATATATGTTTTGAGTATATATGGTGAATAACCTACTCTAACCTATTATAAAATTAGTCCAAAGAATTATGGTTTTAATATATATATATATATATATGTTTTAATATATCTGTATGTCTCCCTGCTTTGGGCAGTGTGACATTTATATAGATTTTTTATGCATTTTATCATGGTGTTTTATTTTGTATATTAAATGTCAAGGTTTGATATTCATTGCACTTGTTATGCTCCAGGTAATATAGAGCCTCAATGACCAATATGGACGGGGTCATAGCCGTTGTTTTGCGGTCATGGGGACACGGATAACCTGTGGGCGAAGGGGGGGTTAAATTCTTTAAATAATCCTGTAGACTATATAAGAGAAGCTGTAAAGCCGTGCAGCCAATCCCAATGATTAGGTCCTATTGACGAAACATGTCTGGGGGGGGGTCAGCACGGCAATCACCTGTGACTCCTGACTTACCATACCATCGGTTGTTGCAGTTTGAGATAGAACGAGTGACCGCAGAGGAAGGGTGAGACCGTACAAACAGCTTATCTGGGTCCGCCGTGACCACAATTCACCGCATCTCTTGAGGCTGCCACTTGATGTACTTGTTCCTGTGTGTTGTGTTCGATATGCTGTTTTTTACTTGAAGTGATGTAAGTGCAATGGTTGAAGTGTTTTTGTTGGTTTGAAATAAATTGGCTTTGACATACTTCACTATTAGAGGCACTTTTTTCATTTTCATGTGGAACATATGATTGACTGAACACCGTTGGAACAGGCTTATTAACCCTCGTGGGTTCACTTTTGCTGTTTTGCCGAACACGAGAGTGTAAGGCATATATTTCTGGTGAGTTCATTTCTTATGGGAGAGGAATCACAAAAGGTGTGGGGAAAGTCACAATTGTAAAGAAGAACCATTCATTTATTTGGATTTTTTTCACGAGGACTGGCACTTTTTCCTTTGGTTTTTTCACTTTTTTTATTTTTTATATGTACTTTCCTATATGGATTATTCACTTTATACATGGACACTTTGAAAACTATTTGTCACTGTTAATCTGTGTTTAGTCATTTGGAATTTTGTGTATGCATGATATTTGATGTTTTGTATCACTCATTATCATACATTTTGCTTTTAGTTGAGTTTATATTTAGTATAAACATAGCGCCACTATTTAATCACATTTACTGTAAATATCACCATTATACACTTTATTTTTAAGTGGCAGCTTCAGGTATTCTGTATCCTAGTGCGCAGTGGTGGTTTGAGAAAAGAACTTGAAAATTGGGGAGGGCGTTAAAGTGGTTGTAAACCCTTTTAAATATTTTTTTTTTTTTAAACGACCTGTAAGAGAAAGGCATAATGAGCTAATATAACTAGCATAATAGCTCATTATGCATCACTTACCTTAGATCGGGGCCCCCGAAGCCGTCCTCGTCTCCCTCTTCAGCCGCAGCCATCTCTGCGGCGATAGCCGGAAGGTTACTTCCGGGTATCGCCGCTCCAGCCAATCACAGCGCCGTTCCGGCGCTGTGATTGGCCGGAGCGGCGGAGACGTCACTCTGCGCATGCGCGCATGAGCCGTCACATTCGGCTACGCCCAGCGATTGCTGGGAAGTAGCCAAATTTGTGAATGGGATTAACCCCTATGAATGCGCCATTGTCTACGGCGCGCATGCGCCGTAGACAGTGGTGCCTGTCATTTAACTAAATATCTCCTAAACCGTGTAGGTTTAGGAGATATTTCTTGCACCTACAGGTAAGCCTTAATCTAGGCTTACCTGTAGGTGCAAGTTGAAAAAGTGGGTTTACAACCACTTTAAGTAAAAGTTTTTTTCTTCTTACCTGTTGGTATACAGCTCAGTAGATTGCTTTAAAAAAGGCCTGGATACTTTTCTAAATGTACATAATATTTACTGGGTACTAACATTTATAGGTAAAGTTGATCCAGGAAAAATCCAATTGCCTCCCGGGGGAACAGGAAGGAATTTTTTCCCCTGCTGGAGAAAATTGGATCATACTTTGCTGGGGTTTTTCACCTTCCTCTGGATCAACTGTAGGTATAGGATTGTGTATACGAGATTGTAAGTTTTTGTTTTTTGGTTGAACTGGATGGACATGTGTCTTTTTTCAACCTGACTAACTATGTAACTATGTAACATTTTGTGGAATTATAAAGTAAAGAATAAGGCGCTATACATGTTAATGTGAAAAACTGGCACAAAGAAAAACACTGCATCAAACATAAATGTGCACATAAATGAAAAAATAAGCAAGCATATAGTCCATAAGTGAATAAATCCCAACACCAAAATGAAATGCTCTGAGATAAAACTTTTAGATCTTCCACCACGAGTGCTCAGTATGAAGATGGCCACTCACCAGAGCTGTTTGACCCCTTTTTACATGACGGTCAAAAAACGCTTTGGGAACACCAGATTGGTTCCGCTAATGGCATGAATCCACTCCAATGGCCACTCAGGAAGAGGCTAGAATGTAAAAAATGACTCCACAGGAGACATGGATAAAAGTCTCATAGTGTAGTATTTTTTAATAAAGTAAAAACAGCAGCAATAATAGCAGTTACACTCACATGTAATAGTGCCTGGCCTGGCACTAGGTGTAAACAGCATGTGTGAGTCAGCTGATCCCTGGGGGTGGCGTGCGTTCCACGTCTCACTCCGAAGGGCAAAGCCTGATGTGGGGTATCAAATATGGACCCGGAAATGGCGGATCCTCTGCTCCAACATATGTTTCGCCGTGATTGGCTCTTCAGGAAGTGATGTCACGCCACTTCCTGCTTGCTTTTATGTGGGTAGAAAGGCTGCTATTGGTGGGGCTCCTCCAAAATGGAGGAGAAGACAAAAATATATTACAGAATCTGCCTCTGGGAGTGCTGATGCACACACCTTGCCCACACTTTACATAAATAGCCAACCTTACAAAGGGATCAATAAATTAACTAATACATAAAAATATTTATAGTCCGCAATCACCTAAGCGGTGATAGATAAACTATTTTTGGTGCATGGATGCAATTTATTGGAGAAGAGGATCTGTCATTTCCGGGTCCATATTTGATACCCCACATCAGGCTTTGCCCTTTGGAGTGAGACATGGAACGCACGACACCCCCAGGGATCAGCTGACTCACACACGCTGTTTACACCTAGTGCCAGGCCAGGCACTATTACATATGAGTGTAACTGCTATTATTGCTGCTGTTTTTACTTTATTAAAAATTACTACACTATGAGACCTTTATCTGTGTCTCCTGTGGAGTACATTTTTTACATTCTAGCCCCTTCCTGAGTGGCCATTGGAGTGAATTTATGCTATTAGCGGAACCAATCTGGTGTTCCCAAAGCGTTTTTTGATCGTCCTGTAAAAAGGGGTCAAACAGCTCTGGTGAGTGGCCATCTTCATACTGAGCACTCGTGGTGGAAGATCTAGAAGTTTTATCTCAGAGCATTTCATTTTGGTGTTGAGATTTATTCACTTATGGACTATATGCTTGCTTATTTTTTCATTTATGTGCACATTTAAGTTTGATGCAGTGTTTTTCTTTGTGCCAGTTTTTCACATGAACATGTATAGCGCCTTATTCTTTACTTTATAATTCTACACAGTTTAGTGATTTGTTCACTTTAAAGGGGGCAGCTGTTGGTTTATATGTTCTTATCCCCAAAAGATGCATTTTTTTTGTATATATTTTCGCATTTGTAACATTTTCACTGAAATAAAGGTTATTTAAGGTATTTGCAAGCAAAATCAGTCACAAATGTATAACATGCAGGGATACAAAACGATAAAGAGATAAAAAAAGGTACAAAACTTAAATTGATCTGTTGAAGCACTTGGGGAAGTCAAACAACAGATTCCCAGTATAAGGCCCCATGCACACGAGACGCCGATGCAAACTCTGCTGAACACACGTTTTTAAAGGCTGAAACCGGCGTTTAAAAACGCCCCTTCTGCTGCGATTGCAGTCACGTTCAGCAGCGTTTTACCGCGTTTTACCGCATTTGCGTCTATTAGCGTTTAGTTAAGAAACATCATAAGACCCTCCCTAAGCTCAAAAAACAGTATTATTTAACCATTTCAGCCATTTTGTGAGACCAGAGTGAGTAGCAGCAGCTGAGAGAGCAGCAGTGTACTTGTATTTAGCGTGTCACTTGCCACATCATCTGCCACAAGCTGTGGATTGTCCACTTGCCACGTCACCTGATACGTCACCTGGCCACGTCACCTGCCACAAGTTGTGAATTGTCCACTTGCCACGTCACCTGCCACGTCACCTGGCCACAAGTTGTGGATTGTCCACTTGCCACGTCACCTGGCCACGTCACCTGGCCACATCACCTGGCCATGTCACCTGCCACGTCACCTGCCACAAGTTGTGGAATGTTCACCTGCCACGTCACCTGGCAACGTCACCTGCCACAATTTGTGTATTGTCCACCTGCCACGTCACCTGCCACGTCACCTGGCCATGTCACCTGCCACAATTTGTGGATTGTCCACTTGCCACGTCACCTGCCAAGTCACCTGGCCATGTCACCTGGCCACGTCACCTGCCACAAGTTGTGGATTGTCCACTTGCCACGTCACCTGCCACGTCACCTGCCACATCACCTGGCCACGTCACCTGCCACAAGTTGTGGATTGTCCACTTGCCATGTCACCTGCCACGTCACCTGCCACGTCACCTGGCCACGTCACCTGCCACAAGTTGTGGATTGTCCACTTGCCATGTCACCTGCCACGTCACCTGCCACATCACCTGGCTACGTCACCTGCCACAATTTGTGGATTGTCCACCTGCCACGTCACCCGCCACGTCACCTGGCCATGTCACCCGCCACGTCACCTGCCACAATTTGTGGATTGTCCACCTGCCACATCACCTGCCACGTCACCTGGCCACGTCACCTGCCACAAGTTGTGGATTGTCCACTTGCCACGTCACCTGCCACATCACCTGGCCACGTCACCTGGCCACGTCACCTGCCACAATTTGTGGATTGTCCCCCTGCCACATCACCTGCCACGTCACCTGGCCACATCACCTGGCCACGTCATCTGCCACAAGTTGTGGATTGTCCACTTGCCACGTCACCTGCCACATCACCTGACCACGTCACCTGCCACAATTTGTGGATTTCCACCTGCCACGTCACCTGGCCACGTTACCTGCCACAAGTTGTGGATTGTCCACCTGCCACGTCACCTGCCACGTCACCTGGCCACGTCACCTGGCCACGTCACCTGCCACATCACCTGCCACGTCACCTGGCCACATCACCTGGCCACATCACCTGGCCACGTCATCTGCCACAAGTTGTGGATTGTCCACTTGCCACGTCACCTGCCACATCACCTGACCACGTCACCTGCCACAATTTGTGGATTTCCACCTGCCACATCACCTGCCACGTCACCTGGCCACATCACCTGGCCACGTCATCTGCCACAAGTTGTGGATTGTCCACTTGCCACGTCACCTGCCACATCACCTGACCACGTCACCTGCCACAATTTGTGGATTTCCACCTGCCACGTCACCTGGCCACGTTACCTGCCACAAGTTGTGGATTTCCACTTGCCACGTCACCTGCCACATCACCTGGCCACGTCACCTGCCACAAGTTGTGGATTGTCCACTTGCCACGTGACCTGCCACATCACCTGGCCACGTCACCTGCCACAATTTGTGGATTGTCCACCTGCCATGTCACCTGGCCACGTCACCTGCCACGTCACCTGCCACAAGTTGTGGATTATCCACTTGCCACGTCACCTGGCAACGTCACCTGCCACAATTTGTGGATTGTCCACCTGCCACGTCACCTGGCCACGTTACCTGCCGCAAGTTGTGGATTGTCCACTTGCCACGTCACCCGGCCACGTCACCTGCCACAATTTGTGGATTGTCCACTTGCCACGTCACCTGCCACGTCACCTGCCACAAGTTGTGGAATGTTCACTTGCCACGTCACCTGCCACGTCACCTGGCCACGTCACCTGCCACAAGTAGTGCATTGTCCACATGCCACGTCACCTGGCCACGTCACCTGCCACATCACCTGCCACAAGTTGTGGATTGTCCACTTGCCACGTCACCTGCCACGTCACCTGGCCACGTCACCTGGCCACGTCACCTGCCACAATTTGTGTATTGTCCACCTGCCACGTCACCTGCCACGTCACCTGGCCATGTCACCTGCCACAATTTGTGGATTGTCCACTTGCCACGTCACCTGCCAAGTCACCTGGCCATGTCACCTGGCCACGTCACCTGCCACAAGTTGTGGATTGTCCTCTTGCCACGTCACCTGCCACGTCACCTGCCACATCACCTGGCCACGTCACCTGCCACAATTTGTGGATTGTCCACCTGCCACGTCACCTGCCACATCACCTGGCCATGTCACCTGCCACAATTTGTGGATTGTCCACCTGCCACGTCACCTGCCACGTCACCTGGCCACGTCACTTGCCACAATTTGTGGATTGTCCACCTGCCACGTCACCTGGCCACATCACCTGGCTACGTCACCTGCCACAATTTGTGGATTGTCCACCTGCCACGTCACCTGCCACGTCACCTGGCCACGTCACCTGCCACAAGTTGTGGATTGTCCACTTGCCACGTCACCTGGCCATGTCACCCGCCACGTCACCTGCCACAATTTTTGGATTGTCCACCTGCCACATCACCTGCCACGTCACCTGGCCACATCACCTGGCCACGTCACCTGCCACAAGTTGTGGATTGTCCACTTGCCACGTCACCTGCCACATCACCTGGCCACGTCACCTGTCACAATTTGTGGATTGTCCACCTGCCACGTCACCTGGCCACGTCACCTGCCACGTCACCTGCCACAAGTTGTGGATTGTCCACTTGCCACGTCACCTGCCACGTCACCTGGCCACGTCACCTGGCCACGTCACCTGCCACAATTTGTGGATTGTCCACCTGCCACATCACCTGGCCACGTCACCTGTCACAATTTGTGGATTGTCCACCTGCCACGTCACCTGGCCACGTCACCTGCCACGTCACCTGCCACAAGTTGTGGATTGTCCACTTGCCACGTCACCTGCCACGTCACCTGGCCACGTCACCTGGCCACGTCACCTGCCACAATTTGTGGATTGTCCACCTGCCACGTCACCTGCCACATCACCTGGCCACGTCATCTGCCACAAGTTGTGGATTGTCCACTTGCCACGTCACCTGCCACATCACCTGACCACGTCACCTGCCACAATTTGTGGATTTCCACCTGCCACGTCACCTGGCCACGTTACCTGCCACAAGTTGTGGATTGTCCACCTGCCACGTCACCTGGCCACGTCACCTGGCCACGTCACCTGCCACGTTACCTGCCACAAGTTGTGGATTGTCCACTTGCCACGTCACCTGCCACATCACCTGGCCACGTGACCTGCCACAAGTTGTGGATTGTCCACTTGCCACGTGACCTGCCACATCACCTGGCCACATCACCTGCCACAATTTGTGGATTGTCCACCTGCCATGTCACCTGGCCACGTCACCTGCCACGTCACCTGCCACAAGTTGTGGATTGTCCACTTGCCACGTCACCTGGCAACGTCACCTGCCACAATTTGTGGATTGTCCACCTGCCACGTCACCTGCCACGTCACCTGGTCACGTTACCTGCCGCAAGTTGTGGATTGTCCACTTGCCACGTCACCTGGCCACGTCACCTGGCCACGTCACCTGCCACAATTTGTGCATTTCCACCTGCCACGTCACCTGCCACGTCACCTGCCACGTCACCTGGCCACATCACCTGCCACAATTTGTGGATTGTCCACCTGCCACGTCACCTGGCCACATAACCTGGCCACGTTACCTGCCACAAGTTGTGGATTTCCACCTGCCACGTCACCTGGCAACATCACCTGCCACAAGTTGTGGATTGTCCACTTGCCATGTTACCTGTCACAAGTTGTGGATTGTCCACTTGCCACGTCACCTGCCACAAGTTGTGGATTGTCTACAGTGCAATGCAAGCAATTACAGTTTTTTTTATTTTTTTTTATGGTTTTTCATCATTTGCCATAATTTTTGAGATTTCTAATGTAAAAATATAGGTCACCTTTAAAAACGCTTATAAACGAAAACGCGGCAAAATGCCGGTACCGCGTTTAGCCGTGTTTAGCCGCGTTTTGCGTCTGAAACGTGGATTTTTTTTGCCGTCTGAACCCATTTTTTTGCTTCTAGCAAAACAAGGTTAAACGCAACTGCCTAAAAACAGCAATAAACGAGACTGTGTGCATGGACACATAGGATAACATTGAATGTGTTCAGGAGCAGTTGAAAAAAGTGTCCAACTGCCTCTGAACACACATTTAACAGTGTCTCGTGTGCATGGGGCCTAACATACAGCCCCATTTCTAATGCCCAATCTACGTTCTTTTCTTTCTTTCACCTGGAAAATAAACAAGCCAAAGCAAAGAAAATAGTCACTTGATAGCCCCACGAGTTTACAAACAATACAAAATACGGCATTAAAATGGCTTTTTCTCTTTATAATGGCTCCTTAAAACCATTTAAGCTAAAATATTTAGGAATATTCCTTGTAAAAGCCATTAAATATCAAGAAACACAGACTGGGAATGAGCTGTTTACTTCCTCAACATGAATTTTCCATTCACAGTACATGCTCTTCTAAGCCACTAGTGCCAAGTCAATTTAGCGTATTTTTCTGTGTCAATTACTCTTACACACTGCTGATTTCACCTTGTGACTTTGGCTTTGCATCTTTAGAGACCCCCTTTTTTTTTGTTCCTTTTACATAATCTAAGAGGTTTAATTTGTACTATTTGTAGCAATGTGTGTAAACAAATATAAAAATGTATTTAGACCTCTAACACAATGATTTCCTTAGAATTCATCATATTGTACAAACCACAGGATTAATGTATTTTGTGCAGACTGAATAAAAATGAAATCATTAAGTAAGACTCATGACATTTGTGAGTACTTAAGCAAAGAACTGAGGTTGTAAAGCTAGAGTTCATGCAATTAATCTAATATTCATATGCGACCTTCATTCCTCCAAGAAATGTGTTCCAGAAGTAACTGACAAGGAAATAATAATGGCTTCGTTAGCAGCAATGTACTATATATTTGTTCATACAGTTCAAACAACACGTATGACATCTATTGTGTTTTTATTTTTAGATAATGTATATACAGGACAAATGTGAAGATGGGAGGGCTCATGATTGCCAGAACTTAGTATTTACACAGCAATTTCATAGAGCTGTGAACAACCTTTGTATTTAGCTTATTTTACAGAGTGTAGGCTGCCAGCAATGTGATGCTTAAAGCTGAACTCCAGGCACAAAAACCTTAATTTAATAAATTCCTCAATAGTCATGTAGCGCCCTGCTCCTGTTTGGGGTTCAGGTACTGACTCTCAGGAGTGAGAGTCATATTTTTTTCTCGACGATGAGGACATCGTCTTTTTGTGGTGGGGGAAGTGTGTAGCGCCCTGCTCCTGTTGGGTAGGTGCTATGTGTTAAATTTAGTTGTCTGAGATAAAGTTTATCTCAGAAGATTTATGCTAAATTGTTGGCTCTGTTTCAGTCCAGCTGGGTTGCACGTTTTTCCACTTGACAGTAGGTGTCACTGTCACCACGGGTCAAGGTTGGAAATGCAGCGGGCTGGATGTATTGGGTATTCCTTTCCCAGAAGTGGCTCAGGGGGCATGGTCAACCCGCTGTGCATTTTGGGGAGGGGTACTTAAGGGACAGAGACTGCTCTAGGGGTTTTTTTTTGCCGGATCCTGACCCGAGGGCCCTCCTGGCCTCAGGGATGTGCAAGCTGTTTCTCGGCCTTGGGGCCTGCTGGCCCGAGGCTCTGCTACTGAGAGTAGGCCCAGGAGCTTCTGGGGCCTACTTGTCCAGGGATGGTCCTACGCGGTCTTGCCTGCGGGAAGAAGCGGAACAATTGGGGACTCAATTGAAGGACGCATCCTGGCCAATTTACCTCACGGTGCTGCCAGCTGGCTCAAAGATGCTGGCACCGTGATCTGTGTATTTCCTGAAGGAACTTTTGCAAAGTGTCAGTGTGGTTGCACGATCTTGAGGCAGAAGATTGTGAAACGACTCAACGGCACTCATCAAGTCTGTGGCAGAGACTTTTGACCAGCTTCGCACCGGTTGCTAGGCCAGTGAGAGTAGGCCTATCCGGTGGTTGCTGAATCCAGTGTGGAACCGATTTGTCCTCTGTTCTGTTGGAACTGTTTAATAAAACTCTTGAAGAAAAAGTAACCAAGTGTTGGTGAGGACATTCATGAAAGCTCTTCAAGAGGGACCCCTGAGACGAGTGTGGTGAACAGAAAGGTAACGTCAGGCCCAAATCTTAAACCAGCGGCTCCTTCGGGGGTATTGCTACAGTCATAAAATATATAAATTTGTTTTGTGTGCACCAAATACCTTATAGAAAAAACAGATATTACCATGAAAAAGTAGCAGTGACATCATCACTGTGCTCCTATTACAGCCCATTACAGAAACCTACAGGATGGGGCAGAGAAATAACAAAGCTCATCCAGATTTAAGTAAGAATACACATGCTTATTGAATTCAGACAATATTTGCTTAACCAAGAGTTTAATTTTAACAGTTTTTCTGAGTGAATAAAAGACAACTTAATTAGTTTTAGTTGTCACAATTAGATTTATAAAGTATAATAATAAATAATTTTTGGATGGAATGTTGTAAGGCTGAGCTTCCATGCCTGCAGTTGGAATAAGTAAGCTTAGTGACAGTATTTTAAGCAGAATTAAAGTGTTACTAAAACCCAAACAGTAAAATCAGTCTATACTGTACATGCAGTAAAGCATGCTTGCAATTCTCACTGTGAAACCTAAGCAGTTAATCCTTTGCATTGTGTAAAAAGGCTGTGTAGCACCCTGGTATTAGGCAGGGTTGCTAACAAATTTAGTTATGCTAGGTGGTAACTAGCCTGGCTAATTGGTGGTTGTAGCCACTGACTTTTTTGCCCTACGCCTGAATCTAGTTCATTTTTCTTTTCTGTCAAACGGTGGCACTGCTGCCTTTGGCATTGGAATGACAAGACCACAGTGAGTTCAGGTTATGAATAGACATAATTACTCAGCCAATCAGAGTAGCTACTTTGCATGCTGGGATCGTCTATTCAATGGGAATGAGTTCAGGTGATCAGTGTTCTTTTAGCCCCAGGCTGAGGCCTGGGAGCTGTGTGTGAAGCAGCAGCTGAAGGTTAGGCCTGAAGCCTGAGGCCTAGTCACGTGTGTAGAGGCTCAGCCCGAGGGGATCCTAATCATTGCAGAGGTTCAGCCGGTCGGGGAACCGAGTGTTGCCAGAGGTGAAGAAAAAGCAGTTGCAACATGGGATGACCATTCCTGTTACCAGAGGCAAGTGAGAACCAGAGTTCAGAGATAAAGGGGACACAGTCGCCAGTAAGGGATAACTACTCCTGTTATCAGAGGTCAGGTTTGTGAAGTCTGAAGAAGTACCAGAGCAGCCTTTTCCACTTACTGGGGACAGTGAACAAGTTGGGAAAGCTTCAGCATTCAAGTCAGGGACCCAGCGGGTGAGCGTGGGTGACACTTGAAGAGGATTCAGTGGGTTAGCTGAGAGCCAAGCCAGGGACCCAGCAGGTAGCATGGGTGACGTTTGGAGAGTACAGCAGGTTAACTGTGGAAGAGCTCAGGGGATCGAGCGGGTGGCTGGGATCTGAAGGTTTGGTGAGAAGACTGGGAGCTCAGTGAGAAAATCTACAGTAAGAGTCTGAAAGATGTGAGTGAATATCTGCAACTGGGGACACTGAGTTAAGTGTGCAGCTCTGCATTGAATTTGGAGAGTTTGGTTCCCATAGGAGACAGCAGTTCTACCAATACAGTGCTGCAACCAGCTTAAAGGCCCTCAACCTGTATAGCTGTCTGCCTATTTTGTCTCGGAGACTGCCAATTGCTATTGCATCTGCCTAAGGGTGTTCAGGCCCCTAACCCTCTCTCCCCCAGTTCTTGTTAAGAGACAATAAATCTCTTTTGTTCGCATTCAAAAAGTGACTGGTGCCCAATTATTCCATCTTGCATTACACCCACTATGCCTAGTAACCAACTCTACAAAAAAGGATGTCAGCTCTCCCTGACTCTGGAGGTCACCATTAGGCCTCTAGGGTTCGGGGGCATTGCTACAGCTGTTTGATCCTTTCTTCTCTGATGCTCCTCTTCTTCCACAGTCCCCAATTCATCTGCTGAATAGACAGAACCTTTGGAGTAACTCTGCACATGCTCACTTTGGTGTGTATTGTTAGAGAGTTTTTTTTTTTTTTTTTTGGGAGGGTGCATGTGAACAGCACAGGGCCAATCAGCACTGTCCAGACTGAGGGTCAATGGTCCTGCAGCCTCATAGGGCAGTCAGAGGAGAATGAAAACTCCTCCTTCCAAGCTTTACCCAGACATTGATAGAAGTCACCAGACTGTTTTATACTGCTGATGAGAAAAGGTATTTAGCAAATTATATTTGCTAAAATAATTGCATATCCATGTTCTGTGTACTGTGGGAGACCAGATATAGTGAATGCAGGGTCCTGGGTTTAGTAACACTTTAAACTCTGCTAAAAAAAAAAAAAAAAAAACAACACATACGAGCATATTTGTCAGGATCAGCGTCTAAGGTGACCAGACACATAGGAACTGAGACCAAAGGATATATCATTAAAGTGATATTTATTTACAGTGAACACACAAAAAAAAAGTTTTAAAAACGGCCGTTTTTTTAGGAGCAGTGATTTTAATAATGCTTAAAGTGAAACAATAAAAGTGAAATATTCCTTTAAATTTCATACCTGGGGGGTGTGTATAATATGCATGTAAAGTCGCGCTTGTTTCCCGTGCTTAGAACTGTCCCTGCACAAAATGTCATTTCTGAAGGAAAAAAAGTCATTTAAAACTCACTCGCGGCTATTAATGAATTGTCGGCTCCCGGCAATACAGAGAAAAGTCATTGATAAAAAAAAAAAAAAAAGCGTGTGGGTCCCCCCCAAATTCAATTACCAGGCCCTTCAGGTCTGGTATAGATATTAAGGGGAACCCCGCCGCAAATAAAAAAAAAATGCGTGCGGTTCCCCCCAAATATCCATACCAGGCCCTTCAGATCTGGCATGGATTTTAAGGGGAACTCCACCCCAATTTTTTTTTTAAAATGGCGTGGAGTCCCCCCAAAAATCCATACCAGACCCTTATCCGAGCACGCAACCTGGCAGGCTGCAGGAAAAGAGGTGGGGACGAGAGAGCGCCCCCCCCTCCTGAACCGTACCAGGCCACATGCCCTCAACATGGGGAGGATGTCCCCATGTTGATGGGGACAAGGGCCTCATCCCCACAACCCTTGCCCGGTGGTTGTGGGGGTCTTCGGGGGGGGCTTATCGGAATCTGGAAGACCCCTTTAACAAAGGAGGCCTCCAGATCACGCCCCCCCCCCCCTATGTGAATTGGTAAGGGGTACATTGTACCCTGACCATTTCACAAAGAAAGTGTAAAAAAATGTAAAAAAAACTCAAACACCTTGGAAAAGTCCTTTATTAAAAAAAAAATTATAATAATAATAATTAAAAAAAACATTCCAGCGATGAAATCCAGTGTCCTGCGGCGATCCGATGTCCAGCGCTGTCCTTCATTGGCTGAGCCTGAGCGGACCTGATGGGGAACTTCCTCCGCAGTCTATTAAATGTATAGACCCGCCCCTTCTAAAGTTCCGCTTAGCCTTACACCTAGTCATTGGCTGAGCGGACCTGATGGGGAACTTTAGAAGGGGCGGGTCTATTCATGTATTACACAGTGAAGGAAGTTCCCATCAGGTCCGCCCCCTCGGTATGTCAGACCCCGCCTACGTCATTGGCCTGAGCGGACCTGATGGGGAACTTCCTTCACTGTGTAATACATGAATAGACCAGCCCCTTCTCACATTCCGCATCTGGTCCGCTTAGCCTTACACCTAGTCATTGGCTGAGTGGACCTGATGGGGAACTTTAGAAGGGGCGGGTCTATACATTTAATAGACTGCGGAGGAAGTTCCCCATCAGGTCCGCTCAGGCTCAGCCAATGACGGACAGTGCTGGACATCGGATCGCCGCGGGACACTGGATTTGATCGCTGCAATGTTTTTTTATTTTATTTATTTATTTTAAATAAAGGACTTTTCCAAGGTGTTTGTGTGGTTTTTTTTAATTTTTTTTTACACATTCTTCGTGAAATGGTAGGGGTACAATGTACCCCTTACCAATTCACATAGGGGGGCCGGGATCTGGGGGTCCCCTTTGTTAAAGGGGTCTTCCAGATTCCGATAAGCCCCCGCCCGCAGACCCCCCAACCACCGGGCAAGGGTTGTGGGGATGAGGCCCTTGTCCCCATCAACATGGGGACATCCCCCCCATGTTGAGGGCATGTGGCCTGGCATGGTTCAGGAGGGGTGGGGGGGCGCTCTCTCGTCCCCCCCTCTTTTCCTGCGGCCTGCCAGGTTGCGTGCTCTGATAAGGGTCTGGTATGGATTTTTGAGGGGACTCCACGCCATTTTTTTTAAATTTGGGGTGGAGTTCCCCTTAAAATCCATGCCAGATCTGAAGGGCCTGGTATGGATATTTGGGGGGAACCGCACGCATTTTTTTTTTAATTTGCGGCGGGGTTCCCCTTAATATCTATACCAGACCTGAAGGGCCTGGTAATCGAATTTGGGGGGACCCCCACGCTTTTTTTTATTTTTTATCAATGACTTTTCTATGCATTGCCGGGAGCCGACAATTCATTATAGCCGCGAGTGAGTTTTAAATGACTTTTTTTCCTTCAGAAATGACACTTTGTGCAGGGACAGTTCTAAGCACGGGAAACAAGCGCGACTTTACTTGCATATTATACACACCCCCCAGGTACGAAATTTAAAGGAAAATTTCACTCGTAAATTTTTAAAACTTTTTTTTGCATTGATACATGTCCCCTGGGGCAGAACCCGGGTCCCCAAACACTTTTTAGGACAATAACTTGCATATTAGCCTTTATAATTAGCACTTTAGATTTTGAAAGTTCGAGTCCATTGTATTTAATAGGGTTCTAAAGTTCACGCGAACATTCTATCAGTTCGCAGGTTCTGATGCGAACCGAACAGGGGGGTGTTCGGCTCATCCCTGCTCACCACACTTGACCATGTTGAGCTATATTGGCTAATTAGTAGTCTGGCCTCGACAGTATTCTGCCAGAATAGATTCACTGACTGGTAGCATTGGATAACTGTAGCAAGTGTAGCACCCTCACTGTTGCTAGAGTAGGTAAATTTAGTTTGGCTCCTCCGTAGGCAGAGGAGCATGGGTTAATTTTGTTTAGGAGGCTGTACAATGCTTCGAAGGCTGTGGCTCTTTTACCTCCCCCTGTCTTCTGGAACTCACTGGATAGTTCTAGAACTTAGTGGGTGGATGGACAGAGGCTGCAGCCTGAATATTTATGAAGTTTCCACTAATCCCTGGGGAGGTAGGGCCCAAAATATGGTGGAAACAATCCATAAATACTCAGGAGCCCAGCAGTCTGGGAGCAGAGCCTGGAGTCCGGTTATCTGGAGGAGACCCTTGTGCTGGGGTCTCTGCCCCTGGAGCAGAAGAAAGAGCAAGAGACAGAGATAAATGGAAAGCTTCAAATCTTCAAGTCAGCCCAATCTCAGCTAGCTGCAATCATCAAGCCAAGCCAGGAACAGCCTGCTGCTGTAGCTTTCTGGATTTGAGTGACCACTTAAAGGGGACTGAGTGACTACAAACCAGGATTACACTCAAAGCTACAGAGAGAACAGTGAAGCGCCATACCTCACATGTCTGGGACCAGGGGGTAGTTTGGGTGCAGAGCAAGTCAGCCAGGAGCACCCCATTATATCTCTACTTTGGGCCTAGAGCAGCCAGGGGCCATGCAATACAGCCAGGTGCTGTCTCTTCAATGTACATTTGTTTTTGGAACTTTGCTGCATTATCACTTCCACTGTTGCAGCTCAGTTCTACCATACCAATTAAGCCCTGTACACACGATCGGATATCCTATGGTTTTTAAACCGATGGATTTTTCCCATCGGAAAACTGATGAAGCTGACTTCCATCAGTCTTGCCTACACACAATCAGTCAAAAAACCGACCGTTCCAAACGCGGTGACGTAAAACACTCCGATGAGCCGAGAAAAATGAAGTTCAATGCTTCTGAGCATGCGTCGACTTGATCCTGAGCATGCATGGGTTTTTTAACCGATGGACTTGCCCATAGATGATCGGAATTTGCTATCGGTTTTTTATCCATCGGAAAAATTTAAAACATCTTCTATTTTTTGACACCGATGGAAAAAAGACCGATGGGGCCCATACACGATTGGTTTGTCCGATGAAAAAAATCCATCGGACTGTTTTCATCGGTAAAACCGATCGTGTGTACGCGGCTTTAGAGTAGCCAGAGACATTAGCAAGCTGTTTGGAGTTTAGCAGTTTCTCAAGTTCTGAGAATCCCATGTACCCCAATGCCTTTCCAAGTTCATCCTTCTCAAATAAAAACAAATCAAACCCAAAACCCCATAGACTGTTTCTAAAACCATTTGGAGAGTGTGGAAAATTCCTGGTGCCTGGCTGTGGGTGCAGTGTGGGGGAAAAGGCCCAAAATCCGCGTAAAAAACATAATATGGACATTGGAGGTCACTGAGAAGTTCTACACAGACATTTTTTTTTGTTGCTGTTGCAAAGAATATGTCACCAGCACACAGAGTATCTCCAAAAAGGGTTCAACCTTGTTGACAAGGCATGAATTCATTGGTAGGAGTAGCAGCCACAACAGATAGGGAGACACTAGAGAGACACTAGAGATGTTTTAATTTAGAAATCAAAAACAGAGTGTATCATATCACTGAAAAAAAGGAAAAAAAGCAGTTCAGTCCATAAACACTTTGGGATGTGCTTTGGTAAGCTAAAGTTTCACATGGAGACAGCAGGCACATTTATATTAAAAAAAATTAATAATTGTTTTTCATTTCATAGTAAAAATGCAAAAATATTGTACTGACTCGTTGCACTTTTAATAGGCCACATTTTGAACAGTAACCATACCACCCAGCTTAAAAAAAACAAACAAAAAAAAACTAGCAAAGTGTATTCAGTTTGCTGGAAAAAAAAACCATAATATTATAGCAAGTTTGTGCACAGTCTTTAAACTCCCCCAATAAGATGCTTTGTCAACATGACCCAAACCAGGTCACTTTTCATTTAGAAGTGAGACCCTGAGAAGAGGAGGATCTGGGCTGTTCTGTGCAAAACCACTGCAACAAAAAAAAACGAGACTTTAGTACCACTTTAACCGCTTGCCGACCAGCTGCCGTCATTATACTGCGGCAGGTTGGCACAGCTACGCGAATCGCCGTAGGTGTACGTCGGCTGCTTTAAGAGCCCGCAGCGTGATGCCGGAGCCGATGTGCTTGGCCGGTGGCCGCAATGTTTGCCGGCCACCCGCGATCGCTCCTTAGAGAGCCAGAACAGGGATCTGTCAATGTAAACAAGCAGATCCCCATTCTGAAAGGGGAGTAGAGAGAGATCTGCTGTTCCTAGTGATCAGGAACAGCGATCTCTCTCCTCCTCTAGTCAGTACACTGCCCTCACAGTTGGAAACACCTTCCTAGGGAACACTTAACCCCTTGCTTTGCCCCCAAGTGTTAACCCCTTCCCTGCCAGTGACATTTATACACTAATCAGTGGATATTTTTAGCTCTGATCGTTGTATAAATGTCACTGGTCCCAAAAAAGTGTCAAAAGTGTCCGATCTGTCTGCCGCAATGTCGCAGTCTGGCTAAAAATCGCAGATCGCCTCCATTACTAGTAAAAAATAAATAAATAATAAAAATGCCATAATTCTATCCCCTATTTTGTAGATGCTATAACTTTTGCGCAAACCAATAAATATACGCTTATTGTGATTTATTTTTTTTACCAAGAATATGTAGAAGAATATATACACATTTTTTGGGGGGATATTTATTATAGCAAAAAGTAAAAAATATATATTTTTTCCAAAATTGTTGCTATTTTTTTGTTTGTAGCACAAAAAATAAAAACCAAAGAGGTGATCAAATACCACCAAAAGAAATCTCTATTTGTGGGGGAAAAAAAGGTCATAAATTTTGTACAATGTTGCATGACCGCGCAATTGTAATTTAAAGCGACGCAGTGCCGTATCGCAAAAAATGGCCTGGTCATTAAGGGGGCAAATCCTTCCAGTCCTTAAGTGGTTAAGCTGCGTAGGGGGTTTTTCACTTTTAGGGCGGTAAGGATGTGGAACTCTCTTCACCAATCGGTGGTGTTGGCAGGAAGAATGGATCATTTTAAAAGACTCTTGGACATGCATCTTAGCGAAAACAATATACGGCGATATGAGAAATGATTTTCTATACACACACACACACACAACTGGATAGACTGTTGGCTTTATTCAACCTTACCATCTATGTAACTATTTCAATGAATAAGCCCCCTAAAATTGCTGTACTTATGTGCACAATATTTAAACACTTTCTCTAGGCTGCTTTGTCAACAGGACTCACACCAGCCATTTAAAAAAATAATAATCCACACTCGGGTATATTTCACTGTAATAATTCCCTGATTTATTGTAGTAAGTATATGCACAGTATTTAGACACTTTGACCAGGCCACTTTTTTAACAGAACCCATGCCAGCCATTTTTAATCAAGAAATCAACATTAGAGAATATTTATTTCATAACAAAACTTCCAAAAAATCCTTTCTTGTGCACTCATAACAGACCATACAGCAAAATACTACTAACCAGAAAAATATGTATATATAACAAAAAAATTAAAACCTGGAGTATAACCCTGGAAAAAGGTTGCTTATTAATGCACATATTAAAACTGCATACCATAGTATTACTCAAATAAAAACAAATAAAAAATATCTCATGTAAAAATAATATGGCTGGTTGGATATCTAGTACATGAAACTGCCATCAAATATAATATCCTCTCTTTACCTGTAGAGATATTATTTAACTGTTCACCCAGTTGCACTTAAATCCACCCATTAATGGGATGACATAGGGTATGCATGTTAATATAGTGTGACCTTAGATCAGATCAGAAAAACTCTCCCCAAACATTGGAGGAATTCTTTTGTAAACACATAAAATCCTCCTTTATGAAAATCATTTACATCAACTTGATATATAGTACAATCTTCTTGAAGCGGAACATTACCCCTACCAACTTGATAAAAAAATAATGTTCTTTAGCAAGGAACATACAATCTACATTAATAATTATGTTACCAAAATTAGTGTGTGCTGTAAATTGCCTTCAGCATTGCTCCTGTTTCTTTTTGCCGGAGGCTGCCATTTTGCTGAAGCCCAGAGCCCCTGAACATCAGTAAATCTATTGGCTGTCAGCAAATCAGCCTCTAGTGGCTCTGATTTTTGACAGAAATAGAAAGTAACTGAGCATGTGCAGACCAGGGGGAGACAGTATATTTCTGGATTTTAAACGACATAGTCACTTATTTTTAATGTTTTACATAGCTATACCTGCAAAAGGGACCAGCCTGAAGTGATCTAGCAGGACTTCATTTTCTGTCTAAAGTTTCACTTTAAGAAAATCAAGGAATAAATCCTCCCCCTCCTGTTTATTGTTTGTAGAGAATGTCCTGTCAAAGAATATGAGGTTGTATGTTTCAAGGCTCCTCATGTATACAAATATAGGACCTAATATTAATGTATTAGTTTGGCTGTTCAGCAGTCATTCCATATCCTCAAATCTGGGATCCTTATCCACTATGTGGAAACTGGTAAGTAGTATTTAAAATATCTATGTCCATGGCCCAGGAATATGCAAATCCTCTGACCTCATATGTTGCTCAAGAGAGTGTCAAATAGTATGTTCTACAAAATTTGTCACATAAGCAGACACCAAATATCACTGAGCCATACTTACTTAGCAATTGGACACTGTTTCCCCAAGACAGGGATCCTCATCCACTATGTAGAAATTAATCAATATTTTCTGGGAATGTCCAAATCCATAATTCACTAATTAGTTCAAAAATGAAGCAACCATTGTAAACTGCATTAACCCCCAGACCAATATTGAGATGCAAGTTGCAAGTGATCATGAGCTCCAAAGTCCAGATTTAAAAGGCACATATGGTCTATTACAGTCAGGCACACACATTAAAGTCAGAGGTGCAACCTCTATGAATTGCATGTACAGTACATGCACTATGTTCCAATCAGGTTCACATATTAAAGCTGCAGCCTTTGTTGGACGTTCCAGAAAATAGTATCTGAAAAAAGTAAGCTTTATTCAAGTTTTTATGTTTTTTTAAGTTTTGTTATGTGAATGGGGACATTCACAAAACAATAAATCTAAAGTGGGTATTATTCCAATTTTGGTGCAAACACCTTTTTTTTTTTACAAATGCAAGAAGTCTAACAAACAAAATGGAAGAGCTGGAGCTTCTTTTAAGGAAAATTTTGATTTTGCTAATAGGTTTCTGTCAGAGTTGCCAACTGTTAGTAAATTCACAAACAGTTTGTGAAATCTGTGATTTTTACATTTGTCTGTAAATGTCCATTACGGACATGCAGATTGCATATCCTTAATGGACATTCACAGACAGATGTAAAAATCATGGATTTTACAAACTGTCCATGAATTTACTGACAATTAGCAACCTTGGTTTCTGGGAGTATTAGAAACCTGGTTGGATAGCTCACAAGACTGGACTGCCAATATCCAGGGCTACACTCTATTTCAGAGGGACAGGATTGGTAGAAGAGATAGAAGGGAATACCTGTATGTCAAAAGAGATCTGTGTATGAGAATATGAGAGATGATATCACTAACGCAAGTTGTGATGTTACAGAGGCATTATGGCTGAATCTTCAAATGAGTGCATCAAATACTAAATAAATTGCGGGAGTATATTATAGGCTCCCTAACAAAGGATGATGATGAGATTTAGCTCCTCTCACATGTTGAAAAGGCTGGGAAAAGGGCAATGTTATTATTTTGGGCTACTTCAATTATCCTGATATTGATTTGGACATTGGTACTGCATACTTATCAAACGCCTGCTAGTTATTGAACTTACTGAATGGAAATTTCCTGGCTCAGATGATGGGAAGCCCCTACAAAATATAATGTTCTTTTGGATCTATAAATTTAAAAAAAATAAACCCATTATAGATGTGCAAATTAGAGACAAATTGGGGGAGATTTACTAATACTGGTCCTCGCAGAAGCTGTGCATAATAACCAATCAGCTTCTAACTTCAGCTTGTTCAAAAAAGCTTTGACAATAGAAACTAGAAGCTGATTGGTTACTATGCACAGTTGCACCAGATTTTGTGTGCACCACTTTTAGTAAATCCCCACCCCATTGGGTAATCCTGATTATAGTGTAATTATTTTGCTATAAGTTACAAAAAAAGAGGCAAATTGGCATGACAAGAACACTAAATTGTAAAAAGGGTAACTTCAATAAGCTGAGAACCTTACTGCATGATAATTTGTGGGACCAAATATTCCTAACAAATAACACAGAGAACAAGTGGGAGGAAGTATTTTGACTTTGAAAGAGGGGGTCTGACACATAAAAAAAAACAGGCTTGGCCCCTTTAAGCCTCCTGGCCACAGTTTAGAGACAATAAAGTGCATTGCTGGTAACTAGTTGGTATGAGTGCAATGGCCAGAAAAGCTTACCACTTTCTTAAAGTGTGAATGAGTTAAATTCAGGTTGAACTCGTGAATGACCCAAACCCAAAGCTCATCCCTAGACTCCAACCATGCCTCTAATATGTCCATAGTTGCTGACTATGTCCTGTAGCATACCCTCTGTCTCTGACCATCTCCTGTAGTATCCCCACAGTCTCTGACCATTTCCTGTAGCATTCCAAACACTAAACAGGTTTGTGTGGTCCTTTAGTCATTTAATTGGCTTCACTTATGGACCCCTATATCAAGTAACTTGACCAGTAAGTTGCTCAGACTGAACCACACTTTGCATAAATAAGATAAATGTTGCAAACGTAACAAATGGTGCCGCTCACAGTTTACCACATAGCAAACAAAGAGCTACACTAACCTAAAGCCCATGTGTAGATTAGGAGTACTCACTTCACCCTTAGGTTCTGAAAGCATTATAGTTTGTAGGATTGTAACAGGATGTACAATCAAAACAAACATGAACAATTTGCATTAAAACTCACTCAGGGGCACAAGCTGCCAGTTGGACAACTCATATTTCATATTTACTTAGTTATTTTGGACCTGGGGTTCCACTAGCTAAATGCCTTTAGCTACCTGTATCCTTAGTTTTAATGCGGGACATAAAATCTGAGGGTGTGAAAATGCCAGTCTGTGTGGTCTCTAGTTCCAAGCACCACTCTCTCTCTAAACCCCTGCACACTTACTTATGCAGATTAGATGAGAAGAAGGTCCCCGTGCTCCAGCTGCACCAGATGCTAATTCTTTGGTCAGTTATCTGCTGGTTGCTCAGCTGTGGACTGCTTAATTGCTATAGACAATCATCGCTGCAACAGAGATAATCAAGTATGAATTGTTGCCGGACGATTAAAGTTTCCTGGATGTCACTACAAATTCACACATTCATTTACTAGCTGATCTTTAAAATAATGATTGGAGTTCCCTATTAAATAAAATATATTGAAGGCATAATCAAAGTAGTATATAAAAAGCCTACCAAATGTCAGAAAATATACAATGTGTGTTCAAAGTACACCATGACTTACATAGTTAAATAAGCTTAGCTCCAATTTACAAATGAAATGCTTTTGTGGTGTTACATTTCATCCTGTAATTGGATTTCCATGCATCTGTGAGCTTGATTCATTTATTTTCCTACAATTAAAATATAAAAAATAATATTAAGTTCTTGTGAAACAGCATGGTAGTCAATTGGTAAATGGTTGAATTGACTAATAGCCTGCATTTTACTGTTAAACTTAAAAACAGTTTAGTTCAAAAAGAATTTACCTTTCACGCTCAGCTAAGCCAATTAATATTCCATGTGTGTCCACTTTCCAATAATAAGGGAAAATTAATCTTTAGACTTCAAAGAGATCAACCCTCAAAGATTTTAGTGACATATCTCTGCACACTTGATTAATATTACTAGTTGAAAAAAGTCCCAGTGAGCTTGATCATTTGTAACACACGTGTGTGACATAAAGATATTACTGCAGCGATAGAGCCTTCATGATTTGCTGTACGTAAACACTACACTGCTGCACCACCTAGTGGAATAACCTTGATTCGTTAGCAGCAACTACCCTGATTTCCCATTTAATCATCATCATTGCGGAAAAAATATTGCCTCCAAGTGCACTCTCTGCACTGCCAAGCTTTGAGAAAACTTTAGTGCAAGGTCTTACTTCTCTCAATTCTGAAGAAAGTGGCAAAAGCTGCACCATGTCCATTTTCCAACTGCTAAGGGGGATATTTACCATCATTATCCCCAACTGAGCAGTGGCATTGGTATAATAAGAAAATGAACTGACCTGGCATCCTTATAAGTGTGCATCACTCTTTTCTAGTCTATCACAAAATATAAAAACTCCTATTGTATGGGGATGCCTAAAACGGAATTTCAAACTGCGTGGAGGCTTTCTGTGACTGTTCGATCCATAAATCCTGTGTATCTATAAGTTATTAATGGAAATTCATGCATTGTCTTTTCCTTATTTACTGTAGTAAAAACATAAAGTAAAGCTGTGTTTTGAGAAAAAAAAAAAACGTGCCCCCCTACTTCACTGCCCTTTTAAAACACTAAACTTATCACATTACTGTAGCACAGACTCATTTCCCAATGCCTTGGCGCTGTTATAGTGCACAGGTTCAGCTCTGGGCTACAGAACTGAATGGGAGTGGTACCATCTAATTGCCATATTGTAGAATATTTTGAATTGTCTCAGTAAGGTTGATTTTCTAAAACTGGAGTGCAAAATATGGTACAGCTCTGCATAACAACCAATCAGCTTCCAGGTTTTGTTGGTCAAAGCTTAATTGAACAAGCTGAAGTTAGAAGGTGATTGGCTACCATGCACAGCTGCACCAGATTCTGAATGCACTAGTTTTAGTAAATCTCCAATATCTTAACTTAACCCAGACAGAATTTTTATATTTTACTGTGGATAGAGCAGGCAATGTTGGAGCTTCTGTAAGGTTAATGTCCTCATTAGGGAGATTTTCCTTCCCTTCCTGTTAGGACAAGTAGTGAAGAAATCTCTCTATCAGGCCGAGTTCACACTGGGGTGACAAACGCTCCGACATTGGGAGCTCATTTCGCATGACGTGTGAAAATCAATGTTTCCCTATGGGAGCCGTCTTAACTGGTCTGACACATGTCGGTCCGACTTTGAAAATGCTCCCTGTACTACTTCGGTCCAACTTTGATCCGACTTCAGCCCATTGACTATCATTGAAGTCGAATCAAAGTCGGACCGCAGTCTTGCATGATCCGACTTTGGCATGCGACTTGTGCTGGGCTGCTCTTGAGGGGGAACTCCAGGCCAAATTTTAAATAAAAAACCGGCATGGGTTCCCCCTCCAGGAGCATACCAGGCCCTTGGGTCTGGTCTGGATTTGAAGGGGAACCCCTACGCTGAAAAACGGCATGGGGGTCCCCCCCAAAATCCAAACCAGACCCTTATCCGCGCACGCAACCTGGCAGGCCGCAGGGGAAGAGGGGGGACGAGAGAGTGGCCCCCTCCCTCCTGAACCGTACCAGGCCGCATGCCCTCAACATGGGGGGTTTGGTGCTCTGGGGCAGGGGGGCGACCTGCGGCCCCCCCACCCCAAAGCACCCTGCCCCCATGTTGATGAGGACAGGGCCTCTTCCCGACAACCCTGGCCGTTGGTTTCGGGGTCTGCGGGCGGGGGGCTTATCGTAATCCGGGAGCCCCCTTTAATAAGGGGGCCCCCAGATCCCGCCCCCCCCCCACCCTATGTGAATGAGTATGGGGTACATCGTACCCCTACCCATTCACCTGGTGGAAAAAATGTCAATAAAAACACAACACCGCTTTTTAAATTAATTTATTGCACAGCTCCGGGGGTCTCCGCACTTTCCGGTTCTTTCTTCTGCCGGGCCTCCGCTATCTTCTTCCAGCTCTTTTGCTAGCGGGGCCCAGTCTTCTCCGTCGCCTTCTTCGTTCCTGTATTTTTTTCGCAACCTGAAGATTTATGGGTCAACGTACAGGATTTACTAATTTCTTCCTCCGTAAAAGTGACTTCCATTTTCCATTCCACAAAGTAGAAAGGTTTGTTAGGAAAAATCTCATATAGAAAAAAATTATAAAGGAGAGAAACCGTATGAGTAGGGGGATCAGGTTGTGTACAAAGAGATTCAAAAACAGTAAGGGGACGATGGAAGTCGCCTCTTGTTTTTAATAAGTTATAAAAATTACGAAGTTGGAAGTATAATAGCCACCTACTTGAGTGACGGGGCAAAAAATCGTTCAATTGTGTCAGAGGTTTCAGGCCAGTTGAATCAATAACATCGATCATTAGGAAGTGGGTTTTGGAAGAAGCCAAAAAGGGTGGAGGCTTTAAACACATCCCTGGAGGGAATTCTGGGTTGCCTGTGAGTGGCGTTAATGGATATAAGAAGATAATAAAGGAATGTTGAGTAGGCGGTCCCAAATTGTAAGGGTTGCTAGAATACATGAAGGTATAGTTTACCTGAGGATGTAAAGATGGCAAGATCCACGGCAAAGACACAAGAGGGTAAGGAGATAATGATTCCTCAATTTGTACCTATAATTTCCTTGAAGAGTTACGGAACCAGTCTATGGAACCGTTAGTCCAGACTCGAGCTATGTGAACCACTTTGTAATAATGACCCATATGGGGCAAGCTCACTCCTCCCAGATGTTTGGGCCTGGTTAAGATGTCATACCCGATTCTGGCATGAGAATCAGCCCAAATATAATGCACAAATAAAGGTTTTAGGAAACTAAAGAAGGAACATGGGGGGTTTATTGGTACAGTTTGAAAAATATATAGAATACGGGGCGAAATATCAATTTTCAGGAGAACCATCCTTCCAAACCATGAATGATTGAAAAAAAGCCAGTCCTTCAGCCTGCTATTTACAAATGACAGTAAAGGTTTATCCCCTTTGCGCCGAGCGTACGCATATATGCCTCCTCGGCTTTCTGGGGTTATACCGGGATGATGCCCACAGCTGCAGGCATCATCCCGGTACCATTGTTTAGAGCGGGCGATTGGCTATTCAGGCATAACAACCGATGCGGCTAAAAGCCGCTCGGTTGTTATACCGGAGGAGCGGGAGGGGACATTCCCCTCTCCCGCCGCCTCCCGCTGCTCTGACCAGGCCTCCCGTCCCACCGGGAGACCCGATCCACGATCTGGCACTTCCGGCGCATTGTGACAGACTGGAACGAAGCCGTAAACAGCTTCATTCCAGTCTCCTGAATGTAAACACGGAAGCAACGTCACAACGTCACTTCCGGTTTACTCGGCTGCCAATGGCGCCGGATTTAAAAAAATATACAGTATTCATAATCGCCGTTTTCAGCGATCTGAATACTTTGAAGTGTAAAGGAGGGACTGGAGGTCTTTTAGACCCCGATCCCTCTATAAAGAGTACCTGTCACCACCTAATACTGTCACAAGGGATGTTTAAATTCCTTGTGAGAGTAATAAAAGTGATCACTTAATAAAAGTGATCACATTTTTTTTTTTAAAAAACACAATTTAATAATGTACAAATAAATTAAATAAATAATAAAAAATAAATAAAAAATTTAAAGCGCCCCCGTCCCCGTGAAGAAAACACATACCGAATTTGCGCCCGCATATGTAAACGGTGTTCAAATCACACATGTGAGGTATCGCCGTGATCGTCAGAGCGAGAGCAATAGTTCTAGCACTAGACCTCCTCTGTAACTCTAACTTGGTAACCGTAAAAAATAAATAAAACGTCGCCTATGGAGATTTTTAGGTACCGTAGTTTGTCACCATTCCACGTGTGCGTGCAATTATAAATCGTGACATGTTTGGTATCTGGTTACTCGGCGTAAAATAATCTTTCACAATATACCAAAAAATTGGGCTAACTTTACTTTTTCATTTTTTTTTTTATTCATGAAAGTGTCTTTTTCACAAAAAGTTGCGTTTAAAACACCGCTGCACAAATACCGTGTGATGTAAAATATTGCAACAATCGCCATTTTATTCTCTAGATTCTCTACTAAAAAAATATATAGAATGTTTGGGGATTCTAAGTATTTTTCTAGCAAAAAATACGGATTTTAACTTGTAAACACCAAATGTCAAAAATAGGCTTAGTCATGAAAGGGTTAAAGTTTAAATCATAGAGAGATTCAAGGTTATATGGAATTTGAATACCTGAGTATTTAATAGCTTTTGTTTTCCAAATAAAAGGGAAAGAGTCCCGCGGCATTGAAACAATCGAGTTTGGTATGGTAATATTTAGAGCTTCTGTTTTATGCATATTCGCTCTAAAATTACTATATTGACCAAAGGTTTTAAGCTTGTGCATTAGGGCTGGCAAAGTCATGTTGGGATCATTTTAGTAGGTCAATATGGTATTATTCAAGTATGTTTTCGTTTTGTAAAAAATTGTTATGGGTTAAAACCACTGTGAGAATTTTATTGTGGCTTGTGTACATGCTAACTACTTAGTAATTCCCCCTCTCTAATCAATAGTGTTTTTGATCCTGGTGATAACTGTCTTAAAGTGGTTGTAAATAGGCTTGTGCAATTCGTTTCGTAACGAATCGAAATTCGTCCGAATTTAGCAACTTTCGGACATTCGGAAGCATTCGAATTTCCGAACAAAGCAATTACGAATAAGACCGAATCCGAAATAAATTATACCGCAAATAGCGAATGCCCGAATGTCTTCGGCATAATTCGTTATGAAAAAGTTACGAATGTACGAATCCATACGAAGCACAATAACACTCACTCTGCTCTGCTCTCTGCTTCTCCCACACCGTGCTGAACTCCCTCTCACAATGGTGTACAGGGGCGGAGCCTATAGCCGCATGTAAAAAACGAAAGTAAAATACGAGATTTCGAATCGTTACAAATAACCGCTATGTATTTAGAAAAGTACAAATCCATTCGAAGCACATTAGGCATAATAGGCAGCGTCGTTGTGAGAGAGACACGGAAAATTACGAATCAACGAACCCAAAAAAAGTTACGAAAGTAGGAGTTGTGTCCAGAATCAACGAAAAACAACGTGCTCTACCGAAAGTACGAATTATAAAGCAACAAAAAATTCAACGAAAAATGTCGCTTGCAAAAATACGAATGAGTCCGAACACGAAAAATCCCGTCTAGCAAAATTACGAATGATTACGAATCAACAGGACCGGAAAGAAACGAACCGAAACGGAACGAATTTTTCCGTTGTGCACAAGTCTAGTTGTAAACCCTATTTTACAACTTTATGCTACAGGTAAGCCTATATTAAGGCTTACCTGTAGCTAATGAGGATATCTCCTAAACCCGCACGGTTTAGGAGATATCCCCTGTCCCCTGCATGTGCCGATGTCATCGGCACATACGCACTGGGGAAAAATGAAGCAATGGCACCTATGTGTCGTTGCTGCAGTCTCCGTGCCGTTACCGGTGGCTCCCGCACACATGCGCGGGAGTGACATCATCGCGGCTCCGGCCAATCACAGCACCGGAGCCGCAATACCTGGAAGTAACTCCGGGACGACATGTTGGCGGCCGAAGGGGGAGAGGGGGACAGCTACGGGGGCTTCGATCTGAGGTAAGTAATACATAATAAGCTAGTATGCTATGCATACTACCTCATTATGCCTTTGTCTTGCAGGGTATGTTTTTTTCTCTTTTTTTTTAAGAGGGTTTATTTCCTCTTTAAGAGGGTTTTCCCCTCACTTTAGGGAGATTATATCTCACTTCCTTTTGTATCTCAGGGACAGGAAGTCAAGGCAAGTCTCCACAACTAGACACAGCAAAAAAATGTAGGCATAGGACACACACCCTGCCACGCCACCTTAAAGGAGAATTATGCAAAAAAATTATTAGTTCAATCCCTTTTTTTACCACTACCAGGGTGTTCCCGGATACGAACAAGATAGGGACTATAGGTTTGTTCTTAAGTCGAATTTGTTTGTAAGTTGGAACAGTACTGTGGGATCCAGTACAAAAAAAACAGGGCTAAAAGAGACCCAGAAGGATACAGTAGTTACATTCAGGACCAAACAAAGATGGTATAAAAAACACACATGATTGAATGAGAGCTCCACATAGGCAGATGACATGAGCTCATGCTGGGACACAGGGATAGAATGTACTGTACATTCTATCCCTGTGTTTCAGCATGAGCTCATTTCATCTGCCTATGTGGAGCTCCCATTCAATCATGTGGGGTACAAGTACTGTATATGTAGCACTACCCCGGTAGGAGCTGCTGGTTATATTTTTGGGTCTACGCTCTGCCTATCAACCCCAAAAATTGTCTCAAACCCTCCCTTGGCACAACTGGACTACAAGAGATTGTGGAACACACTGGTAATTGGGTAACTCAATATTAAACTTTGTAAATAAAGAATTTACCTGGTAATGATCACGTGTCCAACAGGGCAACAGACAACTTCACACAGTATTCTGCTCAACCAAGGATTAAGTTTACTTGGTAAGAAAAAGTAACAAGTTATACAGATTACAGTTGACTCTCACAGGGCCCTGTAGGAGTCAATGGCAAAGCAGAAAATTTTGTTTGAAATAATAAAACACAGTTCCAATGCACACCTTCAATATGTATTAAGCCTATGCTCGCGAGCTCCCCCTAATGGGCAATATTATACAAGTGTTCCAGTACTATCTGCTCTAGTCAGGCCTGACTAAGTGCAGTGTAAAGTTCCTTTAGTAGTAGGAGTCTTCGCTAGCAATTGTTGGTGCACATAAACATTTGTAATCCACAAGGTTGTATAACAGCAGAAACTGAATATTCTCTATGTCTGTGATGATGTAGAAACTCACTGACAGTGCAAACGCCAATCTTCAAACACGCGGCACTGCAAGATGCGATATGTCCTTGCGTGTGGCGCACTACTTTAATAATGGCAGACCTGTAAAGTCTCAGGCCTACGCAACAGTTAATGAATTCTGGGCAGGTGCCCTCTCACCAAACCAGGCCTTGTCCCTCTAGTATGTTCCACTGCCGGCGTTCCGGTCCACAGTCTCCCCGTAACTTGCAGGCTCCGTTCCCCCAAACAGTCACGCTGGATGTCGGTTGATGGATGACTCCGGTCTCTGTGGAGCGAGCGCTGGACACGTAGGAAAGGATCCCTCTTTAGGCTGAGTGATCTCCTCACAACTGTAGGCCCAGGCCTTAGGCCTAGACACTCCGGCAGCAGGCCTCAACACAGGCTTCCTCCTTGATAGAAGGCGATGTCCAGAGAGAGCGAGCATAACTCCTCCCTTCCTTTAAGTAATCTCCCCAGAAGGCTGTGCAATGATGCAATGCACTTTGGGAGTACAGCTGCACTGTGGGTACCATAGTCTATTTGATACCCATGGAAATGGAGTCCCTTTCTCCCTGCACTACAAGTTCCACAATGCACCATTCCATATAGTTAAACAACAGTTGCTGCAATATCTTAAAGAGACTCCGGAGGGAGCTGGGGTTATCCTCAAGATAACAATAGTCTTATAACACACTGCAAAGTGGCACCCCGCTACACACTCCCCCCCACTTAAAATATTTGGTCCCCAAAGACGACAACAGTTTGTAACCTGATACATGCTTTGTCCATACACGCAGAGAAAATTCAGTTAGTTTATACATGACAGTATAATTTGCATCTTCATAGGCAGGGCTCAACTTCAAACAGCTCATATCATGACACAGAGTCGACAGAGGAACCTCACACCGATTGTCATAGAAGGGGAGGTTGTTCTGTCCGCAAGCCACTGACACTGAAGTGTCCTGTATAGGTGTGCCAGGGGGTGAGCTAGGGTTGTCCTCCACCAAATTTTTAGTGGAAGAGCTAGGCATATTAATTGTCCTTTTAGAAGTGAGAATGGCTTCTTCAGAGTATTCACCCAGTCGATCGTATGTCAGTCTTTTGGGAGGGCGAATTACTCTTCTTTCTCTTTGCTCCTTAGGTGTCAAAGTCTCAAGAGTATTAGACTCTACTGCCTCTGTGACTTCTTCTATTGTCCCTTCTTGTTGTTCGGGCACACTGAACTCTGTTTTCTCTGGAGCATCCAGTTCTCCGTCTGAAAGTGACAAGACCTCTTCGGAGTCCTCTATTTGCCGGGACTCCACATCATCCTCTAGTTCCTCAGTCAGTATACTGTGAGGCACAAACTCAGGGGCCTCTGGTCGGAGAGTTCCACTGTTGGCCATTCAAGGTGAGGGTAAAGGAGAGGTCATAAGTTCTGATAGTTGAGATGGCCACAGCCAATCTGACTCTATCCATTCATCCTCAGAGTCTTCAACATTCTACATCCTGAAGTGTTGACTGAGATCTAGTAACTGGTCGAGACCCTCGAGAGGTTGAGGGGAGCTCTTGTGAATCTGACACAGGAGGTAGGCAAACTGCTTCCGAGAGGGGCAGCAGGTGATTCCGGTGCCAAGTCTTCAGTGGGCCTACACTCCCTTCTGGTCTGATCTGATATACTGGGAGGCCTGGTAACTGTTTGCAGATGATGTATGGTTGTGACTTCCAGCAGCCAGCCAACTTGTGTTTTCCAGGAATGCCCAGATTTCTTAGTAACACTCTATCCCCTGGCTGTAGGTCTTGTATTCTGACCTTGAGGTCGAAGTTTCTCTTATTCCTCAACCCCCGTTGATCTGACATAGCTTGGGCTTTCTCATAGGCCGTTTTCAGACATTTCCGTAGCCGATCTACATACCCCTTGTGAGAGGTTGCTGAAGCATGATCGAGTGATGTGCCAAAGGCCAGGTCCACTGGGAGTCGAGCTTCTCGCCCAAACATCAAACGGTAAGGAGAGTATCCAGTAGCATCATTCGCAGTGCTGTTGTAGGCATGTACAATGGGAGCTACATGCTTTCTCCAATGCTGTTTCTTCTCTGAGCTTAGAGTTCCTAACATATCCATGAGGGTTCTGTTAAACCGCTCAGGCTGAGCACCCCCCTGGGGGTAGTACGGGGTGGTTCTGGTCTTTTTGACACCCAAAAAGTCTAAGAGTTTCTTGATGAGATTACTTTCAAAGTCTCTCCCTTGATCCGAGTGAATACGTTGGGGCAGCCCATAGTGTACAAAGAACTTCTCTACTAGGACTTTTGCCACTGTTGAGGCTTGCTGGTCTTTTGTTGGATATTCTTGGGCATATCTGGTGAAGTGGTCAGTTACTACCAGAACATTCCCCTGTCCACTCAGGTCAGGCTCTAGGCAAAGGAAATCAATGCACACCAGTTCCATGGGTCCCTGACTCTGAAGATGGCCCATTTGGGCAGCTCGATGAGGTAGGGTCTTCCTCTGGATACATCTGACACAGGAGTGACAGTAACCTTCAACTTCAGCCAGCATGCAGTGCCAGTAGAATCTGTCTCTGACTAGATGGAAGGTTCTTTCAGGACCCAGATGACCATGATTGTCATGGAGAGCAGTTAGGACCATCTCTCTGTGCTTCCTGGGCAGAAACAGCTGCAACTTCTCTTCCGGACCATCAGAGGGGCCCCTTCGGTAGACCACCCCTTGATGTAACTGCAATCGGTCCCACTCTCTGTGCAACAATCGAGCCTCTTTTGGAGAGTTTGTGAGAAGCATATCAGGATATTGGTCCTCCAGGGCCTTCATCACTAGTCTTCCAAGGGGGTCTTCCAACTGATCCTTCCTCAGATCCTTCTTGGACAACTTGGGTAGGCCTTCTTCCCCCACCTGAGTTACATTACAGTAGCATTTGGGCACACCAACAGCCGAAGCGCCAATCTCTTCGGCTCTGGACCCTCCTCCAGCCTGAAGTTCAGCTCCCTGATATAGGGCTCGTACTCCTTCTGTGGTCAACTGGGTCCACCCCTCGGTGGGGTCACTGAGACCATGAGGCCTTCTGGATAGGGCGTCTGCATCCCTGTTTCCAACACCTGGACGGTATTTCAGGCTGAAAGTGACCCCTGAAAGGGCAGCCAACCACCTATGTCCTGTGGCATCCAGTTTGGCTGTGGTTAATAGGTAGGTGAGTGGATTGTTGTCAGTCTTTACCACGAATTTGGCCCCATACAGATAGTCTCGTAACTTGTCCACTACAGACCATTTTAAGGCCAGGAATTCAAGCTTGTGCGTGGGATAATTCTTTTCGGCTGGGACCAGACTTCGATTCACGTAGGCAACAGGCCGCAGGTGACCATCATGCTCTTTATATAGTACCCCTCCTAGCCCGTCTCGACTGGCATCAACATGCAATTCGTAGGGTTTTGTGGTGTCTGCATAGACCAAAACGGGGGCAGTGGTTAAGCTTTTCATTAACCAAATTAATGTGTCACGTACCTGATGGTTGTGAGCCTGAATTGCAGGGGGCGGCCTCCCTTACGGCTCCCACTCCCGACCCCCTGGTAAGGTGACAGTTGGCACAGGAGTAAGGAGTGGCACGGGTGCCTGGCAGGATCAACAGAGGTGAGGTGGTGGTCCAGACACCCGGGAGCTTCCTTGCAGAAACTGGGATACCGGAACTGGAATGGCTTAGCAGACTGGATCAGGAGCAGCACAGCAGACTGGATCAGCTTAGCAGACAGGTTCAGCTTAGCAGGCTGGATCAGCTTAGCAGACAAGTTCAGCTTAGCAGGCTGGATCAGCTTAGAAGACTGGATCAACTTAGCAGGCTGGATCAGGGACAGCTCAGCAGACTGGATCAGCTTAGCAGACTGGATCAGCTTAGCAGACTGGATCAGGGACAGCTCAGCAGACTGGATCAGCTTAGCAGGCTGGATCAGGGACAGCTCAGCAGACTGGATCAGCTTAGCAGACTGGACCGGAACCAGGAACAAAGGTAGTCAAACAGGCCAGGTCAGATATCAGGCGGGCAGCAGAAGTACAAGGTGCAGGCAAAAGGGGTAGTCACAAAAGGCCGAGGTCGGATGCAGGCGGATAACAGATTGGTCAAGGTAAGCCGGGTCTTTAGCACAGGTAATAGTCTCAGAGCAGGGTTTAGGCACACAACGCTATAGAGCAGACAGCAGGGACTGTCTGTGAGTGGCAGGTTTAATTAGCCCGCCTGGCGCCATATGCGGTCGTGCCCGCGATCAGGAACCAGGGAGTCTGAGGCGCCTGTTTCTGGCAGGATCTTCATGACATTGCCTCCCCCCCAAGGGGCAGCCTCCGGATGCCCATCCGGGTGAACTTTTCAGGGTGAGACCTTTCAAAGGACTGTACCAGACTCTTAGCATGGATGTTCCCCTCGAGCTCCCAAGAATTTTGTTCGGGTTCATACCCCTTCCACTTAATCAAAAACTGGTTCTGGTTCCTTCTCCTCCTGTAATCCAGGATAGCCTCTACTTCAAACTCCTCTTCCCCGCCTACAATAACAGGGTCAGTGATAACAGAGCTTCGGCTAGGAAAGGGATTGGAAATAGATGGTTTCAACAGTGACACATGGAATACTGGGTGGATCTTTAGTGAATCCGGGAGTTCCAGTTCAAAAGCCACTTCATTGATTTTCCTTTTAACCGGAAAAGGTCCTAGGAACTTGGGTTCCAATTTCTTCGAAGGACATGCCATCCTCAAGTTCACTTTAGACAGCCACACCAGGTCACCGGGTACCAGTACAAACTCACCCCGTCTCTTCTTGTCAAAAGTTAACTTGTTGTGTTCCTGAGTCCTGGTCATAGTTTCCTGCAAAAGTTGGTTGTTGGCAGAAAAGAAGTTTATTTTCTCCTGTACTGCTGGCACTGTACATTCGGGAAAAGAATTGGGTAGGAATGAAGGGTGAAAACCAAAGTTGGCGAAGAATGGGGTCTGCTTGGTGGCGGAGTGGATAGAGTTGTTGTAGGCGAATTCGACCAAAGGAACCAGGGAAATCCAGTTATCTTGTGCAAAAGAGGGGAAACAGCGCAGGTACTGCTCAAGAGTTTGGTTCGTCCTCTCAGTCTGCCCATTGGTCTGGGGGTGATAGGCAGAAGAAAATGACAATTCTATATCCAAAGCCTTGCAGAGGGACCTCCAGAAGCGGGAGGTAAACTGTACCCCTCGATCTGAAACAAAGTTGGCTGGTACCCCGTGGAGTCTGATGATTTCCTTGATGAATGCCTGTGCTGTTTCAGGGGCAGAGGGAGTGCCTTTCATAGGAATAAAGTGTGCCATCTTTGACAGACGATCGACTATCACGAAGATAGTGGTATGATCTTCTGCTGGAGGTAACTCGACAATAAAGTCTATGGATAACATCCTCCATGGTCTGTCTGGAACAGGCAAAGGTCTTAGCAATCCCCAGGTCTTGGTTCTATGAGTCTTGTTCTTAATGCAAGTAGTGCAGGACTCCACAAATCTTTTACAATCTTCCCGTAACTGAGGCCACCAAAAGGTACGCTGTACCAAGTCGGTGGTCTTGGTTATGCCAAAATGCCCGGCTAATGCATGGTCGTGGCAAAGTTCCAGAACAGATACTTGTAGGTCCTCGGGGATATAGATCTTTTCTTTATGCCAAAGCAACCCGTCTTTAACCTGCAATTCTGATTCAGAAGAGGGCAACTGCCCTGTGGAGGCTTGTTTAGATTCTGGAGAGCAGGTTTTCCTGAAGCAGGAGGAAATTTCCAGGAGCAAGGATAGTATCCGGAAGAGAAACTTCTTTGGGTTTGTGAAACATCCGGGACAGGGCATCAGGTTTAGTGTTCTTGGAGCCTGGGCGATACGTGACATGGAAAGAAAACCTGGAGAAAAAGAGCGCCCATCTGGCTTGTCGTGGTTTCAGTCTCTTTGTAGATCTCAGATATTCCAGGTTCTTATGGTCAGTGAATATCCGAATTGGATGGGCAGCTCCCTCCAGCAGATAACACCATTCTTCAAGCGCAGACTTAATTCGCCAGCAACTCCCGATCCCCCACGTCGTAGTTCTTCTCTGCTGTTGATAACTTGCGTGAGAAGAAGGCCACTGGGTGAAGCAGGGCCTTGGTTCCTTGTCTCTGGGACAATATTGCCCCTACAGCGATTTTGGATGCGTCCATCTCAAGGACAAATGGCAAAGAGGAATCCGGATGCTTCAAGACGGAGGCAGAGGTAAAAAGTCCCTTAAGGGCCTCAAAGGCTTTTTAGGCCTCGGAGGACCAATGGAAGCGGTTCCCCTGTTGGGTTAGTTGAGTGATCGGAGCAATGATGGCCGAGAACCCTCTGATGAACTTGCGGTAAAAGTTGGCAAAACCAACAAAATGTTGGATTCCCTTCTTGTCTGTAGGGACTGGCCAGTCCAGGATTGCAGCAATCTTCTGGGGGTCCATCTCGATGCCCTCACTGGAGATAATTAACCCCAAAAATGGTATACTTCCCTGCTCGAACGCACACTTTTCAGCTTTCGCATATAAGCCATGTTGTCGAAGCCGGGCCAACACACTTCTGACGTGCCTGCGATGAGATTCAAGGGAAGAAGAAACAATTAATATGTCGTTTAGGTAGACAATAACAAATAAGTCCAGAAAGTCCCGAAGGACATCATTAATAAAGTATTGAAATGTGGCAGGGGCATTGCACAACCCGAAAAGGCATCACCAAGTACTCGAAGTGCCCAAATCGAGTGCGAAAAGCAGTCTTCCACTCATCTCCGTCCCTGATGCAGACCAAATTATAGGCTCCACGGAGATCAAGCTTAGTGAACACATTAGCAGCGCCCAGTCTCTGGAATTACTCTGGCATCAAAGGAAGGGGATAACGGTTCTTCACCATAATCTTATTTAATTTGTGGTAGTCCACGCAAGGTCGAAGGGTATGGTCCTTTTTCTCGACAAAAAAGATGCCTGTGCCTGCTGGAGACATGGACGGGCGAATAAACACCTTCTTTAGGTTTTCGTCAACGTATTCCCTTAGTGCCCCTTGTTCTACCTCTGTTAACGGAAAAATACTTCCAAATGGGATTTCAACCACGGGCAATAGTTCAATGGGGCAGTCGTAGGCTCGATGGGGTGGTAGAGCCTCTGCCCATTGTTTACTGAATACATCCAGGAAATCATGGTAGACTTCTGGAATAGACTGACGTAATTCAGCTTCTGAGTCCAGGCATAGCAAGGTAGACGGCCCATGAGGGTCGTGAGTGCCACAGAACTGCTTGCAGTAGGGTGAAGAGAAGGTGACCTCCCCTGTGGCCCAGTTGATGGCAGGATTGTGGGCTTGTAGCCAGGGCATACCGAGGATCACAGGGAATAGTGGAGAAGAGATGATGTCCATACGTAGCAGTTTGTGGTGGGAGCTGGAGATGATAGCAGGTATAGGAACAGTCTCTAGGACTACAGGGCCTGATTTAATAGCAGACCCATCAGCCAGGTGAACAGAGAGTCCATGGGTCTTGGGAAGGAGAGGAATCCGGTGTTTAACAGCAAATAAGGAGTCCATGAAACAACTGCACTCCCCGGAATCGATAATGGCGGGAGTTGGTAGGGTCTTTCCTGAAAGCTGTAATGAGAGTGAAAGGGCAAGATGAGATGCAGTCTTAGCTATAGAATCTGTTTATTCGGGAGTCATAGAGAAAGATTTACGGAGCTTTAGAGGGCAGTTCCTGACGTAGTGTCCAGGCTCTCCGCAGTAAAGACACAGATTGTTTATCCGACGACGTTGTCGCTCTTCCGGGGTAAGGGAAGGACAAAGAACCCCAATCTGTATGGGCTCAGGTGCGTCGGGCGCAGAAGCTGGTGATGCAGCAGGTACCGGGTGCAGATGACTTGGAGCCCTTGGGAGCATCCAGGTTGGGCGAGAAAACCCTGTAGCTCTCTCAGCCCTGCGTTCTCTTAGGCGTCGATCGATCTGTATGTTAAAATCGATCAACGCATTCAAAGTCTGTGGTACACCAACTCTAGCCAGTTCATCCTTCAGAGGATCAGAGAGTCCCATGCGGAACTGATGACGGAGAGCGGCATCGTTCCAGTTCGTATCTGCGCTCCACTGCCTAAACTCGGCCACATAGTCCTCTGCTGCCCTGTGTCCCTGTTGAAGGGTACGCAAAGCCGCCTCTGCAGTTGCTGACAGCTGGGGATCTTCGTATAGCTGGGCCATAGCATCAAAGAAGGAGGCAAGCTTTGTCAGAACTATGTCCTTTTGTTCTAAGAGATGGTGGGCCCAGGTTTGGGGGTCTCCGGTAAGCAGGGAAACCACAAAGCCCACCTTAGTGACTTTCAGAGAGAAGGTTTGTGGCTGAAGGGCGAAGTATAGTTCGCAGGAGTTGCGAAAAGCCCTGAAGCTACTTCGATTTCCGGATAATTTTTTGGGTGCAGGGACCCTAGGTTCTGGAGGAAGCATTACCACTGTTGGTGTTGATCCTGCCCCAGCATAAGAGGTAGAAGCATGGGGGGATCCTTGGGTTCCGGTAGGGTTGACAGAACCAGTACCCGTTCTTCCAGTCGGGTGTAGCCTTGCTGAAGATTCTTAACTGCTTTGGTTATATCTGCCAGGTGAGGACACAGTTCTTCCATAGGGAAGACTCCCTGCTCGGGCTCAGACATGGCTGTCTGCTACTGTCACGTACCTGATGGTTGTGAGCCTGAATTGCAGGGGACGTCCTCCCTTACGGCTCCCACTCCCGGCCCCCTGGTAAGGTGACAGTTGGCACAGGAGTAAGGAGTGGCACGGGTGCAGGATCAACAGAGGTGAGGTGGTGGTTCAGACACCCGGGAGCTTCCTTGCAGAAACTAGGATACCGGAACTGGAACTGGAACGGCTTAGCAGACTGGATCAGGAGCAGCACAGCAGACTGGATCAGCTTAGCAGACAGGTTCAGCTTAGCAGGCTGGATCAGCTTAGCAGACAGGTTCAGCTTAGCAGGCTGGATCTGTTTAGCAGACTGGATCAACTTAGCAGGCTGGATCAGGGACAGCTCAGCAGACTGGATCAGCTTAGCAGACTGGATCAGCTTAGCAGGCTGGATCAGGGACAGCTCAGCAGACTGGATCAGCTTAGCAGAACTGGATCAGGGACAGCTCAGCAGACTGGATCAGCTTAGCAGACTGGACCGGAACCAGGAACAAAGGTAGTCAAACAGGCCAGGTCAGATTTCAGGCGGGCAGCAGAAGTACAAGGTGCAGGCCGAGGTCGGATGCAGGCGGATAACAGATTGGTCAAGGTAAGCCGGGTCTTTAGCACAGGTAATAGTCGCGATCGGGAACCAGGGAGTCTGAGGCGCCTGTTTCTGGCAGGATCTTCATGACAGAATGCCTCTTCACACTTGATGGTCCACTGGTCCTGAATAGACTCTTTAGGCTTCCTGGGCCCCATGGTGGACTTCACTGGTTTAACCGGTTCTGGTACATCATCTTCTCCTTCACTCCTTAGTAATTCATTAAGGGGCCAGGCAACCTTGGCAAACCCCTCTACAAATCTTCTATAGTAGGAGCAAAACCCCAGGAATGACCAGAGCTCGGTCACATTAGTGGGTCTTGGCCAGGAGGTGACGGCATCCAGCTTCTCAGGGTCTGTGGCTATCCCCTCTGTGGATACGATGTGGCCCAGGTAATGGACTGAGGGCTGGTAGAATTGGCACTTCTCTAGAGAAAGTTTTAAGCCTTCTGCATGGAGCCTCTTTAAGACCTTTTCCAACCGCTCTTCGTGCTCTTCTAAAGTTTTGCCCAAACACTATAATGTCGTCCAGATACACCAGCACCTCAATTAGATTCATATCCCCCACCGTTTTCTCCATCAGTCTTTGAAATGTGGCTGGGGCTCCTGACAATCCCTGGGGCATACGGTTGAGCTCAAAGAAACCCACTGGGGTGATGAAAGCTGTTTTCTCTTGGTCCTCAGCGTGCATGGGAATCTGGTAGTATCCACTTTTTAAATCCATCACACTGAACCACTTGGCCCCGGACAAACTCTGCAAAGCGTCTTCTATGCGGGGGGTGGTGTACTGATCAGGAATGGTTCTTCTGTTCAGTGTTCGGTAGTCGATACACAGCCTCAGGGACCCATTCTTCTTCCGGATCACCACTATTGGAGAAGCGTAGAGACTCCTGGACTCCCGGATAATCCCTGTTCTTTTGAGTTCTGCCAATTGCTCACGTAGGTCTTCTAGGTCACCCAGGGGAACCTGTCGGACTCTCTCTCTAAATGGTTTATCTTCCTGTAGGCGAATCTTGTGAGTGGCACTTTTCGCACACCCCACATCGAATTCATTTTTAGAGAATATCTTCTGCCATCGAGCAAGTTGAGCCTTCGCCCTCTCCTTCCATTCCGGTGGGAGGGTTGTGTCTTCAGAACAGAGCTTCTCTACTGTGACTTCACCCCTTTCTTTTTTTTTTAAGTCAGACGGGGCAACTGGGGTGGCCGGATTCACTTGGCCCAAGAGCATACGGGCCGATACCTTCACTGGTGTGGTAGCAGTATTCCTAATTCTTACTGAGACATTCCCGTGACTTTTCTTTAAGGCCTTCAATGGAACCACTTCGGGAATTACTTCTATCCCCTTTCCTTTCTTCTGTGGGTCAGTTTCAAGGACGATAAAGGGACCTGGTTGTTTCCAGGTAAGTCTGACAGAAGCTTTTAAACAAGTAACCTCCCCTGGTTGTAATACCTTCTCTGTTCTATCCAGCTTCCAGATCCTTCCGACCCCTTCTGCTGGGGCCTTTTTTTCCAGTACTAAGCGCTGGTAGACTTGCTTCAACATGGGGTGGATTCTTGTCATTGAAGTATCCTGCTCCTGGGTTAAAGGTGTCAGAAGTCTCCTGACCAAGTCGGTGTTGGTCCCTATGATGAGGGAGCGCTTGCTGGCTCCTGGTGGGCGAGGGCATACCACTGCCAAGGTGTCAAATGTCTCCGCCCCTCTGGCCACTGAAGGGTCAAAAGTTAGTTTGATGGGCAGATATCCATTATAGGGAAAATTTTGAGTTCCAATGCCCCATATCTCCAAGTCTTCAAGCTTCTGCAGTGGCAGATGTCTGAGGTGCTTGTTATAAAAGTCTCTATATAGAAGAGTCACTTGGGCTCCAGTGTCGAGAAGGCCCTTTGTGTAAATTCCTTCTACCTGGATTGAGACTATTGGGGAGGGCCCCACTAACTTGGCAGGAAGTTTTCTTTGAGTGGCATTTGTGTTTGGCTCGGTTATTTGCACTCTTACTCCCTTCTTCTTTAGATTTCTTCTGGGTTTTTCGACCCCTGTTGGGTCTGGTGTGCACTGATCTCCCGCCGCTGAGCAGTTTGAGTCATGGGACAGGAGGCATTGGATCGCTCAGAGACAACAACGGGGATGTTTGGTGAAGGTCTGTATCCCCAAAATCGTTTCCCCGCAGCATTGGATTTCTTGAAGTTAGCTGAGACTGGTGGGCACCCGGTTGACTCCTTCACCGGGGCCATCTGAAGTTTTCCGCCGGCTTGCGGTATTGTGAATCAGCTTTAACCCGGGCTTGGACATACCTCCCTCACATGTCCGACTCCTCAACAATTGAAACAAGTTATTAGACTCTTTGGTTTCTGCACTTGCTCAGCATTGGAGTTTAGGGACTTCTTGGGCTCCTCTAGAGTGTTTCTGTTGGGTGGAGCGGTTGCCTGACTAGTGAGCATGGACACCATCTCTATTAACTGAGACACCTGAGTCTTTAGAAGCTCAACCTGAGATTCACCTTCTTCAACACTTATCTCTCTGACTCGAGCAGTAGGTTCAGATTGCTGGTTCTTCTTTTTATAGTCCAACAGGACCTCTTTTTCCCTGACCAATCGGATCAAGTCAGGATACTCCAGGATGCCACTGCCTTGGCGGGTTTGCAGCAGGAGGGCAATGGGGTCAAGAGGTTGGGCTCCTCTTAACACTTGCTGTGCACGAACCTCATCCACCTTTCTAGGATCCATCCCTTTCTTTAACAGGATCTGATGCAAGATCTTGTCTAGACACCTTATGAACTCAGACAGTTTCTCTCCTTCCATCTGGAAGCAGAGTTTACATACATTTTAACCATAAAAGGTAGTTTGCTGGAGCTTGCATGCTTTGATATTTGCAAATGGGTGCATAGACAAATCTTTTCAAATGTCCAAGTTTGTATTACTTTTTTGTGATAAAAATAACAAATGTTGGCGCAACTATGAGGGTAAAATTGGGGCTTAAGTTCACAATGTCTATGAATAAGGAAAGTGCTTGGATAAAATGTCCATGGAAAATAAGCTCACTGTAGTGGCAGCTCAGTGTTGGGGCTGGAAGCAGCTCTGGGAAAAACAAGGAGAAGTGCCTTCTAAGTGCAGTATAGTGATAACTTTAATGTATATAGAAGAGTATTACTCACAATGGGAGTATAAAATCAAGCATGTAACGCTGAAGGCGCGAAGAAGGAGCGCATTCTCCGCAAATGCGTTGCCAACATCCTTACATCACATCTGGCCAGTGACGTCACATCCGTTGGGCCTTGCGTTCCACGTATCCAGGAAGCGCCGGAAACCACTGGCGCAACAGACAGCTGGAACCCTGTTCTCCATCACTTAATGGATACAGACCACAATCTATGCTGCTAAGGACAAAAAGGATGCTTCAGCTTTGTTGATGATACCTTCACTGAGAGCCTGTTTGACTAGTGTTTGGGCTTCTGCACTAAACTAGGAAAGTGGGTCACTGGGGAGGCGGATATAGGTATTGTGGTCAGTTAAGAGACTGTAGGCTTTGCTAAGATAAGTGTCCCTATTTTGTATAATGATTCTGCCTCCCTTGTCCGCTGGTTTGATGATGATGGAGGTATTATTGGTTAAACTGTTAAGGGACAACCTTTCTTGCAGAGTGAGGTTATGGTTAGGCAGATGAAGGGTAGTAGATTTGCACATGCGTTTTATATCAAAATATATTACTGGTAAAAGCTTTGTATGAAGGGGCCCTTAAAATTGCTAGGATTAAATATAGATTTGGGGGGCGCATGCGCGGCTCATAAGATGGCGGACGCACTTGACTAGAGCTCCGGTCTCATCTCCTGCAACCGAAGCTCCCGCTCCGCTACATCAGCTTCCACAGCCCCGGGAGCAGCACCCTCCGATCCGTGAACCCATCAGCTACCTAACGGACATTGTATGGGTAAGATCGGCGATCAGAGACTCTTATACTAGAAACGATCCCCACAGGCCGCACCACAGCCCGCACGCCACATGGAGCGATACTTGCTTAGGCCGCAATCCCCGGCCTCAATTTCCACGGCGGACGCCGCAGATCCACCAGATGCGCTCCCGCTGGTCGATCCCTCACTATTTATGGATAATCCCCCTGCCAAGCTACATGAAACAGGCTTATCACATCAGCCTACAATGCCATCCCTGGTGACGGTGACTGTCTTAGATCTGAAGCTGCAAGCACTGCTCCAGAGCATCACACATAACGTTACAAGGGAGGTTAATAAGCTTGCACACAAGCTTAGAGGGGAGATTGACCAGCTGGGGGAGAGAACAGATGCCCTGGAAACAAAGCTAGATGACATGGTGAACTATGTCCAAGCTTTAGAAGAAGAGAATGCCAGCCTAAAAAATGCAGTATCACAACTACAGATACAGCAGGAAGACCTCGAGAACAGGGAACGAAGGCAGAATCTAAGCATCCGTGGTGTCCCTGAATCTGTTGTAGATAAAGATATCAGATCTTACCTGCTGGCCCTGTTTCATTCTCTCATACCTGATATCCCGGATATTGACTTACGCCTTGACAGGGCACACAGATCACTGGCCCCTAAACCCCCTCAGGGAGCCAATCCTAGGGACATTATTGTCCGCTTTCATTTTTACGAAAGTAAAGAAGCCCTGACCATTGCCACACGAAATAGGTCTAGAGTGGACTTTAAGGGGGCAAAGATACAAATTTTCAGCGATTTATCACCCATAACACTGAATAAAAGGCGCAATCTTCGCCCTATCACTACTTACCTGCAGCATCATCAAATACCCTACAGATGGGGCTTCCCTTTTCGCCTGACGGTGACCAAAGATGGCTCGCAACACTCTATGAGAGACCTTCAGGAATATGAGTCCTTCATCAGCGGCCTGGGACTACCCCCTGTTCCTGAAGAAGACCTGCAAGCCCAAATTCCATCCTCCAGACCTCTATCTACACCCGGGAAAATGTGGACTCCGGTTCGTTACAAATCTCGGAAGGCCTCATTCACCCCTCAAAGGAACGCATCTTCTAAAGGCCCCACCTGAAACTTCCATCGGAACTTGCCTCTGGTTTGTAACCTTTTCTCTCCCCCCGATCTGATAGTGCGTGGAGGTCCCGATGTAAGTACCTCTGCGTCTCCTTTTTTGAGTCTCTGGGCCCAGAGACTGTTGCTCCCCCCCATGTTCTTGTCCATCCATGAACAACTGTCCTTAGGGACAACCACAGTTATACAGTTCCCATCTAACTTTCATCTCTTACATTTGCTTTTCGGATCAGGCTGAGACCAGTAAGCTTGGTCATGCGAGTTGCCGTGTTTCCCCTATCATGGTCGTGTTCTTTGACCGTGCTCCCTTGGAGGCGAGCTCCTTCTTGGGTATTCTACCTACAAGGTTTGAAAACGTTGTTTTATTTATTTTTTTATGTTTTTTTTCATGTTTTTTAGGGGTCCTTTTTGATCCCTTACTTAACTACGTTGGCAATCTCCACTTACAAATGTATGTTATGTTATATGTTTCCTTTTTTACAGGGTTACACGAGGGTCCTTCCTTTGACCCATTCAGAAAATGTTTATATGTTCTCACCCCTAAAATTTACCTTTGAGGGTTTAAGTATATAGGTATACATAGTTTAATGTCCACATCATGGTATCTGCTTAACGTATATTGCACGAATGTAATGTTATATCTATCCAAACTTTATATTAATGGCAGTCAGTATATTTTCCTGTAATGTTAAGGGTCTGAATTCCATCCATAATGCCGCGTACACACGATCTTGATTCACGGCGGTGAAAATACCGCCGTGAATCACGACATGAAATTAAATGAAAAACGAGGGAACGGCATTTTCCCCCACACACGACCGTTTTTCCCGTCATTTTTTTCTTTGTCGAGAAAAACGACCGTCTGTGGGCTCCGTGGCAGTGTCTCCCTATGGGAAAACTGGCGCGGAAAAAAATGATGGAAAAAACGATGAGAAAATTTAGAACATGTTCTAATTTTTCTCGTCGTTTTTCCTGCCGTTTTTCTCAACGAGAAAAACGGCATAAAGCCCACAGACGATCGTTTTTCTCGGCGAAAAAAAAAATGTAATTTTTCCCAACGGGAAAAATGATCGTGTGTACGCGGCATTAGAGATGGCTAGCCCTTAAGGAGTTTAAGGCATCTAATGCTGAGGTGATCATGGTCCAGGAGACACATTTTAAGGCAGAGGGTTCATTCAAATTTGCATCCAGACACTATCCCACAGCCTTTGTCGCATCCGCCCCCTCGGGTAAAGCTGGGGTGGCGATTCTCCTCAAACGTTCATCCACCATAAAGGTAAAATCCTCATATTTAGATCCCCAGGGTCGTTTTGTTCTCCTGGACTGTGATCACCTGAATACCTCTTTTACTCTGGCGAATGTGTATGTTCCCAATACAGGCCAAATTGTTTTTCTTGACACCTTCTTTGAGAAGCTTCACACTTTTGCCCAACCCTTTCAGGTTATCGGTGGACATTTCAATATGTGCATGTCTCCAGTCAGGGATAGAGCCGCCCTCTTTCAGGACAATCCTCCCCTACAGGCACACAAATCTTCCTCTTTGTTTCGCCCAAACGATTAGAACAAACAGACTGTTTGACTCTTGGAGGATAAAACATCCGACAACCAAACAGTTCACCTTCTTCTCCCCACCTCACAAATTGTACACAAGAATTTACTATTTTTTCATTTATGCAACTTTATTGCCTTACTTAGTAGATGCAAATATCCTCCCAATTACATGGTCAGACCATGCACCCATAACAATAGACCTTTTCCTGTCCTCACCTACACCTAGGAAATGTCATTGGCACCTTAACGAATCGCTCCTAAATTCACCCGAGACCCAAATACCCCTACAAGACAAACTGAACGAATATTTTCAGATAAATAAAGGTTCGGTGTCAGAGATCTCTGTTCTGTGGGAAGCACACAAGGCGTTCTTCAGGGGTGAGTGTATCGCGGCTGGATCTCGCCTTAAGAAAGACCGTGCTTTTCAAAGATCGGCCTTATTGACCCAACTATCAGATGCTGAACAGAAACTCCTCAGGCATCCCACGATGGAAGGTCTCCGAACCGTAACAGCACGAAGAAATCGTATAAAAACACTAAACTCAGCTAGAATCACTAAATCCATGCTATGGTCAAAACAAAAGTATTATGAATTTGCCAATAGACCCCATAGAATGCTTGTCCAAATATTGAAACCATGCCCCCACTCATCTACACCCAATTTCCTCATACAACATGACGGCAGACCCACTTATTGCCCCCGAACTATGACTGGTGTCTTTGGAGACTTCTATAAGAAACTATATAACTGCCTAGCCACAGACCCGACCTCCCAGTTCACACAAGACAAGTTCGACAAATTTATAAATTCTTTAAATCTACCCACCCTATCTCCAGACGATCGTTCAGGACTAAACGCACACATATCAGCTGAAGAGATCGCTAAGGTTATTAAACTGCTCCCGACCCACAAATCCCCGGGGCCAGATGGTCTCCCCTACTCCTATTATAAAAAATTCCTCCCCACCATTTTGCCCTTCATGGAAGAGCTTTTTGCATCTTTAATGACGGGGAAAATCCCCCACGCTCAGTTCCTACATGCGTTCATCACGGTGATCCCTAAACCGGGAAAAGACCCATCTCTACCAGACAACTACCGCCCCATAGCCCTCCTAAACTCTGACTACAAAATGTTTACGAAAATATTAGCTAATAGATTGTCCCCACCAGACATGCGGGGGATAATACTAGGCGTACCATAGACTTAATAGACCTCCTAACCAAAACTAACAGACCGGCTATAATACTAAGCCTAGATGCACAGAAAGCGTTCGATCGCCTGAGTTGGTCATTCATGTTCACTACACTTTCACGATATGGATTTTCGGGTCCTTTTTTACAAGCCTTAAGGGCACTATATTCTACTCCTACGTCTCAGGTACAGATCGCCTCTCATGCCTCAACGTCATTCCCCCTTAGCAACGGTACTAGGCAGGGCTGACTGCTGTCGCCCCTGCTCTTTATCCTAAGCCTTGAACCCCTTGCGGCAGCCATACGCGTTCACCCGGACATCAGGGGAGTGACGTTGAGGCGTCAAGAGTACAAGTTGTCTCTTTTTGCAGACGATGTGCTACTGACAATTACTCATCCGCATACTTCGCTCCCTTCGCTCCATTCGATCCAAAAACATTTGGCAATATCTCCGGATTTAAAATTAACTCGACTAAAACTGAAGCTTTACCCATTAATGTTCCGACCGACTTACTGCTGACCCTACAAAATAACTTCAAGTATAGATGGTGCACGCAATCACTTAAGTATCTTGGTGTACACTTGTCCCGATCATACTCTACCCTCTATCAAGAAAATTCCCCCCCCCTTTTTATAGCAATCAACAGACTACTTAAAAACTGGACAACACTCCCTCTCTCTCTTATCGGTAGAATTAATGTTCTCAAGATGTCTATCCTCCCCAAACTACTCTATCTTTTTGAAACCCTCCCAGTAGCAATCCCATTGACCCAACTCAAATTGCTTCATAGGAACTTTATGAACTTTATTTGGAATAACAAATTTCATAGGATTGCCAGTTCGGTTCTCCTGGCCCCTCCTGGCCCCCCGCTCACCTGGGGGGCTGGGAGCCCCAGATATTATCCCCTGATATTATCAAATATTACCTTGCCCCCCACCTTACAGTCATCTCCTCGTGGACGTCTCGATATCCATCGAATAGATGGTCAGAAATCGAGATGAGTATTACATCTCCTGCACACCCGTGTTGTATGCTTTGGCCCTCATTGGACAAATTTACACCTCAACTGAGGAAAACTGAGGAAAATATGCCTAAACCCCATGTTATTCACAATCTCAATTTGGACGCGCTGCTCAAGTAAATATACTCTTTCTTCCCAATGCTCTCCACTGATAAACATATTATTTAATCCAGAAATTCCCGACAGCTTATCCTATGACTCCATGCTACCATGGACCCAAACAGGCATATTTCAATTAAGACATTTGGTCCATCCAGTAACACGCACTCTACTCCCTTTCTCGGATCTACAAACCAAACATAAAATCCCGAACACACTATTCTATTCTTATTTGCAGATAAAACATTACTTTGCCTCTAGATCCCCCCGATTGACCCTGGATGTTCCTACAGAATTTGAAAAGCTATGCTCGTACGGCCCACATGAACCTCAACAAATCTCTTGCATCTACAAAATTCTTCAGAGCCTAATCCCATTTCCGTACAGGCCCACTCATATATGAGGAAATGGGCCCAGATCCTTCATAGTCCTATTTCTTTGGCACAATGGGGGGCGATATGGGATGCTACCTCTAAAGTCTCCAGATGTGTGGCCCAGAAGGAGACAGCGTACAAAATTCTAATGTTTTGGTATAAGACCCCCCGAATTCTTGGCAGCCCATAAGTTATCACCATATAGTCATTGTTGGAAATGTTTTGGAGATTCAGATCCCTTTCCAACCTAAACACCTGCTATTAGGTCTTCCCCTTCGGAATGTCACCAAATCTATTAACAGACTAATGGCATTTCTCTTACTAGCAGCTAAACGAGTAATACCACAACATTGGCGCACCACTGTCCCTCCTACTTTTGCACAGTTCATTTCCACGGTTATGGATATTCGTACAATGGAGCACCTCACAGCAGTTATAGAGGATACCTTACCAAAATTTGAGGCCATTTGGGGACAATGGGACTCATCAGAATATAATTCAGAAACATAGAATCCCAAGCCGAGATAGGGGAATGGTCATTAATGGTTTTATTGTTTTTCTCTAAATACCTGTTCACGAAATTTAACCTTTAAGTTGAATCACTGATTGTCTTCGTGCTCACATATTTCCTTGATGTGTTATCTACGACTCATTCTTTGCCTTTTCATTTGTTAACTTGAATAACGTGTATACTTCTCGTGTTTTGTCTATACCCGGTTATACCCGCAATATGTTATATGTTCATTCTTGCTAAATGTGAAATATATTTGTAATGTATCTTGAAACTTTTCATAAATAAACAATGAAAAAAAAAATATATATATATATATAGATTTGGGCAGGAATGTGGTGTGTTGTACCGGGGGGGAAGTTGGAAGATGCTGTGTAAGATAAGTGACATATGTGTCCTCATCATGATTGTAAAGATCTTCCAATATGGCTAGGCAGGACATATCAATTGTGATGTTTAATATGTATTTGTGTCCTCCTCAGGACTATTTGTAACGTTGTTTTTGGCAGACTGAATGTTATAGAAGCATTTGACTGTTAAATTTCAGACAAATTTATTTACTTTCCACAAATAAAGTGAACGGATTGGGATAGGTAGGGGGGGCAGAATTAAGGCCTTTGTTGAGTAAGAAATTCTCCTCTGGAGTTAGGAGATGGGAGGAGAGGTTCATAATCTTAACAGTTTGTCCACTTTGTCTTTGGGTTTTGTGTCTTCTTCTGACCCCCCAACCGGTCCTAAAAAGAAAACTAGATGAGGCAAAAGAGGGGGAAGGACGAAAAAAGACTGGTTAGGGCTAGTGATTGTGTTGGGTTCTGTGCTCAGTGGTAGGTGGTGGTAGGTAATAGGTGGCCTGTTAGTGGATCTCCAGCCCATGTCAGAATTGGAGGCTGCAGGGTTAATGATGTCTGCAGACACCGCAGTGGAGGTATGGGTAGAAGGCAGAATGGGCTCCGGCTCTGGATCTGAGGGGCTGATATGGTCCTTACGGGGGCTCATTTGCATTTCCTATGCCTCTTTGGTTTAGGTGGTCGAGGGTTAGATGTGTTCTGGATAAGTGGGTCTAAATTTGGATTGGAAAAATCGTAATAATTATTGCGCTAACCAACAAATGAAAAGTGAAAAATAAAGTAAAAATTAAAGCAGCTACATAAGAATATGACAAAAATTCAAAGTAAGAAGGTGGATGAAATGTAGCGCTAAATGTGATGTACCGTGAATATATACAAAAATATTTAAAAATAAAAATAATGATTGGTCAAATAGAAATCAATCTCCAATCATACACATCAAGTCCAATTGGGCTTGATGTTTATGAGCTTGGTTCACCGCTCCCCACATTGCTTTTATTCAGTGATCATCACTATTTTATTCTATGTCTGTCAGTTTTTGTAAATAAAAACCCATCTTTTTGACCTACATCATTGGAGGCCCCTTTTTTTCTTTGCATACCTTCCTGGATGTGAGTTTTTCGGCTTTCCTGTTTGGTCACCAGCTTTCCAGCCTCGCAGTCACCTACCAGATTCATCTGAGTCGCTTTTGGAGATCCCTGGGCTTCTTCGATTATCTGATCGACTTGCTGATCTGGATATCCATGCCTTTCTGACTCTTTGTTGCTGACACTAGGGTCCACCTTATCCGGTAAGAGTAAACATTCTTATCACTTTGGATGATATATCACTACAGATGTTCCACACACCTGCCGATCTCATCATTACCTACCTGGGAACAACTACCTGTCTGTGACGGACTTTGTTTGTTTCACAAGGATTGATTCACTTTATTGGACTTGATGTGTACGATTGGAGATTGATTTCTATTTGACCAATCATTATTTTTATTTTTATATATTTGTGCACATATTCACGATACATCACGTTTAGCGCTACATTTCATCCACCTAAATTTGGATTGGTAGATGAGCATCCATCTCATTTGTGTGTGTGAGATGGCTCGGATACAATCTGTGAAGTGTAATTGGGGTCTGGTATGGTGGTATGGTATACTGCGGGGTAAGTAATGGGTGGGGTGGGGGGATAATGTTGATGGGAAATGGGTAAGGACAAGCATTAGGTTTTGTGGTTACTGTGTTTCCATTGAAAGACTTTATGATTGGTGTAGCCATCTACATCTCTTCTAGTTTTGTGAAGTTTAACTCTTATGAGTTCATCTTCATCTTTTTTGGTTTTCTTTTTGAGCATATGTAGCCACTTGATATATATTTTTTATATTTATATATTGTTTTAAATATTTTTACAACTCATTCCCATTTACCTGCATTTAAGTGATCTGATTGCTTTTTCTTTATTAATCTATTCTGTTTTAATATTCATAATTTTATTGCCCCATTGTTGATCCTTACACTATTACCCGCTTATTATGTATGACACTTGCTCCCCTGTCCGTCCAGCCGCCCATGGTATGTCTATTGCGGGGAGAGAGGGGGGTGGTCTGCCGATCCTATTGGCCCGCCCGCCCTGCCAGCTCTACTTATCCACATCCAGGATGGCCGACGGCACTGCCTGATAAAGGAGCACCCATGCTCCAAACGCATGCACGGATCCAACCTCCCATACAGAGACTTCCTGCCTACAGCTTCCTCCTGCGCCCCCTCCATCCAGCCCAGGACACCGTAAACCACCAAAGCTGCCAGGTACGATAGGACTTCACTCTTCAGCTGCTGCCCTGGATCTCTAACATAATCTGGAGGACACACTACTTATGTGCTAGTGAGGGCATTTCCTTAAATAAACCTGTCTTTGTCATTTTACTACACTCAGATCAACACTGCTCTCCTCTTATATTTATATATTGCAAACATCTCTCCTCTTAAGCGTCTCTTCTACGGGGAAAACACGCCTAATGTGTGTAGCCTTTCCTCATAACTGAGGTCATCCAGCCCCCTTATTAGTTTAGTTGCCCTTCTCTGGACTCCCTTCCAATTCCAGCACATCCTTCGAGGATTGGTGACCAAAACTGAACAGCATACCCATGATGCATCCGAATCAGACTTTTGTAAAGTGGTAGAATTATAGATTTGTCTCTTGAGTATGTCCCTTCTTTAATGAATACTAATAGTCTACTGGCCTTTTCTGCTGCAGGTTGGCATTGCATGCAATTGCTGTGTGTGTCATCAACTAGGACCCCCAGATCCTTTTCTATCCTCGATTCCCCCAGGGGTTCTCCCCCTAGTGTGTAGCCTGCAATCATATTTTTACCCCCAAGTGCATCACTTTACATTGTCCTACATTAAACCTCACTAACATAGAACAATGCAGTTGACAGCGCATGTCCAGCAGCACAGAACCAGGGAGAGAATAAGGCAAAGTAAACTGTGAGGTAGTGCAATTGTCAGTGCATATCTTCCAGCACAGAACTAGAAAGGAAAGGAGCCATATGGGAGCAGAACTCTGCAGATGAGAGCACAAAACCTGCAACACAGAGCCAAGGCGAGAAAGAGTCAAAGGGAAGAAGTGGAACAGTGCAGACCATAGCATATAACCTGCAGCACATAGCTAATGGAGAAAAAGCCTCAGTGAAAACATCCCCCAACTGCAGCACAAAGTCAAGGAGGGAAAGAGCCACAATGAAGGCTTGGAAGAGTGTAAATGACAGTACATGACCTGCAGAACACAGCTAGAGTGAGAAGGAGCCACAGTGAAGGAGTGGAACTGTATAGATGACAGCTTATAGCCTGCAGAACAGAGCCAGAGGGAGAAGGAGCCACAGTGAAGTAGTGGAACAGTACAGATGACAGTCTCACATCCAAAAGCATTAGAAGTGACGGTGAAGAGACAGAACAATCCAGATGGCAGCTCACATCTGCAAATACAGAGCATTTTACTCTCTGTGTCTGGGCCCTGAGCTGTAGGTGGTAGCCATTGATATTTAATGGCCGTCTGTGATGGCTATACTTTTACACTGGCTAAGATTATCATGCAATGGTGGAACTGTTCACCTTTTGCTCCTTACAATTCATTTACTCAGTTTTGACTACATTAAGTTACAATTAGATGCGCTATGTCATTCGATTTAATAGACCGCCTTTTTCCCCCATATCATCTCTGTGTTTTTATGGCTGCAAGACCAAGTACCTTTGTAGAATGGGGAATTCATAAAGCATTTCGCACATTTCTCCAAGTACATTGTTTAGTTGAGCTTATTAAACAGCAATCCTGCACCTCCAAGAACAGAGTATGATGTAAGAGATGAATATCAAACATAAAGCTATACAGGTGAGGTATTGTGACATTCAGCACAGCAAGGACATTCCCATAAAGCCATATCATAAAATTATGTAGCTTGCTAATAATGAATAGTAAGAAATTCCTCAAACGCTGAATTTACTTTTATTGACATACATGCATCTCTACGTTTGTCATTCTTCTGATCACTGAAGTTGAAAGTCAATTTGGTCTATTTTCTTAACCAAGTAAATGAAACACTATGTCTTTGTTCTAAGCATTCATATTCTTTTATCCTCTTCTTATCTGCAGAGTATTTTTTTATGTTTTTAACATTGTTCCATATTCACAGCAGCCTTTCAAGGGCAGAATCACTGTCAGATGAAGCTATTTCCATTGCAGAAAAATAATAGAAAACTCTGTTTTGCCACACATTAAAAATTATCTATCTCCCTTTCGAAATCAAACAATCTATATTTCAACTGATTTGTTTTATTTTTATCGCTTTTGCATATGCAGCACTTTGTTCCCCTTCGAGGTTCTTTCTGCTTTAATGAGCCATTATCACCCTAGCTAAAACATGTCTGAAAAATCTCGGTATTTCTCCATTAAAATTGGTTTAGAGAAGAAAACCTAAGGGGAACAGCAAACTGCAAAGATAAAAAAGTAAGAAAAAAAAAAAAGAAGAGAAAAGAAAATTTCTTCTAATAAAAGAAAGATTGGTTTGCGGCATGTTCAATATTTTGTCTGGTATGCACATAGTCTAGGCAGTATGGAAGAGAAGAAAAAAACCCCTACAGTGTAATACTAGGAAATGAGTGTTAAACTGAATTTCTTTTTAATTTGAGTTTTCTTGGTATCACACATATTATTCAACACAGCAAAGAACAACTGGGAACCGAACAGGGATAAATAATACGACAGATGAGTGAAATATACATGAGATTCTATGCATGAAACAAATTGAGGTTTAGAACTGTGACCTAATTTCATTGAACAAAAATTTGTGAAGCAGAGAGCATGTCATGATGTGCTGCTAAGCAGGAGTTATTGGGATGATTAGCAGAAATATACAACGAGGGTGGGCAACTGTGTAAAAAAAGAGGCCTAACTAGCTTACATTACTGAGCAAATTTAATTAGTCTGATGGAAATAAGACATCTATTACAGATAAGCTGGAGAGATTCCAGAACTGACAGTAAAGTGAGTTTAAAATGGCTCATTTCTTTCCATAATAAAAATCATCAGTCATTCTTTATTTAACCCATGTAGATCATAGATTTTCACACATTTTTAGCTCCTGGTTAAGATGAGCTCTCATCATTGAAGGCTTATTATTTTAGTGGCCACATTTTTAATCACTGATGTTGTTGGGGTTTACTAGAAAAGGTGTGCCCATTCATTAGAAAGATAGATAGCAGTGGTGGCTGGTGTTTATTTGGGGGGGGTCTGGCACTTACACCATCGTGGCGGGTGGCAGGCAGCAGGCAGCGTGGTGCAGCGGCTCTGTGTCCTCTTCTCCATGGTGTCTTCCAGCTCCACCCCTCCTCTTCCTAGGCATCCAATAGGATCGCCTTTTCTTTCAGCCAATAAGGGGACCGGTGTCAAACCCTGCTACCTGATTGGCCTTGAGGAGTATCAATATTCATCCACTGTTGTAACACACCTGGGTGGGATCAGAGCACACTCTCTGCGACCTGAGCCAACCCTATTTTGAAGCCCATTAGAGCCTTTGGCTGTAATCGCTGCTTCAAAAAAAACAGCCCCCCCCGCATTGAAATCCATGTGCCGGTGTCCTGAAAAGGGGCCGGACGCATGGATGGGGGGGCGGCGATGAACAGGGGGCGGCACTCGTGCGCCCTTAATGAAAGGGCCGCCCCTGATAGTCTACCCCCAGTCCATACCAGACTTTTTGGAAACTTAAGGGGAACCCCGCACCATTTTTTTAAAATGCCGTGGGCCCTACCCCCCAAAATCCATACCAGACCCTTATCCGAGAATGCAGCCTGGCAGGTCAGGAAAGGGAGGGATGAGCGACCCCCCCTTGAACCATACCAGGCCAGATGCCCTCAAAATAGGGGGGTGCTTTTTGGTGGGGGGGCTCTGCCCCCCCCGCCCTAAAACACCTTGTCCTCATGTTGATGGGGACAAGGGTCTCTTCTCCACAACCCTAGGCTGTGGTTGTGGGGGTCTGTGGGCAGGGGTCTTACCGGAATCTGGAAGCCCCCTTTAAGAAGGGGTCCCCCAGATCCCGGATCCCCCTCCATGTGAATGAGTATGGTACCCATTCACCAAAAAAGTGTCAAAAAGTAATAAAAACCCAGAGACAGTTTTTGACAATTCCTTTATTAAAAAACAAAAAATAAAAAACAGTGTCCCCCGTTGTAAATCCATTATCAATCACACCACCCACTGCACCCAAAAAGAACACAAAAAAATGCTCTGCCTTTAATGATGGCTGACTATGCCTCCTCCGCTGTTTGAGATTTCTAACATAGGTAATGGCAGGGCCATTTGGCAATGTCACTGGGGGGACCAGTGCACGCTAGTTCGTTGACATCACAAAGCACCCCCCCATGTTGAGGGCATGTGGCCTGATAAGGTTCAGGAGGGGGTCACTCCCTCTTCCCCCCTTTCCTGCTCAGATAAGGGTCTGGTATCAATTTTGGGGGCCTACAGCGTTTTTTATTTTGGCCTGTGGTTCCCCTTCAAATCCATACCAGACCCAAAAGTATTTTTTTACCGGCAAATTTGTATTTATTTTTTTATTCAGCTGTCAGCGGGGAAGCCCATTGACAGCTGATGACTCATAGGTTGTTAAGGATGCTGCAGCCGTTTCCCTGCCCCGCTCCTTAACAACCAGCTTTTGCCCAATCAGGGTGCAGAGTGCACTCTGTAGCGCGCACTGCATTGCAGGGCTTTCGGCGGGGTGAATACCCTGCAAATTCGGGTGTTCCCTGAACAGGGAGAACAGCCAACGTTTGGCCCGAACTCATACTTGGGCCGAACCGTTCTCCCAATACTAACCAGGACACCCTGCTTAGATTAAAGAGTCCCTACCTTCTTTGAATTTGACACTTCTGGGAGTGTTGAATGACTGTGTCCCCAGCTGCATGCTGGTACCTTCCCATTACTGCTGAAGAGGATGTATGAGATGTGAACCACAGGAGTGGCTAATATACTTACTTCTTCTCTTTCAGGGAACTGGTCTTTTGATTTGTTAACAGACCCGACAGGGTATATTTAAAGTTATATCAACTGCAAAGTAGATCTTTAGACACTCTCTTTTCATGTCCAACTTCATCCAGTAATAATAAGTGTTTGCTGATGTCAATTATCACAAAAATTTGATGTAAAGACTTTATAAACAGGACTAATTGATTTTTCTGGATTTTTTTTTACTTTAAAGGGAGTATGTTTAAAAACTGCCTGGGTCAACTTTAAAAAACTAGGTAAAATCGCATCTTATTCAGAATCAGTATTTAACATTAGCATCAAAGTTAGGGGCATTTCTCCCCTTTTGGGCAGAGCTCCGCTTTAAGTTGTTAATTCTTTTTATCAGCTACACAAAGAGCACATTATTGAAATCAGAATATACTTTTTAGGCAGCTTCAAACACTTGATTTATTGCATATATGACAAATAACTCACGTGTATTACTGTTATTCTTGCACATATTTCACTTTATTCTCAACCCTCATTATAGTTGATGTAGAATATTAACCATTTTTAAACAAGAAATTCTTTGTTCAAAAACTGTTTAAATAAGCAAGAGAAGATCTCCCAGCTTTAAAAAAAATATACTCCAGTATCTCTAGATTAAAAAGAACTAAATTTTTCATGGGTCACGCCTGGAATGTTATTATTCTATCTAAATTACTAGGGGCATCAGTGTTCCAAAAGCTTGCATTGCAATTTCTTCCAGTTAGCCATTAAAATGTATCACTTTGATAATAATATTCCTTTTTTAAACAACAATCTCCTCTCTTTTGGATTTGCCTAGTGGACATTATATCAAAAATAATATACATATGCTGCTATCAGCTGATCTAATGGAACATGTTTCATCCGCTAATAAAATTATAGTTATAACAAGTGAAAAATAAATAGAAAAACATCTATGTGCTGCTTACAGTAATGTGAGTAAACTTTCTGACTTGAATATTGCACATTCTACTAACACACAGTAAAAAGCATGGGGGCAACTAACTCCCCAGGGCTAAAGAGCACAAGTTTTTCTCCTTGACTGCCCGAGCACCCCTGTGGGATCTGCGGTGCATGCCGATGTCCAAGAAAAACAAAAAAAAACATCACAGCGGTCTTTAACGAACTACCTCCTCCGGGTTCGGGAACAGACCACAATGTCACAAGATGGCGCCCAGCCAACATGAGCTCCTGCTTGCCTCCCTGATACAGCGGCCTCTCCTTTGGCCTCATCAGAAATGAGTGAGTACTCTCCCTATCTCACTAAAGCTGACCTGGAGGATAGTGTGTTCACTATGTATGACAAACTGGCCCATAATTTCCAAGCGGAATTATACAAATCCACCAGCACCCTGACTCAGAATATTGCAGCATTAGGGGGACAGACAGACATGTTAGAAACTAAACACCTTGCCGATGTAGATCTTCGCAAAGATCACAAAGTCCTATCTGACACTGTACAAACCCACTTGGAAGATTTGGACAATCGTAATAGGAGAAACAACATCAGGGTGCGTGGGGTGCCTAAGACAGTTACTGATTTATTTGCTGCCATTAAGAAGTTGTTTCACTCCCTGCTCCCTGATCACTCTGAGGCCTCCTTCACATGCGACAGGATCCATAGAGCTTCGAGGCCCAAACCACTGCCTGAAAAAAAAAAACAGGGACATTGTGATGTGCCTGAAGGACTTTCTCATGAAAGAGGATGTCCTGTGAGCATCCCGTAATACCCCTTGTATCCAACTGGACAGGGTCACGGTTTAAATATATCTGGAGGAGAAGGATGAAGGAGGTCAAGACAGTTCTGAAATCGGCCAAGATCCATTACAGCTGGGATAAAAAATAGCCAAAAACGAAACGCGGCTAAACACGAGTTACAGCGTTTAGACGTGCTTAGAAGTGCTTGGCGCTTGAAATGCCTGTAAACTCAGCTTCTGAACCCATTTTTTTGCGTTAGAAAAAAAGCCTCTAAACTCAACTGCCTAGAAACGACTATAGACGATCCTGTGTACATGTACTGATAAGATAACATAGAGGAGAGTTCAGGAGCAGTTGAAAAAAATGCCCAACTGCTCCTAAACATCCGTTTACTAGCAGCAGTGTACATGAGGCCTAACACTCTAGCAAAAGTCTCTTCTCATCCTCTTGAACTGCCCCCCTACCCGCAGTCGCTCTTACCAAGAAATACCTTCCCCACCTTTTACCTGAGGGGAGAGTTCCCAGGTATACCCACTGACCCCTTTTTTAATACTATCAGCAAGTGGGAAATCAAGCGTTTGTGGCGTATTTAACTAGATAGTCCACTGAACTTGGTTATGCAGGTCAGGTTGGTCTCTCCACCTTGGTCCCTTAGAATTTGGTTTGTTATTATTGTTCTACAGTTTTGTTATTTATGTTTTTTGCTTTTATCTGAGCTATTAGAGATAGTCTCCAGGGTTACTAGTAAAGGATATTCCTGCTTACGATTCAAGACACACAGTGGAGCAGAGCTCTGCTCCCCCGGGTTCCTAGCGGCTCCTACAGCTTTTGATTCACATATAATTCTAGTAAGTATTCGACCAAATGGGCCAGATGAGCTGATTGAACTTTGGCTCGTATCTACTCCAATCCCCAACAAATTTATTAACACATAAGCTTTTCGAGATATTTCAATTAAAATGGGTCTACGAATAATATCTCATAACTAGGGATGGGCCGAACACCCCAGGTTCGGTTCACATCCAGAAAATGCGAACAGACAGTGAATAACTTATATAGCGCTACAAATGAGAACTAAATCGCATCAAGGCGATGTTCCTCGTGTGCGTGTTCCTCGCTGGAGTTGCTGGAGATCATCCATCGCTGGAGATCGAGAATTGGATTACATCGCTGGAGATCGAGGATGGATTTATTGGATTACATCGCTGGAATTAGGGATGAGCCGAACACCCCCCTGTTCGGTTCGCACCAGAACATGCGAACAGGCAAAAAATTTGTTCGAACACGTGAACACCGTTAAAGTCTATGGGACACGAACATGAAAAATCAAACGTGCTAATTTTAAAGGTTAATATGCAAGTTATTGTCATAAAAAGTGTTTATATAAGTTATTCACTGCCTGTTCGCATGTTCTGGATGTGAACCGAACCGGGGGGTGTTCGGCCCATCCCTAGTTATGAGATATTATTCGTAGACCCATTTTAATTGAAATATCTCGAAAAGCTTATGTGTTAATAAATTTGTAAATTCACTCACTCACTCACGATTCTGCCTGCACCGGAGGCACCCGGCGAATGACGCAGCGCCAGCCTGACAGCTCTTATGTAGCTGAGGGTGGGGCCACCCGTCACATGACCCCGTCACATGACCCCGTCACGTGACGGGTGGCCCCACCCTCAGCTACATAAGAGCTGTCAGGCTGGCGCTGCGTCATTCGCCGGGTGCCTCCGGTGCAGGCAGGATCGTGTACGTGTTCCTCGCTGGAGTCACTGGAGATCATCTATCGCTGGAGATCGAGAATTGGATTACATCACTGGAGATCAAGGATGAATTTATTCGATTACATCGCTTGAATCTCTTTTTTATTTTTATTTTTTTACTTTTAATAAAGGACTTGTCCCAAGCCGTCTCCTGTGGTTTTTAAAATTTTGACACTTTTTTTGTGAAATAGTAGGGGTAAAATGTACCCCTTACCAATTCACATGCGGGGGGGCGGGATCTGGAGGCCTCCTTTGTTAAAGGGGGCTTCCAGATTCCGATAAGCCCCACGCCCGCAGACCCCCACAACCACCGGGCAAGGGTTGTGGGAATGAGGCCCTTGTCTCCATCAACATGGGGACAGCCTCTCCATGTTGAGGGCATGTGGCCTGGTACAGTTCAGGAGGGGGCGCTCTCTCATCCCCCCTCTTTTCCTGCAGCCTGCCAGGTTGCATGCTCGGATAAGGGTCTGGTATGGATTTTTGGGGGGAACCCCACGCCATTTTTTTCTTATTTCGGCGCGGAGTTCCCCTTAAAATCCATACCAGACCTGAAGGGTCTGGTATGGATATTTGGGGGAACCCCACGCCTTTTTTTTTTAAATTTGGCGCAGGGTTCCTCTTAATATCCATACCAGACCTGAAGGGCCTGGTAATGGAATTTGGTGGGGACCCCCACGCATTTTTTTTTTATTTATCAATGACTTCCAATGACTTTTATCTGTATTGCCGGGACCCGACAATTCATTATAGCCGCAAATAGTTTTAAATTACTTTTTTTTCCTTTAGAAATGTCATTTTGTGCAGAGACTGTTAAACATGAGAAACATGCGCTACTTTACAGGCATACTATAGACACCCCCCAGGTACGAAATTTAAAGGAATATTTCACTTTTATTGTTTCACTTTAAGCATTATTAAAATCACTTCTCCCGAAAAAACGTCTGTTTTTAAAACTTTGTTTTGCATTGATACATGTCCCCTGGGGCAGGACCTGGGTCCCCAAACACTTTTTATGACAATAACTTGCATATTAACCTTTAAAATTAGCACTTTTGATTTTTCCCATAGACTTTTAAAGGGTGTTCTGCGGCTTTTGAATTTGCTGCGAACACTCCAAATTGTTCGGTGTTCGGCAAACAGGCGAACAGCCAATGTTCGAGTCGAACTCATGTTCGACTCGAACAGATAGCCCATCCCTACTCATAATGTGAGAGGCTTTAACTCTCCACAGAAACAGAAGGAAGGCCTTTAAATACTATAAGAACCTAGGTACAGATATTATCCTGATGCAAGAGACCCACTTTTCTTCTACCAACCACCCAAAATACTTTGACAAATCATATAAACAGCACTTTTTCACCACCTTTGAGTCCATGGCTAGGGGAGTTGCGATCTATATTAAGAATTTTATACTTTTCGATATTAAACATATGAATAAGGATCCTGCCAGAAGGTTCCTGATCCTTCAGCTACAAGCTACAAGGGCGAACACTAACTATAGCAACTGTCTACGCCCCTAATGACTCACAAAGCTCCTTTTTTCAATCTTTCTTTCAGGTGCTGGACAGGTACTGTACAACTCGTCGCATGTGTTGGTTGGAGGGGACTTTACCTTAGTAGCACACTCCAGCCTGAACCGGAGTAAAGTGGTGAGCATGGCTAATGCATTTCCCAAGTCCTTATTGAGATCACTAGGAACACTCCAACTAATTGACACATGGAGAGCATTGAATGTGGGAGCGAGAGAATGTACCCATTACTCGCACCCCCATGACAGCTAATCCAGACTAGATTATATCTTTAGCTTCCCAATTCTACTCGCTAACTCATCCTCAGCCACTATCCACACCTGTCCTTGGTCTGATGACCAGGGGGTGTCCTTTAATACATCTTATACATGGCTCTTCCCCATGACGGCCTCCTGGGGACTGAATGATTCCCATCTTAGACCCAGAGATAGTCTCACAAGTGGCAGATCAGCTAGTAGAAAAATTCAGGCTAAATGACATGGATGAAATCTCACCTTCTATATTATGGGAGGCCTCCTCCGAGGCCGTCTGATAGAATTAGCCACTATCAGAAAACGACAAAAAACAACCAAAATTAACACCCTCACTCAGAAACTGAATAAATTATATAATGTTCACGCCAAATCCCACTCACCAGAAATAATGAGGCAAATAAACCAAAAGAGAGTGGAGTTAGATACTATCCTATCAGAACAGACGCTGGTCTAAGGCTCATTTCTTCTCCATAGTAACACCGCCTCAGCCATGTTCACGTGAAAACTTCACCAATCTCTCCAGCCGACACATGTGTACTGAGGAATAGATCTGGCCAGGTGGTATCACATCCTAACAATGTCCTACAAATATTTACTTCCTTCTACCAATCCTATTATTATCCCTGCAATATCCCCCCTGCCCCCACACATGGCTCGAATTCATGGCTAAGTTCCCTGCCCCTTCCATCTTTATCGGAGGAACAGTTACGCAGCTTAAATGCCCCTTGCACAGAACAGGAGATCATCTCAATCATTAAATCCATAAGGACCTCTAAAGCCCCGGTCCCAGACGGATACACCTCTTTGTACTATAAAAATTTTGAGGGCATTTTTTCCCCTTAACTACCCAGGTTTTCAATCATATCCTGCAAGGTAACAAGCTCCCAGATGAAATGCTCTATGCTAATATGACACTTATTCCCAAACCAAATAAGGACCATACCCTCCCACAAAACTATAGACCGATATCAGTCCTCAATAATGATCTTAAAATACTTGGCTGAGTATTAACAGATCGTCTAGCACCTATGATCTCCACCTTAATAGGCTGGAACAAACCGGTTTTATCACCACAAGACTAATTACAGATAATATCTGCCTAGCTGCCAATGTGATTCAAGACGCTGATTTTAGGCCTAGACATAATAAGGCTTTCGACAGTGTCCTCTGGTCTTATATGGACACCAAATTCGTTCATGGATTTAAAGCCCTTTATCATAATCCCCCCACCCAAATCAAGCTGCCTGGCTGTTCCTCTGATTATTTCCCCCTGGGCAGGGGTACAAGACAAGGCTGCCCTTTGTCGCCTTTGATTTTTGCTCTAGCGATACAACCCCCTGGCAATTATCTTAAATCCAAATAGAAAAGGTTACCAGAAGGGGTAGGAAGTATTTAAACTGAGTATGTACGCAGATGACGTGCTTATGTTTTTACCAGATCCATTGGTGTCGCTCCCAAACCTGATATCCATTCTAAAGAGATTCTATACCCTTTCTGGGCTGGGGGTCAATCTCACTAAATGCTCCGCACTTCCAATTAACTTCTCATACCGTATAATAGCTAATCTTAGAGAATCATTTGGCTTCACCATATCGGATAACACCCTTCAATATTTGGGGGTACGCATGGCTCCTTCACTACACGCCATGTATAATGACAATTACCCACAGGTCTTCTCCAGGGTTAAAGAATGGCTACAATTATGGTCAAACTTTTGTATTTCCCTAATGAGAAGAGTCACTGTCATTAAAATGTCCATCCTCCCAAAACTATTGTTTTTCTTTAGGGCTCTGCCCATTTATGTATCCCATCAGACTATCGCTGATCCAACAAGCCATTAGTAGATTTATATGGAGGAACAAAACACCCAGATTGGTAAATTACCAACCCATAGACCCTTGACAAAGGGTGGCTTGGGATTACCCAATATATGGCTTTATTATTTAGCAGCTAGATTGGCTCAAACGGCTCAATGGCACACAGATTCCCTGGCTCCACTTTGAATACATCTCAATCCGCCCATTATATTTACCAGGCCTACTTTGGAATAATAAGATACGGCCTAGGGTGGTTAGCTCTCTGAATAGTATAGTGAGCAAAACAATTCATATATAGACACTGTACCACCAGAAATTTAAATTGAGGTCTTGCAGACCCCCCTTATCCTCATTCATGGGAGATGTGAGATTTCCTCCCAGCTTATATATCCCCCAACAGATTTCTCTGGTGGGAAATAAATGCTCTAACTACACTTAACACCTTAACCTATGGAGCACAATTTTGCTCTTTTTACCACCTTCAAGACCACTATGACATACCAAGAGCTGAATTTTACAAATACCTTCAAATGAGGCATTTTTGTGAATCACTATACTCATTAAATGCAGAGCCTAGATTTTCTACATTTCAGTCAATCTGTCTGAGAAATCATCAGCTATGACACATTGGGAGTCAGATATAGGGCAAGAATTTTCTATTGAGGAATGGTCAGACATGATTTTAAATATGCACAAATGCACTCGCTCTATGTCTCTATGGAAACAGTGGTGAAACTCCACACGAGGTGGTACCTCACTCCTGCCAAAGTACATAGATTTTACCCAGAAGTTCTAGAAACCTGCTTTAGGGGCTGCCCAGACACAGGTACATTGCTCCATACATTTTGGAGCTGTCCTCACTTTAAGCATATCTGGAGTCAGGCAGCTTAGAAAGTTGCTCAAATGACTGGGTCACTGATCACCCTAACATTACCAATGTGCCTACTTTTTGATATTTCTGATGCCCCAAACCAAAAATGAGCACACACGCTTTTCAGTGCTATACTATGGGCCATTGCCTTGAATTGGCACACACCTATGGCACCCTGGGCTCAGGTACTCCAAAGAATGGAAGCCATTAAGCTGATGGAGCTTATCCACCATACCATATTTGTATAACAACAAACGGACCTGTTGGTCTTCTTACTGTAGTTTACTGTGAGATTGATGTCTTCTATAAACTTCTTACCCTGGTGACCTATAATATCTCTCAATACACTTAATGCTAGCCATAGGTTTGTTTAGGTAATTTATGTATGGTTATTATGCCTATAAACCCTTATGGTTTGTTTTGGTTCTTACCTTAGCACAACTCTATTTTCTCTCATTCTCTCTAATCTAGTCAAACAGAATGCACCACAGTTTAGTACCAATGCTCTATGATCTGGTTATGGGTTAGATAATGTCATACTCGGAAAATGTTGTACCTTTTCCCTTTATAACCCGAATTAGCCATATCTACACATGCTATAGTCTATAAGCTGTATTGGGTACCGTAGAGGATAAGACTAACATGTTCGCCATGTATCCTATTGTTTTTGTAATGTCTTTATTTTACTCTTTAATAAAATCATTTGTTTTAAAAAAAAAAAAAAAGCATTGGGGTAATACACATGGATTTGATTTATTTGCATTCATAAAGTCTGTGCTCATAAATAACTGCATTGGCACACTGCACATCAGCAAAGTCTCAAATCCAGATATTTTGGAATAAACTTTAATTTTAAACTGTACTATTAGGTTACTTGCTTGCAGACTGTATCTTAACGCCCAGTCTGCTACCCTATTGAGCCATGATTAAGTATCAGTATATCCTCCCAAATCTGCACTTTTGTGCATATGCATATGTGTGCATAGGTCTGTGATTGCACTTTGATTGGTAACAGCAGATTACAGGCGAAGGCTACAGAACCAATCAGAGTGGCTCTTTACCGCATGAATCCTCTGACTAATCACAATGCATCGCATTTGTAAACAACAGTTGTGGTTTGCAGCCAATTTTCCTCTCCCTCTCGCATCAGCTCTACACAGTCAGTACCAGTAGTACATGTTCAGTAAAAATGGAAAAAAAACACGCTGACTCAAAACAGGTTAAAAATCAAAGGCAGCAGCTTGAGTGAGATAACCACAAAAGACAATAAGAAAAAAATTAGGCTGCGCCTAAACAACTATGTCTATGAAAAGTCCTCAGATGATAGAAGAAAAAATTATAGTAGTTGTACTCCAGAGTATGATGCCAAAACAACAGTCTATAATCATATCATGATTTCTTGAGTATTGATAAACCAACACCGCAGTGACTCCATAGACAATCGATATGTAAGTGAGAACCCACCACCTAATGTAGAGGCCGCTTACCAAAGGGTAGGCCCAATCTAGCAGTCGGCTGTGACCCAGCCGCAGCCTTTAACCTCCCGGGGAAGGGGACACTGATGCGGGCTCACCAAAGATGGAAGTTCCGGGTCCTAAGCTTCTTCCATGCTCATGTGATCAACACCATTGGATATATACAGAAAGAAGGAGGACCATAGCGTAACTCCGTAACAAGGTGTCATTTAATAAAAAGTAAGTTGTACTTACAGCATCTCAGATTAAAAACAGCATGTAAAAGTTGCCGGCCGGCATAACAAGGAGCCCTTCCTCCTCAGATCAGCGTGGTGATGTCACTGCGCGTCCTCCCATGCGCATTTCGTCATCAACAGACGTTCTCAAGATGCTAGATGATAAATGGGTAGTGGAGGACATCGGAAAGAAAATGAAAGAATATTTTGAGATAAATACAGTAGGGTAGGTATCAGAACAAACGGTCTGGGAAGCCCACAAGGTAGTCATAAGAGGGGAGTTAATAGCCCATGGATCCAGAAAAAAACAAAACAAAAGGAGGGAGATGGAGGACCTTTTAGGGGAAATACAAGAGTGGGAGGGTAAAAATAAAAGAGGCATTGATTTAGAGGTAGACAGAAGGCTGGGACTATTGAGGGACAAGCTTGCTACTTGTTTGGACAGGAAAGTTAAGGACAAACACAGATTCCTGGCACACCGTTTTTATGAACATGGAAATAAATGCGGTAAATTACTGGCTAGACAGTTAAAAAAACAGCAAGAGCTATCCCATGTTCATGAAATACGAATTAATAACAAACAGATAATGGACACAAAATCAATAGCTAACGAATTTAAACAATTTTACACAAGCCTATACAATATACACCCCGTAGCGGCAACAAGTGAGAGAGAGAAACAAGTAGAAGAAATAAAAGAGTATATAAAAAACTCAGCACTACCATCTCTCCCCTTGGATGTGGTGGAAAAATTGGAGGAACACATTACCATAGATGAAATAAAAAAAGTAATAGGGGAACTACCAAATGGGAAAAGTCCGGGACCAGATGGTATAACAAATGCATATTATAAAAAATTTACAGACATTTTGATAACACCATTATGCAATTATCTCAATAAAATCCGAGTAAATAATCCCCCACTCCCCGAAGCATTATTAGCATACGTGACGATCATCCCAGAACCTGGAAAGGACCCACAATACTGCGCAAATTACAGGCCTATTTCCCTCCTTAATACGGACATCAAAATACTATCAAAAATAATAGCAAGGAGATTGCAGGATAAAGTAGTACAACTGATCCATCTGGACCAGACGGGCTTTGTGATGGGGCGGGAGACTAAGGACAATACCATCCGAGCCCTTCACCTATTCTACTGGATGCAGAAGGGACCCAACAAAGAACCAAATGTAGCCCTGTCGATGGATGCCGAAAAGGCATTCGACAGGGTAAATTGGACATATATGATGGAAGTACTGAGGGGAATAGGCCTGTAGGAGCGGATGATGGGTTGGATAGCAGCACTGTATGCAAGCCCTAAAGCCAGGGTTAAGGTAAACGGAACCCGACAGGGATGTCCTTTGTCACCAATATTGTTTGCCCTGACCCTGGAACCATTCCTTTGTAGAGTAAGGGCAAATAAAAGAATAACAGGAGTGGAAATAGGCCCTAGAGAACACAAAGTGTCAGCATACACGGACGATTTATTATTTTACTTATCAAAACCACAGGAATCAATATTAGCATTGATGCAGGAAGTAGAGAGATATGGGAAGTTATCCAATTTTAAAATAAATATTGAGAAATCTATAATACTTCCCAGCCACGTACCCCCACTCATAATTAAACGTTTACGAGAAACGTATCTGTTTGTCTGGAGAAGAGACTCACTGTACTATTTAGGAGTACACATAACAGCAGATGCCAAACTGATGTACGAACTCAACTATGAAGCCTTAGTCACTAAGATAAAAGAGGACCTACATAGATGGAGAGGCCACACATTAACCTGGTTTGGCAGGATGAGCACCTTGAAGATGAATGTGTTACCAAGAATAATTTACATCCTGAATACGGTACCCATGGCATTGCCTCAAACGTTTCTTTAAAAAATTTGTAGAGCTTTCACCTCCTTCGTTTGGAAGGAGGGGAACGCCAGAATAGCATATAATATACTGCGCAAAAAGAGAAGAGAGGGGGGAATGGGACTCCCAGACATATCACTCTATTACAAAGCAATGTTGTTAGTTAGAATCATGAATTGGTGCCATGATGCCTCCACCAGAGCATGGGTTCCGATGGAGGAAAGTATGGCTGGCAGGAAATTAGCCGGGGCACCATGGATACCCAATACGTTTAGGGGACTGTCAAAATGGACATCTCCACTGACATTGAATACACTAGCAGTGTGGGACAGAATAAATAAAACTGGTAAATATGCACCCAGAACATCCCCCCTGGCCCCTCTAGGAGGGTATCCATGATTCCCACCTGGGGAAGAGAGTGGAGCATTGGGTCCTTGGGAATCAAATGGCAATACAATGTGTGCAAGGTATGCCCCAAGAGGTTATTTAATGCCGCCGTTAGAGCTGATATCAACACAAGGAGACATGGTGATGGCAGGATGGAGATATAACCAGATAAGCAATTTTTTTTAATAAACTGGAACCCAGGGTAAGGACATTGGACTCATTAACAGCATTTGAGGCAATGTGTGTAAGGAGAGAGAAGCCTCAGCACATGTTGTCTCAAATGTATAAATTGACCCTGAGTGAACAAAAAAATATAACCCCGTATTTTATTAGGGAGTGGGAAAAAGAGCTGGAACAAACACTCACTCCAATACAAAAAAAAATATTTATAGATATGACACATTCATCTTCAATTTGCTCAGCCACCCAAGAGATGTCATACAAATTCATGACCAGATGGTACCGAACGCCGATGCGAATAGCGCAGATATATCCGACAGCAGATGGGCAATGCTGGAGGGGATGTAAGGAGAAGGGCACCCTACTTCACATCTGGTGGTCTTGCCCAAAGATAAAAAGATTCTGGGATGAGGTGATCCCGTGGATTAGGAAAATAGCCAACATATCTCTAGATGCAACACCCATACATATTTTGTTTCATGGAACCACCGGCCCCATAAGAGAATATAAAAATAGTGTAACACCTCACTTACTTAACGCAGCCAAGAAATTAATCCCTAAGAATTGGAAACAAGAAGCACCGCCAACTATAAGAGAATGGAAGAGGGAAGTGGAGGTAATAATGGAAGCAGAAAGGTGGATATATAAAATACGAGGTCAACAGGGGAAATATAGAGAAATATGGAAAGGCTGGAAATACTACGCTCCAGAAATAGAGGCGGCCTGAGGATTAGAATGGAGAGAAAGAAGGAAGAAAAGATGGGGAAAGGGAAGGGAAGGGAAAGAGGGGAAAGGAGAAAAGAGAAAGGACATCACCCAACCCCCAAAAGGGTGACTGTAGGTAATATAGCAAAGAGATGGAGGTGAACTACAACAAAATTGAGAGGGATGGGTAAAGTATGTGAGAAATTGTGGGGGTCTGGACCTCATCCTCTGGCACCTCATCCCTAACTCCTCTGTACGCGAAATATTCTCAGGGAGCTTGCTCATCTAAGCCAGTTCTGGGGGGGGGGGGTTTGGGTTTTTTTTTTTTTTTTTTTCCTTTGGGGAAGGCTTAATCCACAATAAACACATATTAAGTAGGAAGCACAAGATAAGATGCACAAGATTATTAATAATAATACACTGATAGGGCAGAGCATACCACAAGCTCAGGTTTTAGTTTTATCTTTTTTATATAACAAATTATTTTTCACATAATAAACACAAAGCAAATAGAATATGTACAACCTAAAAAGAACGGGGAAAGAAATAGGGAAAGAAAAAGAAAGGGAAAAAGGGAAAGACAGGAAATGCACATAAATAAAGGTGATCAAGGAGAATAAGAAGGATTGTAAGAGTGGAGCACATTAATAGACACAAATGGAATAATTAAAGAGTGGGCAGCAGTTTATCCCCACTGCCCCCTCCCCTTTCTTCCCCCATCCCCCTCTTCCCCTTCCCCCTCTTCCCCTCCCTCCTCTCCCCCCTTCCTCTACCCCCCTCCTCCCCCCCCCCTTTTTTTTTTCTCCCTTCCTCTCCCTTTCCCCTCTCCCTGGGAAACATTAGAACATTATAAGCGTTAGGAGAAAGGGAGGAGGACAAACGGCAGAGGATGAGAAACCCCACCTAAAGGGAAAGTGAATGTTTGAATACGACAAGGAATGGTTAATGTTAAATGTTAAATGTTGTGAAGTTTATATGTAAAGAAAATCTTTAATAAAAGTTGAATTATCAAAAAAACAGACATTCTCAATGGGAATAGGGCGCCACAATGACTCACCACATTATATAAGGCCAAACCTTGTTGTGAAATGCGAGGAAACAGCCATCAGCGCCATATCGAATTTGGGCAAAAAATGCCAATACCCCAAACTAAATTAATCCAATGTACCTAGTAAATAATTTAAAAGTAAAGACAAAGAAACAAATCCTTGTCTGAGCAACCCAGGACCAAGAAATATAATATAATATAAATGAAGAAAAGTGAAAATGATCCATTTTGAATGGAAAACGTAATAATAATAAAATAAAAAAACAGCACTTACGAAGCTGTTAATAACAGTAAACGGCTGAGCAAAGAGGGAGTGTATTATATTTTAACTACATACCTTATAATAATTAATATTAAAGGCAAAAATTATAAATGAAATTACATTAAATTAATGAATTATATGAAAAGTGACACAAATGTGGGAATCGTGATCACCATTGTAAGTGTTGTGTGTACCGCCTGGTTAGAGGCTACAAAAATAAGAAAAATAAATAAATATGAAAATTAAATATAAACCGGGAAAAAGGGGAGAAAATGCAAAGTTAACTAAATAAATAAAAAATATAATAAAAATGGACTTAGTGCCTGTTAATGCATATCACAACGGGCTTACATACTGACCAACTCAAGCATTATTTATAAAGGCATTTACATCTGTTTCAATGTTCAACCCATAGGGGTCATACGTTTTTAAACAATAAATCCAAGCCATCTCCATCTTGGAGATCTCCCTCACCAATAGGCTCCCCCTCCAATTGGGCTTGAACTTGTCAATCCCCAAAAAACAGTATTGGACGGGTCCCTATTATGTTTTAGAAGATAGTGTTTAGAAACAGAATGGTTTTTGAAACCCACTAAGATATTAGTGATATGCTCATTAAAGGGGTTGTAAAGGTTTGTTTTTTATTTTCTAAATAGGTTCCTTTAAGCTAGTGCATTGTTGGTTCACTTACCTTTTCCTTTGATTTCCCTTCTAAATGTTTTTTTTCTTTGTTTTCTTTGTCTGAATTTCTCACTTCCTGTTCCACCTCAGTCAGCTGTTCAGTAAGCTGTTCTGGCTGACTAAACACCGCTCGGATGATGGTGTGAAGTTTACTGAGGAGAAACAGGAAGTGAAAAAATTCAGACAAAGAAAAAAAACATTTAGAAGGGAAATCAAAGGAAAAGGTAAGTGAACCAACAATGCACTAGCTTAAAGGAACCTATTTAGAAAATAAAAAACGAAACTTTACAACCCCTTTAAGACGAACCTGCAGTGGGCGTTTGGTACATCCCACATATTGCAGGCCACAGGGGCACTGCAACAAGTAAACAACCCCAGTGGTGGCACATGTAATACAAGGTTTGATGGTGTACTGCCGCCCTGTGGCTGTTGATGTAAAGGAGATAATACGTCTATGAAGGCAAGAATTCAAAGAGCATACTCTGCAACGCCTACATTTGTAATAGCCAGTTAACTGGTAAAAAAACCCTACTATTTACCGGAGGATTCAAAACATTTGGGGCTACCTGATTCTGTAAGGATTGAACACCCCTGAAAATCACCCTAGGTCTATCAGGTAAAATATCCTTCAACACATTATCGTTAGTGGCAATATGCCAGTGTTTGATAATGAGCTGTTTGATACCCTTGTGCTGTAACGAGTAGGAAGTTATGAAAGACACACCCGGTGGAAACCAATCACCCTCACGGGGTGCTCTTTCTACCAAAAGGTCCTCCCTATTGGTGGCCATAACCACATCCAGGGATTCTTGCAAGGAATCCATCTTATAGCCCTTCTCTAGAAACCAAACAGTTAGTACCTCTGCCTGCATCAGGAACTCCTGAGTATCAGAGCAATTCCTCAGAAGTCTAAGATACTGGCTCTTTGGAACCGCCCTGAGCCAGGAGCCATGATGACAGCTCTCAACTGGTATAAAGGAATTCCTGTCAGTTACCTTAAATAAGGTTGAGGTCTTAAACCAATCACCCCCAATAGTGATCTTTAAATCCAGATAATGGATCTCAGATTGGCTAGCCTCATACTTAAGTTGTATGCCTCTCTGATTTTGGTTCAGGGATACCATAAAATTGATCAAGTTCTGGTGTTGGCCATCCCACAGGAGGAGGATGTCATCAATATACCTGGCCCAAAGGGCCACCTGGGGTATGTCCCTTGAATAGATGACATCCTCCTCCCATCTGGCCATAAAAAGATTGGCCAAACTTGGGGCATATTTGGCCCCCATGGCAACTCCTGTGTCCTGCCTATAGAAGTTGCCATTGAACCAAAAGTAATTGGAAGCTGCCGCAAACCTCAAAAGAGACATCAAAAAGTCAATTTGTTTACATGGGAGACCAGAGTCTCGTTCTAAATAACACCATACTGCCTCAAACCCCAAATCGTGGGGAATGATGGTATACAGTGACGTAACATCCACCATTACCATCCAAATCCCCTCTAACAAATTGATAATGTGCCTTGAATCTTTGACATAGGAGGGCATTTTCCGCACTAGTGGCTGAAGAAAAAAATCAATATATAAGCCCACCCGGGACGTGATAGAATCAATCCCACTCACTATGGGACGTCCCGGGGGGCAGACAGGGTCCTTATGTAATTTTGGTAGATAATATATAGTTGGTGTACGGGGGGCCCTGGGCACCAAATATAACTTCTCTTTAGGTGTAAGGATTCCTTCATAAGACCCCCTAGCAACCAGTACCTCATGATCCCTAGTGTACTTGGCCTTAGGGTCGGAAGGCAGAAGAATATAGGTATTAGTATCATCCACAATATTGTGCATCTCTGCTAAATAATCGCCCCTGTCCAAAATGACAATCCCGCCCCCCCTTATCAGATGGTCTCATTACCAATTCCTTATTATTGCAGAGAGAATCGAGTCCCTCTTGGAGGGTCTTATTTAACCTGTCTTTTTTCACCTCCATCAATTCGAGGTCCCTTATTAACACATCACGGAATATTTTGAGAGAAGGTGCCAGAGTGCCCGGGGGGTCGAAAAGGGATGCATTAGATAGCCCAGAATGGACATATTCATTAGGACACTAAAGCAAAATACTGCAGCTCCCTGCCTGTATTTGTATCAGAACACCAGCAATTGTATTGAGGTAAGCTTTTGGTGCGCACTGTGCAAATGACACTAAAGCAAAATACTGCAGCTCCCTGCCTGTATTTGTATCAGAACACCAGCAATTGTATTGAGGTAAGCTTTTGGTGCACACTGTGCAAAGGACACTAAAGCAAAATACTGCAGCTCCCTGCCTGTATTTGTATTAGAACACCAGCAATTGTATTCAGGTAAGCTTTTGGTGCACACTGTGCAAAGGACACTAAAGCAAAATACTGCAACTCCCTGCCTGTATTTGTATCAGAACACCAGCAATTGTATTGAGGTAAGCTTTAGGTGCACACTGTGCAAAAGACACTAAAGAAAAATAATGCAGCTCCCTGCCTGTATTTGTATCAGAACACCAGCAATTGTATTGAGGTAAGCTTTAGGTGCACACTGTGCAAAGGACACTAAATCTAAATACTGCAGCTCCCTGCCTGTATTTGTATCAGAACACCAGCAATTGTATTGAGGTAAGCTTTTGGTGCACACTGTGCAAAGGACACTAAAGCAAAATACTGCAGCTCCCTGCCTGTATTTGTATCAGAACACCAGCATTTGTATTCAGGTAAGCTTTTGGTGCACACTGTGCAAAGGACACAGTACACTAAGTGAAACACTGCAGCTAGCACAATCACCTGCCTGCCTGTCAGTATAGAGAATAACAGGAACGGATCTAGCTAAACTCAATACAGTGTGTAAATATATATACAACACCTAGGATGCATATATATCCTCTACACACTGTAACTGCAGCTAACTGACTCGCCTGCCTGCTCTAACTCAAATCAAATTACACTGTCTCTCTCTCTGTCTCTTTCCTTTAACCAACGGCAACACACTACACAAGGCCGCCAAGCCGGCGGCCTTATATAGTGTGGAGCGTGCACCTACTCCTCTGAGCCATGATTGGCCAAAGCCACCCTGGCTTTGGCCAATTACGGCTCTCTGTACCTATGGCGCTGTGATTGGCCAAGCATGCGGGTCATAGTGCATGCTTGGCCAATCATAAGCCAGCAATGCACTGCGATGCCGCAGTGAATTATGGGCCGTGACGCGCCACCCGAATTTGGCGCGAACGGGCCATAATGTTCGAAATTCGACGAACGCTCGAACAGCCGATGTTTGAGTCGAACATGGGCTCAACTCGAACTCAAAGCTCATCCCTAATCAACAGTGCCCTGATCAACAGCCAACACCAGTGCAGGTGTCATCTAGTACCAGTGAGAACCAGTAACAGTGCCCTGATTGCCAGCCAACACCAGTGCAATGCCATCTAGCACCAGCAAGAGCCAATAACATTGTCCTGATTGCCAGCCAGCACCAGTGCAGTGTCATCTAGTGCCATTTAGAGCAAGCAACAGCACCAGTACAGTGTTCTACACCAGTGTCAGCCAGAGTCAGTGTCTTGATCACCAGTAAGCAGTTCTGATCACCAGTAATACCAGTATCAAGCAAAACCAGTGTCCTGATCACCAGTCGGCACCAGTACAGTGTTCTAATATCATTGTAGGGCACAACCAGTGTCCTGTTTGCCAACCCACATCAGTATCATGTTCTAATTCCAAATTTGGCTGCAGCCAGTGTCCTGATCCCCAGTCAGCACTAGTACAGCTTTTTATAACTGCATCAGCCAGGAACAGTATACTGATTGTCATCCAGCACAAGTACAGTGTTCTAATACCAGTTTTGGCCATGACCAGTGTGCTGATTGCCAGCCAGCAACATGTATAGTGTCTAAGTGTCAGGAGGGGTGGCGAGTCCATTAAGAGTGCACGGGCGCTGCCTCCACCCCCTATTCATGCATCTGGCTCCTTTCAGGATGCCGGACGCATGAAGTACAGTGGTGGGGATGTGTTTTTTTGAAGCACCGTTTAGAGCCTGAGGCTCTAATAGGCTTCAAAATAGGGTGGATTCTGGGCACAGAGCATTGCGCTCGGGAACTCACCCAGGTGTGTTATAAAAGTGAATGAATATTCACTATTCTCACACTGAATTCCCTCTCCATCAATCAGGAAGCACAGCTCTGAGACACGTTTCCCAATTGGCTGAAAAGAGAAGCATTCCATTTGGCCTAGGAGGAGGGGGGAGAAGACGCACGATGGAAGTCGTTGTGATACCGAGAAGGATAGCAGGGGAAGGGCTGCCTGCCATAGTTGGGGTAAGTGTCGGGCTCCTAACCGACCGACTGTACCAGGGGAGTGTGTGGGTTACCCGATCGACCCCCCCCCCCAAAAACACCAACTGCCACTGGGTGTCAGTCAGCACCAGTGTCCTGATCACGAGTCAGCAGCAGTGCAAGTGAAATTTAGTAACAGTGTCCTGATCACAAGCCAGCATCGGTGCCAATGTCATCAGGTGCAATGTCAGCTATAACCATTGTTTTGACTGCCAGCTAGCCCCAGTACCACTGTCATCAGGTACCTTTGTCAGCCAAAATCTATGTTCTAATTTCCAGCCAGCCCAGCACCAGTGTCATCAGGTATCAGTGCAGATGAACAGACGTGGCCAAAAATTGTACATTAGTGCAGTCATTTCAAATTCTCTGTATGACTGATGAGAGCAGCGGAGAAGAGGAGACAGGGTCGGTGCTACCACTAAGCAAACTAGGCAGCTGCCTAGGGCGCACTTCTGCCTAGGGCAGCCCGGTCACTGGTGTTCCTACTCTCTTCTCTCTGCAACAAGCAACTAAGTCTCAGCATCAGCAGGCAGCCGCCGCTCCGTTCGCACATAGTGTCAGAGGTGCAGTGGAGGATTGTGTCTGTGTCCCGACTCCCGAATGAATGGAAGCAAGAAAACATTCATTGATGGGCACTGGTAGGCTGCATTTGATGGGCGCTGGTGAGGCTGCATTCAATGGGCGCTGGTGAGGCTGCATATGTTGGGCACTGGTGAGGCTGCATTGATGGGCGCTGGTGAGGCTGCATTTGATGGGCGCTGGTGAGGCTGCATTCAATGGGCGCTGGTGAGGCTGCATTTGATGGGCACTGGTGAGGCTGCATTGATGGGCGCTGGTGAGGCTGCATTTGATGGGCGCTGATGGGCTGCATTTGATGGGCACTTCATTAAAAAGTTGGGGTATACATGGGCAGGACAAATGGGGTGGAGAAAGCGGTGGAGCAGGGGGGGGCGGCAAAATTAGGTTTCGCCTAGGGTGTCAAAAATCCTTGCACCAGCCCTGAGAGGAGACCACACAGTCTGATTCAGACTTGGAGCATGAACCAGTAGCTAGCAGGGGTCCATTAATGGCCACCCTTGATTCAGAGGAGAAAGAGCCCTGCCAAAAGAGTCAGGATCGCCATGGCATCCATTATTGATCATCCAAGTAAAATACAGCAGGCAAGCACCAGCAGTGCAGTACATCCTGGTGAAGTGATAGGCACTAGCAGTGGAGTGTGGCAACAACAACCATGAAGAATTAGGGCAACACAAGCAAGAGGGGCCATACTATTGCCCCAGAGGCACGTTGAAATCCTTTGTGGCTACACTCTAATTCATTTACAGCCCAATCAGGTATTCAGGTAGAAAATTTACACCAACTCAGTTTTTTCTATTTCACTAAAGAACTATTCAATTTCATTGTGGAACACAATTGTGGTTGCCCAAAAATTCATTACCAGCTAGCCAAATTCAATTTATGCCAGACCATTTGATTGTAAGCCTATCAGGTTTTAAGAATTTAAAACTTTCTCAGCCTGACTCTAAACATGGGAATCACCCAAAAAAGAAAAAGAAACTCATCTCATATTGGTCCACACACTTAATCCACCACATGTCCTTATATTTTTCTGTCATGTCCAGGACATATTGTCAAACAATAATAAGATTTTTGCATTTCAACAACAATTCTCTGTGCCCTCCAAGAAGTGATAGGCTCCCCAAAATTAGGCCGCTGATTAATTGTTTTTCAAAAAAAAATCAGAATCTATATGCCCCAGTCCCTCGTCCACTTTACAGTCTTAACATCAAGCTGTATCTTCTTAGTTAACATGCCCAGTGTGGGGTGAAGCTGTTAAAACTGTGTGAGAGTGCCACAGATTATACTTTTGATTTCTGTATTTACAAAGGGAGAGAGAGCCAGCTGGAGCCCCTTGGATACCACCCTAAATTGGTAGCAGCTAAAGGATAGTGTGGGACCTTCTATCATTCCTACTCTGTTAGTACCACCACTGTACTACCTCTAAGGCTGCATTCACACTACAACAGTTTGAATCGTGGGCAGATTTGCCGCAGATCTGCCTGTGATTTGACAGCGCCGCGGTGTGAATGACAAACCATGGGACTTACATTCGAGATGTCATTCATTTAAATGACATCTCAAATCGCGATGCGGGTCTACCGCGATTGCCGCACAGTAAAACGTGCTGCAATCACGGAAACCCGCATCGTGGGACGCATGTCGCCCAAAAATAATTCAGGAGCTACTTTTGGGCGATGTGGGTTGACGCGATTGCAGCTCGTTTTATCGCAGGACAATCACGGCAGATCCGCAACGCGATATGAGGTGTCATTCAAATGAATGGCATCTCGAATGTGAGTCCTGCATTTCATCATTCATTTAAATGCAGTCAGCAGGCTGCATTAGAGACACTTCCCTTGAGAGATGCATCCAACATCCAATCAACAGTAATACTAAAGATGAGGTCCACTGGTACCCGAGCCTCTCTCTCTCATGCAGAAGTATATAAGATGAATACCCTCTCACAAAATGTGTCGTACTGTTGTAGATATGAACCACTGGTGAGATGTTTTTATTTCAGTGCCGTCCAACATAAGCATTCCCAACATGATTTCAGGAGGGTTGTTGTTTCCCCCTGAGGGTGGTAAGAAGTAGTAGTACAGAGTAGTTTCCTAAATTGACCCATAACGAATTAACTTTTCTACCACAACTTTGGTTACAGCAGAAGCATTTTGACCTCTGTCAGAAAAGCTTGGGCATATCAGGTAAAGTGATCAACCAATACCAAAATGTTCCCTTTGTATTAGGCTCCAACTGCAGAAAGCCAACGCACACCAACTCCATAGAACCTTTTCTTTGCAGGTGTCCTCTTTGGAGTTTCTAGTGAGTAGAGTTTTCCATTGTAAATGGAAGAAAGAAAGGCGCCTCTAAGTGCAGTATTAAAAGATTTAATGTAGCGCACAAGGGGCTAAAAACACTTACAGGATTGTTGAAATAGTATAGCATGTAATGTAGAGTCCTCAAATGAGTTACTAGTCCTTTCTCTGTCTATGGGTGGAGAGCGGGGAGAGACGTTTAACAGCAGTCAGGATTCTCCAATCGCATGCAGGGGTGAGGAGACGCGTTACCGCCCACCGCCCTTCACTGATGCCATGGGTCTCGTATGTTCCAGCGTGAATCCAGAACCCAGGCCGCTTCACTGCCTCCTCGCTCCTGCACGCCATTTGAGAATCCTGACAGCTGCTGGATAGGGATGAGCCGAACACCCCCCTGTTCGGTTCGCACCAGAACCTGCGAACAGACCTAAAGTTTGCGTGAACTTTAGAACCCTATTAAATACAATGGACTCGAACGTTCGAAATCAAAAGTGCTAATTATAAAGGCTAATATGCAAGTTATTGTCCTAAAAAGGGTTTGAGGACCCGAGTCCTGCCCCAGGGGACATGTATCAATGCAAAAAAAAAACGGCCCTTTTTTCGGGAGCAGTGATTTTAATAATGCATAGAGTGAAAAGTAAAAAGTGAAATATTCCTTTAAATTTTGTACCTGGGGGGGTGTATAGTATGCCTGTAAAGCAGCGCTTGTTTCCCTTGCTTAGAACTGTCCCTGCACAAAGTGTCATTTCTGAAGGAAAAAAAGCCATTTAAAACCACTCGCGGCTATAATGAATTGTCGGCTCCCGGCAATACAGAAAAAAGTCATTGATAAAGATAAAAAATAAATGCGTGGGGGTCCCCCCCAAATTAAATTACTAGGCCCTTCAGGTCTGGTATGGAAATTAAGGGGAACCCTGCATCAAATTAAAAAAAAAGGACTTTTCCAAGGTGTCTGTGTGTTTATTTTACTTTTTTTTTTACACTTTCTTCGTGAAATGGTAGGGGTACAATGTACCCCTTACCAATTCACAAAGGGGGGGGCAGGATCTGGAGGTCCCCTTTGTTAAAGGGGTTTTCCAGATTCCGATAAGCCCCCTGCCCGCAGACCCCCACAACCACCAGGCAAGGGTTGTGGGGATGAGGCCCTTGTCTCCATCAACATGGGGACATCCTCCCCATGTTGAGGGCATGTGGCCTGGTACGGTTCAGGAGGGGGGGCGCTCTCTCGTCCCCCTCTCTTTTCCTGCAGCCTGCCAGGTTGCGTGCTCGGACAAAGGGTCTGGTATGGATTCTTGGGGGAACTCCACGCCATTTTTTTTTTTATTTGGGGTGGAGTTCCCCTTAAAATCCATACCAGACCTGAAGGGTCTAGTATGGATATTTGGGGGGAACCCCACGTCATTTTTTTTTATTTGACGCAGGGTTCCCCTTAATATCCATACCAGACCTGAAGGGCCTGGTAATTGAATTTGGGGGGATCCCCACGCATTTTTTTTTTTTTTATCAATGACTTTTCTCTGTATTGCCAGGAGCCGACAATTCATTATAGCCGCGAGTGCTTTTAAACTACTTTTTTTCCTTCGGAAATGACATTTGTGCAGGGACAGTTCTTCTAAGCAAGGGAAACAAGCGCTGCTTTACAGGCATACTATACACCCCCCCCCCCCCCACAGGTACGAAATTTAAAGGAATATTTCACTTTTATTGTTTCACTTTAAGCATTATTAAAATCACTGCTCCCGAAAAAATGTCAGTTTTTAAAACTTTTTTTTGCATTGATACATGTCCCCTGGGGCAGGACCCGGGTCCCCAAACAGTTTTTATGACAATAACTTGCATATAAGCCTTTAAAATTAGCACTTTAGATTTCTCCCATAGACTTTTACAGGGTGTTCCGCGGCTATTCGAATTTGCCGCGAACACCCCAAATTGTTCGCTGTTCGGCAAACATGCGAACAGGCAATGTTTGAGTCGAACATGAGTTTGACTCGAACTCGAAGCTCATCCCTACTGCTGGATGGTCTACCGCTGGTTTCCCTCCACACATCCTGATCTCCCCTATCTAGACTGAACCTGGAAGTCAGGTGTAAAATGTCACTTCCAGTTTCTGGTGTCACTTTCCCTGGAAGTTAATGCTGCATGATCTGCACTCTCTCCTAGCTTCAATGGAAGGCAGGGGAAACATCAGGAGTCTAAAAGACCCCTGATGTCTTATTAAAGCAGAACTTTAACCTTAATTACTTGATAGAAAACAATGTTCTTTAGCAAGGAACAACATTCCATATTAATAAATATGCTATCAAAATTAGTGTGTGCCTTCAGCATTTCTTCTTGCTGAAGGCTGCCATTTTGCTGAAGCCCAGAGCCACAAGCAGCAGAATATCTCTTGGGTGTCAGGAGATCTGCTTCTAATTGCTCTGATTTTCGGCACAGTGACAAAAAATAGCGCGCAACTGAGCATGTGCCGAGTGGAGTGAGATGCTGTTTTACTGAATTTTAAGCAGTATAGGCACTTATTTTTAATGTTTTACAAAGTTTTACCTGCCAGCATTAAGTGATCTAGTAAGACTTTATTTTCTGACTAAAGTTCCACTTTAAAAGAACCTGTCTTAAAAATGTTATATCACATACGGGTCTTTTTTATATGTGATATAAGTAAAGATTTAGTGAAAGTAAAGTCAAAAAATAAAGTTACACCCAAGCACTTAAAACCCCCCAAAATATGTTAGGCCACCCTGCCCCCATATACGTGCACACGTGAAAATAGACTCACCCATCAGGGGCACCAGAGTACAAAATCATTGCTTGCAATACATATGTTAAATATCGCCGCAGTGAGAATAATAATTCTAGGTCCATTTTTCATAGTGAACTCTAAACTGATGATCTGTAGGCCATTGATGGACCACTGCTATCTACTGGTTCATGCTCCCAGTCTGAATCAAAAAGGCTAACATTACTGGCACTTCTTCAAAGAAGGTTTAAGCCCCTCTTGATGACGTTGTCTCAACACTTTCTCTAAAAGTGCTCATGCTCTTCAAGCATTTTTTTCATAGACTATCAGGTTATCCAAATACACCAACTGTTCCATCAAGTTTATGACAGCCACTGTTCATTCCATCAGTGGCTCGAAAATTGCCTTTTGGACATATAAATGCAGTCTTCAATTTGTCTTCAGGATGCATAGGTATCTCATAGTATTCATTCCTCAAATCCATAAAACTAAACCGAGTCTGGACCACAAACCAAGGAATGAGGTGCATCTTCTAGTCGTAGTTTATTGGTTCAGTATGGTCCTTCAATTTGAAGTGAACTATCATTCCCAAAGGGACTTTATGTCCCTTCCTCTGCTCTTGCCCTCAATATATTTTTTTTATGCTGGCGCTGCCATCTTTCCTAGGTGTAGCCTTGTCACATATCCCAGGAAGCTGCAGGAGCAAATACACAAAGTGGATGGAGGGTGGAGCTTGAGGAACATCTTCGTGAGCTAGCTTCTGGAACTGAAAAGAGACATCCAGCTCCTGATGACTGAAAAAGCATGGCATTCGGGATACAGGCTGTGAAAGCAAGACAATGCTGGATTCACTAGGCAGGTGCATATGTTTTCTGAAAAGAACCCAGCATAGCAGGTAAGGAAGATGAGCGGAAAGAAGCAGGGGGAGCGAAGTTCCCTTTAAAGTATGAAAGTTAATAGACATTCTGATATTTTGAAGAAGAACATCTCTATGGGAGATGTGTATGGGCTCCAAAATTCTCAAATAAGCCTAGTTCTCTTCAGCTCAGCAATTAGTGCTGCTAAATTTTAATGATTTTATGTACAATTTCTAATTATATATGTATGCAGGAGCAACCATATTTGCTTATTACTTACGCAGGCTCTTCTTTCTGTTAACACACAAATACAGTACAATAAGGAATCTACCACAATGCACAGGTGTACTGCACTTCAAAAAAGTAAAGGTTTCTTCTTTCATGTGTTAAGGCTTGTTAATTGGCCATTAAGGTGAATTATGTTCCTTAACACAATCTGCTCCGTATAAGGAAAAGGTGTTAACACGTGCTGTAATGCACATGGATAGGTGTCAGTAGACCCTAAATATTTTCTCAATTAATACAATCTTATTAACCTATTTGTGGCTAGGGATGAGCCGAACACCCCCCGGTTCGGTTCGCAGCAGAAAATGCGAACAGGCAAAACATTTGTTCGAACACGCGAACACCGTTAAAGTCTATGGAACACGAACATGAAAAATCAAAATTGCTAATTTTAAAGGTTAATATGCAAGTTATTGGCATAAAAAGTGTCTGGGGACCTGGGTCCTGCCCCAGGGGACATGTATCAATGCAAAAAAAGTTTTAAAAACTGCAGTTTTTTCGGGAGCAGTGATTTTAATAATGCTTAAAGTGAAACAATAAAAGTGAAATATTCCTTTAAATTTCATACCTGGGGGGTGTCTATAGAATGCCTGTAAAGTAGTGCATTTTTCCCATGTTTATAACAGTCTCTGCACAAAATGACATTTCTAAAGGAAAAAAAGTAATTTAAAACTACTCGCGGCTATAATGAATTGTCGGGTCCCGGCAATACAGATAAAAGTAATTGAAAGTCATTGAAAAATAAAAAAATAAAAAGCGTGGGGTCCCCCCAAATTTCATTACCAGGCCTTTCTGGTCTGGTAGGGATATTAAGGGGAACCCTGCACCAAATTAAAAAAAATGGCGTGGGGTTCCCCCCAAACATCTATACTAGACCCTTCAGGTCTGGTATGGATTTTAAGGGGAACTCCGCGCCAAAATTTAAAAAAACATGGCGTGGGGTTCCCCCCAAAAATCCATACCAGACCCTTATCCGAGCACGCAACTAGGCAGGCAGCAGGAAAAGACGAGAGAGCGTCCCCCCTCCTGAACCGTACCAGGCCACATGCCCTCAACATGGGGAGGATGTCTCCATGTTGATGGGAACAAGGGCCTCATCCCCACAACCCTTGCCCGGTGGTTGTGGGGGTCTGCGGGCGGGGGCTTATCGAATCCCATGTGAATTGGTAAGGGGTACATTAGGGTGTTTCATTTTTCCAAAGATGTGATTTTCATATGACTTTGCTTACGCCCCGAATCTCAGTGATGTAAAAGATATATATACCAAATTTCAAGAAGATTGGATAATATTTAGGGGTTGCACACATTGATCACTTTTATCACAAACTAGTGAAATGTCTAACATTGAACTAAGTGTACAAAAGAAAAAAAAAAGATTCATATAAGAATAAACATTGCAAAGCTATCGCTGAAATCAATAAGACAGTTATACTGGAAGACTCATCTCCATCATCACAAGCACCTAGTGGTGAAGAGGCTGAGTTTTCACCTCCAGCAACGAAAAAATTACGCTCAAGTCCTAGATTAAAACCTCTTGATCAGACACTCACGTCTACTTGGGATCGAGAACAGCTATCTATTCGACAAGCAAGTACTTCATTTATAGCAACTGCAAACAGCCTTGGCCACGATGTTTCAAAAATTTCCATATCTCCAGCTACCATTTACTGAGCTCGGGCCATCAATAGAAGTAAAATGGCAAAGAAAATTGAAGACTACAAAGAGTTATTACAACTCTCACTCCTGTACCTAGGAGGTTGGTCTAAAAACGACTTCAGTTTCAGGATCCCAGGGGCACTGTATCAAGCAAGGTGGATGGCAAAGGCAATATATGTGTAGCAAGGGGTTACAATTAAGAGTATCCTAAAAGACTACTTTGTGTTCCTAACTAAGAGGTTGGCTCCCTCTGGTGTCTGTTTATGTTGTGTCATTGAAGTTTGTTCAGTTCCGTTGTATTATGGAACAAAGCATGGTGGGCATTGTAGTGCAAGAGGAAGTGACTCTATAGCCGTGGGTTGGATTGAGACTACAATACCCACAGTGCCACTGTGCTACCAGAAAAGAGTGCACCACTGCACAGCCTGCTGGGGAATCTTATATAAGGACAAGCAAGGCCTCAGCACGCTCTCTCTGGACGCCATCTTTCAACAGACAAGAGGCCTGCTGTGAGCGTGCCTAGGCCGTAGAACCTGGTCCTAAAGTTGGAGAGCGGATCGCCGATGGAGGGATCCTTGTGGACAGCATCGCTGACTAAGACAGAGAGGGGACTGTCCTACGCTCCACCGCATCTGACGCCATCCATCCGCCTGCACCTTGTAAGCGGCCACACGATGACATCTTGCCTGACGGATATACCAGTGAGGAGAGGACTCTTAGTGGTGAGAAGGCACTTGCCTACCATCATAGTTAACTGAGTTGCAGGAGAGTGGTCCCTATAGTCCCACTTGTACCTGCTGACACTTGCAGTGCCACAGGTAGGGATCCTTTGCACCCGAGAGTGGGACAGCGGCTTGGGAGAACTAGCGTTTCCTTTACTTCTACTTTACATTCACCGAGTGATTACTTTTCCTCTTTACATATTGTTTGGAATACAATTAAGTGCACCAACAGAACTAGCAGAAGACGAGTTGAACTTAAAGGAACAGTCATCACTTTATTTCTCAGCAACGTTCACTACAAAGGGATACACACCAGTAGGGATGGGCCCGGTGCTCGATTCGAACCCATGTTCGAATCGAGCATCGGGCGTTCGCTCGCTCGTCGAGCCCAGAACTATTTGGGCCGTTCGCATCACATTCGTGTGATGCGAGCGGCCCCGCAATGCATTGCGGCCGGCGCGGCCGGCGCAGTGCATTGCTGGCTGATGATTGGCCAAGCATGCACTGTGACCCCGCATGCTTGGCCAATCACAGCGCCCGAAACTCGGAGAGCAATAATTGGCTACAGGCAGGACGCCTGTAGCCAATTACAGCTCAGGGGCTTTAGTACATGCCCCACCATTTAAAAGGCCGCCACGCCATCGGCCCCGGTCACATGAGTTCCGGCTTTAGGAGAGATTAGTCTGCTGATTCTGTCTTTGCTTGATACTGAAAGATTTGCTCTTCTTTGCTAAACCATTGGCTATTTCTTTGCTAAACCATTGCTACCTAAGTCATTGATCGTTCATTGCTGCTGATTGCACAGTTAGTGTGTTATTAGCTGCTGCTGGGGATTAGTCTGGTGCGTGCTTACTGTTAGTACAGTATTGCAGTAGTACCAACCGCAGTGCTGTTAGCACAGCATTGCACCCCAACAGCACCCATAGGACTTCTAGTGTGTTAGTGGCAGCAAACAGAGCTCCTATATTTTCTTCTCAGCAGCACCCATAGGACTTCTAGTGTGTTAGTGGCATCACACAGAGCTCCTATATTTTCTTCTCAGCAGCACCCATAGGACTTCTAGTGTGTTAGTGGCAGCAAACAGAGCTCCTATATTTTCTTCTCAGCAGCACCCATAGGACTTCTAGTGTGTTAGTGGCATCACACAGAGCTCCTATATTTTCTTCTCAGCAGCACCCATAGGACTTCTAGTGTGTTAGTGGCAGCAAACAGAGCTCCTATATTTTCTTCTCAGCAGCACCCATAGGACTTCTAGTGTGTTAGTGGCAGCAAACAGAGCTCCTATATTTTCTTCTCAGCAGCACCCATAGGACTTCTAGTGTGTTAGTGGCAGCAAACAGAGCTCCTATATTTTCTTCTCAGCAGCACCCATAGGACTTCTAGTGTGTTAGTGGCATCACACAGAGCTCCTATATTTTCTTCTCAGCAGCACCCATAGGACTTCTAGTGTGTTAGTGGCAGCAAACAGAGCTCCTATATTTTCTTCTCAGCAGCACCCATAGGACTTCTAGTGTGTTAGTGGCAGCAAACAGAGCTCCTATATTTTCTTCTCAGCAGCACCCATAGGACTTCTAGTGTGTTAGTGGCAGCAAACAAAGCTCCTATATTTTCTTCTCAGCAGCACCCATAGGACTTCTAGTGTGTTAGTGGCATCACACAGAGCTCCTATATTTTCTTCTCAGCAGCACCCATAGGACTTCTAGTGTGTTAGTGGCAGCAAACAGAGCTCCTATATTTTCTTCTCAGCAGCACCCATAGGACTTCTAGTGTGTTAGTGGCATCACACAGAGCTCCTATATTTTCTTCTCAGCAGCACCCATAGGACTTCTAGTGTGTTAGTGGCAGCAAACAGAGCTCCTATATTTTCTTCTCAGCAGCACCCATAGGACTTCTAGTGTGTTAGTGGCATCACACAGAGCTCCTATATTTTCTTCTCAGCAGCACCCATAGGACTTCTAGTGTGTTAGTGGCAGCAAACAGAGCTCCTATATTTTCTTCTCAGCAGCACCCATAGGACTTCTAGTGTGTTAGTGGCATCACACAGAGCTCCTATATTTTCTTCTCAGCAGCACCCATAGGACTTCTAGTGTGTTAGTGGCATCACACAGAGCTCCTATATTTTCTTCTCAGCAGCACCCATAGGACTTCTAGTGTGTTAGTGGCAGCAAACAGAGCTCCTATATTTTCTTCTCAGCAGCACCCATAGGACTTCTAGTGTGTTAGTGGCAGCAAACAGAGCTCCTATATTTTCTTCTCAGCAGCACCCATAGGACTTCTAGTGTGTTAGTGGCATCACACAGAGCTCCTATATTTTCTTCTCAGCAGCACCCATAGGACTTCTAGTGTGTTAGTGGCAGCAAACAGAGCTCCTATTTCTTGTTCATACATCACGGGACACAGAGCAGCATAGTCATTACTATGTGGGTTATATAGAATTACCTTCAGGTGCTGGCACTGGCAACTTCCAAAACAGGAAGTACCCTCCCCTATATAAGCCCCTCCCATCCGGGAGTACCTCAGTTTTTTGCCAGTGTCTAAGGTGTTGGCCAAGGTTAACATGTATTCATCTGGGCTTGTGTACAGGTTCTCTGGGCCTTAGCAAGCTATTCCGGATCCGACCAAAAAAGCTTCATAGCTAAACGGTCGGTACCCGGGCCTTGCAGAGAAGAGCAGGGTTTTGCCTGTAATGCCTCTCTTAGGAGGGCTGGACCCTGGGATCCAGAGCTCTGGTCATACCCAAAACCAAGAGGCTATCTGTGCAGGGTGCTATACAGGTCCAGGGGAGTGGAATCCTTGGGAACCCGGTCCCTGAAGGTCTAGTACAATGCCTGCCGTGAGAGGTGAAGTTTGGGCTTCTGTGGACCAAACAAAGTCCTGCGGCGGGGAAAAGGTAAGTGGGGGCCCCTCAGGAACTTGGTTCTATTGAGGGGACCCCCAAGCCTAATATGTCTTTCTGCCTGTTACCTAAAGGGTATTCCCGCTAATAGCTGTATATGCCTAAGAAATCCTAGAAATGTTTTTTCATAAGGGAAGTTTTAAAAAAACTGTAAACCTGGAAATGTTTTTTCATAAAGGAGGTTTAAAAAAAAAAAAAAAAAAAGACAAAGGTGCGGTACCTGTGTTTGTCCACTAGAGGCCGCTGTGGAACGTCTTTTTTCTTGGGACTATTCCTTCCATGGTGACAGTCCAGGCAGATGAGTGAGCTCTCTATCAGGGAAGCTGCATTCCTCTGTCATGCTGCCAAGTAGTTTCCTTCCATCCCCGAGTCCTGGTGAAACAGGGACCCTGGCTCCTCTCCCTACATGGCGCCAAGAGCGCACACGTGCACGCGCGCGCACACATGCTTTCCTTTTATAAGGTTTAGCTTCAAAAAAGGGGGCGGAGCCTGGCGGATGACGCGCTCTGTGCGCCCAGCGCTTCTGCGCATGTGCGGGCGTCCCAGCAAGATAAAAGGACTCAGTCCACGCTGCTTGCTATGGACACAGAGCATGAAAAGTAGCTGGTAGCATGGTATAGGGGCTTACAGCGGGCGGTTGATACAGGCATCCCCAGAAAGACGCATTAGTAGACACCCACTGATGTACATAGCAGCAAATTGCATTAGACTATTTCAGTAAGGGGTGTATTGCGGCTGGAATACCTCAGCTTTGAACTAAGGAATATGCCGCCTAAAAAACTCCGAGATATACCTCTCAGGAAGTGTAGGGGGTCTCCATCGAGCTCTGAGGATCTGGAGCAGTCATCTGCACCCTCCTCCCCTGAGAAATCAGAGGTTAATACCCATAAGGAACCCCCGGGAGTGCCAGGTACTGCGGCTGTCCTCAGTCCACCTGCTCCTGCATATATAACAGAGGAGGTTTTTTCCTCAACTCTGGAGGGATTGGAGCAGAGATTGGCAGCATTGATCGCTTCTTCTCTACAGGAAAGAAAGCGCGCCAGATCTCCATCACCTCCATTAGAGTGCCTGTTGGCAGAGCAACAGTCCCAGGAAGGGACCGACCTACCTGAAGGGGATCAGGAGGAGGTTAGCTCTGTTTTTGAGGAATCGACAGTAGATGAACCATTTTCAGCATCGCAGACTGAAAGATTGTGGGTCCAGACCCTAACTGACATGGTTCGATCTGCATTTAAAATGCCTCTTGTTGAACCATCAACTACTGCTGTCTCCTCATTGGGGTCGCTAAAAGCTCCCCAGGTTAATTGCTCCTTTCCAATACATCCATTATTGGAAGGACTTATATACCAGGACTGGGAACATCCTGATAAACTATTTGTTCCGCCTAAAAGGTTTCCGGTGATCTATCCCATGGAGGAAAAGTTCACCCAGAGATGGAATGTTCCTACGGTGGATGCAGCCATCTCTTCTGTGAACAAATCACTGACATGTCCAGTAGATAATGTTCAAATGTTCAAAGATCCAGTGGATAAAAAATTGGAATCTTTATTAAAATCTGCTTTTTCCACAGCAGGGGCTGTTACACAGCCAGCAGTGGCAGCTATTGGGGTCTGCCAAGCTTTAAAGGATCAAATGAAAATGGTCCTGAGGGATTTGCCAGACCAGCAGGCCCAGGCTCTGGCTGATCTGCCTAGAGCATTATGCTTTGCGGTTGACGCCATCAAGGATTCTATCCATCAGGCCTCCCGCCTCACGCTGTCTTTGGTACATATGCGTAGGCTTCTGTGGCTCAAAAACTGGTCTGCTGAAGCTCCCTGTAAGAAGCTCTTAGTTAGCTTCCCATTTCATGGGGAACGCCTTTTTGGCGAAGACCTGGATAAGTATATCCAGAAGATTTCCAGTGGTAAAAGTACTCTCTTACCGAGTAAAAAGAGGTCTAGGGGTCCATCTTTTAAGAGGACTACCTCTCCTATCCCTGCGACGTCTGCTACTAAGCAGTTCCGACGGCCTCCTCGGTCAAACTCAGGAGGTAAAAATCAGGGACAGCCACAGGGTAATAAAAAGCCCTGGATCCGAAGAGGTACTAAACCAGCCTCCAAGTCAAGCCTATGAAGGGCTGCCCCCACTCAAACGGGTGGGGGGAAGACTTCAGTTGTTCGCAGAGACCTGGCGGGAGACGATCAAAGACAGATGGGTGCTCTCCGCAGTAACTCTGGGATACAAGTTGGAGTTAAAAGAGTCTCCTCCGTCCCATTTTATGTGGTCAGGCATGCCAAGAGACCATCTGAAAAGAGGGTCTCTCCTATTGGCGTTAGAACAACTATTGCTCCAAGGAGTAATTATGGAGGTTCCTATGGAAGAGTGGGGGTTGGGTTTCTACTCAAACCTTTTCACAGTCCCGAAGCCAAACGGGGACATAAGACCCATATTGGACCTAAAGAGTCTAAACAAATTTCTAAACGTCCGGTCTTTCCGGATGGAGTCGATCCGATCGGTCACCGCTGCCCTACAAGGGGAGGAATGGTTAGCCTCGATCGACATCAAAGATGCTTACTTGCATGTTCCCATCTTTCCAGGTCATCAAAAATTCCTACGCTTTGCAGTAGAAGGGCGCCATTTTCAGTTCAGAGCCTTACCATTCGGTCTGGCCACAGCACCACGAGTGTTCACAAAAATTCTGGCCCCACTGTTGGCCGATCTAAGAACACGGGGTGTAACGATAATGGCATACCTAGACGACCTGTTGTTGATGGACCACTCAGTTGCCAAGCTAGAAGTGGTAATTGTCGATACAATCAAGTATCTAGAGTCTCACGGTTGGGTCATCAACCTGGACAAGTCAGCCCTACAGCCAGTGAAAAACCTGGTATATCTAGGGCTACGGCTGGATTCAGACCAGAGGAAGATTTTCTTACCTCTAGACAAGGTATCCTCTTTGAGGGCCTTGGTCCGTCTGCTTTGTGCAAAAAGACAGCCGTCCATACGCCTGTGCATGAGGCTGCTAGGAAAGATGGTAGCATCATTCGAAGCTGTACCATACGCCCAATTCCACTCAAGGAATTTACAAAGGGCCATATTGTCAGCATGGAACGGAAAAGTTCAGGCTCTAGACTTCCCGATGGCTTTGTCCCCTTCCGTTCGGAAGAGTCTCTGCTGGTGGTTGATCCCCCAGAATCTCCAGAAGGGAAAACCCTTCAGCCCGATATCTTGGAAGGTGGTCACTACAGATGCCAGCCTTATAGGCTGGGGGGCAGTACTGGAGCAATGGTCTCTCCAGGGCAGATGGTCAAATGTAGTAAAAACCCTGCCCATCAATCTCTTAGAGATACGAGCAGCCCGGTACGCCCTAGTAGCCTGGACATCCAGACTCCAAGGGTCCCCTGTCAGAATTCAATCAGACAATGCCACAGCAGTGGCATATATCAATCATCAGGGAGGCACCAGGAGTCGTGCAGCCCAGAGGGAAGTAAGTCACATCCTGGAATGGGCAGAAAAGCATGTCCCATGTATATCAGCTGTCTTCATTCCAGGGGTGGAGAATTGGAAGGCGGACTTTCTGAGTCGCCAACAGTTATGCCCAGGGGAATGGTCCCTTCATCCCGAGGTCTTCCGAGCAATATGTCAGCGGTGGGGAACACCGGATGTAGATCTGCTAGCATCCAGATTCAACGCAAAGGTGGACAGATTTGTCTCCCGGACAAGGGATCCCCTCGCTTGCGGCTCGGATGCTCTGGTGTTCCCTTGGGATCAGTTCAGACTGATATATGCATTCCCTCCGCTACAATTGTTGCCTCGACTCCTTCGCAGAGTCAGGTTGGAGAAGAAGCCGGTGATCCTGGTGGCTCCAGCGTGGCCCCGAAGAGCCTGGTACGCGGAGATCATCAAAATGTCTGTGGGGAGTCCTTGGACCCTTCCACGTCGTCCGGACCTGCTTTCGCAAGGACCGATATACCACCCTTCCTTACTAACTCTAAGTTTAACGGCCTGGCTATTGAATCCCACATCCTAAAGAAGAGAGGTCTCTCTAACTCTGTGGTATCAACTATAATCAATGCCAGGAAGCCTGTATCCAGGCAGATCTACTATAGAGTTTGGAAGGCGTACATCACTTGGTGCGAGGCCAGAAAATGGCATCCACGTAAGTACGTTATAGGCAGAATTCTGGACTTCCTGCAGTGGGCTGTAGACAGGAAGTTTGCCTTAAGTACTATCAAGGGCCAGGTTTCGGCCTTGTCAATACTATTTCAAAGGCCCCTGGCTATGCATTCACTTGTCAAATCCTTTATGCAAGGTGTGACTCGTATTATTCCACCGATTAAGGCTCCCATATGCCCATGGGATCTAAATTTGGTTCTGTCGGTTCTGCAGAAGCAGCCATTTGAACCTTTGCGGCACATTTCCTTGGTTCTACTCACCAGGAAATTGATATTTTTAGTAGCCATATGCTCGGCTAGAAGAGTGTCGGAATTAGCCGCCATGTCCTGTAAAGAGCCATATCTGGTTATCCATAAGGACAGAGTAGTATTACGTCCTCACCCAGCCTTTCTTCCTAAGGTGGTATCGAGGTTTCACTTGAACCAGGATGTGGTTCTTCCTTCTTTTTTCCCCAAACCAAGCTCGGTAGAGGAAAAGTTATTGCATTCTTTGGATGTAGTAAGAGCAGTTAAAGCTTATCTAAAAGCCACTGCTCAGATTCGTAGAACGGATTCTTTGTTTGTTCTGCCGGAAGGCCCCAGAAAGGGTCAGGCAGCATCAAAATCTACTTTAGCCAAGTGGATTTGACAGGTCATAATACAAGCCTATGGCTTGAGAAGTAGACCGCCTCCGTTCAAAGTTAGGGCGCACTCCACGAGAGCAGTTGGAACTTCATGGGCAGTGCATCACCAGGCCTCCCTGGCGCAAATTTGTAAGGCCGCAACATGGTCTTCAGTACACACGTTTACTAGGTTCTACCAGGTGGACATTAGAAGTCAGGAGGATGTCGCCTTTGGGCGCAGTGTGTTGCAGGCCGCAAAAGATCCTCATGCCTGATGGCGCCCAGCTTATGTATGGTGTACCCCCCCCCCTCATGTGGCATTGCTTTGGGACGTCCCACATAGTAATGACTATGCTGCTCTGTGTCCCGTGATGTATGAACAAGAAAGTAGGATTTTTAAAACAGCTTACCTGTAAAATCCTTTTCTTGGAGTACATCACGGGACACAGAGCTCCCACCCCTCTTTTGGGGACATGTATTGCTTTGCTACAAAACTGAGGTACTCCCGGATGGGAGGGGCTTATATAGGGGAGGGTACTTCCTGTTTTGGAAGTTGCCAGTGCCAGCACCTGAAGGTAATTCTATATAACCCACATAGTAATGACTATGCTGCTCTGTGTCCCGTGATGTACTCCAAGAAAAGGATTTTACAGGTAAGCTGTTTTAAAAATCCTACTATTTTCTTCTCAGCAGCACCCATAGGACTTCTAGTGTGTTAGTGGCATCACACAGAGCTCCTATATTTTCTTCTCAGCAGCACCCATAGGACTTCTAGTGTGTTAGTGGCAGCAAACAGAGCTCCTATATTTTCTTCTCAGCAGCACCCATAGGACTTCTAGTGTGTTAGTGGCAGCAAACAGAGCTCCTATATTTTCTTCTCAGCAGCACCCATAGGACTTCTAGTGTGTTAGTGGCATCACACAGAGCTCCTATATTTTCTTCTCAGCAGCACCCATAGGACTTCTAGTGTGTTAGTGGCAGCAAACAGAGCTCCTATATTTTCTTCTCAGCAGCACCCATAGGACTTCTAGTGTGTTAGTGGCATCACACAGAGCTCCTATATTTTCTTCTCAGCAGCACCCATAGGACTTCTAGTGTGTTAGTGGCAGCAAACAGAGCTCCTATATTTTCTTCTCAGCAGCACCCATAGGACTTCTAGTGTGTTAGTGGCATCACACAGAGCTCCTATATTTTCTTCTCAGCAGCACCCATAGGACTTCTAGTGTGTTAGTGGCAGCAAACAGAGCTCCTATATTTTCTGCTCAGCAGCACCCATAGGACTTCTAGTGTGTTAGTGGCATCACACAGAGCTCCTATATTTTCTTCTCAGCAGCACCCATAGGACTTCTAGTGTGTTAGTGGCAGCAAACAGAGCTCCTATATTTTCTTCTCAGCAGCACCCATAGGACTTCTAGTGTGTTAGTGGCAGCAAACAGAGCTCCTATATTTTCTTGTCAGCAGCACACATAGTACCTATAGTGTGTTAGTGTCAGCACCCATAGGACCTACAGTGTGTTGTGAGCACACATAGGAGTTCTATTTTTTATACTATATACACTACCGACTACAATGGCTGGAAGACCGCCAAGGAGAGGCAGAGCGTGCCGAGGCAATAACACAGGGCAGGCAGGCTCTGTTTCTAGAGACAACAGTGCTGGCCGTGGACGTGGTCGTGCATCGTCATCAGCACGTGGCCATGGGACACGCTTGTCTTTGTTTTCGGCAGCTGGACATGTGGAGCCGCATCATGCCGAAGGCTTGGTAGAATGGATGACCAAGCCCTCCTCATCCTCCTCATCCTCTCTCACCCAGGCTCAGGGTACTGGCAGAGCAGCTGCCAACGCGTACTCAATGGCATCATCAGCCACCCCTTCCCTAGACCCACCATGTCCTCCTGAGGAGTCCCCCGAACTGTTTGAGCACAGTGTTGGGTACATGCTCCAGGAGGATGCCCAACGATTCGAAGGCTCGGATGATGATACCCAGCTTGAGGAAGTCAGTAGTGTGCGCGCAGAGAAAGGGGATGCTGAAGGACAGCAATCTGGCAGTAGTGTTCCACCAGCTGCAGCTTACTGCCAGGTTTGCTCTAGTGGTGAAGAGGGAGGGGATGATGAGGTCACTGACTCCACGTGGGTGCCTGAAGGGAGAGAGGAGGAGGAGGAGGAGGAGGATGCAGCGTCACATGTCCAACGAGGCAGGATGCCCCCTGGAGGCCAGCTAGAGGCCAGCACAGCAACTGTACCACACCGCAGAGCTCCGCCTGTGCAGGGCGCTGCCTCTGCACGTTATCACAAAAGTTCTTTGGTGTGGGCCTTTTTTGAGACGAGTGCATCAGATCGCACCACTGCTATTTGCAATATTTGTCTCAAGCGTATCTCGCGTGGCCAAAACATCAGCCGCTTGGGCACCACAAGCATGAGCAGACATATGTCGACCTGCCATGCAGCTCGTTGGCAAGCACACATAAAAGACCCACACCAAAGAACAAAGCGGACCTCTCCTTGCTCCTCATCAGCTGGGATCTCCATCCCCACTATATCTTCAGTCCTCTCTGAAAGCTGCTCTGAGAGGACTGAAGGTGTAGAATTAGGTGTGTCACAACCAAGTACTTGCAGTACACCGACGTCCGATTGTAGCAGGCAAATTTCCCTGCCCCAGCTGCTGGACCGTCGAAAGAAGTATACTCCCAGCCATCCACATGCCCAGCGGTTGAATGCTAGCTTGGCTAAATTGCTAGCACTTCAACTGCTGCCTTTTCAGTTGATAGACTCGGCCCCCTTCCGTGAGTTTGTTCAATGTGCGGTTCCTCAGTGGCAGGTTCCCAAACGCCACTTTTTCTCACGGAAGGCAATTCCGTCTCTCTACTGGCATGTGGAAGGCAATGTCCATGCCTCGCTGGACAGGGCGGTCAGCGGTAAGGTGCATATTACCGCTGACTCATGGTCCAGCAGGCATGGACAGGGACGTTATCTTTCTTTCACGGCCCATTGGGTCACTCTATTGGTAGCTGGGAGGGATGCAGGACAAGGTGCAGTAGTGTTGGAGGTTGTTCCGCCACCACGCCTCCAAAATGCTACTACTGGTTGTGACACACCTCTCTCCTCCACCCCCTCCTCTTCTTCTTCCTCCATGTCCTCTTCGAGTGCTCTGTCCTCGGAACCAGCGGTGCTCCGTAGGCGTACAAGGGGCTACGCGAGTACGCAGGCAAAAAGATGCCATGCCGTGCTTGCGCTGGTGTGTTTGGGGGACAGGAGCCACACTGGGCCAGAGGTTCTGGCAGCTCTGCAGGGGCAGGCCGAGAGGTGGTTGACGCCACGCCAGCTTAAGCCAGGAATGGTCGTTTCTGATAATGGCACCAACCTCCTCTCCGCCCTGCGACAGGGGCAGCTCACCCATGTGCCCTGTATGGCTCACGTCCTCAACCTGGTGGTGCAGCGGTTCTTGGGCAGGTTCCCAGGCTTACAGGATGTCCTGAGGCAGGCCAGGAAAGTCTGTGTGCATTTCCGCCGATCTTATAATGCCAGTGCTCGGCTGACTGAGCTGCAAAAGGAGCTGAACCTGCCCAAGAACCGCCTAATATGTGACATGCCCACCAGGTGGAACTCAACATTGGCCATGCTGCAGCGACTGCACACGCAGCAGAGGGCCATCAATGAGTACCTTTGCGACTACGGCACCAGGACAGGGTCAGGGGAGCTTGGCTTTTTTTCCCCACGCCAGTGGAGCATGATCAGGGATGCATGCACTGTCCTCTCACCATTTGAGGAGGCCACGAGGATGGTGAGCAGTGACAGTGCATGCATCAGTGACACTGTACCTCTTGTCCACCTGTTGGAGCATACGCTGCGTGGGATAATGGACAGGGCACTTGAGGCAGAACAGAGGCAGGAAGAGGAGGACTTCCTTGTCTCTCAAGGCCCCCTTTATCCAGACAATGTTCCTTCTGTCCCACCCATCACACAGGAAGAGGAGGAGGAGGAGGAGGAGGAGGATTGTGTGAGCATGGAGGTGGAGCCTGGCACTCAGCATCAGCAGCAGCAGTCTTTTAGGGATGATGTACAGTCCCAACAAACCAGTGGACTTGTACGTGGCTGGGAGGAGGTGGCTGGCGATCATGTCATCCTCAGTGACCCAGAAGACTCCGGACCGAATGCCTCAGCTAACCTACGCTGCATGGCCTCCCTGATCCTGCAAAGCCTGCGGAAGGATCCTCGTGTTCTTCGGATCAAGGAGAGTGACCATTACTGGCTGGCCACTCTCCTTGATCCACGGTACAAGGGTAAGGTTGCGGACCTTATCTTGCCGTCGCAGAGGGAGCAGAGGATGAGACATCTCAGGGAGGCCTTGCAGAAAGGTCTGTGCAACGCGTTCCCAGAAACTGGGAGGTTACAAACTCCTGGTCCTGGACGACGAGTTGCTGAGGCTTCGGTCAGTAGCAGAAGGAGCGGTGGGGAAGGTGGACGTCTGACCGATGCGTTCAGACAATTTTTTAGTCCGCAGCCCCAAGGTATGATCGATTCCAGCAACCATCGCCAGCGTCTGATATACATGGTGCAGGAATACCTAGGGGCAAGGTCAGACTTGGACACCTTTCCCACCGAAAATCCTCTGGCTTACTGGGTCCTGAGGATGGATCACTGGCCAGAGCTTGCACAGTATGCAATTGAGCTACTGGCCTGTCCTGCATCCAGCGTTCTTTCCGAACGCACATTCAGTGCTGCTGGAGGATTTGTCACCGATCATAGGGTGCGCCTGTCCACCGACTCGGTTGATCGACTGACCTTCATAAAAATGAATCAGTCTTGGATCACCACCAGCTACCAGACACCTGAAGCGGATATAACGGAATAATTTATAATGTCACATCCCTTCAAGACTGCCTATGCTGATGCTGAGTGACTGTCCTGTTATGTTCACTGACTATCCTCTTCCTCCTCCTCAATGATCCATGCCACCACACCAGTGCCTAAGGCACAATTTTTCAGCCCCTGTATAACAGGGGCGTGTAATTACAATTTTTTAAAAAGATGCTTCGCAACAGGTGTGACTGCTGTGCTCAGAGTACAGTATCTGTGAGGGGTTGCAGTGTTGTGGCACCAGCACCAGTGCCTAAGGCACAATTTTTCAGCCCCTGTTGGGGCGTGTAATTACAATTTTTAGGCAATGCTTTGCAACAGGTCTCATTGCTGTGCTCAGAGTACAGTATCTGTGAGGGGTTGCAGTGTTGTGGCACCAGCACCAGTGCCTAAGGCACAATTTTTCAGCCCCTGTATAACAGGGGCGTGTAATTACAATTTTTTAAAAAGATGCTTCGCAACAGGTGTGACTGCTGTGCTCCAAGTACAGTATCTGTGAGGGGTTGCAGTGTTGTGGCACCAGCACCAATGCCTAAGGCACAATTTTTCAGCCCCTGTTTAACAGGGGCGTGTAATTACAAATCTTGATCTAATAGTTCACAGCAGGGCCCATTCCTGCGCCCACCAAGAGTAACTATGAGGGCCTACAGTCTTGTGGCAACACCGTCCACCACCACCACCACCACCAAAGGCCCAATTTTTCTGCCCTGTTCAACAGGTGCATGCAATTACAAATCTTGATCTAATAACTCACAGCAGGGCCCATTCCTGCACCCACCAAGAGTAACTGTGAGGGCTTACAGTCTTGTGGCAACACCGTCCACCACCACCACCACCACCACCAAAGGCCCAATTTTTCTGCCCGGTTCAACAGGTGCATGCAAGTACAAATCTTGATCTATTAACTCACAGCAGGGCCCATTCCTGTGCCCACCAGTCTTGTGGCTACACCAACATCTAATAGGGCAAATTTCTGCAGAGTATATACGGCAGGCCCCTACTTTCAAACATCCAACTTACAAACGACTCCTACTTGCAAACGGCAAGAGAAAACAGGAAGTGAGAGGAAATCTACCCCTAGGAAGGAAAATTCTATCCTGTTAGATTTAATTTGGGAAAAAGGTATCTCCTCTCTACTGATGCTTTATCACCAATCCTTGTTTCAATTAAAACCCCACTTTTCCAAAAACATTTGTCATTGGGACGGAAAGTGAGGTGACATGTTCTGAACAGATGTGCAAAGACAGCAAATGTTACAGGGGTGATAACCCCTCCCTATGTTCTCCAAAAAGCTTAAAAATTGATTTTTTTGGGATGTAGCTACACTTCATAATGTACCTGTTCAGATTCTACTTAAGAACAAACCTACAGTCCATGTCTTGTTTGCACCACCTATATACTGCTGTTCAGAGTATATAGGGTTGTAGGTATAGGGTTTTATTTTGGGTGCGGGGTCCCCCTTAGTATCCATACAAGACCCAAAGGGGCTGGGGTGGGGGGGGGGGGTGATGGGGTAGCCATGCCATTTTTCTCAAGGATTTTCAGCCATATGGCGGCCAGGACAAGACATGACATTAAAGCCGCAAGTGGTTTTAAATGGCTTCTTTTTTTCCTTTACAAATGTCATTTTGTGCAAGGACAGTTCTAAACACGGGAAACACATGCCACTTCACAGGCATACTTTAGACACCCCCCAGGTACCGTATTTAAAGGAAAATTTCACTTTTTTTTTTTCACTTTATGCATCATTAAAATGACTGCTCCCGAAAAAACTTTAGTTTTTAAAATTTCTTTTTGCATTGATATATGTCCCCTGGGGCAGGACCCGGGTCCCCAAACCTGTTTTATAACATTAACATGCATATTGGCCGTTGTAATTAGCAATTTTGATTTTGAACGTTCGCGTCCATTATAACGAATAGGGTTCGAAAATTCGCGCGAACTTTCGGTCCGTTCGAAGGTTCTGGTGCGAACCGAACCCGGGGGTGTTCGGCTCATCCCTACACACCAGTTTGAACTGTCCACTAGAGGGAGCCATATAGTCATAAAAACTCTAATGCTTGATGTAACTGTTTATATTGCCTCTGTGGTTCTGCTGTTATAGTGAGTGTGTGTGAGACTTGGTGGGGAAATGTCCCAGTGCCGGTATCGTAGCATTGGGAGATTCCTCCACCATACACTAACTCGCATATGACCCAGGTTATGGTAATTGGGTCTTGTGATATAGAAATCTTGAACCAGTTATGTTTTTATTGACTTTGCAGGGATCTGGTTAAGTTACATCCTGTGTGGAAATCTGTCTATTGCAGCTGAGAGTCAGGCGACCAGTGTCAAGGTAACGGTAACTATACATATTACAGTGTGGTGTTGTTGGGGCCCCCTTTACTATTGGGTCCCACTTCCATTTTGTTATCCAGTTGTGCCAAATTTCTGCGGTTGACAGGCAGAGTGCAGACCCAAACTAATATCAGCAGCTCCTACGGGGGTAGTGCTACATATGCACTTAAAACTGTCCTCTTCACTAAACAGTTGAATATTCCTCAACGACAATTGGAAGGAATGAAACGGGTTGCACATTTTGTCAGCCTCATATATGTTCGCTTTTGGCATGAGACAATTGTAAGTCGATGGGCTCCAAAGAATGATTTGGATATGCTACAGCTTCTGAGCACTTACCCAGATGCAGACGTCAAAAAATGTGCTCTCACAGTTGCTAAGAGACACCTTTGGTATCTGTCAGAAACAAACATAGGATTGGCTTTTTTGGACAAATGTATTACTCAGGCTGTTAAGGAAAATATGACAAAAAATTTTGAAACCATACCTGCAAAGAAAAAGGAAGTGAAACGATTAGAGGGTAAAAACATGTTTTTTGAAGGAAAAGACCTGAGCCATTTCGTTACTAATAAAACAAAGACGTTCTTTTAATTGTTTGGGATCCACGACGTGACAGAATACTGCAGTGATTCTCTAAGAAGCCATGTGAGCGCTCTTAAGGTTGTCAATGATACCACAGAAAGAGGAATTGCTCTGATAAAAAAAGTATAACAAATCGGTCAGGGATGAACAACAAAAACAATTCTTGTTGAGGGTAGTCGAGCATCACAGAAAAGTCGTCACCAAGCGAACAAAACAAGGGATTGCATCGTTCAAAGTTGATTAATATAACACATGTTTTGCCATCATAATACCTATTAATCTTAGTGTATAGTTTTAATAGTATTTTAAGTTTGTGATTTCTAGTTTTCCCAATAAAAGTAATTAACATTGAAAAATCTTATTTTTTGCCTACTTTTACAAAACAGATCAAAGTGTGCAACCTCTAAATATTATCCAATCTTCTTGAAATTTAGCATATATATCTGTTACATCACTGAGACTCGGGGCGTAAGCAAAGTTTACAAAAATTTTACAGTTTATTTTTTGCCTTAGAAAATGAAACTAGGGTACATTGTACCCCTACCATTTCACCAAAAAAGTGTCAAAATGTTAAAAAAAAAAAAAAAAAAAAAGATTCCAGCGATGTAATCCACTCTCTCCATCGATGTAATCCATTATCGTATCCAGCGATGATCACCAACGATGATCTCCAGTGAGGATACACCACACGCGATCCTGTCTCCACCGGAGGCACCCCAGGAATGACGTGCCACCAGCCTGACAGCTCTTATATAACTGAGGGCAGAGCCAGAGATGCAAGGGTAATCACCGGGGTTACCCAGTGACGTGTATGGGTGACCCTGCCCCCTCTGATGCAACGGGAAACCTGACGTTTTTAAAATGTTGACACTTTTTTTGTGAAATGGTAGGGGTAAATGGTAACGGAATAATGCAATGCGACCTGAAGACTTTCCGAAGACGTGCAATACGAAACAGCTGTCGAGGCGACGCTAGGCTACGCTCTGACGATACGTCCCGCTGGCTCCCCGCCTGTTGTAGGTGGAACGCACCCTGGATCATCTCCAAAAAACAAAAAACGCTCAGGTGTAGATGTCCTCTAGGTGGTTATCTCCTCCCAACAGCCAAGGGTGCAGGCAATGCAATTTCAGGCAAAACAAAAGATCAAGTCTTCTGGACAGCAGCACTCCAATAAAAAGCCTTTATTATGTAAAATCTTCAAAAATCCAAATACAGCACAGCAAGTCACAAAATACCAGAATTGTGTGACTTGCTGTGCTGTATTTGGATTTTTGAAGATTTTACATAATAAAGGCTTTTTATTGGAGTGCTGCTGTCCAGAAGACTTGATCTTTTGTTTTGCCTGGATCATCTCCACTCGGGACATCCACTCCGCTCCATTCACGTTATCCAGCCTCAGTGCCGGGTCTGTGGCACCTTTCAAGTAAGGGGGCATTTGGCTGTTGTTCATGTTTTTAGAAATTAAACGGAATTACACTATTGCCGTTCTATTTCCTTTGTGTTCCGCATATTCTTATCCGAGCCTCCATGAGGCAGGGATCCTATACAGTATTGACATCCGCATCCATGTCAACAAGTGGAACTTGCTAATTTAATTAAAAGGGTCAATCATCTCCGGTAAGCTGCCACCTATATCTTGAGCACTATCGGGTGTTATTAGGTCTAAGTTGGTGAAAGCTTACACCGCAGGTCACTACGTCTGGATTCATTTTTTACAAGACGTTTTTTTGGAATTTATCACATCACCTTTGTTTGAATGATATGCATGGATTATTGGGACTATAACATTTATTATCATTTTGGACATTGCTTATGATTTTTAATTTTTTTTTTTCACTATTATCAACATTAGCCACAAGGGCTAGTTGTGGAATTGTCATCCACTGTATATATATTTTAATGTATGGTGCACCCGGCTTGTTCATTCAAAGTTGGGACGCACCAGTCACATTTTCTAGGTTATTTGTTACAATAATAGTATATTCATAATATATTAATTTTCATTGTTAGTAGTACTTTAATATATAGGTGATACCTTATTTATCACCCACTTTAGCGCCCCCACCATATGTGCACGGTGTGTATATATAATTTATCCAATGTTTGTTTCAATCACTGAAATTTTGGGGTTAGCAGCTGCTTACTTTTATATTTGTTAACCTTTTTTATAGTTTATTTGGCGCGAGATTACCAACATATACATTACAAATGGTAGGGGTACAATGTACCCCTTACCAATTCACATAAGGGGGGGCCGGGATCTTAGGGGTCCCCTTTGTTAAAGGGGGCTTCCAGATTCCGATAAGCCCCCCGCCCGAAGACCCCCACAACCACCGGGCAAGGGTTGTGGGGATGAGGCCCTTGTCCCCATCAACATGGGGACATCCTCCCCATGTTAAGGGCATGTGGCCTGGTACGGTTCAGGAGGGGGGGGCGCTCTCTTGTCCCCCCCCTCTTTTCCTGCGGCCTGCCAGGTTGCGTGCTCAGATAAGGGTCTGGTATGGAATGGATTTTTGGGGGGAACCCCACACAATTTTTTTTTTTGGCATGGAGTTCCCCTTAAAATCCATACTAGACCTTGCATTGATACATGTCCCCTGGGGCAGGACCCAGGTCCCCAAAAACTTTTTATGACAATAACTTGCATATTAACATTTAAAATTAGCACTTTAGATTTCTCCCATAGACTTTTAATGGGTGTTTCGCGGCTTTTCGAATTTGCCGCAAACACCCCAAATTGTTGGCTGTTTGGCGATTGGGCGAACAGCCAATGTTCGAGTCGAACTGATGTTCGACCCGAACATAAAGCTCATCCCCAGTTGTGCCAATAAATAGCAACATATTCTGTTAAGACAAGACTTTTAACTTTAATCACTGAACAAGCTACATTTTTTTTAAAGTACCGTATTTATTTATTTAAAGTAGAACTAAAGGCACCTTTTTTTGTTTCTGTTTGGGTAGATTAAGAGGGGGTCATAACCCCTGTCAGTGTCCTATTCTGGAGATTTCCCTTCTCTTCCTCTTGCAAAACTGGAAGCGAGAGGAAATCCTTCCAAAAAGAAGGAATTGTGTTTGTCACCAGGTTCTCCAGAAGTAGTGTCCCACTGGAGGATTTCCCCCCATTCCTGTTCTGGTCAAAATCCAAAATATGGGATTTTTTTATCACCAAACATCACAAATAGAGTCTCTGGATCTCCTTAATGGGGGCTAATGCCTTGTACACACGATCGGACACACTGTCACACCAAATTCCGACCGTCAAGAACGCGGTGACGTACAACACTACGACGAGCCGATAAAAATGAAGTTCAATGCTTCCGAGCATGCGTCGACTTGATTCTGAGCATGCGTGTTTTTTTCTCCGTCGAAGTTCCACACAGACGAACAGAATTTCCGCTAGAAATTTTTTCCATCGGAAAAAAAAGAGAACATGTTCTCTTTCTAAATTCCAACGTAAAAAAGTCTGATGGTGCACACACACGGTCGGACTTTTTCCATCGGAAATTCCGATTGTGTGTATAAGGCATAAGACAACAATAAAAACCTGAAAGGTGTTCCAATACCTTTCCACTCTATCCAAAACTAAAAAAAAAAGTTTTACTTTTAGTTATACTTTAGGAAATCCAGATCCTAGTACACAAACTGTGGATGTAGACAACAAGACTTGGGATTAAAACATGTGTAACTAGGCCCAATTTTGTCTACAAATAATGCAGTTTTTAAAGCTATGTAAGAAATCATTAGCTCCTGTGACTAAAGCAGCAACAGGTAATTTTCTTCTGAATACAGAAGTTGATTGGAAACAGCTTTTCATCTTGTGACCCAAAACTGCAAGGTATTTTGTGAAAAATACACTTCTACTAGCAATTGAGCAATCTTCAAATCATGAAAAGTCCCGATGCAATAAAAGGGTTAAAGTTGACTTAACTTATTAGACTTTTCAAAGATGTTAATATTCTATTTTGGTAATAAACCAAACTAGTAATCAGCCATTCAGAGCATTTCTACAAGCCTGTTGGGATAATGACATTTATTCTTCAAGAGCCAGTCTAGGGACTATTGCATAGAAAAGTGCACATCAACTACATTTAACTTGTTGTTGACACCATAAGATTACTTTAAATTTTAATAGATATTGTCTCAGTTGCCTGATATTGAGGATAGTTGTTGTATTGTTTGTCCTTGCTTCCTAAATATATGAAAAAATGTGATAACGCTGCCAAAATAAATCTAAGATTTATAACACATAAATGGTATACTGATAAGTGCCACAATACATATGAAATATCACATAGATTATGAAATAACTGATGTGCATTAAAGTGCAAGTGCCAATAATCAAGAAAATGTGCAATGTGGCCATCCGATGAATAAATACATATTAAGTCCACTAAAATTAATCCAGCAGTAATTCTTCTTAATAAATAGTGCACACAAACAGTCTCTTAAAGTAAAGTGTGCTCCACCAATAGATATACGGTGTATCTTCACTTCATAACACGTGTCCCATACACCAGGTGCAGTGCATGCTCACCACCATCTTAGACCCACCAGCGGTCAAATGTGCATAAATGAGAGAATGATTGCTGTTCAGGTTCCTTTAAACAAAGTACAATTCCCTGTTAAGGGTGACTCCACATTGGTTGCAGGTAACTCCAAGGTAACAAAAAGAAAAAAACACTTCCGGTGCAATACCTGGGTTAATAACTGAATGAACCGCACAACCCCAACTTCATAAAATGCATTCACATTTATTGAATAAAATCATAGCATATAGTAACATCCAGTAAATCTCACGTATTCCTTGCAAGAGTTCCCACCGCCAGGCTCCACCTCTACACATTACGCGACCATCCACGTGGCTTCCTCTGGAGGATGCTTACTGCTTACAGCATTGTTCTGCACTCGCACAGTGCAATTCAGGCTTAGCAGTTAACGGAACAAACACCAACCCTATTAATTTTGCTTTGTTACCAATTTGTATCACAGACACTAAACCGGTAGTACACTCCATCTAAAATATTGAACCAGGTAGAGTATGCAAATCTCCACCCAAAATATTTCAAATCCAGTATGGTCGGAAGTACACGCTCTTGCATTAGTTTAATACACAAGGGATTAAGCTATCTAACCCGAAAATCTTAGGTTTGCATTGGTAGAGGGGACCTCAATCTGAATATCCCACACTTTGTGACATTTTTTAGGGCTTCCCCTTGATAGATATGTGGCTTTGTACAAGGGTAGCTGACAGTTAATTAATTGTTTCCATTGGGTTAAAGTGGAAGCAGATAAAGATTTCCACTGGAGCCTAATAAGCTTCCTTGCATAAATAGAAACAGGTCAACGAGGGCTCTGTGCAGTGAGATAGGGGATCCACCAGACCCAGTAGACAGACCTCTACCATCTGAGGAATCTGTATAGTGGCTACTGAGTAGATAAATGCTATGACACCTGCCCAAAACGCTTGTACATGAGGACAATGCCAAAAATTATGGATGAATTCCGCTGAATCTGCAGAGCACTGCCAGCACACCGCAGAGATGGAGGGATATAATCTGTAAACATGTGCACACTGAAATATTTTGTTTCGGAATTTCGTTTTCGTCCGAAAAATACATTTATTTAGTTACTCCCGAAATTCGTTTTTATTTATTTCGTTTTTCATTAGAAATTGCATTCGTCCGAAAATCTGAATTAATTAAGGTCGAATCTGTCATTGAAGGCTTATGGTGTCTGTCGAATGTTCAAAGAAGATTCGACGGAGCAGTGAAACTGTACGACGCTGCAATCATACATTTCCGGTCGAATGTTCCGCCCACAAGCTATAGAAGAATTCTAATGTTGTATGACTAGTAATAATTATATTTATTCATTACTATTACTAGTCAACCAACATTAGAATTCTTCTATAGCCTATGGGCGGATGCATTTGACCGGAAATGTACGATTGCAGCGTCGTACAGTTTTGCTGCACCGTCGAATCTTCTAACTTTCGATGCTTTGTCGAATCTTCGTCATTCTAGCTATTTTACTGCTCCTCCTCTTTGGTTACAATCAGCCAATAACATTCATCATCAACTTTACTTTTATTTTACTTCCCCCACCCAATTCCAGCAGTGATCTTTTCTCTCTATGTCGAATCTTTTCTCTCTATAATAACAAATCTTTTCTCTCCTATGTCGAATCTTTTCTCTCCTATGTCGAATCTTTTCTCTCCTATGTCGAATCTTTTCTCTCCTATGTCGAATCTTTCTCTCCTATGTCGAATCTTTTCTCTCTTTAATGTCGAATCTTTTCTGTCCTATGTAGAATAATCTTGGACTAATAGAGTTAAGGTTAGGCACATTCGACCACAGGTTCGATAGACACAGATTGTTATTGTCAGCGTCACGTCGAATCTCCTATCTATATCGAACTGTTGTAGCAACGAAAACGAAAATAAAGCATTTGTTTATGTCGGATCTTTCGGTTTTCGGATTCTGTGCTTTCGTTTTCGTTTGTTAAAACGATAACGAAAATAGCTGAAATTCGGACGAAAATGCATTCGGACGAAAACGAATGCACATGTCTAATAATCTGTGCAGTCGTGCGGGAGCAAGATAAATTCGGTGTATAATTTTAAATTGTACAAGTCTATCCCTAACTGAAACCAGTTGCAGAAAGTAACATTCCCATAGCTTCTCCCAGTTCCCATCATTTAACCAAGAAAAATCTAACATCCATGTAAGAATTTTAATTCCCGAGTGGACAGAGGGGAGCATAGCCTTAAAGATATTCGAGAGGGGCTTAGTTAGGGAATCATCTCTAAGTATCGGTTCAAGGATAGAGGTATAAAAGGCTACCGATGACCTTTCGAATTGGGTATGAAATGCATGCCTGAGTTGCAAATATCTAAAAAAATATAATTTGGGGAGTTCAAACTGTGGTTTCAGGGTATCAAAGGTCCTTTATTCCCCTCCTGAACAAATTTGATCCAGGTATTTAATGCCTTTTACTGCCCAGATCTGGGGGTCGGGTATTGAGGCAAATTCTGGTAAGGAGGGACTGTGCCACAGCGGAGTATATGGGGAGACATGCCCAGGGTCACTCTGTCCAAGCCATTGACCAAGCCTGCAGGAAAGCTTTCATTTCCACTGTCAAAGGAAGTTGAACCCTTATATATAGGATTTTTAAGGGCCTCATAGGAGCCCACATAGGATGCTTCCAAAACTACCGCAGCATTGGAGTCATCCACTATTAGCCAGTTGTAGGCATGCATTAGCAAGGCGGCCAAAGAATATTTGTAGAGATCAGGAGGACATGCTAATCCCCCCTGTAACCAAGGTCTTTGTAACATTGTTATTTAAAATCTTGGTTGCTGGGAGCCCCAAAGGAAAGAACTTAAACTGGAGTAGATCCTCTCTAAATATTTCTTGGGAATTCATACAGGGGAATATCACAAAACATAAAGAAACTAAGGGGGCAGTTTCATCTGAAATAAATTAATATGTCTCACTAAGGAAATGACCAAGCTTTTTAACAGTTTTATGTTGGGGGAGGAGGTTCCCAGATATATGCAAACTTCTTTCCTTACTCTAATACCTAAGCCGGATAAGGACCATACTTTGTGAAAGGATATATTACTGGACCCTTTGTGCTCAAACTACAGGCCAATAGCTCTATTAAACTTGGACCTGAAAATTCTTACAAAACTGCTTTCCCTAAGGCTGAATGAGGTTCTCCCCTCCTTGGTTCAGGCAGGCGACAACACTTCTCAGAGTGATCAATCAACTATATAAGGCTACTTTTGCCTCCATTAAGACTCCGTTTGCCACTTCCACTCCCTTTAGTATTTGTATAGGGACGAGGCAGGGCTGCTCCCTTTATTCTTTGCTGTTCGCTCTGTGAATTGAGCCTCTCTCAGCTCAAAAAACCCCATTACCCAATTGTCCACAGGGGGGTCGGTTAGAGGGCGGGAATTTCAAATCTCGCTGTTTGTGGACGATGTCCTCCTCACCCTGACACACCCTCGAGTGACTCACCCTAATTTGCATAAACTTCCCAAGTTCTGCGCTCTGATTATGAGGTTAATCCCTCCAAACTTAATATTCCCCTCCTGAAGTGAAGCATCTGTCAGGGTCTTTCGCATACGTTTGGAAATCTACGGCTATTAAATATTTATGGGTTCATATCAGTTCATGGTACAATTCACTTTATGGAGTTAATTTTAAACCTCTACGCACTAATAAGATCTCTATTAGCTAAATGGAAACATCACACTCCTGGCTAGGCCATATAGCATTGGTTAAAATAAATTATGATTTTGCCTAAGATCCTGTACTACTTCATGGCCCTGACGATCCCTGTCCCTACGGCACACCTCCGTAGTCTTCAGGTGGATATTTTGCACTTCATTTGGAACTACAAGTAACACAGAATACCTAATTTGGTTCTCTTTGCCTCTAAAAATGCTGGGGGACTGGCCTTCCCCAATCTTTTAAGTAATTTTCACACATCTCAATTGAAAGCTATTGCCTCATGGATTACCCTGCCGGCCTTTAATCGCTGGACTGATATAGATAATTTATGTTTGGCCCTGGTTTATCTGAACAATTTTCTTTGTAATGCTGATGCAGACATGCCTTCTGCCTCTCTTTTTCAGGCTATGGCGTTACTATGTAACCTTTGGTGACAGCTGAAACATAAACACGCCCTCCTTTCTGAGGCCTCTCTGTTGACAGCTTTTCTTTATAACCCCAAAATGCCGGATAGTCTTAATTCCCAAATGATCTCTCCCTGGTTGTCAAGAAAGTTATTTCACTTTGATCATTTAGTAAACCTCATAATGCAGTCATTGTTATCTTTCGAGGAACTTAAAAAAAAACGACTTGCCTCATCTTCAGATTATGCGCTCCATTATGCGCTTTCCTTAGCCCCAACCTTCAATTCTCTAAACTGACTCGGTTTGAGCAAATAGTCCTTGCCCATTACAAAAAGGCTTAATCTCTGATATTTACAAATTACTGAACGAATATTCTATGGATACTCAGGGCAAGCATCGGTATATGCTCAGGTGGGAATAGGCTATTGGGGAAGAGCTACCCATAGAAAAGTGGCAGATCATACGGTCTTAAGCGGGTAAAATTCAATCTGTACCCTTTATAGGGAGAAAACATATAAGGTGCTATTATTTTGGTACATGACCCCTACCCGCCTCCAAGCCATATATCCCTTGGCTCCAGATCATTGCTGCATTGCCGTAAAGACTATGGCACTTTGCTACAAATTTACTGGCAATGCCAGCTCCTACAGCCATATTGGTGGTCGGTTCCAGACCTCTTTTAATGACAGTTTGATGTAGACTTCCCCTTCTGTCCAAAAACTTTTTTACTAGGCTTACTTCCATCCAGGTTGCCTAAACTTACCAAGAAATTGGTGTGTCATACTCTCTGCTAGGTGTCTAGTAGCCCTTCACTGGAAGCGGCAATCTCTGCCTACCTCCATCGAGCTGTAGGCTAGAATTAGGGATGTGGAGACTATGGAGTCCCTTACAGCATGTCTTGCTGATAAGCTAGAACGTCACAGAGCGGTATGGGAGCCCTGGCACTTGCAAGAGGATCCCCTATGAGATCTCTGCATTCCTACTTATGTTACCATATCAGCGTTCTTTTCTCCCAGGAATGAGGAGCTCAGGACTCTGCCCTTTCTTGTTCTTTTTTCTGTTACCCTCCTTTTCTTTCTGTCATTATTTGGACATCTTACAAGGGCATTTGGCTGTGTGTCGGGCTTCACCCCTGGGTCCTGTCTTGTTGGTAGTGGTACCTTTGGGTTGGGCTCGGCTCTTGCTGCTCATAAAATGTGTTTGCTCAGCGTATGGTTTCTATGTTATTATTGTACACATTATTTGAAGTCTCTGTGCTGTTGTACCTATTGGATCCTAGTTGATGTATTCTTTTCTCTCTGTATGTTGGCCTGCTGTTGGCCCTATATGATGTCTATTGTATGTATTTGTATCTTTTTACTTTTCTGATTTGAAAAGAAAAAAAATCAAAAATCAATAAAATTGTTAATTATAAAAAAGAAAAATGCTATGTCTGGCAGTCTTTCCCCTTGTATATTCCTGTGTGTGCTGAGGTACTCACACTGTCCTTTGCTCCCTGCTGCACTGGGCAAGACTCCTATTTAGGCTGATCAGATCTTCCCATGCCAGCCCGGATGTCCAAAGGTAATGGAGATTTCTCTCTTAGGCTTCCTCCCCTACCTTTCTGAGCCCCCAGCCATGGGTCCCCTCCCAAGCTACACCAACTCTCCTGCTGGCCAGGCTCCACCATATTTAGGGGCTGACCCAGTCACCCTGCCAGGCCCTCTGCCTTGGGATTGGTCAGATTCCCTTAAGTATGAAGATCAAGATCCAACCAAGTTTCTCTCCTGGTCTCTACCCACTAACTTCTATAAGCTTCTCCAAGCTTCTAGATCCAGGGGGAGGTACCAGAGACCTGCGCTGTAGAGTCATTCAACCTGACCTGCAGTAACCCGACCTAATTACAGACTCACATGGCTACCAGGAGTCATACCAAATAAATTTACTTACATTAATTGTACACTAGAGGGTGCTGCAAAGATATATATATGTGTGTGTGTGTGTGTGTGTGTATATATATATATATACATACAGTACTGGGCAAATATTTTAGGCAGGTCTCTAACCACAGATCTTCTGTGGTTGTAGGCTGCCTCAAATCCTTCTGTCTCTTCATGTAATTCCAGACAGATTTGATGATTTTGAGATCAGGACTCTGTGGAGGCCAAACTATCACTTCCAGGATTCCTTGTTCTTCATTACACTGAATGTACTGTAGTTCTTAATGGCACTGGCTCTAGGTTCGCAATCAATGTCCTGCTGCAGAATAAATGTGGGGCTAATTACAAGCCTCCCTGATGGCATGGCATGATGGATAAGTATCTGCCTGTGTTTCTCAGCATTGAGGACACCATTGATCCTGAACAAATCTCCAACTGCATTTGCAGAAATGCAGCCCCAAACTTGCAAAGAACCTCCACCATGCTTCACTGTTGCCTGCAGACACTCATTATTGTACCGCTCTCCAGCACACAGCAAATAAACTGCCTTCTGCTGCATCCAAATATTTCTAACTTTGACTCATTAGCCCAGAGCACCCGCTGCCATTTTTCTGCACTCCAGTTCCTATGTGTTTGTGCATAGTTGAGTCACTTAGCCTTGTTTGCACATCGGAGATATGCATTTTTGGCCTTAATTCTTCTATGCAGACCACTTCTGGCAAGACTTCTCCTGACATTACATGGGTCCCACTGGTTTTTGACAGTTCTATGCTTATGGCACTACTGGACATCTTCCGATATTGAAGGGAAGTAAATATGATGGGGTTGATTTACTAAAACTGGAGAGTGCAAAATCTGGTGCAGTTCTGCATAGAAACCAGTCAGCTTTCAGTTTTTTTTGTGGAAGCCTAATTGAACATGCTGAAGTTAGAAGCTGTTTGGCTACCATGGACAGCTGCACCAGATTTTGCACTCTGTAGTTTTAATAAATCTACCCCAGTGTGTCTTTCATCTGCTGCATTAGGTTTCCTTGGCTGACCACTGCGTTTACAGTCCTCAACGTTGCCTGATCATGGTGTGCTTAATGCTGAAAAATACAGGCAGATACTTATCCATCATGCCATGCCTTCAGTAAGGCATGTAATTGGCCCCAAATATATTCTGCAGCAGGACATCTACCCAAAACATGCAGCCAATGTTATTAAGAACTATCTTCAGCGTAAAGATGAACAAGGGGTCCTGGAAATGATGGTTTAGACTCCACAGAGCCCTGATCTCAACATCATTGAATCTGTCTAGGATTACATGAAGAGATAGAAGGATTTGAGGCAGCCTACATCCACAGAACATCTGTGGTTAGCTCTCCAAGATGTTTGGAACAACCTACCTGCCGAGTCCCTTTGAAGCCAGTAGTAACACCAAATATTGATTTGATTAAGATTTTTCTTCACTTTTCTTCACTTTTCATTTTGATTTAACCACTTGCCAATTACCTACCGCATATGTACTGTCAGGTTGGCTGGCAGGTTGGGTCTATTAAGCAAAACGACGTACCTGTACATCATTTCATGTAAACAAGGCAGATCGCATTCTGACAGGGGAGAAGAGGGAGAACTTGTGCTCCTGCTATGCAGGAACACCAATCCCTGTCTTTACCCAGTCAAAGCAACACTCCACAGTTAGAAAGCACCCCCTAGGGACACACTTAACCCTTTGATCGCCCCTGATGTTAACCCCTTCCTTGCCAGTGTCATTAGCACAGTAGCATTACATTTTATTAGCACTGATCACTGTTAGTGATGAGCTTCGAGTTCGAGTCAAACTTATGTTCGACTTGAACATTGCCTGTTCGCCCGTTCGCCGAACAGCAAACAATTTGGGGTGTTCGTGGCAAATTCGAAAAGTCTATGGGAGGAATCTAAAGTGCTAATTTTAAAGGCTTATATGCAAGTTATTGTCAGGGGACATGTATCAATGCAAAAAAAAGTTTTAAAAACTACCGTTTTTTCGGGAGCAGTGATTTTAATAATGCTTAAAGTGAAACAATAAAAGTGAAATATTCCTTTAAATTTCGTACCTAGGGTGTGTGTATAGTATGCCTGTAAAGTCGCACTTGTTTCCCATGCTTAGAACTGTCCCCCGGAACGTGAGAAGGGGCGGGGTCTATTCATTTATTAACCTGCGGAGGAAGTTCCCCATCAGGTCCGCTCAACCAATGACGTAGGCGGGGTCTGACATACGAGGGGGCGGACCTGATGGGGAACTTCCTCCGCAGGTTAATAAATGAATAGACCCGCCCCTTCTCACGTTCCGCATCTGGTCTGCTTAGCCTTACACCTACGTCATTGGCTGAGCGGACCTGATGGGGAACTTTAGAAGGGGCGGGTCTATTCATTTATTACACTGCAGAGGAAGTTCCCCATCAGGTCCGCTCAGGCTCAGCCAATGACGTTTCGTGTGGACAGCGCTGGACATCGGATCACCGCGGGACACTGGATTTCATCGCTGGAATGGGTTTTATTATTTTTTATTTTTTTATTTTTAATAAAGGACTTTCCCAACGGTGTCTGTGTTTTTTTTTTACAATTTGTTACACTTTCTTTGTGAAATGGTAGGGGTACAATGTGCCCCATTACCAATTCACATAGGGGGGGCCGGGATCTGGGGGTCCCCTTTGTTCATCGCTGGAATGTTTTTTTTTATTTTTATATATATATATATATATATATATATATATATATATATATTGTATTGCTTTATAAGCAAGTCTTCAAAGAAGTCTACTCTCAATGCCTCACACAATTGTTGTATACTGTGAATATTCTTAGGCCTCATACACACGATCGGACTTCCATCGGACACATCCGTGGATTTTTGTCCGAATGGCACTGGCCGTGAACTTGTTCTGCATACAGACGGCAGAACTTTTTCAGCCAACAAACACGAAACTACGTTGTTTTTTAGCTCTTTAGCGCTACCCTTTGGGCAACTTCTGCTAATGTTGTCTGATAGTTAGCATTGGTTCGGAGCATGCGTCTTTGTACTTTGGCTTTGGCTTTTAGCCCGACAGACTTGTGTACAGACTTGTGTACACACGATCAGATAATCCGACGGAACACATTTGTTGTCGGACAATTTGAAAGCATGGCTAACCAACATTTGTTGTCGGAAATTCCGACAACAATTTTCCGATGGAGCATACAGACAGTCGGATTATCCAACAAAACACGTCCATCACACAATTGTTGTCGGAATATCCGATCGTGTGTACGGGCCTTTAGAGCGCATGTGCAACTGGATTAATGTAATTGCAGAAGGAGAAAGAGAAAAAGATAAAACTATAAAAGTAATAAGCAGAAGTGAATATACCACCTGCATTATAAGCAAGTATAATTTTTTTATTCTTCAGCTTATTCCTTAACTGAAATTCTTCATATGACATGATTTAGAATACATATAGCATACATTCCTCATTCACTAATCTTTCTTAGTCTAATATTCACAAGTGCTACTATGTTAGTCTTGTAATTGCACCTTGCCCCACAAGCAGTTATGTATATTTATTTGTAGGAACCTTTCTATAATATAGATTCTAGTGGTTAATCTACCATAACATGGATGGATGAAATGTTCCTTAAGATGTGGATCTGCATCAAATAAAGACATCAGATATTCAAATAATTGAATACAAAAAAATTGCTTCAAAAGACCTATATTTTCTATTACACTTCCAAGCAAGCCGCAAAAATGGGAGCATTTTGCTCCCCATTGATTATAATCAAAATCTTATATCCCTCAGTGTTTACATAAAGAGAGCTGTTTGTTTATACGTCTTGTCGATAAGCCTGCAACTGATTATATATTCTCTTTTCATTTTTTTCCCCGTTTTTTTCATATCCAAGAGAATTATGTATATTTTATGATAACCCAAAATGACTTGTACATAAAAAATACAGACTTTAAAGATAAAAAGGATTAGTAGCAGGTAATGCATTTTCCATGAGTGGCTATAGGGCTCTCTGTTCGAGGATGTACAGTCTGCATACAAATGAACTGATAAAAGTCTGGAGCTACGGATGGGCAGAAAGACTCATGCTTTGCTGAAGATGATTCTTAAAGTTACAATAAATCAGACAGACAGTGTCGGCCTTTGAGGATAAACCTGTGATGGCTTGTTGTGCCACTTCGAATCGCCTCTGAGGCCCAGGGACTAAAAAGTGCCTGGATGTCACATTAAATCTACCGGGAGGATGGAGCACTTCAAAGAAGAACGCAATCAGATCTGATAGAAAATACATTTTCTGAAAGCTACTGAAGAAAAAGTAATCTTTGATGTGGATGTTGAATAACAATTGATATTGTCTTGCCTGACATTTTTCATTATTGCCGTCTTATACAGCCTACTTCATGTATTAAAGTAATATTAACTGTTTGACAGGGACAAATCCTCAAACTATCTCATAAGCAATTGTTTCTGAATAGTCTTAGCCCAGTGTCTGTAAAACCTGTCCCAATAACGGCACTTAAATATGATGCCATACACTTGACTGGCCACATAATATCCAAGTTCGCAGCCATGCCAGAAATAGCCCCCCAGGAATACAAACCGGAGCCAAGTTGTTGTGCGCTGTCAGATAATTGCCATGGCAGAATATATTTTCTAGGTCTCCATCAGATGATGCTATTGCCTCAGTAAAATGAAATTAAAAGGAAAATGCCCTGATGCAGTAGTATATAGTTTTATTATAACAGAGGTGCTTTTACTTCAATCCATCTTGTAAACAGGATGACATTACACATTCGGCTGTTCTCTGAGCGTTAGTGACTGTGACAGAAATCATGTACAGTCGCTGCGCCAGGTGGAAGACAGTGATGATGAGCATGACCACACATCAGAACTAAGGGGATTGATGGAAATAACAGAAGAGACACTAAAGGCAAAGAGAAAGAAGCACACTACCTCTGTGAATGAGAAATGTCTCTAATATCTGTAAATCTGAAGAGCATATCTCAGGATTGACAGTGTACAGAGCTGGTTTAGAACTGCCTGTTCTGTTTCATGTAGGAGAATTCATATTGTATTTTTCTGTTAAAATAGATTTCTGGCGGACTGCAGACCATATAGTCCTGAGTTTATGGCAGCACATGAAAATAGGGAAAAGGTTTACCCTTACTTCATCATTTAAAGTCAAACATGATTATAAAGAGTATAAAGTTATTTTATATGTGTCCTTTTTTAATTTACTATTAATTTATTAAAATTTTATATCAAATACAAAATCTTATTTTTTTTCTCCAAATATGTAAAATATTGCATACCGTATATTTATATTTCTCAGTTTTCATGTTTAATTTCATGTTTTCCAGGCTCTCTGTTTGCTTTTTGATGGATAAGTGTTTTACCAACCTCAATATCTGAAGCTGAAATGTACACATACATGGGCAGTGACCCATTCTTTATAGTTGTAGCGGGGTCTCCTTTAAGACTCTCGGGACTACCTTACCCAGAACCCCATTCGGAACCCAGGATGCAATGTTTCCACCCCAGAGGCTCATGGGTGGGGTTATATAAGGAGAAGGTGAGGCTGCGTTCGGCCTCTTTGGGACACGAGACTTCAGTGGAGAGATCTTCCTGCGCGGTTCCGCTGTGGTGCAAGGCCTGAAGCCTGGGGCCTTGCGCTGTTATCCAAAAGAGCCTTCCATCCCCATTGCGAGCCTGGGTGGCATCTGACTCGGTCATCCTCAACTGCTGCTGAGCCGGAGACCAGACCGCTGCAGACGCTGTGTGTGGAGACACAGCAGGTGGAAGTTCCCGGACTGGGATCGCATCCGGAGGGGTGAGCGAGCACATGCTCAATCCATATACTGTATACTATTGTTAGGCCTACAGACTGCCGTGGCCCACCAGTTCCTATTTCAGTCCCCCCCTGGAGATCCATAGCAGATTTGAGTCAAACGGATCTCTAGTGGAGTGTACTGTGTTGGCATTTTTACCCCTTGGATTACAAATGTGTTCCTGAAATGTGCACCACCGATTAAAGACTTGCATGCGAAGAATTTCACCCCCTAGAGACTGAGTTATATGGTCAGGCCTGGCCATCCAGATAGTTTATTTAGTTGCTGCGCCATAGGGCGCATAGTGAAGTACTGTTACACGTGGCGCGTGTGCGCCATATCTTACTAGTTGTAGTGTGTCTATTGCTGCAGGACTCTGCAGATAGATTCATGTGATCTGTTACAACTGTTGATTTTATTGCCAGTAGAAAGTAAACTCGTTATTCTTCTATCACTGCATTGGTGTCTGAATTTAACCATAGAGCATAAGATATATATATTACCCTAGACTAACTGTGCCTGGGGGGGTCGAGTAAATTGCCGGGGATTGGCGGAGCTGTCTTCAGGGCCCAAACTAAATCTGCGGCCCTCTTAGCTGAAGGTATCGCTACATAGTTAACTGTGTTCAAAGTTTAAATCCAACAAAACAAAGCATACAGGCAGGCATTGTCTATTGTGCTCTCTCCATAGCCAATAATCCTATGGGATGCCTTGTCATGTATGACATGTACATTTTCAAACACTTTTGTAAAACAAACACACTGGATATGCAAGTAAACAAACTTATTTAAAAAAAAAATATGAATGCAAGAACGTGTACAATATGCTCTCTAAGACCTATAATGTTCCAAAGTACCAGAGAAACCATCCATTTGAGGTTTCCCCATAATTTCCCCTTAAGTTGACCACCTGCAAATTACACTCCCTTGGCCCCTGTGATTTTGCTTTATCCTGGTTCTTCTCTTACCTATCTCAGCACACTTTCAGTGTCACTTACAAATCCATCTCCTCCGCTCCTCTTCCTTTTTCTGTTGGGGTACCCCAAGGCTCCGTCCTTGGGCCCCTCCCATTCTCAATCTATACCTCTTCCCTGGGCCAGTTTATAACCTCCCATGGCTTCCAATACCACCTCTATGCCGATGACACCCAGATCTATCTCTCCACTCCTCAACTTACCCCCTCGATCTCCTCACGGATCTCAAATTTACTGAATGACATATTGGTATGGATGTCACACCACTTCCTCAAACTCAATCTTTCTAAAACTGAGCATGTTATATTTCCTCCTTCACGCCCCCCCCCCCAATATGACTTTGTCTATAACATTAACAACACAACCATTGGTCCCTCCACACATGCCAGGGTGCTGGGTGTAATCCTTGACTCTGACCTCTCCTTTAGCCCCCACATCTAATCACTGGCTAAATCCTGCCACCTTAACCTCCGCAAAATCTCCAGAATTCGACCCTTCCTGACTAATGTCACAATACAAAGCAACTTATTCACTCCTTGATTATTTCCCTCCTTGAGTACTGCAACTCTCTCCTTAATGGCCTACCCTTACGCAGGCTATCCCCCCTTCAGTCTATTATGAATTCTGCTGCTAGACTAATACACCTCACTAACCGATCTGTGACTGCTGCTCCTCTCTGCCAATCCCTTCACTGGCTTCCCCTACCCCACCGTGTAAAATTCAAAATGCCAGCCACAACATACAATGCCATCCACAACAACATCGCCCCCAGCTACATCACCAACCTCATCTGCAGATGATGATGCAAATCGTCCCCTCTGTTCCTCCCAGGACCTCCTGCTCTCTAGCTCCCTTGTTACCTCCTCCTATGCTTGCCTTCAGGACTTCTCCAGAGCCTCTCCCATCCTCTGGAACTCCCTGCCCCGTTATGTTCGATCAGCCTCTACCCTGTCCACCTTTAGGAGATCAATGAAAACTCATTTATACAGGGAAGCCTATCCCACACCCACCTAGCAACTGTCCCCGAGCCACCCCCATCAAATCATTCTCTGCAGCTATTACCTTTTGTACCACCACCCCTTCCCTTTAGAATGGAAGCTCTACAAGCAGGGCCCTCCTGTACCTTCTGTATTGAACTGTACTGTAATTGTGCTGTCCCCAGGCCTGTCACGACAAGACAGGCAAAACAACCAATTGCTTGGGGCCCCGAGTTGGCCTGGGGCCCCAGCAGGGCGGGCCCTTGCCGCACCTCCACTTCCTATAAATACTGCAGCCTGTAGTGTGGCTGAGCTCCTCTTCCTTCCTCCTGCAGTCCGGCAGGGTACCGTGCGGTACAGGAGATTCAGTTTCCTGCTCCCGGCTCACTTCCTTTCAGTCCGGCTGACCGGGAACAGCAAACTGAATCTCCTGCCGCACGGTACGTGGTAGGGAGGGGGGTAAAAAGAACACGGGGGGAGTAAGGGGGGGAGGCAGTCATCGAGACCCGTTTAGTATGAAAAATATGGTAGCTTGCTGACCATAACCCTGCCTGGATGATATGTATCATAAACAAAACAATTACCATAGCTTTCTTTCCATTTTCTTTCTTTACCATCCCATTTCCATCTTCTTGCTTCTTTTTTGAATCAGGTAATATTTAGTATTTTCTCTGCTTTGTAAATTTTTGCAAAAAGCTTTAATAAATACTACCTGATTCAAAAAAGAAGCAAGAAGATGGAAATGGGATGGTAAAGAAAGAAAATGGAAAGAAAGCTATGGTAATTGTTTCTATGGTAAAGCTATGGTAAATCTTTCTTTTTTGCTCTCCTCATTAGATATTGTTAGATATACTGTGTCCACTGTACAAGATGTTTATCCCTTATCTATTATATGCCCAGCCATATGGATGCTTTAAGACCTCATTGTTTACTGCCACAATGCTTCCATGTTGGTGTCTACGTAACGTAACCATGCTATTTTGGTTGTTCCAGAGTGGAACAACCAAAATAGCAGGGTTACGTACACTGAGGTACACACCAACATGGAAGCATTGTGGCAGTAAACAATGAGGTCTTAACGCACCCATATGGCTGGGCATATAAGGGATAAACATCTTGTACAGTGGACACAGTATATCGAACGATATCTAATGAGGAGAGCAAAAAAGAAAGACAGTTCCATATGTATAACAAATCTGTGGACACAGATGTGTTGTAGAGGACTATATGGGTCCTGACTCCTGCTACTAGTCCAGAGAAGAGACAGCTGGAGATGTCAACAAGGAGGATGACAAGGTGTGTGTGTGTTTTAAGTATGTTGGATTTAGTTATTGTGCACTTTTTTAATGTATATTTGATTTTATGGTACAGTGGTGTTTTTTGCAAATGTTCAATTGTTGAAAATGTTCAAATTTTATGCATATTATATGCAACAGCAGTATTTGCACTGTAAACCTTTTTTATTTATATAAAGTGTGGGTGAACTTAAACTGTATCGCTATGCTGTGGTTCCTGTAGGCTTTGCGTGCGTGCGTGCGTGCGTGCGTGCGGGGGGGTTGGGGGGGCCTCCATGTCCATTTTGCTTGAGGCCCCCAAATTCCTTCAAACGGCCCTGGCTGTCCCCCCTCTACATTGTAAAGAGCTGCGTAAACTGTTGGCGCTATATAAATCATGTATAATAATAATAATAATCATAAGAATTGGTTTTAGGACTATTGTGGCTCTTTGTCTTGTTTGAATGATGTAAAAAAAAAATACCTAGAGATTGACACTGCAGTGAAAATAACATAAATTCCTAAGTATTGAGTTATATTTAAATAAAGATGGGAAAATAAAGGCAAACATTAGGTTTTCAACATAAAACATTAAACACTATGGGGTGTCTACTTAACTCTGTAATGTTGTTCTGGGATTATTTGAAGTTTTGGCACAACCAGGCAACTCTAAACATGGCATGATGTCCAAAAGAAACTGAGAAGTAATTCAACTGAAATCTCTATAAGATGTAGGAACATACTGTACATGTGGGGTACACAATAAATCAGAAGAAAAAGCTACATAAATTGTGTGGTTCTTATTACTGGCACATGAAAAAAATTGCGCTAAATTCATGCCTTATTGGAGAAAAAAGGTGAATTTTACATTTTGCACCATCTTCAAGTAACATTTGTTAAAAACAAAACATAATAGCACGTGTTTAACGGTATGCTAGTCCTTAAAGGGGTTGTAAACATTCACGCTGCACAGCGGAAGTATGACATGTTTGTTATATAAAAAAAAAAAATTGAACCTTTACAATCACTTTAAATATCCTTGATTCTCTTTGCTATAGGTGGTGTGATTTAGGAGTTTGTCTTCTGTACTTTAGAGCTATTGAACTCAAAGCAAGAAAGGACAATCACTGAAAATCTAAATTGTGCATAGATGTGTGTATATTGGCAAAAAACACAGTTTTGATTGGCTATCAAAACTCATACATATTTGTGGACCCTGTAAAATAATTTGACATATGAAAACTGTATGCAGGGTATTAATAAAAAAAACAATGTATTCCATTCATTCTTTGTATGCCCTGAAAAAGCTATATGGAAATTTTATTGATATGAAAAGCCAAAACAAGGTAAAATATGCAGCACGAGCTTCTACATTCCACCTGTGCCTCCTGTCGGTAGATGCAGGAAAGGCTATCAGCAGGGTGAGCTGGTCTTTCATGAACCATACACTCATACAGTCGGACTTGGGTCCTAATATATCTAACATTATTTCCTTTGTCACCTGGGTCTCCTGTCAATAATGGTACTTGTAAGTGCTACCCCCTTTCTTCCCTTCTTTATTTTTCAAATGATGAAACACTTGACAATAGCCCTGAGACAGTTTCCGAATATTTAAGGCTTAACTGTTTGCTTAACTCAGACCATATTATTCTTAATCTTTCATTGAATATTACCCAACCACACCTCTCCATGTCCTCTACAGTCCGAGAGTTTGAACAGTTTGGAACCCCTAGTAATTTTAAGGTCAACTGCTCTAACTCAAAAAAAATTAATGTTTCACTCCCATCAACTGTGGCAAAGTTGAACCTCTCCTTCAAATGTCCTTATTTATTTTTCTCCAATATCTTGGGATACATATACCTTCAGTTCTTTCTCAGCTACATTCTCAACTACATGTCCTATTTTCCCTCAGGGGCAATTTTTTCATTATTTGCATATACACTATATTACCAAAAGTATTGGGACGCCCGCCTTTACATGCACAGGAACTTTAATGGCATCCCAGTCTTAGTCCGTAGGGTCAAAATTGATACAATAGCTATAACAGCTTCAACTCTTCTGGAAAGGCCTGACTTTCAGTCTCTGCACTAATTCATCCCAAAGGTGTTTGGTTTGAGGTCAGGGCCCTGTGCAGGCCAGTCAAATTCCTCTACTCCAAACTCGCTCATCCATGTCTTTAAGGACCTTGCTTTGTGCACTGGTGTGCAGTCATGTTGGAACAGAAAGGGGCCATCCCCAAACTATTCCCACAAAGTTGGGAGCATGAAATTGTCCAAAATGTCTTGGTATGCTGACGCCTTAAGAGTTTCCTTCATTGGAACTAAGGGGCCAAGCCCAACCCCTGAAAGACAACCCCACATCATAATCCCCCCTCTACCAAGAGATTTGGACCATTGCACAAAGCATTTTTTTATAAAGACATGGATGAGCGAGTTTGGGGTGGAGGAACTTGACTGGCCTGCACAGAGTCCTGACCTTAACCTGATAGAACACCTTGGGATGAATTAGAGCAGAGACTGTGAGCCAGGCCTTCTCATCCAACATCAGTGCCTGTCCTTACAAATGTGCTTCTTGAAGAATGGTCAAACATTCCCTTACACACACTCCTTAACCACTTCAATACCACGCACTTATACAGCTTCCTGCCCAAGCCAATTTTGAGCTTTCAGCGCTGTCGCAATTTGAATGACAATTGCGCGGTCATGCAACACTGTACCCAAACAATTTTTTTATCATTTTGTTCCCACAAATAGAGCTTTCTTTCGGTGGTATTTGATCGCCTCTGCGATTTTAATTTTTTACATAACAAATAAAAAAGAGTGAAAATTTGGAAAAAAAATAAGTTTTTCTTTGTTTCTGTTTATTTTTTTTGTAAATAAGTACCTTTTCTACTTCAATGACGGGCACTGATAAGGCGGCACTAACGGGCACTGATAAGGTGACACTGATGGGCACCGATGAGGTGGCACCAATGAGGTGGCACCGATGAGGTGGCACTGATGATGGGCACTGATGGGCACTGATAGGCGGCACTGATGGGCACTGATAGGCGGCACTGATGGGCGCTGATATGTGGCACTGGTATGCGGCACTGATGGGCACTCATAGGCGGCACTGATGGGCACTGATAGGCGGCACTGATGGGCACTTATAGGCAGCACTGATGGATACTCATGGGTGGCACTGATAGGTGGCACGGACGGGCACTGATAGGTGGGCACTTATGGGCACAGATGGGCACGGATGGGCACTGATAGGTGGCACTAATGGACACTGGTAGGTGGCACTGATGACTGGTGGCTGGCATTCCTGGGCATCATGCATTTTTTTTGTGCCATGATGGTGCCAATCAGTGCCCATTTGTGGGCACTGATTGGTATATATTTTTTATCTCTTTGTGCATGTGGATGGCCATGGGGGACTTACCTGGCCATCCACATGTTTGGGGTTCCCTGGTGGTCCTGGGGGGCTTCCCTGGTGGTCCAGTGTGGATATCCGAGGGGGGGCTGCGCTGATAAACAATCAGCGTGAACCCCCCCTGTCAGGAGAGCCGCCGATCGGCTCTCCTCTACTCGCGTCTGTCAGACGCGAGTGAGGAAGAGCCGATCAACGGCTCTTCCTGTTTACATTGTGATCAGCCGTGATTGGACACGGCTGATCACGTGGTAAAAAGCCTCCGCCGGAGGCTTTTTACCGAGATCAGTGTAGCGGTGGGTCAGACTGACCCACCGCTCCACCGATCGCCGCGATGCGCGCCCCCCCCCGGGCGCGCGGCGGCTGTTATCCCGCAGGACGTCATATGACGTCCAGTGTGGATAACACAACCACTTCCCGGACGTCAATATGCTATTGACGGGGCGGGAAGTGGTTAACCTTGTTGACAGTCTTTCCATAAGAGTTGAAGCTGTTCTAGCTGCAAAGGGTGGGCCGACTCAATATTGAACCCTATGGACTAAGACTGGGATGCCATTATAGTGTATGTTAAAATCTGAATTTTTGGCTATAAAATAGCTCAGCTGTGCACTCTACATTTGAGCAGGGATTCTGACAGCTTTGAAGCTGGAAAAACTCAGAGATGATACCAGCTTCATACACAGCAAAAGAGGTAAAGGGAGCATTCGCAGGGCCATCTTTTCCATTGGGCACGCTGGGCAGTTGCCTGGGGGGCCCCACCGGCTGCCCAGCGACCCCAGTAAAAAATGGTGGGAAGCGGCGGGTCAGAACTGTGCATGCACAGTTTGCGGAAATCGCCGAGAAGATCCGATCCTCCACGAATGCTGCCTCTGTCTGTCCGCCGATGATGACGTTAGCCACACCCGCCAGACTTGAAAAAAAAAAGCAGGAGGAGCTGAGGGTAAATGGACAGAGTAGAGTTGTCAGAGCAGACAGCACAGCAGGCTTGTAGCAGAGTGTGGCGGAGTCGGACCCCTGTCGGCAGTGCCGGTTTTCGTGAGCCTGTAACCTGCCCAGCCACCAGCCAGTACAGACACAGAGCACCCTGGTCGGTGTCGTACGGTGAGTGGCTGTCTGGCTGACTGTGCAGCTTGCACAAAGAGATCGGGGGGTGGTCTGTTGCTCTGATGTAAATGGGAACTCTGATGTAAAGAGAAAGCAGTGGACTCTGATATAAGGTGGTCTCTGGTCACCAGAGCCCCCCTTACATCAGCGTTTCCCCTTACATCATGATCTGCAGCGTTCCCCTTTACATAAGAGTTCCCTTTCACTGTAAGGGGAAATCCTGCAGACTCTGATGTAAGAGGAAACTCTGTGCTGGCCGGGTTATAGTAACCTAACTTTCATGTCAATGAAGACATTTTTTTTTTTACTTTTGTTTAACTTAAACACATTGCTAATAGCACGATCTATATGTGTATAGTTTAAATACTGACATTTGCACTGTTTGGCACTGAAAACTGTAATTTTAGGTACCTTTTTTCAGTGGCAGTAAAAAATGTGGTTCTGCCAGTAAATGTCATGATTTTTGTCAGTAAAAAATTCTCGTGCGTGATTGTGTAGACAGGGCCCCAGTGCACCGTATTGCCCGGGGGCCTATAATGCTCTTAAGATGACACTGAGCATTCGTTCCCTGATCTCCCCCCACTTGCCGTCCTGAAGTCACTTATTGTGATGCTAGGTTTACAAGGAAAAACTGGGGAGCCCGGTATCCACAGGGGGAGGTGGGAATGGCACACCACAAGCACTGTAAAAGTGATCAGGTGGCTCTACAGCCATGTAGGTAACTTTTACATTTCAGCCAGGAGGTGGCTGAGCAAAACAGTATCAACCTTATGACTGCTGCTGGAGCTGTGAGCTTGTTTTAAACCCTTCAGACTCTGGGCATACTTAGTAGGCACATGGCTCTGACCAGAAAAACATTTTCATGGCTGGGTAGAATAAATATACTTAAAAGAGAAGTATGGTTATTTATTTTTTTGCTAGTTATACTTACCTCGGTGGATGCAGCATCAGACTGATGCTGCATCTGTCCCCGGCTTCTCTGCACTGAGAACCGAGCCACCGAACAGCGCCGACTTCAGACCTCTCTCCGCTGAAAACGGGTCACAGGAGTGCAAAACAAATTGCACTCCTGTGACCCATAGGAGAAGCCCAGCCTAAAAAGCTCAAGCTGGACTTCTCCCTTAAAATGGTTTTACCCTGCACCCCCCATTTCTTGTATCTCTTTCAAACTGTCTTACTAGTCTTAGGAAAACTGCGAAGGGTCTTATAACCCTTATATGGGGCTCAAAATGCCCAAGAGTTACTGTAAATGAAAAATATTCTTTACCTAAAGAAATGGGGAGGCATGGGGAGGCAAATCACCAACTGGTTTCACCATCTCCTGCTGAAACAATGGGTTCAAATCTATGCCCTCTTCCAGATCTTTGGTGAACTCTTGGCCTATGAGATAACTGAGTCATCTCAATCTCAAAAATGATTGATTACATTGGTTCTATGACATCTTTGTTTTTCCCCCTGTAATGCATAGGTCCTCATTTGAACTCAGTGAGGTGGTTTTCCTAAAAGCAAATATACTGTGCACTTTGCAAGTGCAGTGGCACTCATTTACCCAGAGCTAATGTAAATGTGGTAAAGCTCTGCTGATTTCCATCATCCAATAATGTGCAAGCAAACATGTTCGTTTTTCTTTATTTTCCTTGCACCTGATTCAATAGACTTTACAAAGTGGAGCTTTACCACATTTATATTTTCTAATGAAAATGAGAATAACTGCACTTGCAAAGTACATTGTCTGCTTGTCTTTAGCAAATCCACCCCAGTATCTCATCACAGACTTACAACAATACTAACGACATGCTCACTCACTTAGTCCTGATCTGCTAGGGAGTCTTTTGGCCATGCCAGACTGCCAGACTGCTGGTTCTCTAGTCAACAGCTTTTTTCCTTTCTATAGTCTATATACAAAAGATTACCACCCTGCCCCCACATTATTTGAAAATTACCGCTCTGTGGTTCCCCTTCAAAACATTCATTGTCCCAAATATACTCTATCCTGTCAGCTTTCTCACTCCTCTGCCTACACAGCCTCCAGTGGGAGAAGAAACTAGACATTTAAAGTGAACCTGAAAATATGACCCACGTTTAGTGTGAATGTCCCACTATTGAAGCATTTGGAATTCTATTGTGTATATGTACTCTAGAGCAGGGTTCTCCAAACTATGGCCTTCCAGTTGTTCAGAAACTACAATTTCCATCATGCCTAGTCATGTCTGTGAATGTCAGAGTTTTACAATGTCTTATTGGGGGTGTAGTTCCACAACAAATGGAGGGCCGTAGTCTGGAGATCCCTGCTCTAGAGTGATGGGGCAATGGTTCCAAACAATTTAAAAAGTACCTTGCTATCTATCTTTATGGCTCTTCAAAATTGGCCAAAATTATGTCCTCTGATACTTTTTAAGCGCAGCCAGGACTGTATTTCCTCGCCAATGATAATCCCCTCGGACCCCTGCCTTGGCTGAATGGGCATTGGAAATGGATTCTATCATGGATCTAGAACATCTTTTGGCAGCAAAGTATGACAGGATAAACTAACACACAATTTTTTGGGCCACCTGAACTGTATTCCATTACTCCCTGGAATTCTGAAACGTGGTGTGTTATCCTCATAAATATTCATTGTCCCAGTCACTATGGCGTTGTATTTGACTTTTTCGCAACCCAACCTCTCATCTTCCTTTTTTACCCCTACCTACTTTCACCTTTTTTAGATACATTTCCTCTTGCCCGACATTCCTCAATTGAAAAATGAAGACGATAGGATGGAAAACTGTTTGGCAAAAAACAGCTTTATCCAATCATAGGCTGTCTGTGAGGCTACCATACCAACATTGGGAGATTAATCTTCGGCATAGTGTAGATGGAGGAAGCAGTTCGTTTTTTGTTTTTGTTTTTGTTCAGCCTGCAAGTTGAATTAAAAGAAAACTATCAGTGTATGGCCAGCTTTATAGCCTAACTCCAAGTTACATTTTCTGATTTATAAATTTGTTTTTGTTTTTCTCTTAGCCAAATAACTTACCAGCATGTCTTTGGAGTGAGGAAGAAAACCCACACAGGCAGAATATAGGCACTACAGGCAGGTAGTGCCATGTTTAGGATTTGAACCAACAATCCTACTGCTGCAAGACAGAAATGCTAACTGCACAAGATTTTATGCATAGTAAAGAGATTAGAAAAAAAAGAAATGTATAAAGTGTAATTAATTTATGAAAATACCTTCATTAATTACTGTTCAAAAATTAAAAAAAAGGTTGTATTCCTCTCTGTGACCCCCTCATTTGTGTTTCTGTCATGCTTATACAAGAAATGGGGTTTGAATCTGTCACCAAGACAAGAAGGTGCAAACAGCAACAAACACTTTTATGCCGCGTACAGACGATCAGACATTCCGACAACAAAACCGTGGATTTTTTTCCGACGGACGTTGGCTCAAACTTGTCTTGCATACACACGGTCACACAAATGTTGTCGGAAATTCCGAACGTCAAGAACGCGGAGACGTACAACACTACGATGAGCCGAGAAAAATTAAGTTTAATGATTCCGAGCATGCATCGAATTGATTCCGAGCATGCGTATAACTTTTGTGCGTTGAATTCTGACCGTGTGTATGCTCAATACACACGGTCAGAATTTCCGACCACAACTTTTGTTGTCGGAAAAATTGAGAACCAGCTCTCAAACATTTGTTGTCGGAAATTCCGACAGCAAATGTCCGATTGAGCATACACACGGTCAGATTTTCCGTCAACAAGCTCACATCGAACATTTGTTGCCGGAAATTCTGACCGTGTGATGCGGCATTAGGAGGTTTTACCCTTCCCCACTGTAATAAAAATGTGCCTTTTGCTGGTACATTATCTAATAGTGCAAAAATATTAAATTGAGGGTTATAATTCACATCTGTAAAAAAAACACATACCTTTTTATGTAATATCTTTATTTAAATCTTCCATGGTGTGCTTTGAGGTTAGTAATAGATCACACACATTTTTATCAGAGTATTTTGAAACATTATTTTGATTGCATTATTTTTCTCTTTTTAGTTTAACATTTTCCTTCAGCCTCTTTATTTACACAGCATGAGACAAAAAATTAGGCAAATATAATGTGGCACGTCAAGCACTTCCTTTATCTTGTCCAGTAAATAGCACTAGTTTTGAACTTTGTAGACAAGAAAAGTTGATTGTATTTTTGGGGAAAATAATGCTGTTTCCTCTAATACAGTAATGACCCTTGGTAATATGTAAAACATTGCAGAATCTGCTGGCATTATATAAATCCTGCAAATAGTAATAAAATTTATATTGTTAAAAAAAAATAATAATAATAATAAAATAACAATAATAGCGCACTTGCCCGTGCAGGAAAATTATATAAGGCACATCCAGGGACATAAGAACAAGGCTTGCAGAAGTCATACCTATTATTTGTCCCCTGTTCTAGGAATGGCCCGGGCAGTTCCTGCCTATCTACATTTACAAAGTTGCAGAGAAAATGCAGTACCGCCACAGTGCAGGACGTCGAAGGTGGGACAATTCCTCACAAGCTCCATCTAATGTTTTTGAGCAGGTGATCTCTGATGTTACCTGGATAAACACAAGGCACTAGTGTGCTGGTCCTGTGCTTCCCAAAGTAGCTCTGAATTCTCTTTTATCAGATTGTCTTACATCAATACTGGCATTATCTTACCCAAGTTTTATTTCTAGGCAGGAAAGGAGGGCTTGTTGCAATAACAGTGGAGTGTTATAGCTTGGTTTATATATCAGCAGTCCATAAGAATAGAACATTGTGCACCTTAAAGGCAGAATAAAGTTTTTCAAAACGTTATTTCTTACTTCTAAAGCAAATTGTTAAGTTTTTTTTTAACAAAGCTTCCTTCACTTTACAATCCTCCAGCATTTTTTTCTTAATATTGCATCAGTTACTTAATACTGACCCTTGCACTCTCTGCATTACCTGATCTTGACCCTGAACTCAGTGTTACCTAATACTGACTCTGAACTGTGTGCATTACTTAATACTGACCCCTGAACCCTGTGTGCAACTTAATTCTGACTCCAGGAACTCTGTGGTGGATATTTACTAAAACGGGAGCAATTACAATTGTTCAATTAAGCTTTGACAGTAAAACCTGGAAGCTGATAGATTTTGCACGCTCCAGTTTTAGTAGATTTCCCCCAGTATTACCTAATACTTAAGTCTGTGGCTAGCCAGTCAGCTTCTAACTTTAGATTGTTCAGTTAAGCTTTGACAATAAAACCTGGAAGCTGATTGGTTTCTATGAAGAGCTGCACCAGATTTTGTACGCTCTAGTTTTAGTAAATTTCCCCTCCAGTGTTACCCAATCCTGACCCCTAAACTCTGTGTGCTACTTAATCCTGCCCTTTAAGTCTGTGTATTAACTAATCATGATTAGGGATGAGCTTCGAGTTCGAGTCAAACTCATGTTGGACTCGAACATTGCCTGTTCGCCCGTTCGGCGAACAGCGAACAATTTGGGGTGTTCGCGGCAAATTCGAAAAGCCGCGGAACACCCTGTAAAAGTCTATGGGAGAAATCTAAAGTGCTAATTTTAAAGGCTTATATGCAAGTTATTGTCATAAAAAGTGTTTGGGGACCCGGGTCCTGCCCCAGGGGACATGTATCGATGCAAAAAAAAGTTTTAAAAAAGTCAGTTTTTTCGGGAGAAGTGATTTTAATAATGCTTAAAGTGAAACAATAAAAGTTAAATATTACTTTAAATTTCGTACCTGAGGGGGTGTATATAGTATGCCTGTAAAGCAGCGCTTGTTTCCCGTGCTTAGAACAGTCTCTGCACAAAATTTAATTTCTGAAGGAAAAAAAGTAATTTAAAAGTACTCGCGGCTGTAATGAATTGCCGGTCCTGGCAATACAGAGAAAAGTAATTGAAAGTCATTGACCTTCAGGTCTGGTATGGATTTTAGGGGAACTCGGTGCCAAATTAAAAAAAAAATGGCGTGGGGTTCCCCCCAAAAATCCATACCAGACCCTTATCCGAGCACGCAACCTGGCAGGCCGCAGGAAAAGAGGGGGGGATACATTGATTTGCATTGATACATGTCCCTTGGGGCAGGACCCGGGTCCCCAAACACTTTTTATGACAATACCTTGCATATAAGCCTTTAAAATTAGCACTTTTGATTTTTCATGTTCGTGTCCCATAGACTTCGGATGTTCGAACAAATTTATTGCCTGTTCGCATGTTCTGGTGCGAACCGAACTGGGGGGTGTTCGGCTCATCCCTAATCATGATCCCTGAGCTCAGTGAATTGCTTAAAGAGGTTGTAAACCTTCCTGTATTATTTGTACTTATAGTTAAGCCTAGAATGAGGCATACCTAAAGGTACTGTAAATATCTCCTAAATGTGTGCCGTTTAGGAGATATGTACTGTATACTGCGCTCTGTTGTAACTGCCATCCGTGACGTTTCTTCAGAAGTCGGTGCCGTGATCGGCGAACCTCGCGCACATGCACAGGAGTGACGTCATGTGGCTTTGGGCAGTCACGCAGCCAAAATCCTTGGCCCCGGAAGCAAGATGGGCGAAGATGGATGCAGCCTGCAGCGGGGACAACGTGGGCTTCGTTTGCAGGTAAGTGTCACATATTGTGCTAGTATGCAATGCGTACTAGCACATTAGGCCTTTAATTTGCAGGGAAGAAAAAAAACAGAATTTACTTCCTCTTTTACCCTGCCACCTGAACTATGTGCTTTACTTAATGCTGACCCCTGAACTATATGCGTTATTTAACCCCTTCCCCCCCACACTATGGCCGAAGAATGGCTACAGTGCAGGCTTACTTTGCCGGAAGGGCATCTATTGACATCCTCCTGTTATTGCCCTTCCTGCGCGCCCCCCCCTGTGGCATGCAGGCAGCGTGCTCTGTGATCGCTGAGTCCTTTGGCCTCAGCTGATCACAGATGAAGGTAAAGGGCCAATTACAGTGGCCCTATACCACATGATCAGCTGTGTCCAATGACAGCTGATCACGGATGTCAACACAAGCCGGTTATGTGGTTTTCTTTTCCCATGCTGAGAGCGTGAGGAGAGAAGGAGAGAGCTGATAATTGGCTTTTGCTAAAGGGACATCGACACTGATAATCAGGACACTGATTATCAGTGTCCTGATTATCAGCGCAGTCCCAACAGTGCCCACCAGTGCTGCAAATCAGTGCCCACCAGTGCTGCCAATCAATTCCCACCTCTGCTGCCAATCAGTGCCCACCAATGCTGCCAATCAGTGCCCACCAGTGCTGGTTTTGTACATATGGCTACAAATGAGGATTTGTTTTATTGGCATGGTTAGTTGGTTGGCCCTGGATTTCATTTTGAAAATCTAGTAACCTTAAGCTGACTAATTATCATGATAGTGTCAACTGGCGAAATGAATGTAATTGGTCTGAGAACAACCCAAGCTGTTTTTGAAGGGCATCTTCAAACTGATCTATGAATTATAGTAATATAGAAGGGGAAACCTACCTCTGTATGTCTTTTGTTCTCTCTATTAGATGACATTCCCAAATCTGATTGACATAAAATGTGGTTTCAGTAAGATGGTGACCTACTACACTTTAGTATTACTGTGAGAAATGTTTTAGGTCAAACTTTTTCAAAAAGATGGATAGTCAATTTGAATGGTATTCCAGGTCTCCAGACCTAACGCCTCTCCACTTTTCTCTTTATATATGTAACTAAAACGACCAGGCCACAAATACATGGGTTCCAGCAATTAGGGCACTCACCTAGAAAATGATGAGCTGCCCTAAGCACAGGCTTGTAACATGGGCCATTGGAAGTTGCAGAAGTAAGCTATGGAATTGCCCTTTCAAGTGGCAAGGATTGGCAGGGAAAATTCCAAAATGAAAGAATCCTAACCATGCAATTCAGCTACTTAGGAAAAAAAGGCAATTCTGGGTAATGTGGTACTGAAATAAGTCTTAAAAAGGATTTCTTTGAAAAATGAGGTCTGACTACGAATAAGTATTATGTTTTATGTTACATTTTACAAAGTATTCATTTTTAATTATAACTGGAACCCTCTTATTTGTTACTACTTTTCAAACAAATATAAGCACATAATACAAGTTGTGCATTTAAATATCATCATTTTCCAAAGAGGCATCTTTACTTAAAACCATTTAACCCTGTATGACTTTGTCACAAACTCTTGCTCATATGTAAGTAATATATTTCAAGATACGTAAAGCGCACCTGGTACTTAAATTTGTACAAATCTTGTCCTCTGGTTGCTAAGCAACTGCGTGGCAACTGTACAGGTTTATAGTCATGTTTTATAGGTCTATTTTTCAATGAAGAGCTTACACCATGTAAAAGATATGCAAATACAAGACAACAGAGCCGAATGAGCTCTGGAAAAAACAAACCACAAAAAAAAAAGTAGAACGATATTCATATAAAATAATCGCTGACAAAATAACTAGCAAGATTTACTCCTGCTTCTAAATAAGGGGAGAAAATAATGAAAATAATAATATATGCAGCCATAAATAAAAATATATATGGTGTTTCGAGCTTCAGTCGGATGACCTAAAATTCATGTTATATTCATATTAGTCACAATAAATTTAAACTCTCTGTACACATAAAATACTAATCTCACCATTTATAGTATACCCATATACGCATTTAGGTCTGAAAATTAAAGAGGATCAAAACTCACTTGACCTATGTTCTGGCTATAAATAATATTAGATACAGACATCTTGAAATGAATACATGCATAAATCTGATCAGTCAGCATTTCCCACTTTGTTTACCAGTTACTAAATTTCAAAATTGAGTCACAGTAATATGCTATACTTAAGACATTGCAAGATACATTACATTGCAAGATCCTCCATTTACTATCAACTAGTGTGCACTGTAGGGTTGATTTACTAACGGCAAATAGACTGTGCACTTTGCAAAGAGCAGTTAAACTCTGCAAATGCAGTTTCTCCAGAGCTTAGCAAATGAGGTAAGGCTTCACTTTGCAAAGAGTATCCAATCACGTGCAAGGAAAAAAAAAACAGCATTTTTGCTTGCACATGATTGGATGATGGAAGTCAGCAGAGTTTTTTTCTCATTTACTAAGCTCTGAAGCAACTGCACTTGCAGAGTGCAACTGCACTTTGCAAAGTGCACAGTCTTTTCCCCCTTAGTAAATCAACCCCAGTATGTTCTTGAAGAGTGACAGTTATATAAAAAGGACCTTTTCCATTTGATTGAGCTACCAAACGAGTTATTACCTTTTGGGAAACTATACAGGTTGTACTGGGATGTAAAGTTTATGTAACGCTAAAACATTTTCTTTTGGATACAGTAGAGAATGGCTAAAATCCCTGTACGTTTGTTTTTGCTGTCCCTTTTGGGAGATATCTCCTCACTTCCTGTTCAAAAGGCACAAACAGCTGTCCCTGGAACAGCTGTCCCTATTTAAAGATTTACTCTCACTTCCCTTTTTTGGTGACAACTGTATAGTTTTGGATTTTTCATCACTAGTACAAGTAGAAATGGTGAATCAACCCTGTAGGGACACATAGAGCAATAAAAACCTGAAATGGGTTCTAATGCTTCTCTATTGTGTCCAAAACCCCAAAAAACAACTTGGCTGTACATCCAGTACATGTAAAGGAATCAGAAGTAGGGATGAGCCGAACACCCCCCGGTTTGGTTCGCGCAAACTTTAGAACCCTATTGAATACAATGGATTCAAATGTTCGAAATTAAAAGTGCTAATTATAACGGCTAATATGCAAGTTATTGTCCTAAAAAAGGTTTGGGGACCCGGGTCCTGCCCCAGGGGACATGTATCAATGCAAAAAAAAGTTTTAAAAACGGCAGTTTTTTCGGGAGCAGTGATTTTAATGATGCTTAAAGTGGAAAAAAAAGTGAAATATTTCTTTAAATTTCATACCTGGGGGGTGTCTAAAGTATGCCTGTGAAGTGGCATGTGTTTCCCGTGTTTAGAACTGTCCCTGCACAAAATTACATTTCTAAAGGAAAAAATGTCATTTAAAACTGCTTGCGGTTTTAATGTAATGTCTGGTCCCGGCAATATGGATGAAAATCATTCAGAAAAATGGCATGGGTACCCTCCACCCCCTACCCCCAGCCCACTACCAGCCCCTTTGGGTGTTGTATGGATATTAAGGGGAACCCTGCACCCAAATTAAAAAAAGGCCCTGTATACTCTGAACAGCAGTATACAGGCAGTGCAAACAAGACAGGGACTGTAGGTTGGTTCTTAAGTAGAATCTGTTTGTAATTTGGAACAGGTACATTTTTTAAATGTAGCTCCAGCCAAAAAATACATTTTTAAGCTTTTTGGAAAAAATAGGGAAGGGTTATCACCCCTGTAACATTTGTTTTGCAGTCTGTGCACCTGTTCAGAACATTTCACCTCACTTTCCGTCCCAATGACAAATGTTTTTTAAAAATTTGGGGTTTTTATTGAAAAAAGGATTGGTGATAAAGCATCAGTGGAGGGGAGACGCCTTTTTCCTATATTAACTCTTACAGGAGAGAATTTCCCTTCCTAGGGGTAGATTTCCTCTCACTTCCTGTTGTCTCATTCCGTTTGCAAGTAGGAGTCGTTTGTAAGTTGGATGTTTGAAAGTAGGGGGCCTGTCGAATATACTCTGCAGAAATTTGGCCCTTAGGTGTTGGTGTTGCCACAACACTGTAAGCCCTCACAGTTACTCTTGGTGGGCGCTGGAACACCCTGCTGTAAACTATTATATCAAGAATTTTAATTACATGACATTGTTGAACAGTGGTAGGAAAAATTGGGCCTTTGGTGGTGGTGGTGGTGCTGGTGCCATAACACTGTGAGTCCTCACAGTTACTCTGGGTGGGCGCAGGGATGGGCCCTGCTGTGAATTATTAGATCAAGAATTGTAATTACATGCCCCTGTTGAACAGGGGTAGAAAAATTGGGCCTTTGGTGGTGGTGGTGGTGGTGGTGTTGCCACAACACTGTAAGCCCTCACAGTTGCTCTTGGTGGGCGCAGGAATGGGCCCTGCTGTGAATTATTAGATCAAGAATTGTAATTACATGTTCCTGTTGAACAGGGGCAGAAAAATTGGGCCTTTGGTGGTGATGGTGCCACAACACTGCAACCCCTCACAGATACTCTATTAGGAGTGCAGGAATGAGCCCTGCTGCAAAGTATTGCATCAAAAATTGTATTTACACGCCCCCTGTTAAACAGGGGCTGAAACAGTGGGCCTTAGGAACTGGTGCTGGTGCCACAACACTGCAACCCCTCACAGGTACTCTATTAGGAGTGCAGGAATGAGCCTTGCTGCAAAGTATTGCATCAAAAATTGTATTTACACGCCCCTGTTAAACAGGGGCTGAAAAAGTGGGCTTTATGCACTGGTGCCACAACACTGCAACCCCTCACAGATACTCTATTAGGAGTGCAGGAATGAGCCCTGCTGCAAAGTATTGCATCAGAAATTGTATTTACACGCCCCTGTTAAACAGGGGCTGAAAAATTGGGCCTTAGGAACTGGTGCTGGTGCCACAACACTGCAACCCCTCACAGATACTGTAGTTGGAGCGCAGCAATGAGCCCTGCTGCAAAAGCATTGTATCAAAAATTGTAAATACATGCCCCTGTTAAACAGGGGCTGAAAAATTGGGCCTTTGCCACTGGTGGCGGTGCCCAGAACCAAAAATGTTCTTTCAAGCTATCAGCATGATCATTGAGGAGGAAGAGGATAGTCACTCAGCATAACAGGATAGTCACTCAGCATCAGCATAGGCAGTCTTGAAGGGATCTGACATTTAAAAAAAAAAATATTCGGTTACATCAGCATCAGGTGCTTGGTAGCTGGTGGTGATCCAAGACTGATTCATCTCCTTCTTTGACTGACCGAAGACTCAGCAACACGTTGTCCAGGACCAGGAATTTATAACCTCCCAGTCTCTGGGAACGCGTTGCACAGACCTTTCTGCAAGGCCTCCCGAAGATGCTTCATCCTCTGCTCCCTCTGCGACAGCAAGATAAGGTCCGCAACCTTACCCTTGTAACGTGGATCAAGGAGGGTTGCCAGCCAGTAATGATCCCTCTCCTTGATCGCACGAATACGAGGATCCTTCCGCAGGTTTTGCAGGATCAGGGAGGCCATGCAGCGTAGGTTTGCTGAGGCATTCGGTGCGGAGTCCTCTGGGTCACTGAGGATGACATGATCTGCAGCCACCTCCTCCCAGCCCCGTACAAGTCCACGGGTGTCTTGGGACCGTAATTGATCCCTTGAAGACTGCTGCTGATGCTGAGTGCTAGTCTCCACCTCCATGCTGACACAATCCTCCTCCTCCTCCTCCTCCTCCTCTTCCTGTGTGATAGCCGGGCCAGCAGGAACACTGTCTGGATAAAGGGGGCCTTGAGAGGTAAGGAAGTCCCCCTCTTCCTGCCTCTGTTCTGCCTCAAGTGCCCTGTCCATTATTCGTGTGCGCCAATAGGTGGACAAGAGGCACAGTGTCACTGATACATGCACTGCCACTGCTCACCATCTTCGTGGCCTCCTCAAATGGTGCCAGGACAGTGCATGCATCCCTGATCATGGCCCACTGGCGTGGAGAAAAAAATACAAGCTCCCCTGACCCTGTCCTGGTGCCATATTGCAACAGATACTCATTGATGGCCCTCTGCTGCGTGTGCAGCCACTGCAGCATGGCCAACGTAGAGTTCCACCTGGTGGGCATGTCACAGATTAGGCGGTCCTTGGGCAGGTTGTAATCCTTTTGCAGCTCAGCCAGCCGGGCACTGGCATTATATGACTGTCGGAAATGCCCACAGAGTTTCCTGGCGTGCTTCAGGACCTCCTGTAAGCCTGGGTACCTGCCCAAGAACTGCTGCACCACCAAGTTAAGGAACGTGAGCCAAAAAGGGCACATGGGTCAGTTGTCCCTGTCGGAGGGCGGAGAGGAGGTTGGTGCCATTGTCGGAAACCACCTTTCCTGGCTTAAGCTGGCGTGGCATCAACCACCTCTGTGCCTGCCCCTGCAGAGCTGACAGAATCTCTGCCCCAGTGTGGCTCCTGTCCCCCCAAGCACACCAGCTCAAGCACTGCATGGCATCTTTTTGCCTGCGTGCTTGCGTAGCCCCTTGAACGCCTACGGAGCACCGCTGGTTCCAAGAACAAAGCACAGGTAGAGGCCATGGAGGAAGAAGAAGAGGAGGGGGTGGAGGAGAGAGGTGTGTCAGAATCACCAGTAGTAACATTTTGGAGCCGTGGTGGCGGAACAACCTCCAACACTACTGCACCTTGCCTTCCCAGCTGCCAGCAGAGTCACCCAATGCGCCGTGAAAGATAGGTAACATCCCTGTCCATGCCTGCTGGACCATGAGTCAGCGGTAATATGCACCTTACCACTGACCGCCCTGTCCAGCAAGGCCAAGACATTGCCTTCCACATGCCGGTAGAGAGCCGGAATCGCCTTCCGTGAGAAAAAGTGGCGTTTGGGAACCTGCCACTGAGGAACCGCACATTCCACAAAGTCACGGAAGGGAGCAGAGTCTACCAACTGAAAAGGCAGCAGTTGAAGTGCTAGAAATTTAGCCAAGCTAGCATTCAACCGCTGGGCATGTGGATGGCTGGGAGCGAACTTCTTTCGGCGGTGCAGAAGCTGGGGCAGGGAAATTTGCCTGGTACAATCGGACATCGGTGTACCGATAGCAGATTGCCCGCAAGTACTTGGCTGTGACACACCTAATTCTACACCTTCATTCCTCTCAGTGCAGGTTTCAGAGAGGACTGAAGGTATAGTGGGGTTGGAGATCCCAGCTGATGAGGAGCAAGGAGAGGTCCGCTTTGTTCTTTAGTGTGGGTCTTTTAGGTAAGCTTGCCAATGAACTGCATGGCAGGTCGACATATGTCTGGTCAAGCACGTGGTGCCCAAGCGGCAAATGGCAATGGTGCGATCTGCTGCACACGTCTGAAAAAAGGCCCACACAAAAGAACTTTTGGAATATTGAGACAGCAGCACCCTGCACATGTGGAGCACTGCGGTGTGATGCAGTCGGTGTGCTGCCCTTAAGCTGGCCCCTGGAGGGCATCCTTCCTCGTTGGAGATGTGCCTCCTCCTCCTCCTCCTCCTCCTCTCTCCTATCAGGCACCCACGTGGAGTCAGTGACCTCATCATCCCCTCCCTCCTAATCACTGGAGCAAATCTGGCAGTATGCTGCAGCTGGGGGAACATGACTGCCAGATAGCTGTCCTTGTTGGGCACCCCCTCTCTCTGGGCTCACGTTACTACCCCCTCTCTCTGGGCTCACGTTACTGCCTTCCTCCAGCTGGGTTCCATCATCGGAGCCTTCAAAACGCTGGGCATCCTCCTGAAGCATGTACCCAACACTGTGGTCAAACAGTTCGGGGGACACCTCAGGAGGACATGGTGGAGCTAGGGAAGGAGTGACTGATGAAATTGAGCCGAGGGAAGAGGCCGCTTTGACAGCTGCTTTGCCAGACAAAGTACCCTGAGCCTGGGTGAGAGAGGATGAGGAGGAGGAGGACGGCTTGGTCATCCACTCTACCAAGTCTTGGGCATGTTGCGGCTCAACATGGCCAGCTGCTGAAAAGAAGGACAAGCGTGTCCCATGGCCACGTGCTGATGAGGATGCACAGTGTCCATGAACAGCACTGTTGCCTCTAGACACAGAGCCTGTTTGCCCTCTTTTATTGCCTCGTGACTGTCTGCCTCTCCTTGTTTGCCTTCCAGACATACTAATGGCCTGCAGTGAGATGTAGCTGCACAAAGGTGTTTATATATCTGTACTGATTATTATAATGCAGCTATCAGAATCAACTGCCTGCTGTGGTATTAGTATGTGAAAAGAAGCAATTGTCTTCAGTTAGTTTTAGGTGAAAGCTGTGCAGAGGACACAGTACACTAACTGAAAATACTTGCAGCTCTCTGCCTGTGGTTTTATTATGAGAACACCACTATAATAGTCACTAACAGTATTCAGGTAAGCTTTAGGTGAACGCTATGCAAAGCACACAGTACACTACTGAAACACTGACTGCAGCTAGCACAATCACCTGCCTGCCTGTCACAGTATAGAGAATAACAGGAACGAATCTAGCTAAACTGAATACAGTGTATAAATATATATACAACACCTTGGATGCATATATATCCTCTACACACTGTAACTGCAGCTAACAGCCTGCCTGCTCTATCTAATTCAATATAAATTACACTGTCTCTCTCTGTAATCCCTCTCTTTTAACAACTCCAACACACTACACAAGGCCGCCAAGCCGGCGGCCTTATATAGTGTGGGGCATGTACTAAACCCTCTGAGCCATAATTGGCCAAAGCCACCCTGGCTTTGGCCAATTATGGCTCTCCGTTTTTTGCGTGCTGTGATAGGCCAAAGCATGCGAGTCATAGTGCATGCTTGGCCAATCATCAGCCAGCATTGCACTGTGATGCTGCAGTGAATTATGGGCCGTGAGGCGCTACTCGAATTTGGCGCGAACGGCCCATAATGTTCGCAATTCGGTGAACAGCCGAACAGACGATGTTCAAGTCGAACATGGGTACGAGTCGAACACCGAGCTCATCCCTAATCAGAAGGTCGGGGTCCAGAAGGATCTGCATTACAGCTTAGGACTACATCAACAATAAGGGGAAAGGGGGCTGCTTTCCCAGGCTCGCTATTCCAGGGGATCAATTAGAGGTCCTGCCCAAGAGAAAACACCATGCAATGCTAGTTATTAGCCAAAAAATTTCCTATGTGGCCCTTCTAGATCTAATTTCACAGTTACTGGGTCCAAATTTTTGATGACTTCATGGCTGAGATCATGGCTTTTTTTCTTAGAGAATTGGTGCAAGTTCTCTGGGTTTTAGCATTGAGCCTGATAGGATTACAGTACTGCTCCTCCCCCTCCAAACCTGAGTATTGGTGTACATCTTACATATCGACTTAGTCAGGTACTTGCACTAGTTACATTTAAAAAATGTTTTACTATTTTTAGTTTTGAATAGTGAGTTATTAATGTGGATTGAGAAATATACATTTAAAATTCATTCCAAAAATGTTCGTTTTTGAAATTTTGGGAAAGTAAATAGGAAAGTGGTCCTAAGGCCTCTAGTTGTAGGGTTACCAGGCTGCATGCTAAAAAAGTACAGAATGAAAACTGATTTTAAAAAAAAATGGAACTTCAGCATTTGCCTTGAGCTACAGGGCCATTATGTATTGTAAATATAGGAACAGTTTACAAACCAAAACACTGTGGGTTTCTTGCAATTGGTTCCACAGCTGCCAAATATTTTGATCAATCCAATCAAATTGAATTCCGAGTGAATTTCTGGCAGTTCATTCATCTCCAGTAAATATGCACTGAATGTTTGATGATTTAGTGCTGTTTATTTCAATCTAATGTATAGAGCAGGGTAAAAAGAGGAAATCTGTTTTAAGAAAAATAAAAACTTGACAACAGCCACCAGGGAAGCTAAATTGTGTTGGCTAGTTTTAGCAAATAGAAGATTGAAAATATAGCAATATCCAGTACTTACTTGTGTGCTGAAGGCGCTCTGCAGGTAACTGAAGATGCTGCAAGTTATATAAAAAGTAGCTTCTGGTCAATAAAAATGGGCAGCATTTTTGGCTTCATCGACTATTGTGTGGGATATGCTTTTTACAGAGCCACTGGAGTGAAAATAAAACAAGTCAAAGAGAATAGAATGAGGGAGCTCTGCTGGAGGCATTTGGATGGTGTTCAGAGTATGATTAAGAGAAAACAGCCTAAGATGAATCCAGAAGATAAAAAGAAGGATAAAAAAAGACAATGTTGGCATGCACACTTACAGGTGCTACAATAATCTGTTGATGAACTGCTGCCATGTACTAGTGACTGATGACCTGTAGAGAGAAAAAGATGGAACAGACACTGAGACTCAAAAGAAGAGAAAAGAGTCAAGCCGTGATGTTGAGGTTAGCAGAGGTGCTGGTTACGAATCTCCATTAGCTGTTTTCAGCTAGTCTTATAGGCGTATTTTAGTGCATTGATAAATGTTGCTATTCCATTCTGCAGCTGAACAGAAAATTATATTTTATATGGACTTTTGGTATACTGTTTTACAAACAAGTTATTTTACGCATTTCTAATATAACTACTTGTGAGGCCCTTAAAGGACGTGTACAATGGGTGATGAAGGTAATGGTAAAAGAATAAAAAATATGAAAAGTGCATCTAAGAATATAATATAGGCACACCCTGCTTTGACCGTGGCATGTGTTAATAGTCAGACATTTTTAGCATTTTAAGGATCTGGTCTAGTTGTTGCCTCAGGTCACTTTAATTAATTAACCACCCCATTTAATAATATGGGATCAAATTTTAATAATTTAGTCAGAATTTTTTTAAATAAATATTTATTTTATACCTTCTTGTCAGTGGTCTAAGATTTTTTGGAACTTTCCTGGGTTCTAGAGGAAGAAGGGGAAACAGTGAACTGGAAATGGGCTTGTTTAGTTCGGTCTGGGTGAGGTTTGGTCTATTGAGTTTGTAACTTAATTATAAACTAGAATTTATAAAGCAGAGTTGAATGATCAATGCCAGTTTCTTTGTCCGATGCATTTTAGTGGTATGGAAAACTCTGCCAATATAACACTAAATTATAAAAAAAGGTTACTCCACAATTCTCCCACATGGATACCTCATAAGTAGTTCTCCTGTATAGACTCCAAGTATAGAGAGCTTATTTGGAGGACGCGGTCAGCTAGAATTTAACTCTACACTACATATGGCAAAGAACAAAGGGGCCTGGCAGTCACAAATGCTAGACTTTATTTTATAGCTGCCCAACTTCAACATCTTACTCGGTGGGACTGGGTTGCGTTTAATATATAAAATACAGTATATTATATGTAAATGGTATTTTAACCACTTAAGCCCCGGACCAATACGCAGCATAAAGACCAGAGGTGATTTTACAATTTGCCACTGCGCTGCTTTAACTGGAAATTGTGCAGACATGCAATGTTGTACCCAAACTAAATATGCGTCCTTTTCTTCCCACAAATAGAGCTTTCTTTTAATGATATTTGATTGCCTCTGCGTTTTTTTTTTTTTTGCGATATAAACAAAAAAAGACCGAAAATTTTGAAAAAAATATATATTTCTACTTTTTGTTATAAGAAAAATCGAATAAACGAAATTTTAGTCATACATTTAGGCCAAAATGTATTCAGCCACATGTCTTTAGTAAAAAAAATGTCAATAAGCATATATTTATTGGTTTGCGCAAAAGTTATAGGGTCTACAAACTAGGGTACATTTTCTGGAATTTACACAGCTTTTAATTTATGACTGCCTATCTCAATTCTTGAGGTGCTAAAATGGCAGGGCAGTACAAACCCCCCCCCCCCCAAATGACCCCATTTTGGAAAGGAGACACCCCAAGGAAATTGCTGAGAGGCATGTTGAGCCCATTGAATATTTGCTTTTTTTTGTCCCAAGTTGTCACTAAATGATATATTGCTCACACATGCCATGGTTATATGTGGAATTGCACCTCAAAATACATTTTGCTGCTCCTCCTGAGTATGGGGATACCACATGTGTGGGACTTTTTGGGAGCCTAGCCGCGTACGGGACCCCGAAATCCAAGCACCGCCTTCAGGATTTCTAAGGGCGCAAATTTTTGATTTCACTCCTCACTACCTATCACAGTTTCGAAGGCCATAAAATGCCAAAATAGCACAAAACCCCCCAAATGACCCCATTTTGGAAAGTAGACACCCCAAGGAAATTGCTGAGAGGCATGTTGAGCCCATTGAATATTTTTTTTTGTCCCAAGTGATTGAATAATGACTAAAAAAAAATAAAAAAAATTACAAAAAGTTGTCACTAAATGATATATTGCTCACACATGCCATGGTTATATGTGGAATTACACCCCAAAATACATTTTGCTGCTTCTCCTGAGTACGGGGATACCACATGTGTTGGACTTTTTAGGAGCCTAGCCGCGTACGGGACCCCGAAAACCAAGCACCGCCTTCAGGATTTCTAAGGGCGCAAATTTTTGATTTCACTCCTTCACTACCTATCACATTTTTTTTTTGCAAGAAAATTACGTTGAACCCCCAAACATTATATATTTTTTTAACGCAAAGGCCCTATGATTAAAATGGTGGGTGTTGCATTTTTTTTTTCCACACAGTATTTGCGCAGCGATTTTTCAAACGCATTTTTTGGAGAAAAAATACATTTTTTAATTTTATTGCACTAAAACACACTATATTGCCCAAATGTTGGTTGAATAAAAAAATATGATCTTAGGCCGAGTACATGGATACCAAACACGACATGCTTTAAAATTTCAGACAAACGCGCAGTGGCGACAAACTACATACATTTTTAAAAGCCTTTAAAAGCCTTTACAGGTTACCACATTAGATTTACAGAGGAGGTATACTGCTAAAATTACTGCCCTCGATCTGACTTTCGTGGTGATACCTCACATGCAAGGTGCAATTGCTGTTTACATATGACGCCAGACCGACGCTTGCGCAAGAGCAGGGCGGGACAGGGGTGATTTTTTATTTTATTTTTATTATTAATTTTGCTTTTTTATTTTACTTTTAAACTGTTCCTTCCATATTTTATTTTTTTTATAATTTTTATTGTTATCTCAGGGAATGTAAATATCCCCTATGATAGCAATAGGTAGTGACAGGTACTCTGTTTTTGAAAAAACTGGGGTCTATTAGACCCTAGATCTTTCCTCTGCCCTCAAAGCATCTGACCACACCAAGATTAGTGTGATAAAATGCTTTCCCAATTTCCCAATGGCGCTTTTTATATCCGGGGGGGATATTCCCTCCCACAGCTTGTAAAAGCAGTCCAGAGGCTAATTAGCCGCTAGGATTGCTTTTACATGAAAGCCGGCCGCTGGCTAAAAAGAATGATACTAAGATGATACCTAAACCCGCAGGCATCATTCTGGTATAACCATTCAAAGTCCAGCAACATACCAGTACGTTGCTGGTCCTTGTTGGACATGTATTGTAATTTTTTTTTTCATGCAGCCTTTTGGCTGAACGAAAAAAAGAGATTGATTGGTGGGTATGCCCACCATTAGAATACCTCCCTTCATTCACCCACTTCTAATGATGGGCATACATGCACCATTTATATATGCCAAAGCATGGGGGCATCCTCCCGCAAAAGTTATGCCGCGTACACACGGTCAGACTTTTCCACGGGCAAGCCTCTGTCGGAATTTCGACCGTATGTACGCGGCATTAGGAGCAAAATCGCTCCTCCGCCCCTGCTGTCCCCATGCTTCGGCATATATGCTCTTTTTTTTAACTGTGGTGGTGAAATCACCTCCTACAGCACTGGAGTCGCAGGGATCAGGCCTGTCTCTGCGAACGCTGCAGTTATGTGTGTTGTGTTTTGTAAGTGACAGTGATCGATCGATACTGCACTTGGGTGGCCTGGGCTGGATGGAGGGGCAAAACGCAGGTGCTAGCAGGTATCTGGGCTGATCCTGCTAACACTGTGTTTTTGGGGACCCTAAACTGCTGGGGAGGCTAGTATAGATCTGATCAGATCAGATATTGATCTGTTCAGATACTATACCACTAAGGGAGGTGTATGCTTCACACATGTGTGTTAGCGCTACTGGCACTAACCTGACTTTGCCTGGGGCGATGCAGACCCTCTCTGACACTAAAACCTAATTGATATCACCCGCCGGGCGATCAGGGGGTTAAACCTTTATTGGGTTATATACGGCGGGTGCCCTAACACTATAAAAAGCAAACTAACTAACCAGCGTCACCCGTAACACTTATACAGTGATCACTGGTGAAAGGGTTAACTAGGGGCAATCAGGGGGTTAAAACCTTTATTAGGTAATATATGGGGGTACCTGATGTTATATAAAAACCTGACGGGGAACTTAAATAACGAAATAACTAACTGGCTAACCAGTGTCACCAGTGACACTTATACGGTGATCACTGGTGAAAGGGTTAACTCTAGGGGCTATCAGGGGGTTAAAACCTTTATTAGATAATATATGGGGGTACCTGATGCTATAAAAACCTGGCGGAGAACCTAAAAAAATAACTGACTACCTAGCGTCACCAGCATAACTAATACAGCGATCAGAAAAACGATTGCTTAGTGACACTGGCAAAAGGGGGTGAAAGGGTTACCTGGGGGGCGATCAAGAGGTTAAACCTTTATTAGGTAATATATGGGGGTACCCGACGCTATAAAAACCTGGCGGCGAACCTAAAAAAATAACTGGCTACCTAGCGGCACCAGCATAACTAATACAGCGATCAGAAAAACGATTGCTTAGTGACACTGTCAAAAGGGGGTGAAAGGGTTAGCTGGGGGGGCGATCAAGGGGTTAAACCTTTATTAGGTAATATATGGGGGTACCTGACGCTATAAAAACCTGGCGACGAACCTAAAAAAATAACTGACTACCTAGCAGCACCAGCATAACTAATACAGCGATCAGAAAAACGATCGCTTAGTGACACTGGCAAAAGGGGGTGAAAGGATTACCTGGGGGGGCGATCAAGGGGTTAAACCTTTATTAGGTAATATATGGGGGTACCTGACGCTATAAAAACCTGGATGGCGAACCTAAAAAATTAACTGACTACCTATCGGCACCACCGACACTAATACAGCGATCACAAAAACGATTGCTTAGTGACAGTGGTGATAGGGGGTGAAAGGGTTACCTGGGGGGCGTACAAGGGGTTAAACCTTTATTGGGGGGGTTGGGGGCTACCCTGGACCTAAAGGGACCTAAAACTAACTGCCCTGACACTTTTACTATTACAGATGACACTGTTTGCAGTGATCAGTAAATAACTGATCACTGCAATCAGTGACACTGTGACTGGGGGGTGATCTGGGGGGTGATCTGTGGGTGACTGGGGGGGCCATTTATGTACCTATGTGTGCTGGTGTCAGTGTACTGTTTGTGCACTAACCTGATGTCTTCTCTCCACGGCGCTCTGGACGAATAGAGCGCCGCAGGGAGAGATGACATCACTTCATCTGCCTGTGTTTACATTACACAGGCAGAGGAAGCATCCCATTCGCCGGGAGCGATCGCAAGGGGGTGGCCAGAAACCAACGGGGGCCCCCTCATCACGGATCGCTCCCACGCGGAAAACGATCTGACCCCCCACCCATACGAAGGCAGTCATGTACAGGTACGTGATTGTGCCTGTCCGTGCCATTTTGCCGATGTATATGTACATGGGGCGGTCGTTAAGTGGTTAAATGAAAAATCCCATGAATAAGTCGTGATGACGAAACGCATCAGTGGCGTGGCTGTACGGCAACCATCTGTGATGTTTGGCGCTTACCGGATGTGACGTTCCGATACTGATGAGCGAGTGAGGGTGAGACTTAAAGTGTACACCGTGGGTCCGCCGTGACCACAACACACCGCTACAGAATGCCAACAGGAGATTTGCTTTTCTATGCTGATTGTGATTGGATTGATGTGAGTTTAATAGTTGAAGATTTTGTTTTATATTAAATTGATTTTATGTTATCACACTATTGGAAGCACTTATTTTCATTTACATGTAGAGAGATCCTCTTCTGTTTTGCACGGTTGGATATCGGAGGTACTGTTAACCCTGGTGTGTTTAAAGTGTTTATGCCGAGCATGAAAGTGCAAGGCATTTAAATTTGGTGAGTGCTTTATCTTAAGGGGAGCGGAATCACTGTCACAAATGGTGTCGTGGAAGAATTTCTATAAGATATTAATCATAGAAGAATTGTCACGAGTCAACCACCTGGATTATTATCATTAATGAACTTTGATTTCACATTTTTTTTTCGTTTTTGATTTTTATGATTACTGTTTTCACTTATCACAGGGTGTTAGTGTAATTATAAAAATATACTGTTTTAGTACTCGATTCACTATAATATTGTGACATTAGCGCCACAATTTTTTCATGTAAAATACCATTTACGTTTTCCAATCACTTTAAGTGGCAGCTCTACTTTAGATCATCATTTCCAGGAGAGCAGTGGTGCCGGCAACCCGCTCCTGCTGTGATTGGACACAGCGGGAGCCAATCAGCAGGTCCAGCTGGACCCGCCGATCGTTCCCCCACACAGTTAGAAAGCACTTCCTAGGGACATATTTAACCCTTTGATCACCCCTGATGTGAACCCCAGACCTGCCAGTGTCATTAGTATAATGAGAGAGCATATTTTTTAGCACTGATCACTGTATTAGTGTCACTGGTCCCCAGAAAGTGTCAAAAATGAGTGTCCAATTTGTCTGCTGCAATGTTGCAGTCCTGCTATAAGTCGCTGATTGCCACCATTACTAGTAAAAAAAAAACAATAAAAATTCCATAAACATATTATATCGTTTGTAGACGCTATAACTTTGTGTAAACCAATGAATATATGCTTATTGGGATTTTTTTTACCAAAAATAGGTAGCAGATACATATTTATTGGGCATGTTTTATAGCAGAAAGTAAAAAATATAGTTTTTTTCCCAAAAGAAAGCTCTATTTGTGGGAAAAGGGGACTTTGTCAGTTAAAGTAAAGCAGTGCCTTATCGCAAAAAATAGCCTGGTCATGAAGGGGGATAAAAACTTCCGGCACTGAAGTGGTTAAACAAATGTTGTTGGATACAATGGGAACAATGAACTATTGTATTTCAGTTGACAGATGTTATTACCCTGTAACATGGGAAAATTGTTTGGCTATTATATATAACCTATGGCATGTATGATACTAGAGTGCCATCTTGAGGTATAATATTTGAGAATACCTCTCTAATTGAAAACTACAGTTGGAACAGGCTATAGTTAGGGTAAACAAGTTTGTAACCATTGTCAACAAAAGCTTGACAACCTGAAACTTCCCAAATAAAAGCCAGTAGCAGAAACTGATAGACAGGACTCCATGATGCATTAACACCATAGAATCAAGGTCTGCGCCAGACCAGAAGACACTTTTGTCTGATCTCCAGCAACTGTTTATAAAAGCTTGAGCCCTTGTTGCTACGCAAATCATAAACCCACTGTAACCTGAGATAAGTAACTTTTAAGCATACTTTAACTGTGTATAGACCATGGTTTCTGTTTATTTGCTAGGCTGGGTTGGTACTTTCTTTATGCTCTCTATACTGAATCACAAAGGAGGAAGAAGGTAGAGGCAGGAATTAAGGGATTAAAAGACCAACTAGCAGTTTCTTCGGAGTGTGTATGGTCAACTGCTAGTCGGACTGATGATTTGCAAGAGCGGTGTGCAGCCCTCATGACCAAATCAATTAATGCCTTAAGGAAAAGGAAGGGCCTTTGTAAACCTGTTAGTAAAGCCAGGGTACGTGTCATTGTCACATCCCAATACTGGAATTGTGAGGACGTGCTCTCCTCAAATGATAGTGAGGATGAGGAGATAGAGTTTGATATTTCAGATGATGATCTTATAGTGGGAAAGAAAAAGTGTACCAGACCTCTCATTATTAAGTATAGGAAAAGGCAACATGATAAAGAGGATATGGCAGATGGGGAGATGCATTATCGCAACCCCACAGATGTTAAATTTGAAGACGTAAGGGAGTTTACACAAACTGAACTCCATGAACTGGCAAAATACCATGTTATCTTCACCGGTATAGGTGAGTAGAATCCTACGCTACTGAGATCAAGTGTGGTACACAGACAATAGACAAACAGACACAAAGAAAGAACAAATTACATACAGATAACAACAAAAAGTCCGGACGCCAAATCACCATACACACGCAGACTGTCAACGGGAAACCCCATTTGAAGCATAAAAAAAGACAACAAAATTTGAATGTATATGTGGGCAATCTGTGTGTGTATGGCCCCCAGGGACCCAGGGATCATCCCAGATTATGTTCTCTTGAACGAAACGCGTCGGAACGGACTACTGATGCCACTGTTGTTGCCGGTTTTTACAAAGCGCTATTGTATCATCTCAAATTTCCACCGCTGGGTTCCTGGAATCTGTGTTCCTGCAGACATCACTCTCTTGATGTGATGACCATACAAGTTTGATTGACCAAGTGAGTGTATGCTTATCTAGGTTCAATCCCTCTGGTAAGCCTTATGACATACGGTGGTGGATCTCCTATCAAATCCTTTCAAGTCACATATTGATTGTGTTCATTCACTATTTGGGACGTTATCACTTGATCTTTCTCATCATTTTTAGTTTTCTGTCAAAAGGACTACAAGTTTATTTCATTATATTTCTTTCACTTGAATATTTTTTTATTCACGGTGTTCACATTCCCAAGTTTACTGGCATGTAGGTTAAAGTCAGATGCACCTCAGTTGGATGGAAGGGAAGCATATGTAGCCTTGGAATTCTAGCCACAATAACATTAGAAGCTAGGTAGCGAACTATATGTCATGCTAGCAAGCAAACTTTTGGGCATTTACAGCTGAGGCTAACAGTTCCAATAAAAGGCATGAATCAGTGTGTGGTCCTACATTACCACATCCTGTAGATTAAGTGTCCTTCAGTATCACAGCCGTGCCGCAGGTCTCAGGCTATCCGTAGCCAAATGGAGAGACCCTGCACACTTGTGGCCATAAAGGAGAGGTAATCCAAAGGGATGGTTCGCAGGAGTTCTGTTCAACTTCTGTGTTTAGTTCGGCCGTAAATCAGCTTACTGCCATGCCTGTTAGATGGGGGGATCGTCTGGGCGGCTAAGAACAATATCTTGTTCTAAGCCGGGGGAAGATCTGATCCCTCCATTCCTATCTACAGGTTCATGAATAGCTATATTTGTGTGTGTCTCTTGATCAAGAAATATCAACCTCAAAACGCCGCTCAAAAAGTGTGCATAACCTTTTAAGAAAGCATCAAAGACAATAAACGTAAGACTACGATACAGGTCCCTTTAAATTTCTTTTAGGAGGGGTGGCACCACCATCATGAAATCGATGATATAAGGGATGGGTGTCTGCCAGTCTCCTCCCCATCCAGATGAAGCTACGCCACTCTCAGTTGCGAAACGCGTTGACGTCATCACAGTCACATGACGCCGCCCAGATGATCCCCTATTCAACAGGCTCAGCTGTAAATGCCCTAAAGATTGCTTGCTAGCATGAAATATAGTTCGCTACCAAGCTTCTAATGTTATTGTGGCTAGAATTCCAAGGCTACATATGATGAACTGCTTCCCTTCCATCTAACTGAGGTGCATCTGACTGTAACCTACATGCCAGTAAACTTGGGAATGTGAACAGCACCACACATGCAGGCATCTACATTGTGGCGAAGGGACGTATGCTCTTTAAAACAACAGTCATTAAAACACCTGAGCAGTAGCACCTGATTATCCTCAATGTGGTATCTGGAGATATCAGAATAAGCAAGCTCCAGACTTCAGGTCCTACTAGCTGACAGGAGCAAATTCCACGTATTCTTCAGTTAATATATTGCTGAGTTAGGTGGATATAGCTGTTAGGCTTGTGCAATTCGTTTCGTAACAAATCGAAATTCGTCCGAATTTAGCAACTTTCGGACATTCGGAAGCATTCGAATTTCCGAACAAAGCAATTACGAATAAGACCGAATCCGAAATAAATTATATCGCAAATAGCGAATGCCCGAATGTCTTCGGCATAATTCGTTATGAAAAAATTACGAATGTACGAATCCATACGAAGCACAATAACACTCACTCTGCTCTGCTCTCTGCTTCTCCCACACCGTGCTGAACTCCCTCTCAAAATGGTGTACAGGGGCGGAGGCTATAGCCGCATGTAAAAAACGAAAGTAAAATACGAGATTTCGAATCCATTCGAAGCACAATAACACTCTGCTCTGCTCTCTGCTTCTCCCTCACCGTGCTGAACCCTCTCAAAATGGTGTACAGGGGCGGAGGCTATAGCCGCATGTAAAAAACGAAAGTAAAATACGAGATTTCGAATCGTTACAAATAACCGCTATGTATTTAGAAAAGTACAAATCCATTCGAAGCACATTAGGCATAATATGCAGCGTCGTCGTGTGAGAGACACAGAAAATTACGAATCAACGAACCCAAAAAAAGTTACGAAAGTAGGAGTTGTGTCCAGAATCAACGAAAAACAATGTACTCTACCGAAAGTACGAATTATAAATCAACTAAAAATTCAACGAAAAATGTCGCTTGCGAAAATACGAATTAGTCCGAACACGAAAAATCCCGTCTAGCAAAATTACGAATGATTACGAATCAACAGGACCGAAAAGAAACGAACCGAAACTAACCGAATTTTTCCGTTGTGCACAAGCCTAATAGCTGTCCCTTATACAGCCGCCTCTTTTTCATTGAGTAATGACCGATCTACTCTACTGAAAAAATCATTTTTTCCATCCCTGGGGGCCATACACACACAGATTGCCCACATATACATTCAAATTTTACTGTCTTTTTTTATGCTACAAACAGGGTTTCCTGTGAACAGTCTGCGTGTGTATGTTGATTTGGCATCCGTACTTTTTGTTGTTATCTGTATGTAATTTGTTCTTTCTTTGTGTCTGTTCGTCTATTGTCTGTGTACCACACTTGATCTCAGTAGTGTGGGATTCTACTTATCTATACCGGTGAAGATAACATTTAACTCCGCTGTATATTGAGTATGTTTTTACCTGAACTTTGAACATAATAAACAGTTTTGGAATTTTTCATCAGCCTTATCATTGCCCCTTGCTGCCCTAGTAGCCACTTTTTTTGTATGCATAGTTATCTCTAGGAAACAAATGTGGGTGGACCTATTAAAGGCAAGAGTACCTAAAGAGGAGACAGATGGGCTTTCTACTGCAGAATTACTGAAGAGGTGGAAACATTTAGTGGGGAAAACTGTTATGCCCTGTACACACAAGCGGAAATTCCGTCTGAAAAACCTTGGATGGTTTTTCAGACGGAATTCCGCTCAAGCTTGGCTGAACTTTCGACTATCAAGAACGCGGTGACGTACAACACTACGGCGAGCCGAGAAAATTAAGTTCAATGCTTCCGAGCATGCGTCAAATTGTTTCTGAGCATGCGTCGGAATTTTGCGTGTCGGAATTGCTACAGACAATCGAAATTTGAGAACCAGCTCTCAATCTTTTGTTGGCGGAAATTCCAACAGCAAAAGTTCGATGGAGCATACACACGGTCGGAATGTCCGACCAAAAGCTCACATTGGACTTTTCTTGCTGGAAAATCTGACCGTGTGTACGGGGCTTTAAAGGTTAAAAACACTACTCCTAGTGAAGACAACATCGGCCTAGATTTGAAGAAAACAGAACAGACCCCTCCTGTTAGCTCCAAAAAAACTCCCTAAAATCCCCATGAACCCAAACCCAAATCCCTTTATCCTGGGGAAGAATTAGAGAGAATCAGAAAAGGGGATTGGGAAGTTAGTTATTCTTTATGAAGGGAAGGTGGGTCTCCAGTAGTAGCAGAGAGGGCAGTGACAGCATGAGACCGACACCCATATGCACCTGTCATTGTATGGTGGGAGAAGTCATATTTTCCTACACATGTGATTGCTTTAGTTGATACTGGAGCTGAAGTTACACTTTTGCAAGGAAATCCTTCCCATCACAAAGGAGCCATGATTCATGTAGAAGGTTTGGGAGGGCAAACCACACCAGCAGTTAGTACAGTACATAGTTGAAATTGGCTATTGGCAAGGGACCAGGATTTTGGACAAATGTTTTGGTATTAGAGTTACCCGAAAATATTCTTGGGATGGATGTACTTCAAGATAAGTTAATTCAGATTGAAAGGGGTACAGTCACATTTGGTTATTCTGATAAAGCGTATCTGGTTAGGGCGGTGAAGACTGTGGTCAGAGGTCATGTGAAATGGACCCCTGTCTACATTCCTCCACCAGAGAAGCCAGTCTGTCTCAAGCAGTACAGACTTCCTGGAAGTCACAAAGAAATTGAGGAGACTATTCAAGAACTGTTGAGAGTAGGAATCCTTAGACCCGCTGTAAGACCTTTCTCATCTCGAGTGTTCCCAGTAAAGAAACCTGATGGGACATTTAGAATGACTGTGGATTACAGAGGTCTAAACAATGTGGCTCCTCCATTGAAGTCAGCTGTACCTGATATGAACTCAATCTTTACGAATATTGCTAAAGAGGCAGAAGAATATTATGCTGTGCTAGACATTATTGGTTTCCTTCTATTTTGATAGACCCAGTGTGTCAGAACCAGTTTGCCTTTGTATGGAAGGGCCACCAGTACACTTTCACTGTGCTTCCTGAAGACTATGTTCATTCTCCAACAATTTGTCATGGACTGTGTGATGGGAGAAGGGGGGCTTGTGGAACCCAGCTTACCTTGGAGAGCTCTGGAAACTCTGTATCCAGCTCCCCCGGCCCCTCCTATGTGTACATCACTCTGTGTCCATTTGGGGCACAGGGGGCCTGAGAACCCCAATCTGATCTGTGCTAGTCAGACTCACTGTACAGCTGCACTGGAATGTTGTATATATGTATATATTGTGTATTGTCTCATGCTGTTGTACTCTTTGCTGAGATCGTTTGGGGTTTGGCTGTGTCCCATTGTTCTGTTGTGTCTGTCTGCCTTAGGAGAAGTGTATTATGGGATGGATGTTTGTATTGGTGTTCCTGACATGTAAACCGGGGGCAGGGCAGAGAGGGGAGGGGGGAATCTCTCCAACTGCTGATAAGGTGCTCTATTGTTCAAATGTTTCAATGTCTGTGTGTTCCTTATTGCTGATTGGACAGTTTACCCCGCCCTGAATCCAAGCCCCTGAGTTGTATATCCGTTTGTACATGTGGTTCAATAAACAGTCTGTTGTTTTCACCATAGATTGAGTTATGGCTAATGACTGGGTGCTCTGAGGGATCTTAGATCATGTGGTATTGGAACAGAGGAAGAATTTACAGCGGGCAGACTCATCTTGAGTACGGGGGTCCATCACAGACTGATTGCCCGAGATTTAAGTACCCTGAATTTGAAAGTCGCTGTGTTTCACTATATCGATAACATCCTGCTCTTTGGGGCAAAAGAAAATGTAACTGAAGCCCTGCACCTGCTGATACAGCACATGGAGAACAGAGGGTGGGCTATCAACAGAGACAAAGTCCAAGGACCTGCCACAGAGATAAGATTCCATGAATGATGTGAACTGGGCCCCAGAGGAAAATTCCAGAGACAGTTGTGCAAACTATCCAGGCACTGTCGCCCCCTACTACCAAAAAGTAGTCACAGAAGTTCATTGGAGTTGTAGGATTCTGGAGATCAATCATCTTGGACTGATCCTAAGGCCTATATACTATGTCACCAGGATGTAGTGAAGCAGGATGGTATCATATCTTGGAGTCTGTGGCAGCCAAATGCAGGGAAAGGACAAAGAGCAATACCCATTGGATTTTGGTCAAAGCAACTGAGAGGTGACCCCTAGAGAAGTACCTATTTGGGGCCTATATAGCACTTCAATGTGTAGAAACCATTACAGGAAAGGACACAGTCACCATCCATACTGCATTGCCAATAGCAGGATGGGTAAGAGATAATGGACTGACCACTAGGGCAGCTGTAGCCCAGACACCGATGAAATGGGAGTGGTACCTTCAAGAAAGAGAGGGTATTGCAGCCTGGGATGTCAGAGACATTTAAAAACAGTTGGCGGGGCTTGTTACTTTTACCAGCTCTCAGCCAGAAGAAGAAATCCCTGTTCTGCAGTCATCCCCCATTCAAAAGGCTCCACCCTTTGAGTCTCTGTCAGAAGACATGAGAGACTCAGCATGGTTCACTAATGGTTCAGCCATAGTTACCTCACCTGGGCATAAATGAACAGCAGCAGCCTACAACCCCAGTAGAGACAGAGTCCTGCAGGAGACCGGAATTGGAGGGTTCAGTCAGTATGCAGAGTTGAAAGCTGTAATGATGACTCTTCAGGAGGATCCTTCTTCCCATGTCACTATCTACACTGACAGCTGGGTGGTCTTTAAAGGACTGACAACTTGGATACCCACATGGAAGTCCAATGAATGGATGATTCATGGAAAGGTGGTGTGGGGAGGCAAGGAAGTCTGGGACAACATCTGGAAGTGCCACTCCCACACCATAAAAGTGGGGCATATTGACGCATATGTGCCCCTGGTCCCAGACTTTGAGAACTATAACAGAGTGGCAGATGAAATTGCCAAGGTGAATGCAGTTGTGCCAATTGATCCTGTCTTGATGAACTTGGCCAACTGGGCCCACAAGCAATCAGGACATTTGGGACAGAAAGAAACATATGAATGGGCACAGCAGAGAGATTTGCCCATATCCATGGACATGATAAAGACTGTAATAGGGAACTGTACATTGTGTGGTGAAGTGAGACAATGGCCATTGCAAACGTACTCTACCGAGTCGATTAAGAGGGGAGAGAGGCCTGCAGAGATTTGACAGATTGACATCAGTCCCCTGCCCCGGGGAACAATGGTCTGAGGTATTGTTGCACTACAGTGGACACCTATTCAGGACTTTTGCTCGTTCATCCTTGCAAACGTACAGATCAAGCCAAAATGCTTCAAATGCTCCAGAAACTTGTCGCTGTTTATGGTTGTCCAAAATGAGTCCAGAGTAATAACAGTTCACACTTCACCAGATCAACAGTACAGCAATGGCCCAAAGATTCTGGAGTGTACTGGTTGTGCCACATCCCATACCACCTACAGGCAGCTGGTTTGATTGAAATATAGAACGGGCTATTGAAGGAACAGATGCTCAAACTTACACTCACATATACACTAAGGGGGTGGGATCGGGTCCTCATACAGGCAGACATGCTGTTAAATTCTAGGCCGATAGCCAAAAGCACACCATACGAGAGGATGGTGGGGGCTGGGGTGCAGATTCCACAGCTGGAGTGCAGAGTTCAGTATTTATGTAAGGTTCCTGAAAGAATAGGGCTTAACAGGTACCAAGTTACTGCCTCCATGACAAAGAATCCAAGAGTGACGTATCTGAATCTGAAGCCTATCTAGGAATGAGAGGGAATCTGACAGGCAGGTTTAAAGTTATATTTGCAGATAAGCTTCAGGACAGTGGCTGGGACTCTGATTGGTTAGTGGATACTTCTCAGCAAGAGTGGAAAGTGAGGCTCTATAACATCAAACCTTCTAAAATAAACAGCTGTGATCTTCTGGGAAATATCAGTATATTTCCTCTCCTCCCTATCAATTTTCTTTGGGAGGGTCAGAAGTGGATACAGGCAGGTGGCAAAGTGTTGATCAGAGATCCAGGCAAAAAGCCAGTTAGATAAGAGATTGTAGCTCAAGGGCCAGGGTCTACTGTTTATGTATTATTAGAAGGAACAGATAATTCACTTTGATTTCCACTCCACAGGCTGTCTCCGATTTGATCAATAGGAAGACTAGAGAAAAGTGGCTTCATGACGGACAGAATAATGGAAGACCGCAAGAGCTGTGGAGAGCTAATGGACTTTCTGAAGAACTTTTGCAAAAAAAACGAAAACACCTTCTTAGTTGCAGAATTATGGGAGGGGGCTGCATTCAAGGAAAATTAATGTTTAGTATGAGTTTTTTTATTAATTCCATGAGATTATTCTGTGTGGAGTCTGAGAGAAAAATCAAGGGTGAAATGTGTTGCGTTTGATATAAAATATATTATATGAAGTATTTTTCTATCAGACTGCAACAATTTGTTTAGTAGTTTGTCATGGAGACAGACATCATGTTTGTTTAAGGGGGTACTTAAACAAATGCCGTTGGATACAATGGGAACAATGAACTATTGTATTTCAGTTGACAGTTAGATGTTTTTATTACTCTGTAACCTGGGAAAATAGCTTGGCTATTCTGACATATATATAACCTATGGCATGTATGATACTAGAGTGCCATCTTGAGGTAGAATTTGAGACTACCTCTCTAATTGAAAACTACAGTTGGAGCAGTCTGTTGTTAAGGTAAACAAGTTTATAAACATTGTCAACAAAAGCTTGACAACCTAAAACTTCCCAAATAAATGCTAGCAGCAGAGACTGATAGACAGTACACCATGATGCATTATCACCATAGAAGCAAGGTCTGTACCAGACCAGAAGAAGACGCTTTTGTCTGATCTGCAGCAACTGCTTATAGAAGCTTGGGTCCTCGTTGCTACGCAGATCATGAACTCACTGTAACCTGAGCTAAGTAACTTTTAAGCGTACTTTTACTGTGTATAGACAATAGTTTCTGTTTATTTGCTAGGCATTTTGCTTGTTATATCTGTCAGTCTTGATCTGTATTCCTAATATTGAAAAAATATTTTATGTACAGCATTTTTGTATAGTAAAAGCACATTTATACACTGCAGAGGTCTGAGTTTCCTTGCTTATATGGCAAAGTAACCTTACTAGATAGACGCAAGTAAAACAGGGACCTGGTAGGCAAGTCAGATCCCATCCGTCGGTTTCTACTCCTATTGCATACAGATTTCACAGCACTTTTATACTTGGAAATGGGCTTCCCACATATCTTACCATTTTAATCTATAGTGTCTTTGCTGAAATCGCTCTGATGATATTTAAATATTAGTACACGGGTGATTTCACTCCTGGCAGGCTTGGGTATCTATCTGTTTTATTGCTCAACTTTATTCATCAAATGTGTTAAAATATTTCACCTCTCTACAAACGGAGTTTAGCATATCAAGGAGTCAGTTTTTGGGTACTTGCAACTGCACCATATGCCACGACTGATTCAGGAATTGATGGTTGATTCTGCCCTTGTGGACTCATCTACGTTGGACGTACATCACGACCCGTGAGGACAAGGATAGGGAAGTATAGGAGTAGTCTTACAACTGAGAAGGACAACTACTCAGTCCCACATTTTATGGATGTTCACAATAGCAGTACAGAGGGCTTGAAAGTCTTTGGGATAGAGGCCTTAAAGCAGAGGTCCGCCGATTTTTTTTTTTTTTAAAGTCAGCAGCTACAAATACTGCAGCTGCTGACTTTTAAAATAAGGACACTTACCTGTCCAGCGAGCCTGTGATGTCGGCACCCGAAGCCGATCTACCGTTCGGCTCTTGGATACTGCCGCCACCATCTTCAGTAAAGGGAATCAGGAAGTGAATCACAGACATCTTTAAGTAAATTCCAGATGTTTATTGACGTGCAGAAATATGCCAGAAAACTCAGCATTAAACTGTACTTTTTAAGCAATCCCATTGTTGCCTTATGAGGAATGTTTATATATAATCTCCATTGGAAACTGGGAATATCGGTACATAGATGTATATATAAGTTAGAATAAGAAACGTGTAGTATGAAATGTGTGTGTCTGTAAGGGTTACCTTGGCTGACAAACTGGGCTTGTGAAAAATCTAATTACCAGTCCCCTTTTTGATATGCAGGAAGGCTGGGTTACAAAGGGCGGAGGAGTCGTATGGTCTGACGAGGTAACTTAGTATTCAAACAAGCCAGGAAGTGATCACCTCTGAAACTGCTAGTCTATTCGGCACCGCCTTCATTAGCTAGATAAAAGCATGTGTATTCTCCCATGTTAACAAACCAATATCCATTTAAGGGGTTATTGGCCACGACTAGTTCCATGTATAGCTAAGTGCCCCATTCAAAGGAAGTTAACGACCTTCGGTTTAATTAATTTATCTTCAAATCTAATTATCACTAAATTCCAGTAGGGAGGGGGAGAGTGAGAGAAATTAATATAATGCCCAAAGGGAGGAGAGAGCCAATCGAAGTAGCCCTGTTTTAGTCAATGGGAGAGGGCTCCATAAAAGGACCACCCCAATCAGTAGAGAGAGAGAGATGAGATGACCTGGGCCCAGGAGTCATTATTACAGGTAATTATCAGACCATCTCCCAGCACTTACAGTATACTTGCGTTGTCATATGTTGTCTTATGTTTTTCTGTTTGATAGTTGTGATGTACATACTTTGTATTTGCAACTAATATTTACTCCCTTGCTTAAGACTGTATTAGATAGACGAATAACAATTCTCTAATAAATGCTTATTTTATTGAAGCTTTCACTTCTAGTCAAAAGAACTCTTATTTAACCCATATCATATCTTTGAGATATTAAATCTTAAATATACATTTTGATTTTTGCAAGACCATCATTAAAAATAGTAACCACTTAAATGTAAACAAAATAGTGGGGACTGGCTTAAGAAATGCTTCATTATTTAGTCCCCCAGGAAAACCAGCCCCTAGCATCACAGTCTTCAAAGATCTAGTGATACGCGATTTACAAGATACTAAATTTGAGAAAGAATCCCATAAAGAAATTGTAGAGGGAGTAGCAACTTTATGTGAAAGAAAAAATCGAATTATACGGCCAGCAGACAAGGGGGGGGGATTGTTCTTTTAAAGAAACAGGATTACCTCACGGAGGTGGATAGATTACTATCTGATCGGGACACATATAACATTTAAAAAAGGACCCCACTAAATTGTTTAAGAAGGCTTTGAATAGTATAATTCAAGAAGGGTTCAGAAAAAGTATTATAAATCAGAAAGAATTGGAGTTTCCCCTTGGCTCCAAGAATACCCATCTTTTATTACCTTCCAAAGGTACATAAGAACCCTGACTATCCCCCGGGCCGTCCTATTGTAAGCGGCATAGACTCCCTCACCTCACGAATAGGAAAATCAGTTTTTTCAGCCACTGGTGAAGAAGACCCCGGCCTTTTTGTGAGACTCAATGCAGATAATCAATTAAGTTTCTCAGTGTGAGTTGGGCAAGGATGTTCTCTTGGTGACAGCGGACATTATGTTGCTGTACACCATTATGCCACTCGAATTAGGATATCATGCTGCAAGATATTTCTTAAAACAAGAACCTTCTTTACAAGATGTGACACTAGAGTTCAATATGCAATTACTCAAATTTGCTATGGAACACAATTATTTCTATTATGGGGGAGAGTACCGGGGTAGCTATGGGGGCGAAATATACCCCAAGCCTTGCTGGACTTTTCATGGCTCTTTGGGAAGACGATGAGCTCTTTTCCAAAAATGAGCCCCGCCTCCTTTTTTGGCATTGTTATATATTCTTTAATATTCTTTCTCTGGAAGGGGGAGGAAGAGTCATTATGTACTTTTATGGCTGGTATTAATAATAATCAATGGGGAATTAGATTTACTTATGAATTTAGCAAAACTTCAATAAATTTTGTGGACCTGGTCATTTTTAAAGAAAGAGGACGTTTGTCTACCAAAACGTTCTTTAAGAGCACAGATAGGAATGGTTATATTCCAGCTCACAGTAGTCATCACCCTAACTGGCTGAAAGCCATTCCTAAAGGGCAATTCCGATGTATGAAATGTAACTGCACTCATCCTGAACATTTCCTGATTCAGGCTAATATTCTGAAGGAACGTTTTGTAGAAAAGGGGCATGATCCGAAAGTTTTGGATAGAGATTTGCAGGCTGTCTCTGTTCTTGACAGAAATAATTTATTAGTCCCTAAAAATAGGAATGTTTTAAGTGGTACGAATGATTATGAGTTGTCCTTCCTGACAACTTTCTCATCTCAATATTGGTGGGTCAATAGAATATTCAGAAAACACTGGCAGGTTCTTAAGTGTGATAAGATCCTGGGGCCCACCTTACCTGACAAGCCAAAGATTTTGTATAGACGGAACCGATCTTTGAAAGATTTGGTGGCCTCTAGTGCTATAGATCCACCCAGGCGTCCTACTGTGTTTGGTAACCTAAAGGGCTTATTTCCCTGTAAGAGGTGTACAGTGTGTCAAACATCTCAGACCATCAGAACTTCCACATTCACCTCTCATGTAACCTCTAGAACATATCATATTTCAGAGTTTATTACATGCAGTACCGTAGGGGTTATATATCTTCTTAGGTGCCCTTGCGGGTTCCAGTATGTGGGGAGAACCACTAGGGTCCTTAATATACATATAGAGGAGCACCTCTCGAATATACATAGGGGCTTTATAGGTCACAGTGTTTCCCGGCATTTTTGCCAGTTCCATAACCGAGATACCTCTTTACTCCAAGTCATAGCTATTGAAAGGTTTGCCCCCCATTGGAGAGGAAGTAATCTCAAGAGGCATATCTCATGCAGAGAGACCAGGTGGATATTTGACATCCAGTGTTACAGTCCCCTGGGACTCAATGTGGAATGGGACATCAATTGTTACATCAATAATAGTTAGTGGTGTGACCATGACAATGTCTGTGCATTCCATTCCCTGCCCCTTTCTGCGCTTCCCTGGCAGGGAATGGAGTGAGCAGATATAGAATCTTAAGTCCCATTAGTATCTAGTATACAATTAATTATCAATTTATATTTTTTCCTAATAAGATCCACGAGAATAATTGTAACCACATTCCCTCTTTGGATCTGGAATTTTTGTCCTTTTTAATAGATTTTGAGCTATCTGATCTGTTTTTTGTATAAGCTGGGAGGTGTATGGCTTATACTTATTTAATATGTTCCTCCATTAGTTTTTATTGAATTATGCATATTCATCAGTCTCCCTTTCTTATTTTTTCAATATATGACATTTAGGCCTCATGCCCACGGGCGTTTTTTCAGCCGCGTTTTTGAGCGTTTTTTACAGCTTAAAAACGCCTGTCCATGTTAGTCTATAGCTTCATGCCCACCTAGGCGTTTTTGAGCTGTAAAGAGCATAGGCGTTTGTAAGCTGTAAAAAAAACCCAGGGCCAGTGCGTTCCTCAGCGTCAGAATTTGGCAGGAAAAAACGCGAGCGTCAAAAAACACGCAAAAACGCGCACTAACGCGCACTAACGCGCAAAAAACGCGCACTAACGCGCGGTCGCGTTTTTAGCTCCGACGTTTTTTTTTTGGTTTTTTTTTTCAAAAAAAAAAAATATTTACAATAACATGGACAGGCGTTTTTAAGCTGCAAAAAACGCAGCTGTAAAAACGCCAGTGGGCATGAGGCCTTATAACATATGAATTTGTTGTATGCTTTTTACTATGTTTTTTAACGGTATGAACCATTTTTATATATGTACCTTTATGTAAGCATTTTTAACGTCTATTGCCATGATTTTTGTCATAAATGCCGGTATATATTCAGAACCTGCTCTTGGAGCTCTCCTGGCATCTGCTTTGTACGGGTCACACCAGTGACACTCGTGGATTTGTTTTAACTTCTGTTTCCGGTGTCTCTCTCCTTGATGTGTGTGTTTTCGTGCCTTTTCTTGCTATTTAACCGCTTCCTGACCACCGCACGAACTTATACGTCGACAGAATGGCACGGCTGCGCAAATGGGCATATATATATATATACGTCCCCTTTAATTTGCCAGCCATGTGGTCGCGCGCGCACTGCCATCGATGTCCGCCGGTGTCCCGCGATCGGGTCACAGAGCTAATGAACGGTTCTGCCTAGTGACATGTCACTGATCGTCTGTTCCCTGTCATCGGGAACAACGATCAGTGACGTGTCACGGCAAGCCACGCCCCCGAGCAGTTAGGAGCACTCCCTAGGTCACACTTAACCCTTTCAGCGCCCCTACAGGTTAACCCCTTCACTGCCAGTGTCATTTTTACAGTAACCAGTGCATTTTTATAGCACTAATCGCTGTAAAAATGGCAACGGTCCCAAAATGGTGTCAAAAGTGTCCGATGTGTCCGCCATATTGTAGCAGTCATGATAAAAATCGCTTATCGCCGCCATTACTAGTAAAAAAAAAAAAAATGCCATAAAACTACCCCCTATTTTGTAGACGCTATAACTTTTGAGCAAATTAATCAATAAACGCTTATTGCAATTTTTTTTACCAAAAATATGTAGAAGAATACATATCGGCCTAAACTGAGGAAAAAATCTTTTTTATATATATTTTTTGGGGATATTTATTATAGAAAAAAGTAAAAAATATAGATTTTTTTTTCAAAATTGTCGCTCTATTTTTGTTTATAGCGCAAAAAATAAAATCCGCAGAGGTGATCAAATACCACCAAAAGAAAGCTCTATTTGTGGGAAAAAAAAGGACGTAAATTTTGTTTTAGCCTTGTATGGGGAAACGTGTCGGGTGGAGCGACTAGCCTTTCTTGCTCTGCCCCATTTAAATATATCGGTTGTGGAAGTACGTTTGGAAAGTTCCGTGCCAGCAATTGGAAGGAAACATCAAAGCAGGAGCTTAATACAGCACGAACAGGGTGTTTTCCACCAACAGGGGAATCCTTGGATGGGTTGTCCGTGACCGGCTGAGTATCTTCCGATATGCCTTTTTGATCTCTATAACTTGAGATCCATCCGATCTGGTAAGCGGCGTTGATCGCCTTTTTATTCTGATGTACAGAACATATATGTAATATCTGCAGTCAAGCTGTTTTTCTCTTCATTGAATATTGTCAGCATTTATGGACTATGGAACTAATGCTTATCTAATGGTTCATTACCTCTTCATTAAGCATTACCTTGCACACTTATGTGTGGACTGATACTTATCCATTAATTTGTATGGTTTACACAGCATCAATTTTTTATGGTTTGCACAGCACTCACCATATTTCACATTGAATTTGTGTATTTATTTTGATCTTTTCTTGTGTGGTAGCACAATAAATTTTTTGTTTTACACAACCTGAAGACAGGGGGGGGCAACGGACGTGGCGTAGATACCCCGGAAGTGGGTGCAAATACCTGTCTTAAAGAGGTATCTTCTCCCCCCTCCCCCCTGAAAGGTGCCAAATGTGACACCGGAGGGTGGAGCAATCCAGACAGCGGAGGTTCCATTTTTGTGTGGACCTCCGCTTTAAGTAATGACCTGGATAGCGGCAAAAAAACATCAAAAATTATGCGCCAGAGCCCTTCTGGATCTTCACTCTGGAATCTCTCAACCCCAAATGTCAAAACAAAGGGATTGAATTACACAATGTGGTCTAGCCTCCAGTACTTTCCTCCCATCCACCACTCTGACCTGCCATTCAGCACTCTTTTTCCCTCTCCCTCTAGACAACTGTCCATGCCAAGCATTAGCTCCCTCTTCCCCTGCCCCTCCTGTTCATTATGTATCCATAATTCTTATGGGTTACATCCATATGCTAAGCCCGGAGCACCTCTGCTTTATGCAGAGGGACATGTTTATCCAGGTATCTTAGCACTATGGGCCTTTAGTTAGGGTCTAAGGATAGCATATCTAGATGGATTCTCTACTCTTTAATTGCAAACAAGAAGCACTGGTATGAGTTCACCTGCTTTTAGTTACATGAATACATCGAACAAAAGCGATAGTTTGGATAGTACCCAGAATGAATGGGGTTCAGTAATCCCATCCGGATTGGTGGAGAAGTCACTATATGATTAACATCTTATCCCTTTCTAACATTTCATTTTTTTATAATATTTTAATATTTAACACACCTCTTATATAGGTCTTATCGTGATTCTAAAGTTAATATTCAGAGATGTCTGGTTTTAATACCAAGACAGATCATCACTGAAAATATTAGCGCCTGTGGGAGAGTATCTCTTACCCACACCTAGTCGACATATACCTATGTATGTATACATACTAGTATTATTGTGCATCTACGTGCATGTGGATGCACGTGTGGCCACACTGCATCCTGCATAGTTACCCTCCATGTGTGTGCGCACACCTACGTGCGCTTGGTCACGCTAGAGAACGGGTGGGTGAGGGTATGCATTTGGGTGTGCACGCATCGTGGATAGTCATGTGGGTGGGACAGTCTGCGCATACGGTCACGCGAGCCCATGAGTGTGTTGAGAAGTTTACAATGGGTACCACCATTTTGCGCATATTACGTTATATTTAATGAATGCTATACCATCACTTACCATCAGTGGAGTTGTAATAGACCTCCCCTTGTGGAGTTGTTCTAATGACATGGATTACAATCATTGTCTGTCACCTACTGCATTCCAGCAAGGGCAAGAATGAGGGGGCTTGGCCCACTGGACCTTATGGCACATTGGTCTCTTGACCCTAGCAGACACAATTACTATCTCCCTATCTCCCTCTCAGCAGACATTGGAAGCGACGCTGCAGTTATAGGAGGTAGCGGGTGGACTATCGATCCCCGTGAACCTCCGTGCCACAAGAGGGAGCTGTGTCTCCAATGCACATCAGCGTCAGCATATAACATCCTAAAGCCGCCGCAGCAGAAGTGACGTTATAATGACCAGAAGTGACACGACGGAAACTGGAAGTAGCGGGTGGAACGCAAATCCACCCGCACTACCTGATTACAGTGATGCGGCGTGCATCCCACACTTCCCAGCGTGATGTAAATAGCAATGGGCTCTTCCTGCAACATAGGTGACACAAAGTATGCCACTTATCAGTGTTAGATGGAAACATCAAAACTCAAAAGCTATCCCACACCAACAGGTTAGATTCATCAGAAAGCTGGTCTAGTATTCATTTTAAAGCTTCACTTACGGTTTAATGTTTTTTGGGGGGGGGGTTTATATTTCTACATGCACTATGAGGCTATAATGCTATACCTTCACGCAGAAACTGTCACTATGGAAAATGTGGGGCAGAGATGCCTGACAGTGGCACACACCTTCCCTTTGTTGATAGGGAAGGTGGTATCTATGCAAATGGGTGTGGCAAGATCTGCCATCATGTGAGCGTGTACTTAGGTGCATATGTGTGTAAATATAGAGATTGTTATAAGAGGCCAGTCATTCATCGCTTTGGCTCTGAGGAAGAGGGTCCTCCCTCAAAACGCATAAGCCACCAGGGCCGATCCTAGACGTGGTGCGTGGGGTGCAGTTCACCCAGGCGCCACAGATGTGGGAGCGCTAAAGCGCCAGAGTGCTCCCTCCCTCCTCTCCGTTTCCAGAGACGCTCTCTCTGCCGGTCTCCGTCGCCGCTGTTTCCTGCCCAAGTCCGCCCCTCCCCTCCATCCTCCTGTCACAGGAGATCAGAGTGGCTGTCTGTTCGAGACCCGTGCAGTGATGTCGTTGGGGGGCGGGGCCGGGTGTTCCGTCATTTTTTCCTCCTCCTCCTCTCTGTCTCTGTCACGATCTTCTTCACCTGGGCGGCGCGGCTGCACACTGTCCTCTCCAGCTGCCGCCTGGGTGGGGTTTGTCCTGAGGGGGGTATGTACTAATCGAGGGGGGTCTGTACTAATGGAGGGGGGTGGTTTGTGGGGGGAGATGTACTAATGGGGGGTGGTTTGTGGGGGGTGGTCTGTACTAATGGGGGGTCTGTACTAATGGAGGGGGGTGGTTTGTCCTGGTGGGGTCTGTACTAATGGAGAGGGGAGGTTTGTGGGGGGTCTGTACTAATGGTGGGGGGGTCTGTACTAATGGAGGGGGTATGTACTAATGGGGGGATGGTTGGTGGGGGGGTCTGTACTAATAGAAGGGGGTGGTTTGTGGGGGGTATGTACTAATGGGGGGTGGTCTGTACTAATGGAGGGGTGGTCTGTACTAATGGAGGGGGGTGGTTTGTGGGGGGTCTGTACTAATGGAGGGGGGTGGTTTGTGGGGGGGGTCTGTACTAATGGAGGGGGGAGGTTTGTGGGGGGTCTGTACTAATGGTAGGGGGTCTGTACTAATGGAGGGGGGTGGTTTGTGGGGGGTCTGTACTCATGGAGGGGGGTGGTTTGTGGGGGTCTGTACTCATGGAGGTGGGTCTGTACTAATGGAGGGGGGTATGTACTAATGGGGGGGTGGTTTGTGGAGGGGTCTGTACTAATAGAGGGGGGGTGGTTTGTGGAGGGGTGGTCTGTACTAATGGAGGGGTGGTCTGTACTAATGGAGGGGGGTGGTTTGTGGGGGTCTGTACTAATGGATGGGGGAGGTTTGTGGGGGGTGTACTAATGGTGGGGGGGTCTGTGCTAATGGAGGGGGTGGTTTGTGGGGGGTCTGTACTAATGGAGGGGGGGGTGTTTGTCCTGGGGGGGGTCTTTACTAATGGAGGGGGTGGTGTGTCCAGTGGGGGTCTGTACTAATGGAGGGTGGTGGTTTGGCCTTGCGAGGTTCGGTACTAATAGGGGGTGGTTTATGGGGGGGTCTGTACTAATGGGGGGTGGTTTATAGGGGTCTTTACTAATGGAGGGGGTGGTTTGTTGGGGGGTCTGTACTAATGGAGGGGGTGGTTTGTCCTGAGGGGGGTCTGTACTAATGGAGGGGAGGTGGTTTGTCCTGGGGGTCTGTACTAATGGAGGGGGAGGTGGCTTGTCCTGGGGGGGTCTGTACTAATGGAGGGGGGTGGTTTGTCCTTGGGACTGTACTAATGGAGGGGGTGGCTTGTCCTGGGGAGTCTGTACTAATGGAGGGGGGTCTGTACTGAGGAAGGTCTGTACTGAGGAAGGGGTTTATACTTAGTGGGGAGTCTGCACTGATGGAGGGGGGTCTATACTTAGTGGAGGGGGATCTGTACTGATGGGCGACTATAGATGGTGGAGGGGGATGACACCAACCCTAGTGATGCCACTGCAGCCGCAGGCTCTTCTTTCCCCCCTCCCTCTCCCTCCCCTCCCTCTGCCTCTCCTCGCGCACAATGCTGTACTAGTGAGCAGCGCTTGCCAGCACAGCCACCCACTATGTTTCTTCCCCCGCCTTCATATCAGCCAGGGAAGAAATTTAATAAAAAAAGGAGCAGAGAAGAGGATTGTGGGACATATAGTGGCAGCCCCACTGTAATGCGAAAACTGCAGCCCACACAGCATGCCCAGCTGAATGGGAGAGAGAAAGAGAGCCAGGAGCCCGGTAAAGCTTTCAGGGAAGTGCACCCAGGACTCCAGAGGGAGAGGACAGTGCTAAGAGAACACCATCAGAGAGAGAACCCCGCTGTCCTGCGCCACCAGAGGGAAATCAACACAGCCTGGCGCCATCCCTGGCAGAGAAAGTAATGGAGTCATTGCCAGAATACAGATCTGGACTCTATCCAGCGGTACCACCACGGGCAATTCAGAGTGAGCTGACTCCTGATCAGAGGAACCGTTGTTGCTGTATCGCTGGGTCAGGTGAGAGGGCCAATCGGCCATTATCTCCTGTAGTATGTCTGCCGGCTCTGAACATCTCCTGAGCTATGTCTGCAGTCTCTGACCATCTCCTGTATTATATCTGCAGTCTCTGACCATCTCCTGTACTATGTCTGGGGACTCTTTCTAACAAACTCTCTAACAGAAGCCCCCTCTGTGTGCATCAGAGAGATTCCCCTCCAGGTCTCATTAGTGTACGCTCTTCCTTTATTTTCTTTATTGTTAAAAAATCATGGGAGGATCCCAGGGTAACGAAGACTTCTTAGGGGAGCATCTCTGTGTTTAAGTCGTTGCCATAGAAACATGTGTAAAGGGGAGGAGTTTGTGGGGGCACCAGAAATATTTCTGCACCCAGGCGTCTGTGACCCTAGGATTGGCCCTGTTAAAACCACCCTGTTATTTGCACCCTGCAATACAGTCTGGTCCTCCGGCATCTTTGGTTCCAGCCATAGACCCAAGAGTCACCGCTCGATATTGCTGTTGCTTTGATACGCATTTTTACCACGTTTTAATGTGAGTATAGCCATTGCTGTTTTCCCTTTATTAACATTATTTTTGGTAATGCACAAGGTCAGTAGGCCCTCCCTTCTTTTTATATGTTTCAGTTCCAAGGACACCTATTGTTCTGAGGAGGGCCACAAGGCCATTGACATGCCATACAAAAGGCTTGTTTATTTGTTTACAAAAGGCAAAGGTGCTACCATGGACATAGTTCTGCACAATTTGCAACATATCCACAGCTGTTTATATTTTAGAATGCATGACCTCATTGTCTGCTCTGAATGTTAAAACTACTGTATGCACTTAAAACAAATGTATTAATAAAAATAATTTGATTAAAAAAATATAATAAATGGTGGTAAAAATTTGAATTAATTAAAAGAGTAAACCCGTAAGGATATATAAGATTAGATATGAAGTATTCATTTGTTAACAGCAGCATCCTTGACTCCATCCAGTTAATTCCCTGGCATGAACAATAGTTTGCTAATGCTATATGATTACTTTGTTAAAGGTTACCTTAACCCTCAAACATCTATTGGCTATGGATCAATTACTTTGTCAACTAAATTCTACGTTTCTCTATATGTATCATATTACCGTATTTATCTGCGTATAACATGCACCTTTTCCCCCTTAAAATCAGGGGAAAATCGTGGGTGCGTGTTATACGCCGATCCCTGCTGTCTCTGAGGGGAAGAGGAGCGAGCGCCGCCAAAATAGACCGAGCCGAGTGCACTGTGTACTCGACTAGGCTCGGCTCTGCTCGGCTCCGCTCGCAGTCACGCCCAGTCACGCCTCCTAGCCTTTACGCCCCACCATTGGACCGTTGTTGTGTCCATCATAGGAGCTGGGCCAAGGGGCGGGATGGGGCGGGACTGCGAGACGAGCCAAGAGTAGCCGAGAGGAGCCAAATACACAGGACACCGGCTCTGTGTATCTTGGTGGCACTAGAATTTAAAAACCCATCATGCTGCAATTTTGGGCAAGGCTGCAGATGGACACTGGGCAAGGCTGCAGATGGACACTGGGGAAGGCTGCAGATGGACACTGGGCAAGGCTGCAGATGGACACTGGGCAAGGCTGCAGATGGACACTGGGCAAGGCTGCAGATGGACAATGGGCAAGGCTTCAGATAGACACTGGGCAAGGCTGCAGATGGACACTGGGCAAGGCTGCAGATGGAGACACTGATAAGTCTGCATTGATGAGCATTTAAAATGTTTTTTTCCTAAAACTTTCCTCCTAAACTTGGAGTGCGTGTTATACGCCGGCGCGTGTTATACACCAATAAATACGGTAATTAAAAGATATAACTGGAAAAATATTGTATATTGGAGCTTTAGGTGTATAAATATATATTTTTCCTATTTTACAATAGAATTTCTCAAGTTGTATAATGTTTAAAAAAGATGTGTGGGGTAAAAAACCTTATAATCACCTAGGTTGATGCAGCAATGGTCCAATGCTGCATCTGTCCCTGGCCGGCTCTGCAGTGAGAACTGAGCGGCATAGCTGAGCAATTGAGCTAGCTACCAGTCCAGGCATCTGGGTGGATCTTGACTGTAAAGTTGGGATCTTTTCCCAGCCCGGACCAGCTGAGTGACATCAGCCGACAGTGGGCTTTAGCCTGCTGACGGCTGAAAATTGGTTACATGAGTGCAGATTGAACTGCACTCCTGTGATCCATAGGAGAAGTAGGGCCAAAAAAGCTTTGGCCATAGTTCTCTATGATTTGTAGAATATGTGTACTAGCAATACTATAAGCAAAGACATGTTGGTTTGATATATTGAACTCCATTCAAAAAGCATCTTGCGTGCGGTATTTAGGTGTCCGATTTTCCCTAAATATCAAATGCGATTCTGAAATTGTCAATTAACTATACAGCTTTGCAGTATTTAACGCAAAACGCTCAAATTTGCCAGTAAATACCTCATGAAAAGGGGTTAAAGTAAATCCACAGAAGAAAAAAATTAATAAAATGCATGCCATAATTGGGTAGTGGTCCAAGTATGTGGTATTTAAGGAATGTAAAAATATTATAGCCAACTTTGAGTAGTCTCTGCCTTTTTGCAGCTCTCTATGCATTACTGTCTCTCAACGGTAATGCATAGAAACCTAAATATGGAAATATGAAAATCGTTGCGGTTGATTTACTTAACCACTTAAGCCCCGGACCATTTTGCAGCTAATGGACCAGGCCACTTTTTCGATTCGGCACTGCGTCGCTTTAACTGACAATTGCGCGGTCGTGCAACGTGGCTCCCAAACAAAGTTGACGTCCTTTTTTTCCACAAGTAGAGCTTTCTTTTCGTGGTATTTGATCACCTCTGCGATTTTTATTTTTTGCGCTATAAACAAAAATAGAGCGAAAATTTGGAAAAAAATTCAATATTTTTTACTTTTTGCTATAATAAATATCCCCAAAAAATATATAAAAAACATTTTTTTTTCCTCAGTTTAGGCCGATACGTATTCTTCTACATATTTTTGGTAAAAAAAATCACAATAAGCGTTTATTGATTGGTTTGCGCAAAAGTTATAGCGTTTACAAAATAGGGGGTAGTTTTATGGCATTTTTATTAAAAAAAAATTTTTTTTACTAGTAATGGCGGCCATCAGTGATTTTTTTTCATGACTGTGACATTATGACGAACACATCGGACACTTTTGACACATTTTTGGGACCATTGTCATTTTCACAGCGATCAGTGCTATAAAAATGCACTGATTACTGTGAAAATGACACTGGCAGTGAAGGGGTTAACCACTAGGTGGCGCTGTAGGGGTTAAGTGTTCCCTGCATAGTGTTTCTTACTGTAGGGGGGATGGGCTCTGTGTCACATGACACCGATCTCCGCTCTGAGTACACAGAGCCGAGATCAGTGTCATTGTCACTAGTCAGAGCGGGGAGATGCTTGTTTACACAAGCATCTCCCGCTCTATACCTGCGTGAGACGATCACGGGGATACCCGCGGCGATCGAGTCCGCGGGACCCGCGGTCCGACTCACGGGGATGGCGGCAGGGTCGCGAGTGCGCCGATGGCGGCGCGCTCGCAACCACACGGCAGGCATTTAAAGGGCCACGTACAGGTACGTGAATATGCCTGTCCGTGCCATTCTGCCGATGTAAATGTACAGTGGCTGGTCCTTAAGTGGTTAAAGTATGTCTAAAGAAAAAACCTGATTTTAGTTTTGGAGAGAGTGGAGGTGGCTTAGAGCACCTCTCGGGTTTTTATTGTTGTCTGTGCCCCCATTAGGTAGATTCACCCTCTCTCTATCTGTCCTGTTTACCAATTACCATTATCATTGAAAGTAAAAGAAAATCCCAAATTTTGGGTTGTCCCCAGAAAAGTAATAGAGGGAAAATCTTCCAATGGGACACAGATGGAGAAAAAAAACTCACAGGGGTTATAATCCTCCCCTACTCTATCCAAAATGCAAAAAAATTGTTGTGCCCATAGTTCTGCTTTAAGGCAAATAGACTGTGCAATTTGCAAGTTGCTCCAGAGCTTAGTAAATGAGGTAAAGCTTCACTTTACAAAGAATACCCAATCACATGCAAGGAAAATAATTGAAAAAAATGCATTTTTGCTTGCACATGATTGGATGATGGAAGTCAGCAGAGATCTCCCTCATTTACTAAGCTATGGACTGGAGTAACGGCACTTGCAAAGTCCTCAGTCTATGTGCATTTAGTAAATCCATCCCATTACGTTTAGTAAATCCACCCCATTACATGTAGTGAAATAAATCTATTTTTCTACATATTTATTTTGAGGTGGATTTTTCTGCCATCTCTGGGCAAAAAGATTCTGCGTGCATAGGAGTATTTTAGTACACCTGTATGTATAAGGCCTTACACTCAGATACGCACTTAATACTTATTTATTGCTTGTGTAAAAAAATAACATCATGAACAAATCTTGCTGCCTTAACCTCCGCAACGTCTCCAGAATTCAACCCTTTCTGGCTAACGACACCACAAAGCAACTTTTTCACTCCTTGGATATTTCCCGCCTTGATTACTGCAACTCTCTACTTTATTAGGGTGACCAGACATCCCCGGTTTCCTGGGACAGTCCCCGGATTGAGGACACTGTCTCCGGACCAAGTCTGTCCCCAGTTTTGTCCCCTGGTTGGATTTGAACAGGGGCTGGGGCAATTTCAAAGACAGTCAGTGCAGAATAAAAAAATAATTACACCCCCCCGCTCCATTGCACCTACTAGCTTAGGGGGGGGTATTTTTTCCATTATCTGTGCCTCTTTCTGATGATCATGTGCTGGTCAGAGCAGAGGGACCATTTCTTCAGTTTCGGACGCATGCCCATTTAGCTTCGCTCGCATGTTCTTCTGCCTTGGCTCAAGTCCCAGCCAGCCATCTGCCTGTTTATCTCCTTGCCTTCCCTGGTGGAGTGATCTTCCTCCGCTCCCCACCGAGTAGTAGCCGGGCCCGGAGAGTGAGACTTGAGAGGCTGTGAGGTGGGCGGCGGCAGCGGCGGGCAGAGAGAGACAGCTGAGCTCAGCTTACAGCGTCCAGCAGCAGGAACAGATTGGAAGCGGATACGATGATGGGGCTGCCAGTGCCTTCAAGGCTTCAACACAGAAGTGCTTTGGGGGTGTCTGTGAATAGACTACATTGCACTTTGTCTGTCTCTGGCATCATGGATGGTATCAGAACTTACAGGCAGCAGGCACTCTATCATGACTCTGGCTGGCTCTGTCACAGTGTGTCACATGACATGGCTGCTGGGTGCTGATTTTGTTAACTTATTGGTCATAAGTATCAGCAGTCAGCACCCAGCAGCCATGTCATGTGACACACTGTGACAGAGCCAGCCAGAGTCATAATAGGGCGTCTGCTGCCTGTAAGTTATTATAATACTGATGATGTTAACCAGTTGCTGATCGCCTGACAGCAGATTTACTTCGCTGCACAAGATCATGTACATAGGTGATCCTGCATTTCTGGGTATGGGAGCCAATCAGCGGCTACGGCGGACTCGATGACCACCGGTACCTGCTGATCGTGGTCTGCTTATGTAAACAAGGCAGATCACCGTTCTGTCAGTATGAAAGACATTGATCCTGTGTTCCCGCAAAGCAGGTACAGGGATTTATGCCTTCCCTTAGTAAAAACACCTCCCACACAGTGAGAAAACACTTGTTAGGCACACATTTAATCCTTTGATTGTCCTAGATGTTATTCCCTTCCCAGCCAGTGTCATTAGTACAGAGATAGTGCATATTTTTAGAACTGCTCACTGTATTAGTGTCACTGGTTCCCACAAAGTGTCACTTAGTGTCCGATTTGTCCGCCATAATATCGCAGTCCCGCTATGAGTCGCTGATTGCCGCCATTACCAGTAAAAAAATAAATATGTCCCCGGATTTCATTTAAAAATCTGGTCACCTTATCCTTAATGGCTTATCCTTACACAGGCTATCCCCCCTTCAGTCTATTATAAATGCTGCTGCTAGACTAATACACCTCACTAACGGATCCGTGACGCTGCTCCTTTCTGCCAATCCATTCACTGGCTTCCCCACACCCCACCGTATAAAATTCAAAATACTAACCACAACATACAAGGCCATGCACAACATCACTCCCAGCTACATCACCAACCTCATCTGCAGATATCGAACTAATTGTCCCCTCTGCTCCTCCCAGGACCTCCTGCTCTCTAGCTCCCTTGTTACCTCTTCCCATGCTTGCCTTCAGGACTTCTCCAGAGCCTCTCCCATCCTCTGGAACTCCCTGCCCCGGTATGTCCAATCAGCCTCTAACTTGTCCACCTTTAGGAGATCCCTGAAAACTCATGTGACCACTGAGACAGTGGTCACATGATCACCGATCCTTCCCATCCTCCAGGTGTATTGAAATATTTAAAGGCTCATCCAAGTGGGCAGGAAGGGGTTAACATTTTGGAAGGGAATGTTAACAAGACCATACTTATGGGAAATGTACTATGCAGGATACCAGTTGGGGAATCATTTATTTAAAAATCTGTATCAGACAATACTATTATCTAATTCTATAGTCAATGAAAAAAAAGCACATGAAGAATATCAGACCTTACTAAATGAAAGACAAATCAATGATTAATATACTATCCTATGTGAACTCTATAAAAATATGATTTAAACCAGAGGGTACACAGAGAACACGATATGAACTTAACTCTACCCTTTGCTTTATGCTGCTATTTTAAGTTATTAAATACTTGAAGGATATTCGGTACCTACATACTAGTTATAAGTGAAATATACAGTAGGCAAATTTTTGGAGTTTATATTAAGAGAACAATAGTCATTGTCAATGAACACTGCTAAGTGCTCCACAATGATTTTTCTATATTTTCTAAAAACTTACCATAATGTTGGGACCTTTACACGGAACCTTCAGTAGCAAATTCAGTATTTTGTACTTGTAAAACAAAAACTGCGGTATAACCAGGGCTTTTTTTCAGTGGGAACGTGGGGGAACTCAGTTCCGGAACCTCCTGGACTGACTGTATGTAATGGCAAGGGGTGCTGGGGTGTGCTGCAGGGTATTAATGCTCACTGCTGGGGATCTATTTTTGCAGGGGGGGTCTATTGTTGCTGGGGAGGGTCTTATGTTGCTGGGGAGTCAGTTGTTGCTGAAAGAGATCTATTGTTGGGAGAGGGGTCTATTGTTGAGGGCAGCCAGAGAGTCTATTAATGCTGGCTGTGCGGAGATCTGTTGATGCTGCCGGGAGTCTATTGTTGCTGGGGGGAAATTTTGTTGTGGGTGGTCCATTGTTGTTAGGGGGATCTGTTGTTGCTGGCTGCAGGGGCTCTATTTTACTGTTTTTCTTGATATCATTACCAAATTCCATACAAATTACTTAGCACCACAAAATGATACTTGGTTCTATATTGTCTAAAAGGGTGGGTAGGGGCGGAGAAAAGGGGTGACTTGGAAAGGGGGAGTTCCTGCACCTAATTTCTTAGAAAAAAAGCCCTGGGTATAACAAGAGTTGTATAGGAAGTTTGCACACAAGTTGCTATATCTACAGCTTTGGACTATCTTTGTATTAAAACAGAGCCAAGGCAAAACTGTTAAAAAAATGCTTATTTTCATATGTGGTTAAAGGGGATTACCAACAAGCACACATTGTTGTAACATTCTTTAGGAACCATACCCTATGTTTGGGTGAAGTAGAGTGGCAGTAGTAAAGTGAAATATACTTTATTATAGGTCAGCCCCTTGCATAAAGTATGATCCCCCTTCAAAATGGTCTGTTAGAGCAGCTGGGTATGTGTCTATCTGCAGTGTTCCAATGGAAAAATTCATACTTCTTACTTCTTATTTTCCATTCGAATAAATGGAGATCACAGTTCATGTGGGAGGTGATAAGGGAGGCGTTGGAGCCCACTAAGTGTAAATCCACTAAAAGTGGACTTACACTTTGGGCTGTGAACACCCAGTCTGCTTCAAGTAATGGCCAATCCTGCTTACCTCTCCTAGTTAAAGCAGAGTATAGGTTCAGTTCACAAAGCTAACAGACCCGAATAAAAATTCATTTTTTCCAAAAAAAGTAACAGTTATATTAAGCTGAGTTTAAAGAATATTTGAAAATTACAGTCACATGGATGAAAACAGAGTTACATAGTTACATAGTTAATCTGGTTGAAAAAAGACACAAGTCCATCTAGTTAAACCAAAAAAGTGGGCCTTAGGCAAAAAGAGCGCGTTAGGCATTTGTTATTGCTTTGTGACTTATGCCCCATGTCAGTAAGCTATTGTTCATAAAGGCTTAGGCTATTGTTGTTGTTTTTTTAATAATAAACATGTTATACTTATCTGCTTTGTGCAATAGTATTGCACAGAGCCCCAAACCTCCTCTTCTCGGGTCCGCCCCTAGAACTCTAGTCTCCGTTTCTTTTCAGTGAGCCACCATAAGGAACCGCTTGCTATAGCGGCACAGCTGTGGGCTCACTGCGGAGCAGGACTGTGTGCATCTATAGACATACGCAGCTTGGCTTGGTCCCCCCACTCTCTGCTCACAGGATTTGATGCTGCTGTGTCTCTGTCCTGTGCTAAGAGAGAGATCCCTGCTGCAGACGGGCAGAGTGCTGGATTGAAATAGGATTCAGGTAAGTATAAGGGGGGGTGAAGGGGCAATATGTGCTATTCGGCCGCTATCGGTGCGGTTTTACCCCCCGCTAGCAGCGAAAATGGGTTAAAAACCACCGCAAAGTGCCTCTGCAAAAGCGCTTTGCCGGCGGTATAGCCGCGGTGCCCCAATGCTTTCAATGGGCAGGAGCGGTGGAGGAGCGGTAAACACACCGCTCCAAAGATGCGGCTAGCAGGACTTTTTTTACCGTCCTGCTAGCGCACCTCAGGCTTTCACGCTGGAGAAACAGTGGCCTCTGTTTCAGGTCGGTTTGCAGGCGCTATTTTTAGCGCAATAGCGCCTGCAAACCGCCCCAGTGTAAAAGGGGTCTAAAAGTGGAGTTCCAGCCCGGGTGAATTTTTTTTTTAAGTCAACAGCTACAAATACTGTAGCTGCTGACTTTTAATATAAGGACACTTACCTGTCAAGGGCGCCTGCGATGTTGGCACCCAAAGCTGACCTATCCATCAGCTCTGGGTACAGGCGCCGGCATCCTTACTAAGGGAAACAGGAAGTGAAGCCTTATGGCTTCACAGCCTGTTTCCTACTGCACATGCGCGAGCCGCACAGCATTTTCTGAATGGTCCCATCGTCTTCTGGGACACACACAGGTCCCAGAAGGCGACCGGGTGAAGGAAGAGGGCCTGAATAAAACCGCAGAAGTGACATACCTCGCTGCGGCGCCATGAGATGGAAGTCCCGAAGAAAATAAGCAAAAAGTTATGAAAAAATAAAAATCAAATATCCAAAAACGAGTGGGGGGTGGGGAGTGCTTATGTTTTCGAAGGAGTTCAATTTTTGCCTAGAACTCTGCTTTAAGTATGTAAAGCCAAAACGTAAAGGACTGTTACATGAAAATATTACTCTGATCAGTGTTTTGGGACTGTCATATTCCTTATGTTTCATTGTAGTTCTGAGAGCAGGCATTATTGCAGGATTACCTATAACTTATAATGGACTTGCTGTGCCAGCAATCTCTGCATGTATGATCCACCTGTACAAAGGCTACACATTCATTGTCATTGCTCCCAGTCTACGGCATTGTGCAGTAAAATATGAACTGTCAAGTCTGTATCTGAAAGTTATTCTTGGAAAAAGGGACACCAGATACATCAACTCATACTGTCAGTGGACTGATGCACATTTGTCCTAGTTACCTGGGAATCTGGTTATTACATGAACAGAATTTTCTAATGTAGATATAACATTGCATCCTTTTGTGACATACATAAAGAACTTAAAAAACACATTGCTTACATTTTTTATGATGCATAAAGGCAGAGTCTGCAGCATCCAATTATCATAAGAACGAAGGACCTGGTTTGAATGCCTGTGTGCTCCTGATATGTGCCTGCTGTACCATGTACTTGTATGAGAAAGTATCCTGTTCTCTTTGTATTGCTTCCTTTATATGAAATCCCTGGTGTTCCTGACAGTCCTCTTGCTTTCCTATTAAAACTGACCACACTAAGCAGGAGAGCTCAGTTCTCTAATTATGCTGGGAACTCAGTTTACTCTCCTTCAATAAACACACTTGTCCTCACACGCTTCTGCTGCACAGCCATTTACTGGGAAGCTCAGTGTTCTACTTCTTCTCCCCCCAGCTCTTATACAGCTGAAAACAGAAGAAATGTGATCACTTATAAAAAAAAGAGAAAAAAGGTATTTATAATTTTGTTTAAATTTATATGTAGTGGGTGGTCATATTTAGGGGAAGCATCTGAGTGGTAACAGGCTCAGATGAAATAATTGTTAGGATTCATGGACCAATTTATGCCAGTGGGGAATATCAATGGTGTCCAGTTCCCTGGGGTCTATAGGTGGCGCTGTCGCCATAGGCCGGGGTTGAACCGCCATTGGAGAGCTGTGCCCTTTGTGTCCTCTCGCGGCAGTAGTACAGCGGGGCGGGGAACCTGCTGTACCTGTTGTGGGAGGGTATAAAGGGGGCAGACATTTTCCGCTCGGGGTCCACGCCCAGGCACCTTCAGCCTGGGGGTGAGTGATGGTGGTCTCTGGGTGCCCTAGGCCCGGAGACGGAGCTGCGGTCTCGCCCCAGACACCTTCGGTCTGGGGTGAGGTACTTTCTGGAGGCCTGGGGCCCAGTTCCCTCGACTGGGTTCAGCAAGGGATCGAGGGCTCCTAGGGTGTCCCCCGGTGTGGACGCCCGAATCTAGGACGAGGAGGCCAGGAAGGTAACCCTTTCCGAAGACCCGGTGCAGCATTCGCTGGTGACGGTGGGGCCTCTGGTAACTGTCCGGATGGATGTCCTTTCCCTGACAGGGGCCATTGCTTCTAGAAGTTAGTTTAAGTTATCACGGTCGGTGGCAGCGACTGTGCGTCAAGCCTGTTGGTGTTATACAGAACAGGAGAAAACCAAGTTCAAGTTTGTGCCTGGACCTTCCTTCCCCACCTCGTCTGAACTGTATGTATTACAACCTGTCTGCTCTCACAGAGACTGTTTATTGCTACGAATAAATAAGTGTTGCACTTTCAGCGGTGTGGACAGTAACTTACTGGGAGCTAAGGGTCCTACCTCCACCTGTGTGGACGGTGGGAATCATTCTCAAGAGAAGGTTTGGCTCTGGATGGAAACACAGACCCGAAGGTATGGTTTGATTAGCTCCATCTTTGCATACAGTATGGTGTGAGCTGGTGGTGCGCCACACTCTCCTCCCTGGTCCCCTAGACGAGAGCCAAGTGCCAGAATAGAGAAGGGAGTAAAGGGTTAGGTCGCTACATATATAAAAATGTTTTGCCTTTTATTTCTATTTTAAACTGAATACCGTAGGTTGTTTTACAAGGTGATGGTTTACAATAACTTTTAGTAATACAAAAGACTGGAGAGCATATAAAAGGGCTGCAGTCTTATACCACCAAATAGTTGTTAAGTTAGAATCCAGAGGTGTAAAAAAAAGGTTCCAAAGCTTTTCAAGTTTGTAGAGCAATATACACTATATTACCAAAAGTATTGGTACGCCTGCCTTTACACGCACAAGACATTTAATGACATCTCAGTATCAGTCTGTAGGGTTCAATATTGAGTTGGCCCACCCTTTGCAGCTATAAGATTTTCAACTTTTCTGGGAAGGCTGTCCACAAGGTTTAGGAGTGTGTCTATGGGAATGTTTGACCATTCTTCCAGAAGCACATTTGTGTGGTCAGGTACTGATGTGGACAAGAAGGCCTGTCTCACAGTCTCCGCTCTAATTCATCCTAAAGGTAGTCTATCAGGTTGAGGTCAGGGCTCTGTACAGGCCAGTCAAGTTCCTCCACCCCAAACTCGCTCATCTATGTCTTTATGGACCTTGCTTTGTGCACCGGTGCGCAGTGATGTTGGAACAGGAAGGGGCCATCCCCAAACTGTTCCCGTAAAGTTTGGAGCATAAAATTGGCTAAAAAATGTCTTGGTATGCCGACACTTTAAGAGTTTGCTTCACTGGAACAAAGGGGCCAAGCCCAACCCCTGAAAACAACCCCACACCATAATCCCCCCTCCACCAAATGTTTTGGACTGGTGCACAAAGCAAGGTCCATAAAGACACGGATGAGCAAGTTTTGAGGTGGAGGAACTTGACCTCAACCCGATAGAACACCTTTGGGATAAATTAGAGCGGAGACTGTGAGCCAGGCCTTCACGTCCACATAAGTGCCTGACCTGACAAATGCGCTTCTGGGAGCATGGTCAAACATTCCCATAGATACACTCCTAAACCTTGTAGACAGCCTTCCCAGAAGAGTTGAACCTGGTATAGCTGCATAGGGTGGACCAACTCAATATTGAACTCTACGGACTAAGACTGGGATGCCATTAAATTTCATGTGTGTGTAAAGGCAGGCGTCCCAATACTTTTGGTAATATAGTGTATATCTGCCCAATAATGAATTTCCATCCATAAGTCAGCAATATTGGTAAATTGTTCAAAGAATTTCATAGAATTTCAATATAAAAGTGTAAGCAGCAAATGGAAGTATTTGACATTTTGACCTGAATAAAGATCTAAAAATGCGTATGTCAGTGGTATGAGCTGGGGTATTTGCCAAACACAAACATACCAAAAAAGTTTTTAATTTATCCAGCGCAACATATTTGCAAAGTCGCTGTGAAATTCCCCAATCACAATGACAGCAGGAAAACCTGCATTGCAGTACATTGCCTAGAAGTGTGAATGTGTGCTTAGGGCTGCATTCATGCTTTGAAAATTGTATGGAATTCTAACATATGCTTGAATAAGCAAGAGTCCTAGAGTATGTAAGAGGGTGCCAGAGGCATTGTGCCAATTGCAGAGGGAGAGCTTGCTGCTACTGTTGCTACTGTTGTAGTAGTCTGGTACTTTCACAGGTCACTTTCACTGACTGAGTTTTTGCTTGCACATGATTGGATGATGGAAGTCAGTGGAGCTTCAACTCATTCATTAACCACTTGACCAATCACAGCTGATCATCGCGTGAACCAGGAAGTGCCGGTAAATGGTTTCCTCGGTTCACGCTGACAGAGAGAACCGATCGGCGGCTCTCCCTGTCAGAGGGGAGGTCTGTGCTGATAATTAGAACATTGATTAACAGCACAGCCCCCATCAAAAGGTGCCCATCACCTGCCAGCCTGTCCCCCTCTATAAACGGCTGTGCCCACAACAGTGCCGATCAGTGCTAATCAGTACCCAAAAAAGTGTCAATCAGTGCCCCATCAGTAATGCCTGTCAGTGCCCCATCAAAGTGCCACTCAGTAATGCCTTACCTCTCTTCCCCAGGTGTCCTTGCCCCCAACTCAGAGGCTCACCCAACTTTACATCCTTCATAGAATTTACCATACCCCTGCTAAAGGGTTTAGGTGGAAACGTAGGGACACGGATACCTGTCCCAGATGTACTAGAGGTTCAGCAGATTTTATTCACCTGATATGGTGCTGCCCAAAACTTCACAGGTATCGGCAGGGGGCTATGTGCCTTACATCCTCCATATATCAAACTACTCTACCGCTAGATACTAAACTGTGTCTTCTCAATATCTTTGACTCTATAGTACCTGACGAGGTGGTAGATTAGATTGCTTTACATGGCCCCTCAACAACTGTGGAGTGGAAAAACCAAGTTATTTTCCGATGAAAGCTCTTATACCAACATAGAAATTGCATCCGAAATTGCATAGAAATTTGATAAATGATGGTCCCCTTGGTTGGCGGTTCTGGTTAGGCACCATTATTTCTGGGTAATTTCCTTCTGAGTCCTCACGCACATTTACATTGTGTTCTTGGAGAGGTCTTATTGTAACACATAGCTATGAGTAAGCATCATGTCTTGATGTGAAACGCGTTAGCCTTTGTTCCCTGCATGTCCACTTTTCATTTTTTGATTGTTTTGGATTGTTTTTGAATACCTTTGGATTTTTACTTTTTCTAAATAAAACATTTGAACATAGTGCGGCAGTCTATGAAATTTTCTTTCTCCATGGATCAGAGCAGAGCTAGCACCTGTGAGTGAAGCAGGGCAGGAGCAATTAGAGGGGTTTGGAACCTTAGAGCGGCACACCTTCTCACAAGGCGATAAGTAGATATCGTTGCTGTCCTCGGCATTAAAGTGATTGTAAAGTCTTGTTTAAAAACATGTTATACTTACCTGCTCTGTGCACAGAGCAGCCCAGATCTACCTATTCTCGGATCCCTCTTTGCTGCTCCTGGCCCCTCTCTCCTTTTGAGTGTCCCCCACAATTAGTAGCTTCCTATGGGGGCACCTGAGTCGAGTCACAGCCCGTGTGTCCATTCAGACATGGAGCCCGACCCGGCCCCACCCCCTCTCTCCCCTAATTGGCTGACTGAGTTTGATTGACAGCCACGGAAGCCAATGGTGCTGTGTCTCAGCCAATCAGGAGGAGTGTCACGGACAGCATAGAAATTCGTGGACATCGCTGGAGAGAGATGGGGCTCAGGTAAGTAATTGAGGGGGTGCTGGGGTGGCTGCTATACACAAAGGGTTTTTTATCTTAATGCATAGAATGCATTAAGATAAAAAAAAAACTTCTACCTTTACAACTCCTTTAAGTATTATGGTCTATTTGTGCAAGTTACGTTTTTAGATGGCTACAGGTCCATGTTCATACAGTGTACCTGGTCTGCTGGAAAAATGTAAGTGACTTTATGAATGTAACTTTGCATTACTGTAGCGTTCTTTACTTTGGTACCAAATGAGCCAATGTTGGTTGTTGAATATGGTAGTCTGTATGCTTACAGAAGCTACTTCTAATGTTTTAGTTTGTTGTGCGTACCGCTACTGTGGTTGTGTGTATTTAAAAAACAAAACTTTACTAATAAAAATGGTTTGAAAAAAAGACACAGATATCCCAGGCGAGAGCTGATGACTGAGTTGTTTGCCGGGATTGCCACACCTTCAGGAGAGGATGCATCGAGACCTACTCAGACAGAGGCACCACAGAATGCTCCCATTGAAAAGATATCTAGATCAGTGGTCTCCTGAAGTTTGGGGGCATTGATCACTACCACCATAACTGTCCCAGTCCACTAAGGTCACGGAGAGAACACTACAAGCCAGTGGAAAACTTCAGAGGTCCCTGGTGAAGGAGCCAACCTGGTCAAGCTTGAGTTTGGTCCCTGATGTCCCTGACAGCCAAAGACTTCCGACACATTCCCCATTGTGTGTCCTCACCTCCAGAGGCTCATTAAAGTTCTGTGATAGTGAGGACTAACACTTGGTCCAAGAGTAACGTACTCCTTTTGTTTCAAAGAAAGATGGCACCCCTGAAAGTGTACATCCCATGCTGCGGTCAGTGTATCAGCATTTGATTCAAGTGCAGAAGGCCCCAACTGAAGGAGTGGGAAAGCTATGGAAGTTGGAGAAGACAGAAAAAGTCTTGCATCCATGTAAAGTCCTGTGTCTGCATGCTTCACGCAAACTGAATTGGGATCAGCCCGATCCTTACATTATTCTTGAGGGTGATCCACAGTGGAAAGATTTGGGTTTGGAATTGAACTACAGAAGTCATTTCAAAGAAGGCTCTATGGAGAACCCATGGGAAAGTTCCTGTCAGTATATGCAATATTACTGTTTCTCCAGTAAAGCTTTGTGCTCAAATGATGATAGGCCAAGTGAACCCAGCTACACTCCAAACACCACATGACTTGGTGGGGGGAGCCACAGAAGAGTTGTCAGAGGACCAATTCAAACAAACATCCCTATGACACCTGATTGGAAAGAATGGGCCAAAGCACAACTTCTAAACTGGCGGAAAGTGTTCTCCAAAAATGAGTTTGATGTGGAATGAGCAAAGTTTGCTCAGCATCACATTCATCTGCAAGAGGTCCAAGAAGGGTCTGAGTGAATCCCATTAGCAGACCTAGATCACCTCAGAGAACAGATTGTGGAGTTGAAGAGGATTGGAGTCGTATGGGAATCCAGAAGTCCCTATATCAGACCTTTGGAGGCCAGTGGGAACTGTGACTGATACATAGTTGTGGAATGAATTAAGATTTTGTTGCTTATCATCTGGCAGCCCATCCATTTGGTGAGTGGGCATTTTGTCCATCTGGTGGAGGAGAGTCACAATACCCCTGGTGTAATTTGAGTCAGTACGGTGGTGGTATGGAAGATGGATTAATATTTCAGTCAATATTGTTACAATTTGGACAATTTATTTTATAGTTCCGTTTGGTCCATCATCACAGTACTGTATTTGTATGCCACATATTATAGGTTTTGCCTAGCACTGCAATTTTTGTTACAATCCCCCATTGTGGTGGTGAGTAGACATGTGTGGTTCATTTCGTTCCAAATTAAAATTCGGATTCAAATAGTTTTCAAATCGTTTTCGAATAGTTTTGGAATAGTTTTGGAATTCGAATAGTTTTCGAATAATTTTCAAATTCGAATTGTTTTCCAATTTCCAAAAATAATAAAATAGAATGAAAAATAAAGGAATAGTATAGAAAAAATATATAAATTTGAATTCAAAAACTTTTCGAATTCAAAAACTTTTCAAATTCAAAAACTTTTCAAATTCGAAAACTATTTGAAATTGATTTGAAAACTTTTCCAATTCTAAACTATTCGAAATTGATTTGAAAACTATTCGAAATTGATTAGAAAACTTTTCCAATTCGAAAACTATTTGAAATTGATTCGAAAACGAATTAACTAAACAAATTCATGTAAATAACAAATCGAAACAAAACAAAACAAAACAATTTTTTTCGTTCTGCACATGTCTAGTGGTGAGAAAGAAAAATGGATCAATGAAAATGTGCATTGACTATCGTACCCTCAACACAAGAACTATCCCAGACCAGAACACCAGACACACCACAATGTCTATCTGGGACCCAATGCTTCAGCATGTTGGACCTGAGAAGTGGATACCATCAGATCCCCATGAACCCTGCCTAGTGCGATTCTTAAATTTAACTGGATGCCACAAGGTCTAACAGGAGCCCCTGCAGCATTCCAGCATTTCAAGGAGCAAACTGTTGGTAGTTACTGAAGTGTTGGTGTACCTGGACTACATAATTGTCTTTGGACAGACTTAAGAAGAGCATGAAGAGAGTTTAGGGAAAGTTTTGAAGTGACTGAAGAAGGCTTGCAATTGTCTCATGAGAATTGCAAATTCTATCGGCCTTTGGTTACCTATCTTGGGCATGTTATCTCTGCTGAGGGAATGGCCACTGACAACCGAAGAATTTAAAAACCATCACCACCTGGGCCAGTCCCCTGAAATGTGAATGAGCTGGGATCATTTCTGGGGTTCTTACTACAGAAGGTTCGTGGAAGGGTTCCCAAAGATAGACCCTCGCTGTGTTTCTGCGGGCTGAAGAAGAGCAAGAGACCTCAGAAAGAGTTCATCAAGCTAAAGGGCTGAGAAAGTCTTGAGAGTCCATAGAGGGAGAATGGTTCCAACCTATGTGAACAGGCCTTTCTTCCGTTGAAGTGGAGTGCAGAGCCAGAGAATAACCACTACTGGCATCTCAAAGCTCTACTGCAATTTGGGGAAAGACCAAACAGAAGATCCTCTCTGCTGCTCCAAAATTTGTGGGATTATTTACAGCTGCTGGACAAGGTAGTCTACTGAAGGGGCCCTTGCCATATCACCTGCCACGCTTACTGCCACAAGATGTGGATTGCCACCTGCCACGTTGCCTGTCACCAGATGTGGAATGTCACTTGCCACCTGCCACGTTGCCTGTCACCAAATGTGAAATGTCACTTGCCACGCCACCTGCCACTTTGCCCGTCACCAGATGCGGAGTGAATGGAGCGCCCCTTGGGGTATATCAGGCAGACAGCTGAGGGGGTGAACTACAAGTCCCAGCACACCTCACCTGTACACCCACACACAGCTCATCTGTCACTGATGACGTCACATCTCTGTGGGATCGCCCCTCTGGATGTAGCAGGGTGTCTCCCTCCTCATGCTGCAGCCGGTCTCACCTGGCAGAGGGAGGGTCCGGGACTCCTTTCGCTGTCAATCTCTGGCTCCACCGCAGGAAAGCGGCGGGGCGGGCAGTGTGAGATGATGTCATCTCTCTGCTCCCTCCGACACTGAGACAGAGCACTGGCTGTCAGAGAAGGCTAATAGACCAGACTATGTGGCTGCACAGAGGAGACCAAACGGGTGTAGGTGAAAATATAAAAATTTATTACGATAAGTGAACAACATACAACCACCTCCAACAGAACACATATGGGAGATACCAGAATCGTAGTAAAAAGCCAGGCCGAGGTCATACACAAGGGAATGTCAGCAGATGGGAGACAACAGGAACAGGGAGGGGACAGATGGATAGGCTGCAGAGCAGGGATAAGCACTCAGGGAACAGGAGGACAGGTATCTGTGGTAAACAGGAGACAGGAGGGACGGATACAGGATGGGCTCAAGGTAGGGATCAGGTCGTATCGGGTCAGGCAGGATGCAGGGATCAGGTCGGATCGGGTCAGGCAGGATGCAGGGATCAAAGTCAGGGTCAGAGGTCCTAGGTCAGGGAGAGAGATACCAGGGCAAGGAGTGTTAGTCCTTGCCGGGTATTTATAGGAAGGCTGTGATTAGCTTCAGGTCACAGCTGAGCGAAGGAAGGGCAGTTCGTTCCACACTGCCAGGATCCATCCGCTGGTGGAGACAAGTACGGCGTCCAAAGGATAATACAACACAAGCAGGGAGAGATTCTCCTGACAGTTCCAAACTGCCAGGAGACACCTGCTGGTGGACCACAGTACTGCAAGCCAAATAATAAATATCACCAGCGGATGGAACCTTTCCTGACACTGGCTTTGAGGGCGGAAGAGCGGTGATGCAGGGGGAGGAGAGAGATGATATCTCTGCTTGCCCGCCCGCTCGCTCGCTTCTTCCATCCACCCAGCGCTCTCATGCCGGTGTTGTGCCGAGAATGGTTTCCCCGTCGGAATCTGTTCCCCCTGGCTCTCGGCTCCGATCGGAACTCCGCCTCTCCAGCCCTCTGCATTGCCGCTCCTCCTACTGTACCCACGAATGCTAATGATCCTAATACCGCCCGCCTCTCCAGCCTTCTGCTTTGGGAACAGATTCCAACGGGGAAACCACAACACCGGCAGCCCAGCATGTCTCTTGATGGCCGCCCGCACCCGCGGCCCGACTGCAGAAGGGCCACAGCCCGGTAGTGGGCCGGGGACCGGGGGTTGACGACCCGTGCATTACATGATGAACATGGACATTTGGTACTGACAAAACATTCAAGTTAGTTAGAGATCATTTTCTACTGGTGTGCATGCAGACTGAAGTCGAAATCTATTTTCACTCCTTTCTCTGCTGCATTCAGAGAAAAAGTCTGCCCTTCAGAACTGCCCCAATGGGCTATCTCCAGAGTCAATGTCCCGTGGATTTGGGAGGCATTGATTTCAACACAAGTGACCAAGGGATCGTTTTGGAGATGACTGCTTATTTCACTTGTTACACCAATCTATTCCAGTGAGACATCGACAAGCTGCTACAGTTACCAAAGTATTAGTGGAGAAGTCCTTTGTTCACTATGGACTACCCCAGAGAATCTACTCTGATCAAGGAAGAGATTTTGAGAGCAGGCTCATTAAACAGCTGTCAGAGAATACCAACCATCCGTTTGGCTAATAGAAATGTGCAAGCACAAAGACATTTGGCTAATAGAAATGTGCATGCATGTATGAATCTCTGCACAACGGATACGCGCACGATGTATGTTGGTGCCAGTTGGACTATTTAAGGATGCTTCTGCCTGTGCTCTAATGCTGACTGTTCTTCAATGTGTTCCCTTGGTTGCTGACCCGGCTAACTCCTGACCTGATCTCGGATCCTGCTTCTGTCTTGTCGCTAGTTCCTCACCCGGCTTGCTCCTGTCTTTGGCTCTGCTCCTGATTTGGTACCCCGTTGCCCGCCTGTTGATGACCCTGGCTAATCCTATGACCACGCTTCTGTCTCTGATCCTGGCTTACTGCCCTGGCTTTCTGCTGCTGTAGTTCTGCACCCCGCTGAATGTTCCTGCTGCAAGTCTGCTAAGAGCTCTGACCAGCCACACGTCCCGGCCCCGCAGTGCAAGTGGAGTGCTTCCTTAACCTCAGCAGAACTACTGTGCACGACTACTGTTCCTGATCTGATGGTTCTCCTGCTGCCTTGAAACTGCATCTTCTGCTGCAAGTTATCCGACCTACATCTGCAGGCACTCGTGTTCCTCCTGTCCCTCGTGCCCTCTGTTTCACTCCCAGTGGGGCATGGGCTGGAGATATAAGAGAGACCAACCTCATCATTTCAGTCTCCTCTCAGATACGTGACAACAGCTGTCTGATCTCCTGGGAGTTAAGAAGTCGAGAATGACACCGTATCACACTGAAGGGGATCCACAACCAGAGAGGTTTAATCATACCCTCATTGGCATGTTAGTGACCGAAGCTTCACAAAGAAAACAACATTGGAGCAGACACATCTCTGCTGTGGTAAATGCTTACAACAGTACTTAGATTGACTCAACTTGATATTCCCCTTATAGTCTTTTGTTTGGGGGAGAAGCTTGTCTGACAGTGGATTTGGCCTTTGACATTTCCATAGACAGAACAACAGATACAGGTATGTGGATCGCTCTAATGCTTCTAAAACAAAAATAAGCCAGCATGACATGTAACAGACCGGTGCAGATCATGTAAAACAGTTTGTCAGGCTTCAATTTACTGTGACTATAAATAAACCAAGTAGTGTGAGATGGATTCAGCTCTGATCTACACCCTCAGGAAAAGTCCCTTAGATGCGTTTCGGCTTCTAGTTGGCTTAATAATTTACTTACATGACTTACAACCAGGAAACAAGGTATTGCTAAGAAATCTGGGACCTCCTAGAAAGCATAAGTTAGCTGACTGGTGAAGTTCTCAGCAATATATCAGCTGCAAGCAACAACCTGGCCTTATTGTATACCAAATCTGCTCTGATGGAAGAACAGGGCCTCTGAACACTTGGCATCAAAACTATTTACTGCCACTGAGTGAAGCTGTCAGGGTCACTGCAAGAACTGAGACACTATCACACAGATTGACTTCTTCCAGTCAACTTCCAGTCACTAGGTCTCAACTACAGCCTCCTGCTGAAGAAGAAAAAAAAAGATGGCAGTGATAATGACAAAAATGTGGAGGGTTGTGGCTATCTGAGCCTATGGATGCTACTCCATCTACTTCTGATGCAGGGAGTAATTCCAGTGTGCTTAGGCATGAAGCCTCTGAGTCCATGATTCAAGTGGAAGAGGAACTTAGGGACTCAGATGAAGGGACCTTTGTGGAATTCCTTGAAGAGCTTACAAAACTTTCTTCAGCACTTTCTTCAGTATCTTCTCCAGTGTCACATGAGCAGGACAGGGAAACCCCAGTCTAGGAGTTGCCAAGAGAGTAGCCATCCTAACCGAGGAAACAGTGGATCAAGAGAATGGTACGATCCCCATGAAGACTTGCATATGACTCACAGGCAACAGTTCAGAAGAGATTATCCTGACTGTGCATCAGTCATTTGACATTTTAGTGCTACCCATAACAGCACCAGAGGAGAGGGCCCTCTGCTTCACCTCAGACACACCTTGTCAGTTTCCATTACCTGGTGTGTTTGTTAGGAAATGTCATAACATAGGTTTAGTTTCTATTTGTTGGTCTACATTGTTTATTAACTTGCACTTAGTTCCTTGTTGCCTTTCACCTCTTTGGAGGACCAGATTCTTTGGTGGGAGTATGTAACCTGGACTTTAGCTAATAACTGCTTCAGAGCTTCTTTCTTTGTTGCTGATGTATTATCATTTTGCAGTGTGGATAGGGTTAAAGTGAATATTCATTAGTTCAGAAGTGAAGAAGCCATCTTTAAGGGGACCATTTTGTAATGCTGATCTATGAAGTGTCTTCAATGCAAGGAGAAGCTATTTTGGTTGGGTCTGGATTGAGCCCAGGAGGATGGCTGATTCAAAAAAGCTAGAAAAGTGTGGAAAAGGCTGGGCTGTAGGCTGCTGGGAAGAAGAAAAGGAGATACTGTCTGAGCAGGATTGAACGGAAAAAAAACACAGCCACTTCTATCCCAATCTGCATTGGACTTGAATTTTACTGGATCATAGCATGTGTCCAGAGACCCAGAGGAGGGCACCCTGGGTCTTGTAATAGACTAACATTGCACAAACCTGTTGTCCACAGGGAACTGTTGTGCTTACTTCAAGGGCCCCAACTTTGCCGGACAACTTTCTTTTTGTTTTCCATCATTCACTGCCCAGTATGACAAAACAAACTGAATTTGTATTCAGTTATGAGGAAGGCAAAAAAAAATTCTAGAAAAATATAGACAATTTGGCATCAGTGGGGAAACATTTCTTCCTAACCCCACAAAGAGCTCCTTTTGATACATTGCTACTTTAGCAAATATTCGTTTGGATAAGGTTATGTTTTTGTATTAGGCCCCTTTCACACATGCGTTTACGGATGAAAAAGGGACCTACATTGGTCCCTATGAGATCGCGGGTGTCGGCGGATGAACATCCGCCGACACCCAATCTCAGCCGGGTCCGCAATCCTCCGATTCTGCAGACGGAGGAAAATCCTTTTTTTCTATCCGTCTGCAGAGCAGATCGGATGAACACGGACAGACGGCCCGTGTTCATCCGATCCCCCCATAGGGGAGAGCGGTGATCTGACAGGGTGGTCCCTACACAGTGTGCGGGGACCGCCCTGTCATCCGCCGGCTCAGCGGGGATCAGGGGAGTGATCCCCGCTGAGCAAGCGGAGGTTCACCGGGCGGATCATCATGGATCCATCCCGTGTGAAAGGGGCCTCAGTGTTCAATTTTCATCTAGTATTTTTACATTTTTCTCTCTAGCCATAAATCTAAAGTTTTATTTTTAACAGTTGTAGTGGTAAAGGTAATTAAACTATAAATTAAATGACAACCACAATGATGTGGTGATTCTTAATGTCCTACATCTTTGCTGTACTGACCATTAAAAAAGAAAAGGGCGGTTTACATTTTGTTAACTATAAAGAGATTTCTTACTCCTCTCAGCATCCACGGCACCCCTTCCTTCCTACAGGACTCTTGGTAAACGAAGCCACAAACGTCCAGAAGAGGTGAATAATTTAAAATTGGATAGATGTTTAAGTGTGTATATATGCTTAACAATCTGTACATGAACTTTAACCACTTGAGCTCCGAAAGGTTTTACCCCCTTTCTGACCAGGTAATTTTTTGTGATTCAGCACTGCGTTGCTTTAACGTGCGATGCTGTACCCAAATAAAATTGGTGTCCTTTTTTTACCACAAATAGAGCTTTCTTTTGGTGGTTTTTGATCACCTCTGCGGTTTTTATTTTCTGCGCTATAAACGAAAAAAGACCGAGATTTTTGAAAAAAATAATAATTTTTTTTTTACTTTCTGCTATTAAACATATCCAATAATTTTTTTTAAAAAAATCAAGTTTCTTCATAAATTTAGGCCAATATGTATTCTGCTACATATTTTTGGTAAACAAAATCCCAATAAGCCTATATTGATTGGTTTGCGCAAAAGTTATAGCGTCCACAAACTATGGGATTGATTTAGGGACTTTTTTTGTTGTTGTTATTTTTTACTAGTCATGGTGGCAATCAGCGATTTTAAGCTGGACTGTGACATTCCGGTGGACAAATCTGACACTAAGTGACACTTTTTGGGGGCCAGTGACACCAATACAGTGTTCAGTGCTAAAAAAAATGCACTGTCACTGTATAAATGATGCTGGCAGGGAAGGGGGTTAACATCAGGGGCAATCAAAGATGGTTAAATGTATTCCCTATGTGTGCTTTGACCAAAGGAAAACAGAGATCCGTGTTTCTGCTGAGCAGAAACACGAGATTTCCATTTCCTCTCCGGCAGAACGGCAGTCTGCCTTGTTTACTCTTGTCTCTCTACGAATGATTGCCAGACATCGCATCCACCGGACCTGCTGGTTGGCTCCTGCTGTGTCACAGTGGAAGCCAGGTTCAGGAAGCGCGCACATGTGCCCCAAAGCAGACAAAGCTGATCACGTACAGGTAAGTGAATTTGCGCTTTAGAGCCGCCCTGCCGCAGTACATGTACGTGGGGCGGTCCTTAAGCGGTTAAACTATGCCCTCACTGACCTCTGTAGTTGCAGGCACTGTAGAGGAATTCATTCTCAAATTTTACAGCAGAAGCACTAGAGTCACTTAAAGTATAACTAAAGGCGCCTGTATGAAAGCCTAAACAGTTTGCATTCTTGTTCTGGACAAATGTCCAGAAGAGGTACAGTAAGAACATTTAAATTACATTGGATAGATGTTTAACCACTTCAATACTGGGCACTTTCCCCCATTCCTGCCCAGACCAATTTTCAGCTTTTAGTGCTGTTGCATTTTGAATGACAATTGAGCTGTCATGCAACACTGTACCCAAACTAAATGTTTATCATTTTTTTCCTGCAAATAAATCTTTCTTTTGGTGGTATTTGATCACCACTGGGGTTTTTATTTTTTGCGCTTCAAATAATAAAAAAAAACGAAAATTTTGAAAAAAAGTTTTTCTTTGTTTCTGTTACAAAACTTTGTAAATAAGTACGTTTTCTCCTTCACTGATAGGCACTGATGAGGCTGCCGCTGCACTTCCTCTCCAACTGCAGTGATGCTGCAAAGAGTGCAATCTTAGTGGAGAAAGTAGACTGCCCCTGCCTACAAGGACAGCAAACACTGTGCTACACCATTACAGGAATCTGCATTAGGTGAACTTCACTAGCAGGATCAACAGGTATTTGGGGGACTTTGCAGAGGGACTAAGATAAAACTGCAAATGCAAATGTACCTATAATTAAGTGCTTCAACAGATATATTTTTAATGGGAAGCCATAGCTCTGCTTTTTATCATTTTCTCAGCAGATCAACTCACCTTTTTCCCCCCTTCATGCAGTGACTTAGCAGCCTTCCAGCCTCCTAATCTCTAATGTAAACACAGTGCAGAAGTACTAAAAGATGAGAGCAGGGGAAGCTGAGCTGCTTCTACTGCAGCTGCTTCTACTGCAGAATTTGAGGATGAATTACTCCACAGTGCCTGCAGGCACACAGGTCAGTAAAGGTTAATGCTCATTTACTGCTTTTAAAGAATCTGTAAATACTTCAATGCCTGTAGCCTGGTCACAAGTTCAACTTAGGTAAAAGGTTATGGTGGTAAAGGGCTTTGTGTGCAAGTTATAGAGAAAATATAGCCAACTATATGCAGCAGGCTAGCACAGAACAACAACTGTTTCCACCTCATAGGAATCACCATAACTCAATAATTCCTGTTAGTAATTTTGATTCTCTCCTCGTACTGCGATATTGAGCAGAGCACACAAACTACAAAGAGTAGCCATTTGACAATACAATAGATGGGAACATTAATGTTTTAATAACCTCCAATGCAGCATTTCTCTCTGCTGGATACACCTCCACTTCATAACCTGTGTCGAAGGTCTTTTACTGTATTTCTCAGAGAGTCTTCTAAGTAGCAAACAAACCAGTTATTATGAAACCCTTACTATGTCTTATTACTAGGATTAACCCCTGACCTATAAGCCCTTTGTATAGAAAAGAATAGCACAACCATAGGTGGCCTAGTACCGATTTAACAAAACAAATGGAAAAAGCAATAGAGATCTAGCTCCTGGGGCTCAGTTACTGGATTAGTGACTGCATTAGGTAGACTTAAGCTAGTGACATTATTGCCTTCTAGCTTCAATACCAGAGATTACATGTCACACTGCACAGTCTGCATTGTTGCACTATGAAACGTCTGTGGATAGTAAATAAAATGCTCCTCTACACTGTATTCTTCTGCAGAAGTATAGTTAATAATATCCACAGTGAAGATGTGCTGGTTCATCCCAGTCAGTTTACATCACCACGCCACTGAAACATTCCACTTTTTGTCTTGCCATTGGGAGAAAATATTGTATATGAACAAAAATTTCATTTATTGCAGCCTACCAGTTCTTAGATGTGGTGGCTGCATTTGTTTTCTCTTTTCAGGCATTTTTCTCCTTTCTTTTCACCTGGTTATTCTCCGTAACACATTTCCTGTACTAGATTGACAACGATATCTTAATTTATCTATGGAACTGTGTCACCCAAGGAGAGCACTTTAGAACACCTCTCCCCTTATCTCTATATCATAAGTGGGAGGTCTTCTTTAGTCTATGGGGGTTAACAGGCTGGGGCTAAAAACTGTTTGAGATCACAAATGGTTCACAAGTATACACAGAGTTCTGTGAATGAACAAGGGCAGAGGGAGGCAGATATACAACACTATTGCTTCCCTGTATGAGAACTGCACCAGGCCACGAGTAATCACTGATATATCCAGCATAAACAAAAGTTGTAATTTTGAAGTACTAAAAAAATTGAAGGACACAGTAGTGACCAAGCAATATGGTACACCTTAAGAGAGGTAACTTTTGTATACACACCTAATATCTAAGTTATTCAGTGAATAATATGAACAATGTTGTTTATATGCGTATGTAATTCCCCTTTATAAGAAATAACTATTTCCATCTAAGTCTAGCAATATTATTATATTATGTGTCATGCTGTTACTTGTTATTCGTCTTTCTTTTTTAATATAATACTGTACTATAGATACATTCACTGTTAGGAAAACTAATTATGCTTGCAAAGATTTTTGTCACATTAATTAACGTTTTAAAAAAAAATCTTTCCTTAAAATGTATTAGTTTTGCATGCTGCTTGAGGGTATATGAAAAACTCTGATTAAATTTCCCTTTCAGAATTCTGCTTGCAGCCTTGCCAATTCAGATGTAAGTGAGACGTTTTCTAGCTAAGATTATAAGGAATATGAAGCAAGCGGTAAGATGCAAGAATGATGACAAGTAGATATTTTAGTATTTACTTGACTGCTAATGTACAAAACTGTATAACGGTCCTCAAAAATAATATATATTAACTTGTTATCCAAGTATAATGTCCACAAGAAAAGCAATTCCCTCCATTAATAATACAAAAAGGTTATTAGTTTGAAAAAGGCCAAAAAGTACCTATTTTTGCATCCCAAAATGTGGATTTCATGTTTTTCTCGTACCTCATTTTCCTCTGAAAAATGCTTGGCCGGATAGTGTAGACATGGCAACAGTAAGTCACAAGCTGTGATCTGTATGAGAGCAGAAAAGGTGCGCCAATCTAAGTGTAGCCGTATAAACATACAGGGTTTTCTTGAACAGCCAAATGGCTACTCACATGACTAGGGATGAGCTTCGTGTTCGAGTCGAACATACGTTCGACTCGAACATCGGCTGTTCGATCGTTCGACGAAGATCGAACGATTTGGGCCGTTCGCGCCAAATTCGAGTGACGCGAACGGCCCACAATGCACTACGCCATCGCAGTGTCATCCAGGCGCTGTGATTGGCCAAGCATGCACTGTGACCCCGCATGCTTGGCCAATCACAGCGCCGGCAGCGAGGAGAGCAATGATTGGCCACAGGCAGGATGCCTGTGGATAATTATTGCTGAGGGTGTTTAGTACACGCCCCACACTATAAAAGGCCGCCAGCACGGCGGCCTAGTGTAGTGTGTTCCGGAGCAGGGAAAGACAAGCATAGGCAGGGACAGTGACATTTATTTCTTTCTTGCTTAACCTGGATTCCTTTAGTTTAGGGAAAGAGAAGGATAGGTAGGGAGAGTGTCAGTGTGTTTTACTGTGCCAGTCCTTGTTTCTAGGGACAAAGAAGGAAAGTGAGGGGATTTCTCCTTGTGCTATAGTGTGCTTTAAAAAAACATTTTTTCTAGGGACAGAAAACTGTAGGTAGGGAGAGTGTCAGTTTCTTTCACTGTGCCAGTCCTTGTTTCTAGGGACAAAGAAGGAAAGTGAGGGGATTTCTCCTTGTGCTATAGTGTGCTTTAAAAAAACATTTTTTCTAGGGACAGAAAACTGTAGGTAGGGAGAGTGTCAGTTTCTTTCACTGTGCCAGTCCTTGTTTCTAGGGACAAAGAAGGAAAGTGAGGGGATTTCTCCTTGTGCTATAGTGTGCTTTAAAAAAACATTTTTTCTAGGGACAGAAAACTGTAGGTAGGGAGAGTGTCAGTTTCTTTCACTGTGCCAGTCCTTGTTTCTAGGGACAAAGAAGGAAAGTGAGGGGATTTCTCCTTGTGCTATAGTGTGCTTTAAAAAAACATTTTTTCTAGGGACAGAAAACTGTAGGTAGGGAGAGTGTCAGTTTCTTTCACTGTGCCAGTCCTTGTTTCTAGGGACAAAGAAGGAAAGTGAGGGGATTTCTCCTTGTGCTATAGTGTGCTTTAAAAAAACATTTTTTCTAGGGACAGAAAACTGTAGGTAGGGAGAGTGTCAGTTTCTTTCACTGTGCCAGTCCTTGTTTCCAGGGACAAAGAAGGAAAGTGAGGGGATTTCTCCTTGTGCTATAGTGTGCTTTAAAAAAACATTTTTTCTAGGGACAGAAAACTGTAGGTAGGGAGAGTGTCAGTTTCTTTCACTGTGCCAGTCCTTGTTTCTAGGGACAAAGAAGGAAAGTGAGGGGATTTCTCCTTGTGCTATAGTGTGCTTTAAAAAAACATTTTTTCTAGGGACAGAAAACTGTAGGTAGGGAGAGTGTCAGTTTCTTTCACTGTGCCAGTCCTTGTTTCTAGGGACAAAGAAGGAAAGTGAGGGGATTTCTCCTTGTGCTATAGTGTGCTTTAAAAAAACATTTTTTCTAGGGACAGAAAACTGTAGGTAGGGAGAGTGTCAGTTTCTTTCACTGTGCCAGTCCTTGTTTCTAGGGACAAAGAAGGAAAGTGAGGGGATTTCTCCTTGTGCTATAGTGTGCTTTAAAAAAACATTTTTTCTAGGGACAGAAAACTGTAGGTAGGGAGAGTGTCAGTTTCTTTCACTGTGCCAGTCCTTGTTTCTAGGGACAAAGAAGGAAAGTGAGGGGATTTCTCCTTGTGCTATAGTGTGCTTTAAAAAAACATTTTTTCTAGGGACAGAAAACTGTAGGTAGGGAGAGTGTCAGTTTCTTTCACTGTGCCAGTCCTTGTTTCTAGGAACAAAGAAGGAAAGTGAGGGGATTTTTCCTTGTGCTATAGTGTGCTTTAAAAAAACATTTTTTCTAGGGACAGAAAACTGTAGGTAGGGAGAGTGTCAGTTTCTTTCACTGTGCCAGTCCTTGTTTCTAGGGACAAAGAAGGAAAGTGAGGGGATTTCTCCTTGTGCTATAGTGTGCTTTAAAAAAACATTTTTTCTAGGGACAGAAAACTGTAGGTAGGGAGAGTGTCAGTTTCTTTCACTGTGCCAGTCCTTGTTTCTAGGGACAAAGAAGGAAAGTGAGGGGATTTCTCCTTGTGCTATAGTGTGCTTTAAAAAAACATTTTTTCTAGGGACAGAAAACTGTAGGTAGGGAGAGTGTCAGTTTCTTTCACTGTGCCAGTCCTTGTTTCTAGGGACAAAGAAGGAAAGTGAGGGGATTTCTCCTTGTGCTATAGTGTGCTTTAAAAAAACATTTTTTCTAGGGACAGAAAACTGTAGGTAGGGAGAGTGTCAGTTTATTTCACTGTGCCAGTCCTTGTTTCTAGGGACAAAGAAGGAAAGTGAGGGGATTTCTCCTTGTGCTATAGTGTGCTTTAAAAAAACATTTTTTCTAGGGACAGAAAACTGTAGGTAGGGAGAGTGTCAGTTTCTTTCACTGTGCCAGTCCTTGTTTCTAGGGACAAAGAAGGAAAGTGAGGGGATTTCTCCTTGTGCTATAGTGTGCTTTAAAAAAACATTTTTTCTAGGGACAGAACACTGTAGGTAGGGAGAGTGTCAGTTTCTTTCACTGTGCCAGTCCTTGTTTCTAGGGACAAAGAAGGAAAGTGAGGGGATTTCTCCTTGTGCTATAGTGTGCTTTAAAAAAACATTTTTTCTAGGGACAGAAAACTGTAGGTAGGGAGAGTGTCAGTTTCTTTCACTGTGCCAGTCCTTGTTTCTAGGGACAAAGAAGGAAAGTGAGGGGATTTCTCCTTGTGCTATAGTGTGCTTTAAAAAAACATTTTTTCTAGGGACAGAAAACTGTAGGTAGGGAGAGTGTCAGTTTCTTTCACTGTGCCAGTCCTTGTTTCTAGGGACAAAGAAGGAAAGTGAGGGGATTTCTCCTTGTGCTATAGTGTGCTTTAAAAAAACATTTTTTCTAGGGACAGAACACTGTAGGTAGGGAGAGTGTCAGTTTCTTTCACTGTGCCAGTCCTTGTTTCTAGGGACAAAGAAGGAAAGTGAGGGGATTTCTCCTTGTGCTATAGTGTGCTTTAAAAAAAAAAATTTTCTAGGGACAGAAAACTGTAGGTAGGGAGAGTGTCAGTTTCTTTCACTGTGCCAGTCCTTGTTTCTAGGGACAAAGAAGGAAAGTGAGGGGATTTCTCCTTGTGCTATAGTGTGCTTTAAAAAAACATTTTTTCTAGGGACAGAAAACTGTAGGTAGGGAGAGTGTCAGTTTCTTTCACTGTGCCAGTCCTTGTTTCTAGGGACAAAGAAGGAAAGTGAGGGGATTTCTCCTTGTGCTATAGTGTGCTTTAAAAAAACATTTTTTCTAGGGACAGAAAACTGTAGGTAGGGAGAGTGTCAGTTTCTTTCACTGTGCCAGTCCTTGTTTCTAGGGACAAAGAAGGAAAGTGAGGGGATTTCTCCTTGTGCTATAGTGTGCTTTAAAAAAACATTTTTTCTAGGGACAGAAAACTGTAGGTAGGGAGAGTGTCAGTTTCTTTCACTGTGCCAGTCCTTGTTTCTAGGGACAAAGAAGGAAAGTGAGGGGATTTCTCCTTGTGCTATAGTGTGCTTTAAAAAAACATTTTTTCTAGGGACAGAAAACTGTAGGTAGGGAGAGTGTCAGTTTCTTTCACTGTGCCAGTCCTTGTTTCTAGGGACAAAGAAGGAAAGTGAGGGGATTTCTCCTTGTGCTATAGTGTGCTTTAAAAAAACATTTTTTCTAGGGACAGAAAACTGTAGGTAGGGAGAGTGTCAGTTTCTTTCACTGTGCCAGTCCTTGTTTCTAGGGACAAAGAAGGAAAGTGAGGGGATTTCTCCTTGTGCTATAGTGTGCTTTAAAAAAAAAATTTTCTAGGGACAGAAAACTGTAGGTAGGGAGAGTGTCAGTTTCTTTCACTGTGCCAGTCCTTGTTTCTAGGGACAAAGAAGGAAAGTGAGGGGATTTCTCCTTGTGCTATAGTGTGCTTTAAAAAAACATTTTTTCTAGGGACAGAAAACTGTAGGTAGGGAGAGTGTCAGTTTCTTTCACTGTGCCAGTCCTTGTTTCTAGGGACAAAGAAGGAAAGTGAGGGGATTTCTCCTTGTGCTATAGTGTGCTTTAAAAAAACATTTTTTCTAGGGACAGAAAACTGTAGGTAGGGAGAGTGTCAGTTTCTTTCACTGTGCCAGTCCTTGTTTCTAGGGACAAAGAAGGAAAGTGAGGGGATTTCTCCTTGTGCTATAGTGTGCTTTAAAAAAACATTTTTTCTAGGGACAGAACACTGTAGGTAGGGAGAGTGTCAGTTTCTTTCACTGTGCCAGTCCTTGTTTCTAGGGACAAAGAAGGAAAGTGAGGGGATTTCTCCTTGTGCTATAGTGTGCTTTAAAAAAAAATTTTCTAGGGACAGAAAACTGTAGGTAGGGAGAGTGTCAGTTTCTTTCACTGTGCCAGTCCTTGTTTCTAGGGACAAAGAAGGAAAGTGAGGGGATTTCTCCTTGTGCTATAGTGTGCTTTAAAAAAACATTTTTTCTAGGGACAGAAAACTGTAGGTAGGGAGAGTGTCAGTTTCTTTCACTGTGCCAGTCCTTGTTTCTAGGGACAAAGAAGGAAAGTGAGGGGATTTCTCCTTGTGCTATAGTGTGCTTTAAAAAAACATTTTTTCTAGGGACAGAACACTGTAGGTAGGGAGAGTGTCAGTTTCTTTCACTGTGCCAGTCCTTGTTTCTAGGGACAAAGAAGGAAAGTGAGGGGATTTCTCCTTGTGCTATAGTGTGCTTTAAAAAAACATTTTTTCTAGGGACAGAAAACTGTAGGTAGGGAGAGTGTCAGTTTCTTTCACTGTGCCAGTCCTTGTTTCTAGGGACAAAGAAGGAAAGTGAGGGGATTTCTCCTTGTGCTATAGTGTGCTTTAAAAAAACATTTTTTCTAGGGACAGAAAACTGTAGGTAGGGAGAGTGTCAGTTTCTTTCACTGTGCCAGTCCTTGTTTCTAGGGACAAAGAAGGAAAGTGAGGGGATTTCTCCTTGTGCTATAGTGTGCTTTAAAAAAAAAAATTCTAGGGACAGAAAACTCTAGGTAGGGAGAGTGTCAGTTTCTTTCACTGTGCCAGTCCTTGTTTCTAGGGACAAAGAAGGAAAGTGAGGGGATTTCTCCTTGTGCTATAGTGTGCTTTAAAAAAACATTTTTTCTAGGGACAGAAAACTCTAGGTAGGGAGAGTGTCAGTTTCTTTCACTGTGCCAGTCCTTGTTTCTAGGGACAAAGAAGGAAAGTGAGGGGATTTCTCCTTGTGCTATAGTGTGCTTTAAAAAAACATTTTTTCTAGGGACAGAAAACTGTAGGTAGGGAGAGTGTCAGTTTCTTTCACTGTGCCAGTCCTTGTTTCTAGGGACAAAGAAGGAAAGTGAGGGGAATTCTCCTTGTGCTATAGTGTGCCAAAGCATTCCTCATCAACCATCTTTGAAATCCTTGTTTTTTGGACAGTCAGGGAAATTGTCGTTGTGCTATTCTGTGCAAAAGCAATAATCCTCAACCATATTTAGAAATCCTTAAGTAAAGGGACAGAGAAGGACACCTGAAGGTTGCCCTTATTGCTTTTTTCCCATCTCCCTGCAGGCCATCTATTAGAATGTCTGGAAGGCAAACAAGGAGAGGCAGACAGTCAGGAGGCAATAAAAGAGGGCAAGCAGGCTCTGTGTCTGGGGGCAACAGTGCTGGTCGTGGACTCAGTGCATTGTCATCAGCACATGGCCATGGTACACGCTTGTCCTTGTTTTCGGCAGCTGGACATGTTGAGCCACATCATGCCGAAGACTTGGTAGAGTGGATGACCAAGCCCTCCTCCTCCTCCTCATCCTCTCTCACCCAGGCTCAGGGTACTGGCAAAGCAGCTGCCAAAGCGTCCTCTTCCCTGGTATCAATGTCAGACTCATCATCAGTCACTCCTTCCCTAGACCCACCATGTCCTCCTCCTGAGGAGTCCCCCGAACTGTTTGAGCACAGTGTTGGGTACATGCTCCAGGAGGATGCCCAGCGTTTCGAAGGGTCTGATGATGAAACCCAGCTACAGGAAGGCAGTAGCGTGAGAGCAGACAGAGGGGATGCTCAAGAAGGACACCAATCTGGCAGTCATGTTCCAGCAGCTGCAGCATAATGCCAGATTGGCTCCAGTGATGAGGAGGGAGGGGATGATGAGGTCACTGACTCCACGTGGGTGCCTAATAGGAGAGAGGAGGAGGAGGAGGATGAGGAGGAGGCACATCTCCAACGAGGCAGGATGCCCTTTGGTGGCCAGCGTAAGGGCAGTACACCGACGGAATCACACCGCAGAGCTCCGCCTGTGCAGGGCGCTGCCTCTGCCAGTCATTCAAAAAGTTCCTTGGTGTGGGCCTTTTTTGAGGCTAGTGCATCAGATCGCACAGCTGCTGTTTGCAACATATGTCTCAAGCGTATATCGCGTGGCCAAAACATAAGCCGCTTGGGTACCACATGCCTGACCAGACATATGTTGACCTGCCATGCAGCTCGTTGGCAAGCCTACCTCAAAGACCCACACCAAAGAACAAAGCGGACCTCTCCTTGCACCGCATCAGCTGGGATCTCCAACCCCACTATAACTTCAGTCCTCTCTGAAACATGCACTGAGAGGAATGAAGGTGTAGAATTAGGTGTGTCACAGCCAAGTACTTGCGGCCACTCTGCTAGCAGTACACCGACGTCCGATTCTAGCAGGCAAATTTCCCTGCCCCAGCTGCTGGACCGTCGAAAGAAGTTCACTCCCAGCCATCCACATGCCCAGCGGTTGAATGCTAGCTTGGCTAAATTGCTAGCGCTTCAACTGCTGCCTTTTCAGTTGGTAGACTCGGCCCCCTTCCGTGAGTTTGTGCAATGTGCGGTTCCTCAGTGGCAGGTTCCCAAACGCCACTTTTTCTCACGGAAGGCTATTCCGGCTCTCTACCGGCATGTGGAAGGCAATGTCTTGGCCTCGCTGGACAGGGCGGTCAGCGGTAAGGTGCATATTACCGCTGACTCATGGTCCAGCAGGCATGGACAGGGACGTTACCTTTCTTTCACGGCCCATTGGGTCACTCTTTTGGCAGCTGGGAAGGATGCAGGACAAGGTGCAGTAGTGTTGGAGGTTGTTCCACCGCCACGCCTCCAAAATGCTACTACTGGTTGTGACACACCTCTCTCCTCCACCCCCTCCTCTTCTTCTTCCTCCATGGCCTCTTCCTGTGGTTTGTCCTATGAACCAGCGGTGCTCCGTAGCCGTTCACGGGGCTACGCAAGTACGCAGGCAAAAAGATGCCATGCCGTGCTTGCGCTGGTGTGTTTGGGGGACAGAAGCCACACTGGGGCAGAGGTCCTGTCTGCTCTGCAGGGCCAGGCCGAGAGGTGGTTGACGCCACGCCAGCTTAAGCCAGGAATGGTGGTTTGCGACAATGGCACCAACCTCCTCTCCGCCCTCCGACAGGGACAACTGACCCATGTGCCCTGTGTGGCTCACGTCCTTAACCTGGTGGTGCAGCGGTTCTTGGGCAGGTACCCGGGCTTACAGGATGTCCTGAGGCAGGCCAGGAAAGTCTGTGTGCATTTCCGCAGATCTTATAATGCCAGTGCTCGCCTGGCTGAGCTGCAAAAGGAGTTGAACCTGCCCAAGAACCGCCTTATATGTGACATGCCCACCAGGTGGAACTCAACGTTGGCCATGCTGCAGCGGCTGCACACACAGCAGAGGGCCATCAATCAGTACCTGTGCGACTACGGCACCAGGACAGGGTCAGGGGAGCTTGGTTTTTTTTCTCCACGCCAGTGGGGCATGATCAGGGATGCATGCACTGTCCTGGCACCATTTGAGGAGGCCACGAGGATGGTGAGCAGTGACAGTGCATGCATCAGTGACACTGTACCTCTTGTCCACCTGTTGGAGCACACGCTGCGTGGAATAATGGACAGGGCACTTGAGGCAGAACAGAGGCAGGAAGAGGAGGACTTCCTTGCCTCTCAAGGCCCCCTTTACCCAGACAGTGTTCCTTCTGTCCCACCCATCGCACAGGAAGAGGAAGAGGAGGAGGAGGAGGAGGAGGAGGAGGAGGATTGTGTCAGCATGGAGGTGGAGGCTGGCACTCAGCATCATCAGCAGCAGTCTTTTAGGGATGATTTACAGTCCCAAGAAACCAGTGGACTTGTACGTGGCTGGGAGGAGGTGGCTGCGGATCATGTCGTCCTTAGTGACCCAGAGGACTCCGGAGCGAATGCCTCAGCAAACCTACGCTGCATGGCCTCCCTGATCCTGCAAAGTCTGCAGAAGGATCCTCGTATTCTTCGGATCAAGGAGAGGGACCATTACTGGCTGGCCACTCTCCTTGATCCACGGTACAAGGGTAAGGTTGCGGACCTTATGTTACCTTCGCAGAGGGAGCAGAGGATGAGACAACTCCGGGAGGCCTTGCAGAAAGGTCTGTGCAACGCGTTCCCAGAGACTGGGAGGTTACAAACTCCTGGTCCTGGACAACGAGTTGCTGAGGCTTCGGCCAGTCAAAGAAGGAGCGGTGGGGAAGGTGGCCGTCTGACCGATGCGTTCAGACAATTCTTTAGTCCGCAGCCCCAAAGTATGATCGGTTCCAGCAACCATCGCCAGCGTCTGATAAACATGGTGCAGGAATATCTAGGGGCAAGGTCAGACTTGGACACCTTCCCCACCGAAAATCCTCTGGCTTACTGGGTCTTGAGGATGGATCACTGGCCAGAGCTTGCACAGTATGCAATTGAGCTACTGGCCTGTCCTGCATCCAGCGTTCTTTCGGAACGCACATTCAGTGCTGCTGGAGGATTTGTCACGGATCACAGGGTGCGCCTGTCCACCGACTCGGTTGATCGACTGACTTTCATCAAGATGAACCAGTCTTGGATCACCACCAGCTACCACACACCTGATGCTGATATAACAGACTAATTGATTTTAACATGTCACATCCCTTCAAGACTGATGCTGATGCTGAGTGCCTGTGCTGTTATGTTGACTGGCTATCCTCCTCCTCCGAGTCCTCAATGATACGATTGATGATGATAGCTTGGAAGATCATTTTTGTTTATGGGTGCCGCCACCAGTGGCTAAGGCCCAATTTTTCAGCCCCTGTTTTACAGGGGCGTGTAATTACAATTTTTTTAGCAATAATTTGCCATAGGGCTCATTGCTGTGCTCCAAGTACAGTATCTGTGAGGGGTTGGAGTGTTGTGGCACCAGTGCCTAAGGCCCAATTTTTCAGCCCCTTTTTAACAGGGGCGTGTCATTACAATTTTTGAAGCAATACTTTGCAACAGGGCTCATTGCTGTGCTCCAAGTAACGTATCTGTGAGGGGTTGTAGTGTTTTGCCACCAGTGCCTAAGGCCCAATTTTTCAGCCCCTGTTCAACAGGGGCATGCAATTACAATTCTTGATCTAATAATTCACAGCAGGGCCCATTGCTGCACCCACCAAGAGTAACTCTGAGGGCTTACAGTGTTGTGGCAACGCCACCACCACCACCACCACCACGAAAGGCCCAATTTTTCAGCCCCTGTTCAAAAGGGGCATGTAATTACAATTCTTGATCTAATAATTCACAGCAGGGCCCATTCCTGCACCCACCAAGAGTAACTCTGAGGGCTTACAGTGTTGTGGCAACACCACCACCACCACCACCACGAAAGGCCCAATTTTTCAGCCCCTGTTCAAAAGGGGCATGTAATTACAATTCTTGATCTAATAATTCACAGCAGGGCCCATCCCTGCACCCACCAAGAGTAACTCTGAGGGCTTACAGTGTTGTGGCAACACCACCACCACCACCACCACCACGAAAGGCCCAATTTTTCAGCCCCTGTTCAACAGGGGCATGCAATTACAATTCTTGATCTAATAATTCACAGCAGGGCCCATTGCTGCACCCACCAAGAGTAACTGTCAGGGCTTACAGTGTTGTGGCACCAGCACCACCATCAAAGGCCCAATTTTTACTACCACTGTTCAACAATTATATGTAATTAAAATTCCTGATATAATAGTTGACAGCAGGGCGTTCCAGCACCAACCAAGAGTAACTGTGAGTGCTTACAGTGTTGTGCCAACACCAACAACTAAGGGGCCTATTTCTGCAGAGTATATACGGCAGGTCCCTACTTTCAAACATCCAACTTACAAACGACTCCTACTTGCAAACGCAAGAAGACAACAGGAAGTGAGAGGAAATCTACCCCTAGGAAGGAAAATTCTCTCCTGTAAGAATAAATATGGGAGAAAGGTGTCTCCTCTGTACTGATGCTTTATCAGCAATCCTTGTTTCAAGAAAAACACCACATTTCAAAAACAGTTGACATTGGGACGGAAAGTGAGGTGAAATGTTCTGAACAGGGGCACAGACAGCAAAACAAATGTTACAGGGGTGATAACCCTTACCTATGTTTTCCAAAAAGTTTAAAAATAGATTTTTGGGCTGGAGCTACACTTCAACAATGTACCTGTTCAAAATTACAAACAGATTCTACATAAGAACAAACCTACAGTCCCTGTCTTGTATGCACCGCCTGTATACGGCTGTTCAGAGTATATAGGGCCTTTTTTATTTTATGTGCGGGGTTCCCCTTAATATCCATACAAGACCCAAAGGGGCTGGTAATGGGCTGGGGTAGGGGGGGGTCATGGGGTAGCTATGCCATTTTTCTTAAAGATTTTCATCCATATTACCGGGACCAGACATTACATTAAAGCCGCAAGCAGTTTTAAATGGCTTTTTTTTCCTTTAGAAGTGTCATTTTGTGCAGGGACAGTTCTAAACACGGGAAACACGTGGCACTTCACAGGCATACTTTAGACACCCCCCAGGTACGATATTTAAAGGAATATTTGACTTTTTTTTTTTCACTTTATGCATCATTAAAATGACTGCTCCCGAAAAACGACCGTTTTTAAAACTTCTTTTTGCATTGATACATGTCCCCTGGTGCAGAACCCGGGTTCCCAAACCCTTTTTAGGACAATAACATGCATAATAGTTGTTATAATTAGCACTTTAGAATTCGAACGTTCGCATCCATTGTATTTAATAGGGTTCTAATGTTCGTACGAACTTTCGGTCCGTTCGCGGGTTCTGGTGCGAACCGAACCCGGGGGTGTTCGGCTCATCACTACACATGACAATAGAGATCAACAGGCATGTTCGACTTTATTGTCATGTGAGTAGTCATTTGGCTGTTCAATAAAGCCCTGTATGTTTATATTTCTACACCTAGATTGGCACACCTTTTATGCTGTCATACCTGTCTCCCAGAGAAACTGCTTCACCCCAAAGGGAGCTGCCCTAAGTTGTTTTTTCAACAAACCTGTGGCCCTAAAGACTGTTCTTAAACCGTTTATTGTCCCTTTGATGTGTTTTGGACCTCTTTCAGCGCCATTGCATTTTGTTTTGTTTTTTGTTTTTTTACAAGCTGTGATCTACCTGCCTGTGGACTACATCTTCTGACATGGCTCTCTGAAATGAAGGAGGAATGTGAGTGGTGACAGTGGTGCCACATCACTACCTGGTAGTTCTGGCAATCATCATGGGAGGTTAGTTAGGCAGGTTGTAGCACCCCAGGCAGTGAGTTTTTAAGCCAGCTCTCATGCCAGCACCGATTGTAAATTTTGTAGAAAGGAACTTTTTCCATTGCTCTGACTCACTTTTCTTAGCTTACAGGCCTTATCAGAAAACTCATACTTACTTGTCATAACAAGCATGGGTCATCCAGATTCCATGATTGCAGACCAGGTCTGACAGGGGTCCTACCAAAGACGCAAAGCAAGAAAATAAGGGTTGCAGCCTGGCTACAATGCCGTGGTCCAGATGAGAAATTTGTCATCACTGCTAGGCTGGCCGACCGTTCTTCTCCTGACCACCACCAGTTTCCTAACTGAGACAGTCCCTGTTCTTACTCTCCAGGCTTACCCTTACTATGAATTCCTAAGCCTTACCCTTACTAAGTGTTAACCTTAGTCCCATAGGAATAAAAAGGGACTCTAGTCCATAGATAACATGGTTCCATAGTGTATGAGTCCAGATTCCTTTCCTTTCCCAAATAAAGGAAATTGCTTTAGCAGTAACAACTTCCAGTTATCATGGCAGTGCTGTCCAGTTTTCCCCTAAAGGGAAAGTTACAAACTCTGTTCACTCCCATGGTCTTAGTTATGTACCCTTCTATTACAATCAGCAACTCTCCCAGGGCTCATCCCACCTTAATACTTATACTACTTAGTAAACAACCCAGAATGAGAAGCTGGGGTCCTAGCCACCCCCCCTCCCCCCAGCAGTGGGACTCCCTCATAAACAGCAATCCAATAATATGTACAGAAATATGGGGACCTCTAGTAGCAGCAATAAATATTACACTTTAACCCACACTTGGAAAGTACAAAGGAACCTTACAAGGTGTCTATTAAGGCAGGTTAGTGGACACAATTGCACCATATTGTTGACTTTTGCTGATTAGGCATACAAGGGGGTTGGCTAACACCAGTTTAGTGTCATACTGTAGGCTAATAGCGCTAATCACTCTAAAAGAAACCAGTAGATCTCTAGCCAGTTTGTTAAGTTTTGGATTGTGTGTGGAAGAGTAAGAACCTCTGACAGGTTTTATTTGCTGTCTCTCCTATTGGAGAAGTTTCCTTGCACTTAGCCTGGTAATGAGACAGGAAGCAAGTTTAAATCTGGCCAAAATGAGGAGCAATGCAACCAGGGCAATGCCCTCTAGAAGACACATTGGGGTTGATTTATTATAGGTAAATAGACTGTTGATTTTGCAAGGGAGGTTTATCCAGAGCTTAGTAAATGAGATAAATCATCCAATCAAGTGAGAGAAAAAAATGTTCCTTTCACGTGAATAGATATTCTTTGAAAGATAAAATGTAACCACATTCACTAAGCTCTGGGGAAAATTCCTTTGCAAACATTCAGCTTATATGTCTTTAGTAAAACTTCCCTAATATTTCAGGTATGATCCCTATGCCTATTACAATTACATAGTATATCATGATCCCGGAGTTTTAACTTTGATGCTCATCTCATCACCCATAAAATTGACATTTTTAAAGCATTTGTTACCCCAACACTTCATATTCCTGATATGTGCCTGCTGTACCATGTACTTGTATGAGAAAGTTTCCTGTTCCCTTTTTTTATTGCTTCCTTTGTGTGAAATCCCTGGTGTTCCTGCTAGTTCCCTTGCTTTCCTATTAAAAACATATCACACTAGGCAGGAGAACACATTGTGGTCAGTTCTCTAACTGTTCCGGGAACTCAGTGTGCTCTCCTCCGATGATCAGACTTGTCATGACACGCCCCTGCTGCACAGCTATTCACTGGGAAGCTCAGTGTGATGCTGATCCCCCTCAGCTCTTATACAGCTGAGAACAGAGGGAATGAGATCACTTATAAAAAAAGGGGGAAAAAAAGGTATTTATAATGTTTTTTAAATCTATACACAAATGTTTTGACTTTAATTTCTAATGTAAACTGAATAGGTTGTTTTACAAGGTGATCGTTTACACTGGATAACATTTAAATTAGGTAGACTGAAAATTCAACATTTGGTAAGTGATGACCGTACACTAATTCTTCTATGTTCATCCTACAAACAATACCATTATTGGCTTATGGACAGCCTAGATTACCTTTAAAAGAGCTTAACTGCCCTTCACACCCATAGCCTATAATCTTCTTGGATTATTTAGCCAATTTAATTGAAACCAACTCATGTAGAGGGACATGTAGTTGCCATCATCCCTAAAGCATTTAAAAAATGGAAATAACCTCTAGAGGCGGGATTTTTGAGGCAACAAACTCAGAAAAGAATATAGAAAAATATTTATTTTCACATGATATAAGCACATAATCAAAGAAATATAGAAATGTCATGATATACAAACATTAAAAACATGAACAGTGATTGAAATCTGGATGTTGTAATGATACTATCCGTCATCAAATACCAGTCACCAGATCAACTGGTGACAGTAAGAGCGGGTGACCCAACGCGTTTCAAATGCATAACATTCTTCCTCAGGGAAAATTATAGTATCATAATTTTTCATTCATGTATCAACCATGGGTGGCTGCATGAAAGATTGGAGAAAGATTGTTTTATTGCTTGGCAAGAAGAATAAAACTGAGTTGTACCTATTCACTGTGTGGAACTTGGGTTACTAAAGCAAAGGAGTCAGGGACGAAGGACTGGACTTGACTCTAGGACACCTGCACAGGGGCTCAATCTTTTGGCCTTCACCTCTTGGTTGCGGATGACATGGGCCGTGGTGTGTATCATCTCTCTCTCTCCCAGGTACCCCTAGACAACAGCCATATGACCGATAAAGAAAGAGAGAGGGGTGAGGCCGCTATATATATATATATATATATATATATATATATATATATAGTATGTATGACTTCCTTGAAAAAACTGACAGCATTCTTATAGTTTCAAGAACACCAGGAATGTCAAAATGAGTTTCCCCCAGGCTATGACAGTCATTGCCTCACAGAGAAGGATTTTGTGCACCTGGTATTTAAGTACCCTACAAATAAAAGCACTACAGGTTCATACTCATTCAAGATGGTATTTACCTTTCCAATGTATACACAAATTGCTTGGTAATTGAATATTATTATAGTGTGTTTTTATTTTGCCATCAATGTAGTTAACTGCTAAGCTGCATGGATACTTGGTCTTTATGGCACTTGCAGACACTGAAGAAAAAAAAAAGACGTTATCAGGTTGCAATTCACTGAAGATAAAATTAAGCACCAACTTGAATTCAAATTAGCAAAATTAATGCTTTCAGAACCACTCGCTGTTAATTTAAGAGCATTTGGAAGGCGTGCGTACAATCTACTGTATCTTTAATGCTGTTTGCATACATTCTGGTTAAGAAGGACTGTATGATGATCTCTCATCACATTCTGGGAAACACTGGCTGAGTGTTCAAGGTTATGTGGAATATTGCCCTTTTAATGCTTTGTTCTCACATCAGTGTCTTCAGAAGTGTCCTCCAAATCCGATCTGCATTCAATTCTAAAGGCATGGGTTGCCATCTAGTGGACTTACTCTTTTTTTTTTTTTTTCCCTGCATGAGCGATTTCTTTTTCAAACTGCAATCAAATAAGATGCTTCCCAAATGAGCAAAATCAATCCAGGAAAATATAAAAAACTGTACATATAAAATAACAACTAATTATAGGCATATATTTTAACAGTATCAATATAGAATAAATGTATTTTTTTTTTTTTAAACAAACATAGTAATGTAAAAAACTAAATTGCATTTTATATTTAGGTTGCACGATATACGATGAGATATTATTATAGAAAATAATAATTGTATAGGTTCAGAATTCTATTGATAAAGCAAAATATATATATATATTTTTTTTTTTTTTGTTTTTGTTTGAGGGGGGGATACAATAAAAAAAAAACACAGACAAGTCTAAACAGTAATCCTAAACAGATATTCTATAATATTCAGATATTCTATAATAAAATGATAATTGCCCTACTTAACTGAGCCTATTTGAAAACATATGCTGATACCAAAAAAATAAATAAAAAAAACTCAGACAAGTCTAAACAGTAATCCTAAACAGATATTCTCTAATATTCAGATATTCTATAATAAAATGAAAATTGCCCTACTTAACTGAGCCCATTTGAAAACATATGCTGATACCAAAAAAAATAAAATAAAAAAAACTCAGAGAAAAACAATAGGGTGTGCCGCAGTAAAGCATGATTTAGAAATGCTGAATGAAGGTTAATACACGTAATAGAATCAAATCAATAAAGAGCTCTTTGATCATCACATCACAGTCAATTACCGGTTCAGATCCTATATATGAAAAGAACATTCACATTGTGAACTGAACTCAGCAGGACTTCTTCCCACAATGCACCGCGCTCTTTCACTTGCTTGCTGATTCTCTCTCCAGCCTTAGACATCTAAGGGCTGCATTGTATGCTCTCCCTCTCCGAACTTGAATGTAACCACGGTGACATGAATAAACTATGCGCCACAGTACACGTAATGAATTATAATCATCATCCCACAGCAATCTTATATGGCAGAAATAACTAGCTGCTGTGTTCTAATCAAGCCCCGGCGTATGCAGCATGTTTTTAAAGTCAGTCAAATTTGTCTAATTTTAAATCATAATAATCTCTTAGAAAAACAAAAAGGCGTGACCTGTCTATTCCCTAAGTCGTCTACAGTCACATTCTTCTCTGAATTTTTCCATGTGACAGAGCAATGCTACAATTAAAGCACAATAATTTGCTTATTATTCCAGGCAGGCATTAGTCCTAGTAATGGGGTACTTGGTGGAAAGATGGATTTTCTTGTTAGGAGCTAAGCACAGGATTAGCTGAATTCTCCATGGAGAAATCTTGATTTGTTCAAGGTCTTTCATGTTTTCTACAGAGAAAGGATTATGTCTGCTTAAAGAGAGGCCTTGCTTAAAAAGCTACAAAGTATAAGAAAGGGATTTAGGGCAGCCGGGCCTACGGTTAAGTAGCTGAGGGGTAGAGGGAGTTTTAGAGCAGAGGATTATTTAAAGCCATGAAGTTCAAAAAATAATTGGTTTAGCTCTGCTGGGTCAATGCAAGGTAACATGCTGGAAAGGCATTTAAGCATAGGCTAATATTCATTTTACTGCAGCTAATTATTGCAAGGATTCAAGGGAAATTGAGAAACAAACTCTTGCTCTCTCTCTAATGGGGTTTTAATCATTTTCTTTCCCTCTCAGTCTCAATCCCGTTCTTTCCTCCCTGCTTCCTCATTTTCTCTGTCCATCCATCACTTTCCAAGTCAATGTCACACTGCTCTCTCCCTCTCTCTCTCTCCCTGTACATCGCCACAACATGGAAAAGGGCAAAGAAATGGAACTTGGTCATCATCTGCAGAAAATGATCTAGACCTGACACATAAATAATTAAAAAAGTCACAGTTAAAGTACAAAAAACATTCTTCTGTTTTCATATAAAAGAGATTTCCACAAAGACTGAACGTTTTCAGGTGATAGCATGAAAGACTAGTCTTAATAGGTGAAGGTTGTATTAAGCCCACGATCGGATTTCCTATGGATTCTAATCCGATGGATTTTTCCATCAGTCTTGCCTACACACCATCAGTCACAAATCCAACCGTCCCAAACGCTGTGACGTAAAACACGAGAAAATTGAAGTTTAATGCTTCTGAGCATGCGTCGACTTGATTCTGAGCATGCGTGGGTTTTTTGTCCGATGGAGTTCCACACAGACGATCGGAATTTGCTATCGTTTTTTTTCCCATCGGATAAATTTAAAACATGTTCTATTTTTTCTCACCGATGGAAAAAAGACCGATGGGGCCCATACACGATCGGTTTGTCTGATGAGAAAAGTCCATCGGACTGTTTTCATCGGTAAAATCGATCGTGTGTACACGGCATTAGAGACTAGATTTGTCATTTCATTTTTACAAAGCACTGTATTTAGACTTCAAGGATAACTGTTGTCTTTTTACATAGATAAATGTTTAAAAGAAATCAGCATAATGTATCAGTGTGTGTGGTAATTCAATAAAAAAAACTTTCTATGTTCATATAGATTAGTCTTTCTTCTTAACGTGGAGTAACCCTTGAAATAACTTTTTGGTCACAGGGAATCCCTGCTAAAAATTGCTATATCTTAGTGTGCTGGTCACCGGTAGGAATTTCCTTGCATTTGAGGTCATTGAGAAGAATACCCTGTTACAGGTAGCTAAAAAGATCATTGGTGTAAGTGGTTACTTGTCTGAGAGTCAGAAATTGCTCAAGGAACCCCGAGCAACCTTTTAAGGAACTCTAGGGCTCCATGGAACCCTGGTGGAGAATGGCTGGTATAGATGTAATTATTCAGTAAATGCTCATGGGGACAGTCATATTTTCTCATTACAAATGCAGACTTTGCTTCCTGCTTAGTAGTACTATACAATGTTGTGTCTGGCTGATCCTCTTATCTCACTGGAATTCTATCATTGTCACGTACCTGATAGGAGACTCAAATTACAAGGTCGGCCTCTCTTGTATCTCCAGCCCAGGCCCCACTCAAGGTGGAACAGAGTGTACTGAGAGACAGGAGGAACACCAGTGCCTGCGGTGTTAATGGAAGATGTTGCAGTAGGAGGTGAAATCCCAAGGAGACTGAAAACGAATGGATCAGGAACAGTAGTAGGGTTCAGAAGTCTAGCCCAGGTTAAAGGTGTATTCCGCTTACGCTGTTGGTACAGGATGTGCAGCTTGTCAGGGCTCTCAGCAGACTTGATGGGAAAACACTCAGCAGTGCACATAGCTTGTACAGCAGACAGCCAAACAGGCACTTGAACAGTACAGGAAGCCAGGATCAGAGACAGAAGCGTGGTCACAGGAATAGCCAGGGTCATCAACAGGCAGGCAGCAAGGTACCAAATCATGAGCAAAGCCAAAGTCAGGAACGGAGCCGGGTCAGGAAATAATGACAGGTCAGAAACAGAATCCAAGATCAGGTCAGGAGCAAGCCAGGTCAGCAACAAGGGAATCATACAGGATAGACACAAGACACAGTGAACAGCTGAAGAGTAGTCAGCACAGAACATAGGCATGAGCATCCTTTAAATAGCCCGTCTAGCGCCAACAGGAATTGTGCATGTGAGCATTTACATTCATAAATTCGCACCAGACGTCTCACAGGTATTCCCCGACAACCATACAGATTTTTTCTGACCGCAGGCAATAGTATTGCTGCAGTCTGTAAAGCTGGCCATATTGAACATGTTAGTTTTTGTTTTGTTTTTCATTCAGCCTGCTGAACAAACAAGATAAATCCCTCCCCCAACCAAAAGCCCCCCACTGCCGACAGGTCATTGTATTCTGACAGCAGCACATGTTGCTGCCAGAATACACTGAGCAGCAGCTGCAGCTGATTTGCTGCAGCCGCTGATCGATGGAACTTTTTCCAACATGTCCCTTCGACTGAAGCTGATTAAACAATCAAGTGAGGGAACCCACACACTGATTGTGTTAGCAGTGTATGGCTAGCTTAAATACGTCAAGCACCCACATCACCTATTGTAGCTGAAGACAGTATGGGACCCAGGCTGATAAATTGTATTTTATTTGTAATTTTATTTTTAAGGCAGGCAAGGGATGCTTTTTTTAATCAAAAGAATAATGTGATTCAGTAGTGCCACATCTGACCTTTTGATTTATTTCAAGTATGAATTTTATTTTGAGTCCAGCCAGGGCTTAGGACATTTGCAGCTCAGTGTACATTCTTGGCACACCTTAGTGCCAGAATAAGTCAACTCCTATGCATATGCGCAAGATTTACATCTTTCCAGCCTGGCCAGGAGGGGGTCTAATGATCCTGAACCCAAAAGAAGGCCGGGTAGGGATGTCCATGCCAGCAACGGAATTATGGAAGGTGAGTTTAGTTTCATTTTTTGTGAAGACTTATACACTTGTTTTAATTTAGGCTGGGTTCACACTTGTGCGGTGCGAATTCCAGCTGTTATCTCCGCAAAGAGATAAGAGAGCTGTTCAGCGGATCATCTGCGTTTTAGCTGCAAATTTGGTGACCTGGGAGAGGGGAGGGGGAGGGGGGAAGTGTAGTGAGCTGGGAGAGAAATCCTGATGAGAACTGAACACATCTGCGAATCAGATGCGTGCCCACAGAAGAAAATGGGCCTGAATTCGCACCTGAGCCGCACCGCAATGCCTAGAAAATGCACACGTTTTTTGGGCAATGCGCAGTGCGAATGCATCGCACATATGTGAACCAGCCTCATTACAATCAATGTATTTTATAATGTTATGCAAATTGGATACGGTGTAAGCCGCAACCAATTCGCATAGGTGTGAACGGGGCCTCATTGTTGTAGCTTACAGTTGTAGTTTGAACCCTGCTCTTTGCCTGAAGGTCCTATAACAGTGCACTCACTTGGCATGTTGTGTAAGGATGCTTTCACTTGTTTATGTTATATTCATTTAATGAATCCTACCGCTTGTTTCTGAGTGCATATATTATATCTGTTTATGTGTGCTTCCAACAAATATCAGCTGATTTGTTTTGCGTATATATTTCTCTTCCTGACCTTCTGCGAATGACAGCCCTGACATAATTAGCTGAGTTTTTTTATTTTTGCATAGTTCATATAAGAGATCATTAGTGTCTATGATAGACACTAGTTAGCGATAACGCAAACAAAGAACTGCCTGTGTCACGAGGCCCCCATCAAGGGATGGGTAATTAGCTATGTAACTACTGTGAACTTTGACTGGCTCATTTTCTTTTCCCTCGGTTTTCAGATTTCACATGCTGACACAGTATCAAACAGAGACTGTTTACTGCCTTGCTAAGGGTGATCTGTTATTGTGAGAGCATAGCACACAGCACTTACTGTCATTTAGATATCATCTACCACTGAGTCATACGCAAAAACATACAGTAGAAACCATGCTTACTGTCCTTTAAATAAAACGACAAATATGACATGGCTTTGCAGATACATGCATGCATTTCAGCAAAATGTCAGATTCCAATTGTTATGGAACATAGCTTGCTATGCATCATTAGTATGACTGCAGCACACTACAGCCTAGTTGCAGGATTCTACTGAGAGCCCTCATTTTGTGTAGCTCCCTGCAGGCTTATGGGAACAGTGGTTTCTCTTGTCTGCAATATGTCAATGTGCTCTGTGCTTTCAGTATATAGTTACCTAATCAAAATGTCAGCACAGTTGAAAGAGAGAATTAATCAATAGGAGTCATAATCCCATAAAGATTAACATGGATGGATGTTAAGTAACAATGCCCCCAATGGTGGAGAACTCCCCTGAACCTCACCTCCTGGGTGACCTTAATATGACAATGCTTGTGTTTCCTATTTCACCGACTTAGAGAGAGTTTTATTTATCGCACCGGTCTATAATGCAATAAGATTCATGTTTGCATTTTTCAATTATTTATTTCCACTTCAAGTTTGAATCTAATTCTTTGTACAGTTGAACCTCGGATTACGAGCATAATCCGTTCCAGGAGTATGCTCGTAATCCAAAGTACTCGCATATCAAAGCGAGTTTTCCCATTGAAGTCAATGGAAACGAAAATAATTTGTTCCGCATTGACTTCAATGCATTGCATTACCGCATGCGGCCAGAGGTGGGGCAGGGCGCCGGAGAGCCTTCGGAAACGGCCAGAAAGGCCTGAGGACACGTCGGCTGACCTCGGCAAATGTCAGAAAGGCTCGGAAACTGAGACATCACATCACCCCCGTGCTGGCACAGCTACATTGGTTACCTATAGTGCATAGAGTACAATTTAAAATCTTGGTTCTGATGTTTATAGCATATTGGGGCTTGGGCCCACTCTATCTCACAGAAATGGCCCCCCATTACACACCAATTAGATCATTGCGGTCAGGGCTTCAAAATAGGATCATCCAAGCACCCGCCCGACTCCAGTCCTTGGGAGGTCGACGAATGCAGACTATGGGCGCGGCCCTTTGGAACCAACTCCCCGACCATCTCCGGCTCCCAATGCCCCAAGCTCTTTTTAAAAGGCAATTAAAAACCCACCTTTTTAAAAACGCTTTTTCCTAACTACGGATGTAGAGACATCTAATTCTGTAATAATTAACGTCAACTTTGTTTTTCGACTCCCCTCGTGAGCCTTCCTTTCTTTTTTTTCTTTTTTTTTTCTCTTCTCCCCTCCCTTTTTCTCAAATAGTTTTTTTCTTTCCCAAGGCTGATTGGTGAATTTATGGTACAGCGCGCTTAGTTGCAGTCCTCCAAGACAGTATTTGGCGCGATATAAATTTACATATCATCATCATCATTAGTATTTTCGTGTATTTCCGTGTCTTTCCGAGCATTGCCAAACGGCGGCGATCGGCTGCGATCGCCGCTGTTCGGCTCTGCTCGGCTCTGGCGCCCCCGCACGTCAGGCCAAATGCGGTACTGCAGGCCCTATTAGGTTGAATTCTGCTCGTCTTGCGAGACAACACTCGTAAACCGAGTCAGAATTTTAAAAAAAAGTTACTCGCAAATCAAATTGCTCTCAAACCAAGTTACTCCTAAACCGAGGTTCCACTGTAGTTGCCTGTTTGCTACCTACTGTTGCCTATAGGCACAAGCCTACTATGGGAACACCTCTCTTCTTGAAGGTACAGAACCCCTTTTTTGAGAATATCTTTCCTCACCCTCTGCCCGTTCTGAATCCCATAGTGGTCCTCATTAGTGAACTCCATCCTCACTTTGGATGAGTCGGAACTCCTACCATTGACCTGGCCAGTTGACACTCTGGCCAAAAGGTCCATGTTCTTTCCCTTATCCCCTTCACCTTTTTTGATACAAGCCTACAATGCCTAAGTCTCCATGCACACTGGGCTCCAAAAAATGCCAGTTCCCTTGGCAGAAAAAAACGCTCATACTGTAAAGTTTTGCGTTTTTTTCTACCAGAAAGCTCCAATCAAAAACGCAAAACCAGAAGGTTTTTTTTTCTGCCTCTAAGGCCTCATGCCCACGGACGTTTTTAAAAACGAGCTGTAAAGCTAGGTTGGACGTCTGGAAAAAGCGGCGTTAAAAACGCATTTTTCATTAGTGTTTTTGCGCGTTAGCGTTAGGTAGCGTTTGCAAAGGACTCTTGGGAAATCTAATGTCCAGACAGGAATTGCAGATAAAAAACGCCGGAGCTCAAAAACGCATTTTTGAGCGTTTTTAAGCGTTTTTTTAATGATTCGCGGTTTTTCAGCTCTAACGCCGGCGCCACAGAACGCCCTGGTCTTGTTTTTTTTTTTTACAGCTTAAAAACGCCTATGCTATTTGCAGCTCAAAAAAGCTGTAAAAAACGCTCAAAAAAGAGGCTGTAAAAACGTCCGTGGGCATGGGGCCTAAACGTTGAGCTCAAAATATGTCTCTCGTCCTAATGTGCATGGACACATATAATAACATTGAGCTGCTTTTACAGGAAAAACACAAAACTCCTGTAGAAGCAGCAATTTTTAATCCAGTGTGTATGGAGCCTAATAGTAAATATGTAAAACATACAGTTCTTACTAAACATAATTAAGATCCTTTGGGGTTGATTTAGTAAAGGCAAATAGGCTGTCCATTTTGCAAGAGAAGTTGCACTTGGAAAGGGAATTTTCCCAAGCCAATCATAAGGCTTCATGCCCACTGACGTTTTTACAGCTGCGTTTTTTACAGCTTAAACACGCCTGTCCATGTTATTGTAATTTTTTTTTTTTTTAAAAACGTTGGAGCTAAAAAACGCGACAGCGCGTTAGTACGCGTTTTTGCATGTTTTTTAGCGTTTTTGAGCGTTTTTTGACGCTTGTGTTTTTTTCTGCCTAACTCCGACGCTGAGGTCCTGGGTTTTTTTTACAGCTTAAAAACGTCTATGCTATTTGCAGCTCAAAAACGTCTAGGTGGGCATGAAGCTATAGACTAACATGGACAGGCGTTTTTGAGCTGTAAAAAACGCTCAAAAACGCGGCTGTAAAAACGTCCGTGGGAATGAGGCCTAAAATGTATTTTTTCAAATGCAAGCAGTAGACGCGCCTGGTATCAGCCCTTTGTGGTCTACTGTACACCAATGCTCAGAGTGGGTAGAGGAGCTATCAAGTGTGCTGCAGTGCAGAAGCATGCTGATAGAAGGGGGGAGCAGAGTGACAGAAAGATGACCTTGTCATTTTGCTTTATCTCCTTTCGTTGCTGCATAGTAGAGCTGTTTATACAGTATCTAAAGACTAGATGGGCTGAAATAGAAATCCTTTGGCAGGTGAATATCTCTTACACATGCATTTCTCCTTTGTAGTTAGCTATTTGCCTGGAGTTTAATTTTAATATGATCATGACCATAAGGCCTCATGCCCACGGACGTTTTTACAGCCGCGTTTTTGAGCGTTTTTTACAGCTTAAAAACGCCTGTCCATGTTAGTCTATAGCTTCATGCCCACCTAGACGTTTTTGAGCTGCAAATAGCATAGACGTTTTTAAGCTGTAAAAAAAACCCAGGACCAGTGCGTTCCTCAGCGTCAGAATTAGGCAGAAAAAAACGCGAGCGTCAAAAAACGCGCAAAAACGCACACTAACGCGCAAAAAATGCGCACTAACGCGCGGCCGCGTTTTTAGCTCCGACGTTTTTTTTTTTTTTTTGTTTTGTTTTTCAAAAAAAAAAATAAAAAATATTTACAATAACATGGACAGGCGTTTTTAAGCTGCAAAAAACGCAGCTGTAAAAACGCCAGTGGGCATGAGGCCTTAGTGTGCACAGCCTTTTGTGTTAGGGTATGTACACCAAAGCTCAAACAAACGTGTGTGGGTGTGGGTGTATATATAAATATATAACAATCACAGACTTTATTTTACAATTTTATTTTATTTTTAATTATTTATTTGTTTATTTTTACAAGCTTCTAGGAGCCCATTTGGAGGGCTTTGGTAAAATACCAGTGGTCTAAACAGACACTTGATGTTTCACTTTTGTGACAGAGAAAGGGACTGAGGACAGAGATTCCCCAGTCCCTTTCTCTGCAGCCTCAGCTGCACTGGGGAATGTATGGGAAGTGCCCTGTACTGAGTGGCTTTCTGGTCATTCACAAACCGAAGCATAATAAACACAGTTTACTATGGTTCAGTTATGAATGAACACAGTGAGTGATCGGTACAGGGGGTCGATAACAAGATAACAAGGATAGCAGTCTACCCATCACCTGACCATAATTGACAGGTAGATTACAATTAATGGGTTGCCGACCCCCGGATTAGAGTGTGCCCAGGCACCCCCTGCCACACCCTGTGCGCACTCCTATGATAAAGACCCTAATTAGGGGAGTGATGGTCTGTCATCTACATAATTCCAATCAAGTTCCTTTACAGCAGTCTGGTTTTCCCTAGCTACCACTTTATCCACAGATTTTAGTGCAATACTTTACATTTTAATGGATCAAAAATAAAATGCTGTGTTAAAACATACCATTAATGTATTTCAATAATAATAGCCAAAAAGAAAGTTTGAAGTTATAAATAACTCAGCACCATACAGATATCAGAACAGGATCATGTGGGCATGGCTTAAATATCCATTATTTTTATACCAGGACCATGAGTTTTCTGACCTGGGCAAATAGTCCATGACTGATGCCGTGTACACACGACCGTTTTTAATGTCATTGAAAAAAACTGCATTTTTCTCGACGTGATTCTTCTCAAGCCTGCCTTGCCTACACACTATCGTGAAAAAAATGTTCGAGTAAAGCGTGGTGACGTACAACGCGTACGATGGCACTATAAAGGGGAAGTTCCATTCGGATGGCGCCACCCTTCATGTTAGTAAAGTTTGTTGAGAGACGATCCGCGCTTTTCAGCCTCGTGCTTTTCAGTCCGTTACAGCGTGACGAATGTGCTATCTCCATTACGAACGCTAGTTTTACCAGAACGAGCGCTCCCGTCTCATACTTGATTCTAAGCATGCGCATTTTTTTTCACGTCGTTAAAGCCCACACACGGGCGTTTTTCATGACGAGAAAAACGACGATGTAAAAAAACGACGTGAAAAATTAGAGCATGTTCCAATTTTTTCATGGCCGTTTTTTCACGTCGTGAAAAATGCTCTGAAGCCCACACACGATCATTTTTATTGACCATTTTAAAAAATTTCATTTTTCTCGTCATTAAAAACGGTCATGTGTACGCGGCATGACAGTTGTAAAAAAATGGACAATGATGAGATTCTTGGTATGTTTTACGGCACCTAAGTTCAACTTGGATAACAGACTTCAGGGCCTTTCTAGAGTTCATATCAATAACAGCACCATCAAATACATTGGGTCAGTACATTTGATTCTTGTACTAAAATACAAAAAGAGTAAAATAAAGTGCAGATACATTTTTGTATAGTAAATATTTAGCCATGTTAGCAAAAAAATAAATAATGCATGACTTTACCACTTTAATTTACTGTCTACCACCCACAGCATTCAAGAAGGCAAGTGATCTGACAGTTCTGCCTATGTTGTGAACAAGTCTAAAGGGATTAAGGCAAGCCTACTGTCAGTTGTAAGGCAATTAGCTTTCAAGGAAACAAATACTTTGCATAAGAGGCTAGTAGAGACTTTTTGCAGTGTCCTCACACAAAAGAAGATCTGTGTAGTTGGTTTTACCAGGAATCCTTAATCCGTGTATATCTGATCTTAGTGCTGCATATGACGGCTTAAGTGCTGATACCAGTTATAATGCCAGCAATGATCCTGATTTATATTAGTACAGCTTAAAATGTCCATACAAAAAAGATGTGCAATCTTTATCTACCATCTGCTGTTGGAATACTAGTCAAATTTGGAATCTGAACTATTATTTATTAATGCCTCACTCTGTAATTTTGCTCTTCATTCGTTGTTTTTGTAAAGAAACCTTTGGAAAACTTGTTAAAGTCCACTTTTCAGCAGTTATCAAAGTACCAAGTATCAATCATCGGCACACGGAATCTTAGGGATCAGTAAAAGTTACAAAATACAACACAGGACCTAACCCTTTCTTTATCCCTGTCCATAAGTAAAAACAAATTGTCTGTAGATGGGCTTTAACTGGACCAGTTTATTTTGACAGCTAATTCAAAACTGACACATGCTCTGGCAGGTTTTTTAGTGAGTCACAAGTTTTTGAGAAACATTATCTATGGAACAATCTTTATGTACAGTATATGTGCAAAACAACATTAAAAGTGATTGTAAAATCTCGTTGTTTTTTTCATTAAAAATATAAAACATGTCATACTTAGCTGCTCTGTGTAGTGGATTTACACAGAGCAGCCAAGATCCTCCTCTTCTTTGGTGCTCCTGACCCCTCCCTCCTGTCGAGTGCCCCTACATCCAGCAGCTTGCTATGGGGCACCCAAGCCAAGCTGAAGCTCTGTGTGTCCATTCAGACATGGAGCTGTGGTTTGGCCCCGCCCCCTTCTCTTTCCTGTCTTTGATTGACAGCAGCGGAAGCCAATGGCGCCGCTGCTGTGTCTCAGTCAATCAGGAGGGGGAGTCCCGGATGGCCGAGGGACTCGTGGACATCGCTGGATAGAGATGGGGCTCAGGTAAGTATTAGGGGGGGCTGAGGGGAGCTGCTAAACACAGAAGGCTTTTTATCTTAATGCATATAATGCATAGAAAAATAGAAAAAAAATGCAAGGGGCGGGGCCACCTGGTTACGCCACCCGGTGGCACCTCCCCCTTATGACATCACATGGCATCATGTGACATCAAATGCGGGCGGTGGCACAGGGTGACGTAGCCAGGTGGCCCTGCCCCTTGCCTGTATAAGAGCTGTCAAAGCAGAGAGGAGGCAGACAGCCGGAGGCCTCCCAAGCGATGGCACCCACAAGGGGTCTTCTAGATTCCGAAAAGCCCCCCACCCGCAGACCCTTGTCCCCAAAGTACCCTTTCCATGTTGAGGGCAAGTGGACTGGTATGGTTCAGGAGGGGGGTGCTCGTTAGTCCCCCCCCTTTCCTGGCCTGCCAGGCTGCATATTTGGATAAGGGTCTGGATGAATTTTGGGGGGGACCCCAAGCCATTTAAAAAAAAATTGGCGTGGAGTTCCCCATAAAATCTATACCAGATCCAAAGGGCCTGGTATGAATTTTGGGGAGGACCCCATGCTTTTTTTTTTTATTTTGGCGTGGAGTTCCCCTTAAAATCTATACCAGACCCTAAGGGTCTGGTATGGATTTTGGGGAGGGGCCCCACGCCGTTTCTTTCTTAATTCTGTCATAGGGTTCCCCTTAACCACTTCAATACAGGGCACTTTCATCCCCTTCCTGCCGAGACCAATCTTCAGCTTTCAGTGCTCTCACACTTTGCATGACAATTACTCAGTCATGCAACTCTGCACCCAAACAACATTTTTTTCATTTTTTTCACACAATTAGAGCTTTCTTTTGGTGGTATTTAATCACCACTGGGTTTTTTCTTTTTTGCGATACACCAGTAAGTAAAAAAAGAGCGAAAATTTTGAAAAGTTTCTATTATGAAATTTTGCAAATAAGTAATATTTGTTCATAAGTTTGGGCCAAAATTTATACTGCTACATATTTTTGGTAAAAATAACCCAAATTTGTGGATATTATTTAGTCTGTGTGAAAGTTATAGAATCTACAAGCTATGGTGCAAATCATAAAAAATTGATCACACCTGATGTACTGACGGCCTATCTAATTTCTTAAGGCCCTGAAATGTCAGGACAGTACAAATACCCCCCAAATGACCCCTTTTTGGAAAGTAGACAGTCCAGGGTATTTAGAAAGAGACATGGTGAGTTTTTTGAAGTTGTAATTTTTTCCCACAATTCTTGGGAAAATTACGTTTATTTTTATTTTTTTACACAAAACTGTCATAACAACGTTAATAGGTTATTTCTCACACACAGGATGTGCATACTTTCAATTTCACCCCAAAATTCATACTTCTCCTCCTGAGTATGGCAATACCACATGTGTGAGACTTTTTCACAGCTTGGCCACATAGAAAGGCCCAACATGCAGGGAGCACCATCAGGCGTTCTAGGAGCATAAATTACACATTTAATTTCATTCTTACCTATCACTCTTTTGAAGGTCCTGGAGCACCAGGAAAGTGGAATTACCCACAAAATGACCCCATTTTGGAAAGAAAACACCCCAACATGTATTCTATAAGGCATGGGCTGCAGATAGGTACTTGGGTAGTCTAATGGGCAGCAAGAGGGAGGGAGTGTTCCTGCAGGACCACAAACACCTAAGGCCAAATTTTTCTGCATATTTTTGACAGGTGCATGTAATTTCAATATTTTTTCTAATTTTTAAAAGCAGAACCCGTTCCTATGCCAACAACAGTAACTGTGAGGGGTTACAGTGTTCCGGCACCACCAACACCCAAGGCCCAATTTTTCTGCACCTGTTTGACAAGTGCATCTAATTTAATTTTTTTTTCTAATTTTTAACAGCAAGGCCTGTTCCTGCACCCAACAAGAGTAACCGTGAGGGGTTACAGTGTTCAGGCACCGCCAACACCCAAGGCCCAATTTTTCTGCACCTGTTTGACAGGTGCATGTAATTTCAATTTTATTTCACATTTTTAACAGCAGGGCCCATTCCTGCACCCAACAAGAGTAACTGTGATGGGTTACAGTGTTCAGGCACCACTAGTTTGGCCTGAACATCACCCATTCAGGTACTCACCTAACACCTGAACTTTCTGGGCACTTAGTGGGATGTTCTCCCGCCGAGCGCACAGTCAATAGGTTGTTGAGGCTTCCCATATAAGAAATTAATTTAAAAAATAATTGTAAAATAAAGAAAGTACATTAAAAAAAATTGGGGGAAAAATGGGGGGACCCTTTGGGTCTGGTATGGATGGCTAACCACTTCCCACTCTTTTATCCGGCACAAACCTTCCAGCAGCACTAAATGTCCGTTCAAAAAGCACACTGGATGCAGGACAGGCCAGTGGCTCGATTGCATATTGAGCAAGCTCTGGCCAGTGGTCCATCCTCAACACCCAGTAACCCAGGGGACGCTCAGTTGGAAAGGTCTCCAAGTTTTCTCTTACCCCAGATAATCCAGCACCATATGATGCAGACACTGCCGATGGTTGCTTAAACTAACAGCCCTCGGAGCTGAGGACTAAAGAATTGTTCAGCCGGCCGCCATCTCCACCACTCTTCCTCTGACCGAACGAAGCCCCATAAACACATTGTTCAGGAAAATGGTAACCTCCCAGTGTCTGGAAAGGTGTTACACAATATTTTCTTCAAGGCATTCTGAAGATGTTTCATCCTCTGCTCCTTCTGCAAAGGCAGGAGGAGCTCTGCAACTTACCCTTGTAACGTGGATCAAGAAGGGTTGCCAGCCAGTAATGATTCCTCTTCTTAAAACCACGAATCCTTGGGTTCTTTCGCAGGCTTTGCAGAATCAGGGAGCCCATGCAGCATATGTTTGAGGCGGCATGAGATTCTGAGTCCTCTGGGTCACTAAGGATGACATTGTCAGGAACTACCTCCTCACAGCCACGTACAACTCCTGGGGTTTCTGGGGACTGAAAACCATTCCCTTAAAGACTGCTGTGTGTTATCCTCTACATTCATGCTGACACAATCCTCCTCCTTCTGTGTGTTTGGCGGCCCATCAGGAATGGTATCTGCATAAAGGGGGCTTTGAGAGGAAAGGAAGTCCTCCTCTTTCTCCCGCTGTTCTGACTCAAGTGCCCTGTCCATGATTCCACAAAGCTTGTGCTCCAGCAGGAAGACTAGAGGGACAGTGTCACTGATGCATGCATTGTCGCTACTCACCATCCTTGTGGCCTCCTCAAATTGTGACAGGACAGCGCATGCATCCTTTATCAGCAGCCACTCGCGTGGCAAGAAGAGGCCAATCTCCCCTGAGCCTGTCCTTGTGCCATTCTCACAGAGGTACTCATTGATGGCCCTCTGCTGCGTGTGCAGCTGCTGCAGCATTGCCAATGTTTAGTTCCACCTAGTGGGCATGTCACAAATGAGGCGGTTGGTGGGCAGGTTGAATTCCCGTTAAATGTCAGCCAGCCGAGCACTGGCATTGTATGACCACCGGAAATGGTCACAGACTTTTCTGGCCTGCCTCAGAAGATCTTGTAAGCCTGGATACCTGTTCAAGAAACGCTAAACCACCAAATTCAGGATATGTGCCAAGCATGGAACATGTATCAAGTGTCCCTGTCGGAGGGTGGAGAGAAGGTTGGTGGCTTGTAGCATACAACCATTCCTGGCTCAAGCTGCCATAGCATCAGCCACCTCTGGGCCTGCCCCTGCAGAGCTGACAGAATCTCTGCCATGGTATGGCTCATGTCCCCTAGACAGACCAACTGAAGCACAGCATGGCATCTTTTAGCCTGACTGCTTGCATAGCCCTTTGAACGCTTGGGGAGCACTGCTGGTTCAGATAACAATTCAGAAGAAGAGGCCATAGAGGAAGAAGAAGAGGGGGTGGAGCAGCAGATGTGGCAGAATCACCACCAGCTTTTTGGAGGCGTGGTTTCGGAACAAGCTCCAGCACTGAACCCTGTCCTGCATCCTTCCCAGCTGCCAGCAGAGTTACCCAGTGCGCCGTGAAGGAAATTTAACATCCCTGACCATGCCTGCTGGACCATGGGTCAGCATTAATGCTGACCGCCCTGTCCAATGAAGCCAAACATTGCCCTCCAGATGATGGTACAGAGCTGGAATGGCCTTACATGAAAATTCATTTCTTTTTGGAACCTGCCACTGTGGTACAGCACATTACACAAATTCACGAAAGGGGGCAGAGTCTACCAGAGGAAAAGGCAGCAGTTGTAGTGCTAGCAATTTGGCCAAGCTAGCATTTAGACGCTGAGCATGTAGACAACTGGGACAGTATTTTATTTTACTGTTCAGCAACTGGGGTAGCAAAATTTGCCTGGTGAAATCAACAGGTGGTGTACTGCTAGCAGATTGAGTGCAAGTACCTGTGGCACCCATTGCTTTACCATCATTCCTCTCAGTGGAGGTTTTTGATAAGACTTGGGGTATAGTGGGGGTAGAGCCCAGATGAGGAGCAAGGAGAGGTCTGCTCCTAAACTTGGCCACCTAAACGAGCCAAGTGAGCCAGCAGAGCTAGACAACACAATCAGAGGGCTGGTAAGAAGGGAGCCAGGTCAATCTGTATTTTTGTTTGACTGTTAATTTTGATGTGGAAGAACCCCTGTGTGGGAAGTCTATGTGAACGCTCTGTTTTATTTCATAAAATTGGACTGCCATGCCCTAAAATACAGTTTGGACTGGCACATCTCATTGGTAAAGCACCTACCACATAAGAATAATCTCCCCAAAACCACACCCCGTATTGGAAGATGTAACCACTTGTAGATTTGCGATCTGTGCAGTCTCAGGCCTAATCAGAATCCACATACCCAATTAGATTCAGATTTGATGCTGCTGTTAGCAATAGTTTCATCTTAATTGTTCCCTTTAGGTACTGTATCAACCTTTTTACTGTCTTCCAATTGCGCTGACAGGGTGCTAAAACTTTTCTAGAGAGAATGTGCACTGCTGCAGCTACATCTTGTTTTGTCACAGTGGCAATGTATAGAAGCTTTCTGATAGCTCTGCAGTACATGTCATCGTTGGGTAGCATGTTTTCTGCATCATTGCTCTTTTGGCAGCCTGGTTCCATGGATGTTTTTAATTATTTTTCATCTTGCATGTGGAACTGTTCCAAGATTTCAGCAGTGTTCTTCTGACATTGGTTGAGAAGATAATTTCCATCTTCTTCCCTTTCTATTTGGATCCCAACATAGTGGCTAATGTCCCCTAGCTCTTTAATTTCAAAGTTCTGTTTCAGCTTGCGAACTATCTGATTGTAATCTCCATTTTGTTCAAAACAGGTTATAATGTCATCAACATAAATTAGGATGTATACCCAGCTATCTTCTTGATTTCTGGAATAGAGACAGGGATCTGATTTGCTTCTTGAGAATCTTGTGAGTACTTCATTCACTTTTTTTATTCCATCACTTTACAGATTGCTTAAGACCATTCAGCTACACCATTTTGTTTAGGAGTATATGGTGTGGTTGTCTGGTGAGCTATGCCATGATTCTTCAGGTACGATTCCATTTTCTTACTCATGTATTCCCCTCCGTTGTCAGTGTGTATTATTCCTGGTTTCCTCTGGAATTTGGTTCTGGACATGGCTACAAACTCTTGACATTATCCTGATGTTTCATTCTTGTGCTTCATCAAAAAAGTAGTTATGCACCTGGAATATTCGTTAATGAAAGTCAGTAGATATCTGTTTCCAACTGATGTGGAAGCTTGCATTGGTCCACACGTGTCACTATGTATGAGCTTAATGGGATGGATGTTTTTTCTTTGAGTGGTCTGTAGAAGTGGAGTACGCGTGGCCTTTGCTTCCAAATAAACACTTGCAATTCATGAGCATTTTGCAAGGCAGGATTGTCATAACATCTGATAAGCCTCTCTTTATAATTTCCTCTATGGCTTCTGGGTTTCTGTGCCCCAATCGTCTGTGCCATAGTTAAATGCATTTATTGTGGGGATTCTGAGTGGCAATCTTGGTTTGCTCGTCTGTGGCGATGAGTCTGTATAGATGTTCATACAATCTTCCTTTTTCGAGGATGTGCTTGTTATTTCAAATTGTGCATTCATCACCTTGGAATTGAACTGTGAGACCATTGTTATCAAGGGTTTTCATGTGGATACTTCGTGTTGTCGCCTGATGGTGTGATGCAGTTCAAGAACAATTCAAGAACCCTTGACCATTATCTTTTGCCATAATACTTCCCCCATTTGCTAGGAAGTCTTTTGCATTGAAATCAATTTCCGTAAAGAAGGTCTCATCGCTTGTCTATACACCAACGTGTATATGTGGTATAATACTCTGAGTCACTTTAAAGGTGCCACTCCATGGTGTACCTGCAGTTTCCTTTGTGACTGCTTTAACTCCTTCTCCTGTGGATGGCTCTTGCCTTCACTGCTCAGATTTCCAGAATGAACAGTGTTTTTTCAGGTGACCAGTCTTTTTACAGTGAAAACATGCTTGGCTTTCTTTGCTTTGCTTTGTACCCGTGTGAACCTTAGGAGCTTGCTCAGTCTCTTCCTTGTGCATATTTTTTCTTTCATCAATTGATTTTCCTTTGGTGTATTCTAGTGTTAATTCTTGTTCAGGTCTGGTTTCTAAACATTAATATATTACTTTGGAAGGCTGCATAACAGTAGTGCAACCAAATGGTTATCTTTCATTTACATTCCAATTGCACATAACTGTTCTAAAATTTCTAGAATGGCATTCACATGTTCACACTTTTCCTGATCTTTTTCTAGCCTCATCTTATATACCTTGTGTACCAGATATAGTTTACTGTTTAAGTTTGAACACTCATACAGTTCTTGTAGTGTGGTCCACATACCTTTAGCTGTATTTTCTTTTCTTTTGTAGATGAACTAATTATCTTCCACTGGCAGACTTATGACTGCTTTTGCTTGCCTGTTCTTGATGTCCAATTCCTCCATGGGTCCATTTGTGGATCTGTCTGTATTCAGGACTTGCGACAAGTTGTCTTTGCTTACCAGCATCTCCAGCTTGAACTTCCACAGGTGGTAGTTGGTATTGTTGATCTTTGTGATTTCATACCTCACATCTGAGCAACTTGCCATTTTCAGCAGCTTGGATGAAGCATTTGTCAGCTTGTAGTATTCTGTTTAGTGCCTGGGCCCATAACCTGTTGGTTATGTGATAAGATGAGGCATTGAGATCTTGAGGAATGTAGAATTCAGCTATACATGCATAGCAGAACAACATACATGTGTGAGAACAGCATTACAGGAGAGAAAAGAGAGAATAAAACGCCCTTTCTGTGCAGAATATACAAGCATGTGGGCAGGGCTTAATATGCCCGGTGGGGACACTGCGGAAGATGCAGTCATGTGAATTTGGCATTAAGGCGGCACTACAGACTTAGAAGCGCGGCAGACAACTTGCAGCTAACACTTTGGAATCTGTGGCCATACTTCTTATACTGTTGACACTACTGCACTATGAACAGAACTTCTGTTAGAGATCACCTCTTCCCAGGTGTGCAGCATTTCGGAGCCAGTACTAAAGAGCTTATACCAGTCTCCACCAACTCAGTAGTTCCGTCACCTCACTCTTAGTGACAATGTTCCATATGTTACTAAAAGATGCAGGAACACACACTTGTTCTCCTGCCTGGGTGCCTTCTACATCTCTCTCTCCGTGACTCCAGGCTAATTCTCTGGGTACTCTGTGCCAGAAGATCAGTCCCAGTATGTGGAGAACCGGTCACTAGTGAAGGTGCCAAGCTTAACATCCATTTACTACCAGAATATCCATTACCCCCGCCATACCACCCATTTCCTGGTTGGTTGAATTGGCAATTGACACCAATACGGTAGTCATTAGCAATGGCAATATAGCCTCCTTAGGACAGCTTCTCTGCTCATTAGACTTTTATACTGTATCTCCTCTAACCTCTACAATCCCCTGTTGTAAGCCCTGTTCTTTGGATATGCATTACGTGCACCACTTTAAAGACTTTAGACCAGGCAAATTGAAAAAACAATAAAGATCTTTTACTGGAGCAGTATATTGGAGCAGTACTTGATCGCATCCTCAACCAATTTCTAACAAAGCTCTCTAAGTGCCCCTGAAGAGTGGCCCATGAAGAGTGGCCCATACCTTATTTAGGTAGTAAGTCCATAAAAGGGCCACAGAGGCTTGGACACCTGCTCCACATGAGAGAGCTATGACTGATTGCAAACTACTCTCATCTGTGGCCAATGCCCACCTGTCTCCACTACAATCACACCTGTGAATCGGTCAACTTGTGTACAACCAGCCTGCTATAGCCGCCAGTGCGATACTCTTCCTGCCATCAGAATACAAGCACAGCAGGCATGATTAACTCACCCACCTCGAATGTGTGAATGGGAGAATCTGATAATTTTTTCATTCAACCCGCTGGTTGATCAAAAAAAAGAATTATTATTGTGTGGCCAGCTTTAGTCTCCCCCATGGTATGCCTGTTCCTCTTGCTCATGGACCCTTTTTATGTCCAAACAGGCCATTCCCATGTGACCTATTGCATTTTCACAGTGAGAGATAGCGCTTCTACCACAGACTGTATACAGTAGGTAGATACACTAGGTCTAATATGTGAAAGAGAACTCTATGTGAAGACAAACGGATACAGGATTTTCTCACTGTGGTGAGATGAGCCACACATCTAATAATAAATCGGTTTCTAGAATGATATTAGCTAGAGTTCCTTTCGGTCCTGTGTGGACAGCTCTATTGGCATTATATTTACATATCTCCATTACAAATGCTTATTAGTGGCAGTTTGGTAGCTTTGGCATTTACTAGAGAGGTTGGTTTGACTGAGAGTGTCTGTGGGTTTGTCTATGTATTTGTGGTTGTTCAATACTAAAGGAGTTGTAAAGGCAGAAGGTTTTTTTTATCTTACTGCATTCTATGCAGTAAGATAAAAAAAGTTTTGTGTGTTGCAGTCAACCCAGCACCCCCTAATACTTACCTCTCTCCAGCGATGTCCACGAATGTCTAAGCTGTCCGGGACACTCCTCCTGATTGGCTGTCAAAGTCAGTTAGCCAATAAGGGGAGAGAGGGGGCGGGGTTGGGTCGGGCTCTGTGTCTGAATGGACACAGGGAGCTGTGACTCGACTCCAGTGCCCCCATAGGAAGCTGCTGACTGTGGAGGCACTCTATAGGAGGGAGGGGCCAGGAGCAGCAAAGAGGGACCCGAGAAGAGAAGGATCCGGCTGCTCTGTGCAAAACCAACTGCACAAAGGAGTTAAGTATAACATGTTTGTTATTTAAAAATTAATAAAAAATAAACTAGACTTGACACAATGTAAGGATGCCTATCTCATACCCGATTTGCCCCTTTGGTAGCTGGAAATAACAGTAGTAGCCAGCACTACTATTTATTTATGACAGGTACTTTTATAGCACCATCAATTTACGAAGCGCATTCACATCAGTCCCTGTCCTCATGGAGCTTACAATCTAAGAATCTTCCAAATCCTGCTCAGGTTCTGCGCAAGCAGCTTCCCTTCTGCACACTGAATACAGAGGGTCATTCACTTGTCACTTCCACCATTCATAGAACACTTTGTATTTTTTTCAATGAACACAGGGCATTCTCTGACTGGATGAGATGGAGAAGAAGGGTGTTTACATTAAAAGCTCTACGTTATCCAATCAGTGAACACCTTGTATTCATTGAAAAAAAATCTGTGTTCTATGAATGGTAGAGGTGCCAAGTGAACAATCCCTAATTGTAGTAGCAACAACTACTCTAATGATTTCCAGCTTCCCCGGCAGACCCTCAGGTATGAGATATGTATACTTGCATTGTATCAAGCTTAACCAAAGTACAGATTTTAGTACAATTGGTTCCACCATATTTTAGTTAAATGTATCAGAGTAAAGGGGGCTGAATACAAATACACACCACACTTTTCACATATGTATTTGTAAAAAAAATTGAAAACCATTTATCTTTTTCCTTCCACATTACAATTACAGTCAGGTCCATAAATATTGGGACATCGACACAATTCCAATCTTTTTGGCTCTATACACCACAACAATGGATTTGAAATGAAACTAACAAGATATGCTTTAACTGCAGACTTTCAGCTTTAATTTGAGGGTATTTACATCCAAATCAGGTGAACGGTGTAGGAATTACAACAGTTTGTATATGTGCCTCCCACTTTTTAAGTGTAGCGACCTCAACCCCCTTTACCTGCCTTCGGCTCCTTGCACGTAGAGAGGGCACACCACGCCACAAGCCCGTACCCTCCTGTATAAAGAGGTTGAGCGGTGTTGTTAGCAGGTCTCTACGGCCAGAAACCAGAATCCTCCAGAGAATGGTTCTCACCTCTACAATAGACAGAGATAAGTCCTTGTCCCCCAGTGACTTGAATGTCCACACCAGCTGCAACTCCAACGTAGAGTTTATTTTCTCTTTGCAAATAACAGTCTCTGATAGGTAAAGGTTGGAGTAGAAGACAGGACAGCACAAGGTGTGGGAGAGGTCCAGGCACAAACACAATCACTTCACTGCTCGGCTTCTCAAGCAGACTCAGCCCAGATGGATAGTCTCCCTAGGTAGGAACTAGCAGCCAAATGGTACTCTAACTTAACCGCACAGCCTCTGCCACAGACTGGTGAACTTGGTCTCTGCCACAGACCTGGTGAACTTGGTCTCTGCCACAGACCTGGTGAACTTGGTGCTTCAAGACTTGACCTCTTAGTAAGGAGAAGACAGAGAGTTACCGGGCCCCTTCCTTCACCGTGACTTCTCACCGGTCCCTCGGAACAGTTCCTCCCCCGGCCTCCTCGTCTAAGATACGGGTCCCCTCGCAAGGCAGCACCCTGGGATTCCTCGATCCTTGCTGTGCCCCAGCCGAAGGTGCTGGGCCCAAGGCCTTTGCCGCAGTCCCAGGACTAAAGGTGCCTGGGACTGATTCACCGACCTCTGGGCCGAAGGGTGGACAGGAACACACTCCCGAGGTAGGACCCCCGACCACGACAGATTGCGCAGACAGAACCCCAAGCAGGCAGCGTCTGCCCCTTTTATATCCTCTCCCAGCATGCACAGCAGGCCCACCACACCCACTGTACGGCTGCCGAGAGGGGACACACAAGGCACATCACTGTATCAGTGCTTCAACCCTGGCCTACTATGGCAGCGCCACCTGCAGGCCACAGGGAACTATACACCGATACTCTCCCTGCAAACAAAAATGGTTGAAAGAATCCTGACAATTGGAGTGTTTGAGCATAACTACCACTCAAACACTTCCCCTAAATTGAGGACCCCGCTACATAAGGGACCAAAAGTAATGGGACAATTGGCTGCTCAGCTGTTCCATGGCCAGGTGTGTGTTATTCCCTCATTATACCATTTACAAGGAGCAGATAAAAGGTCCAGGGTTCATTTCAAGTGTGCTATTTGCATTTGGAATCTGTTGCTGTCAACTCTCAATATGAGATCCAAGGAGCTGTCACTATCAGTGAAGCAAGCCATCATTAGGCTGAAAAAACAAAACAAACCCATCAGAGAGATAGCAAAAACATTAGGTGTGGCCAAATCATGTTTGGAACATCCTTAAAAAGAAAGAACACACCGGTGAGCTCAGCAACACCAAAAGACCTGGAGGACCTCTGAAACAACTGTGGTGGATGACCGAAGAATTCTTTCCCTGGTGAAGAAAACACCCTTCATAACAGTTGGCCAGATCAAGAACACTTTCCAGGAGGTAGGTATATGTGTGTCAAAGTCAACAATTAAGAGAAGACTTTTGCCAGAGTGATTACAGAGGGTTCACCAAAAGATGTAAACCATTGGTGAGCCTCAAAAACAGGAAGGCCAGATTAGAGTTTGCCAAACAACATCTAAAAAAACCTTCACAGTTCCGGAACAACATCCTATGGACAGATGAGACCAAGATCAACTTGTACCAGAGTGATGGGAAGAGAAGAGTATGGAGAAGGAAAGGAACTGCTCATGATCCAAAGCATACCACCTCATCAGGGAAGCATGGTGGTGGTAGTGTCATGGCGTGGGCATGTATGGCTGCCAATGGAACTGGTTCTCTTGTATTTATTGATGATGTGACTGCTGACAAAAGCAGCAGGATGAATTCTGAAGTGTTTCGGGCAATATTATCTGCTCATATTCAGCCAAATGCTTCAGAACTCATTGGACGGCGCTTCACAGTGCAGATGGACAATGACCCGAAGCATACTGAGAGAGCAACCAAAACGTTTTTTAAGGGAAAGAAGTTTGAATGTTATGCAATGGCCAAGTCAATCACCTGACCTGAATCCGATTGAGCATGCATTTCACTTGCTGAAGACAAAACTGAAGGGAAAATGCCCCAAGAACAAGCAGGAACTGAAGACAGTTGCAGTAGAGGCCTGCCAGACAATCACCAGGGATGAAACCCAGCGTCTGGTGATGTCTATGCGTTCCAGACTTCAGGCTGTAATTGACTGCAAAGGATTTGCAACCAAGTATTAAAAAGTGAAAGTTTGATTGATGATTGTTAATCTGTCCCATTACTTTTGGTCCCTTAAAAAGTGGGAGGCACATATACAAACTGTTATAATTCCTACACCGTTCACCTGATATGGATGTAAATACCCTCAAATTAAAGCTCATCTTGTTTGTTTCATTTCAAATCCATTGTGGTGGTGTATAGAGCCAAAAAGATTAGAATTGTGTCGATGTCCCAATATTTATGGACCTGACTGTATGTGCCACTTTGTGTTGGTCTATCACATAAAATCCCAATACAATACATTTACGTTTTTGGTTGTAACATGGCAAAATGTGGAAAATTTCAAGGGGTATGAATACTTTTTCAAGGCACTGAAATTCTGCAATAAAAATAATACATGGACCTCGGTTTTAAACACTCCAGAGGAAAGAGCACCAACAAGAAATAAACTTACACAGAGATCAATGATCACATTGAATGGTCCCTGTTGATTATTATTATTATTATTATACAGGATTTATATAGCGCCAACAGTTTGCGCAGCGCTTTACATCAGGGAAGACAGTACAGTCACAATACAATTCAATACAGGAGGGATCAGAGGGCCCTGCTCGTTAGAGCTTGATAATAATGAAAGACAGACTCTCATTCTTTTGTACAGTCCCTTCCTCTGTATTTTTTTATTTTTATTGGATATCTATTATCCCAATGTAAGTGTCACTAAAGCTAAGGAAAACTAAAGAGAGACACTGTACAGCAAATATTCATCCAAAAGTGGTGTAAAAAACAATATTTTTAATGCAGGTAAAATGTAAGAGTGTACTCATATATAATAAAAAATAACAGGAAGTAGACTAAACTAAGCCAGTCAAATGTTTGCCTGGTTCGTGCACAGTGTTATATTGTATGTCTAACTGTAAGTTGTGGTCAATCCACACTGTGTTCAAATCACAGGTTTAGGGCAATTGGCTTTTTATAGATGAGTACCTTTAAGTGCTGGGTTCTGCTAACTTCCTCTCATTGCAAATATTACAAAAGTAAGCAAGCAGGTATCACATTTCTTGTTGTATCCTCTGCAAAATCTACTAAATTATTACATAGGAATTCCAGAAATAAGATTGGAATATAATTGAAATGACCTTGACTTGACCAGAAACCTTGACGTAGGCCCAAAAAGATGTAAATGATTAGACCTAACTGCATCCACCCAACGCTTGTTTTTCTGCCATAATTGTTTTGTTTAAATTAATGTTGAATTTAAGTTTAAAGTGATTGTAAACCTATTTATGCAACTTGCACCTACAGGTAAGCCTAGATTAAGGTGCATTCAGTCAGAATCCCCATTCACAAATCCGGCTTTGCCGGATTTGACGGCTCCCGCGCGCATGCGCGGAGTGACGTCTTCACCGCTCCAGCCAATCACAGCGCCGGAGCAGCGCTGTGATTGGCCGGAGCGGCGATACCTGGAAGTAACCTTCCGGGTATCTGTGGAGCGATGGCTGCGGCTGGAGGGGGAGACGAGGACGGCTTCGGGGCCCCCGATCTAAGGTAAGTGATGCATAATGAGCTAGTATGCTAGTCATACTAGCTCATTATGGCTTTGTCTTGCAGGTGTTTTTATTTTTTTTAAACTGGGTTTACAACCACTTTAACATAGCTATTTGATTGAATTATTTTATATTTATGTAAAGGGGTTGTAAAGGTTTGTTATTTATTTTCTAAATAGGTTCCTTTAAAGAGCAAGTAAACCCTGATGGGTTTACTTGCTCTTTATTTCGCTGCAAAGGTAAAGCATAATGGGCTACTATGCATCGCATAGTAGTCCATTATGTGTCACTTACCTGCAGGAGAAGCCTGCAATGTCCCGGTCTTCCTCGCTAGTAGCGAGCAGCCATTCTTCACCCCTCTTCTTCCGGGGTCCGCAAACTCCGGCTCTATGAGTGTCCGGAGTCGCGTGATGGCGCGTGACGTCACTCTCGCGTATGCGCGCGGGAGTCAACACTTACGGCATGATGCCATTCAGAAAACAGCATGCTCAGTGCGCCTGCACCGTTGTCTACGGTGCGCATTAGTGCATTATTTATTGCAAATGTCTCCTAAACCGTGTAGGTGTAGGAGATTGTGCAAGCACCTACAGGTAAGCCTTAATCTTGGCTTACCAGTAAGTGAAAGTTCTCAGAGAGGGTTTACAACCACTTTAAGCTAGAACGGCTCGGATGATGGGGGCAAGTTAAGTGTTAAAGTTAAATTCAGACAAAGAAAAAAAACATTTAGAAGAGAAATCGAAGGAAAGGGTAAGCGAACCAACAATGCACTAGCTTAAACAAACCTATTTAGAAAATAAAAAACAAACCTTTACAACCCCTTTAATATGTTTCTCCATTTGAAAGAAAACCCTACTTTTCCCTGCTGCTAGTAGTACAATCTATTGTGCCAAAAACCCAATCAACCACTGAAAGCACTATCGTTGTCTACAACCTAAACAGCGATAACTAATACAGCACAGATTGTACAAAGAATTTGGGAGGAATAACCGTCTGAAGCTGTTCAAAGTAAAATCTTACAAGAGCAGGCCTTTTCAGTGCAGAAGCGCTTTAAGGAAAAGACCGTAACAAATTATTTGTATCCATGGTGACCACATCAAGAAGACTGAATCCTTCTGCCGACTTACCACACGCACAGATATGCACAAACACACATCCCTTAAAATGGCCATATTATCCCCTGACTCCTTCTTAGCCTCTGCGGATTTGTGAATTACGCACGGCTTTGATGATTGAAATTTCATGATTCCTATTTCATAAGGATGCATTTGTATCTCAGGCGACGGTAACTTCACAAGCAGTCTGCAGCGGTGACAGGCTTTTGGAATGCTTATCACAGCAAATGAAAAGCCAACGTTGAAGCTGTCAGCGCACTTAAAAATGAGTTGTCAATTAGCCACCCAATGTGTGTGGTCAGACAGTTCTCCTTCAAAGGGTATGTTTTCCTGCCAGCTATATTATCTGTTAGTTGAACTCAAACAGAGCAAGAGAGAATCCAGTGGCTAGGTTATTTTAAATTCTCCGAGCCTTTCAAGAGAGCAAAGATGACAGGTACAATGCTCATTAACAAAACTGTGTTTTACATACTAAGTATGTAGCAGAAGCGCTGGTGCTGCTTAAACAGCATTAACCTGAAGGATGCTGGTTAGGGGAGCTGAACTGAATACCTAAGAAAATTGATTCATAGATCATTAATAATACACAGAGACCAAAGATTTTTTCACATTAATTAAAACCATCCCTGCTCACTTACATGTCCATGTGAAACAGTATTCTGCAAGACACATCCATGATGAAAAGCAACTGTGAATCTTTTTATGTCCAAGTTTGTATTTCTGTGACATTCAGGGACATATATTGTTATTTGTCCTGTGGCGGAATTTTGAGAATGTGCTGTCCAGGACATACATGAAAGATGATTCTCCAATCCTTTAATCATCAATCATTTTATATAACTATTATGAATTTTTTTTAAAACCAAAACCTACATTTCTAGAAATGTAGATGCTGAGAGTCTTGTGGCCATCTGTACCACCTTCTCTCTTCATCCCTGGTGATAGTTCAATCCATGTTACTCAAGGAATTAATAAAATCAAAACTTTTGTTTTTTTGGATAAAGTGTGAAAGGCTTAAAATGTTACTAAACCCACAACAGTAAAATCAGTCTACATATGCAGCATAGCATGCTTGTTATACTCACTGTGGAACTTAAGGGGTTAATCCTATGCATTGTATAACAAGGCTGTTTTGTCCTGTATGCAAGATCTTCCCCCTCCTGCACTGTCTATCTGGGGAAGGCCAGCTAACACAGGCAGAGAAGCCGACCTGCACATGCTCAGTTGTGTCTTTTATGCTGGAGGGAACGGTTACTTGTTCTCAGAGATATCCAGGTCACATGATATTGACATCACCCACGTGGGCGTGTATAAAGGCTGCAGTGGAAATCTCCTCCTTCCTGAATTCTCAGCATTGAAGAAACTGTGCAGTTTATCATGTAACTGTGGTATATAGATCATCCAAAAAGGTATATAGTGGCAGTATTTTAAGATTTATAAACTGTGGGCACTGTGGGGGGGGGTGGATGAGCTATTTTCATATTACTGGGTTTAATAACACTTTAAAACCACTGTCAGGATTGAATTGATGTCTGCATCCCATTGATTTCTCTTAACTCTCAGTTTCGCAAACACAAGACACAAGAGTCAAATTTTCCAAAAGTGGGGGAAGTTCTCTTTTAGCCAGTTGTCACTGCAACAATGTATCCCCCTTTGAAAAGTTCCCATTTATTCCAGTTCCCGGGACAGCTTTAAATATTAGATATTTCCTAATGTTTAGTTTCAATGGCAATGGTTAGAACACATATAGAGAGGGAGAAGCTTCTCAGTAGGTACAGACAGAGGTCCTTACCCTTCCTAAAAAATAAAATAAAATAAAAAGCTCAGAAAAGAGTAAAGAGAGAGAAAAGAGAAACGTTTTGGCTTTATATACTACAAGTAGCCAGAAAGCAAAGATATACAGTGCCTTGAAAAGGTATTCACACCCTTTGAGATTTTTGCACATTTTGTCATGTTACAACCAAAAACGTAAATGTATTTTATTGGGATTTTATGTGGTAGACCAACACAAAGTGGCACATAATTGTGGAAAAGTGGAAGGAAAATGATAAATGGTTTTCACATTTTTTTATAAATAAATATGTGAAAAGTGTGGCGTGCATTTGTATTCAGCCCCCCTGAGTCAATACTGTGTAGAACAACCTTTTGCTGCAATTACAGCTGCAAGTGTTTTTGGTTATGTCTCTGCCAGCTTTGCACATCTAGAGAGTGGAATTTTTGCCCATTCTTCTTTTCAAAATAGCTCAAGATCTGTCAGATTGGATGGAGAGTGTCTGTGAACAGCAATTTTCAAGTCTTGCCACAGATTCTCAATTGGATTTAGGTCTGGACTTTGACTGGGCCATTTTAACACATGGATATGCTTTGATCTAAACCATTCCATTGTAGCTCTAGCTGTATGTTTAGAGTCATTGTCCTACTGGAAGGTGAACCTCTGCTTCAGTCTCAAGTCTTTTGCAGACTCTAACAGGTTTTCTTCTAAGATTGCCCTGTATTTGGCTCCATCCATCTACCGATGAACTCTGACCAGCTTCCTTGTCCCTGCTGAAGAAAAGCATCCCCACAACATGATGCTGCCACCACCATGTTTCACGGTGGGGATGGTGTGTTTAGGGTGATGTGCAGTGTTAGTTTTTGGCCACACATAGTGTTATGCTTTTAGGCCAAAAAGTTCAATTTTAGTCTCATCTGACCAGAGCACCTTCTTCCACATGTTTGCTGTGTCCCCCACATGGCTTCTTGCAACCTGCAAACAGGACTTCTTGTGGCTTTTTTTCAACAATGGCTTTCTTCTTGCCACTCTTCCATAAAGACCAGATTTGTGGGGTGCACGACTAATAGTTGTCCTGTGGACAGATTCTCCCACCTGAGCTGTGGATCTCTGCAACTCCTCCAGAGTTTCCATGGGCCTCTTGGCTGCTTCTCTGATTATTGCTCTCGTTGCCCGGCCTGTCAGTTTAGGTGGACGGCCATGTCTTGGTAGGTTTGCAGTTGTGCTAAACTATTTCCATTTTCAGATAATGGATTGAACAGTGCTCCGTGAGATGTTCAAAGCTTGGGATATTTTTTATAACCTAACCCTGCTTTAAACTTTTCCACAACTTTATCCCTGACCTGTCTGGTGTGTTCCTTGGCCTTTATGGTGCTGTTTGTTCTCTAAGGTTCTCTAACAAACCTCTGAAGGCTTCATAGAACAGCTGTATTTATTCTGAGTTTAAATTATACACAGGTGGACTCTATTTACTAATTAGGTGACTTATGAAAGCAACTAGTTCACTATTGTATCACAATATTTATTTGGAAAAAAAATGTAAAACTATTTATCATTTTCCTTCCACTTCACAATTATGTGACACTGTCAGGGCTGGTCTCAGCCCTCCCTTCTCTGTGCTCAGATTTCTCAGCTGTTGGCCAGCATTCATCGTTCCACAGTGGCTCACCTGGTGATCATTTCCTGCTCGTCAGCCAGCCCCTTCTGGCTATTTAAACTGCCTGGTTTATTCCTTTGGTGCCTTTCGTCAAACATATCTGGAAACTCTGTGCTGTGTTCCTGTTGAAGACTTGCCGGGCTGACATCCCTTCTGGTTCCTGATCCTGTCTGTTGCCTCAGACTACGCTGATCTCTGGCTTCCTGATTTACTGGCTTGTACTGATTACCAGCTTTGGGTACCGAACCCTTGCTATGTTTTGACTATGTTTACTATTTGTACCATTTTTTACCATTATATTAAAAGGTGTGATTTTTACTGCATTTTCTGTCTCCGTCTGAGTCTAGGTTCCTGACAGCCACTTTGTGTTGGTCTATCACAAAAAAACAATAAAATACATTTACGTTTTTGGTTGTAACATGACAAAATGTGGACAATTTCAAGGGGTATGAATACTTTTTCAAAGAACTGTACATGTTTACTGCATGCAGATTGTATATGTTCTACTTTAAGAGACACTGACCTTTTGTCCTTTGAGGATAAAGTGACAGTGTCTGTGCAAAGGGCCCTGGCCTTGAATGGGCAAAGTGAAAGTGTCTCTTTGAGGAATAAGTGTACCTATTGGTGAGCTGATCAAACAGTCAAGTCTCCCTTTCCCTAGATGAACACGAAGACAAAGCTGTTAAATTCAGGTAAGTAGTATATATCTGGAGTGTGGGAGGGTTGGAAACATTAGGCAAGCAGTTTGAGTTCAGTTATCCTTTAAAACTCCATGCAACCATTTAAAACATACAAGGCCAGCTAGGTATTTATGAATTATCATTTTTTGCAGTTTACATTAAACTAGCATATGTACCTGGATAATTTTTGATATACTGTATGTGCCCTATGAATCTCTGCACATCAGCACAGACCAGAAGAGGGAGGGTCTGTAAAGCAGGGCTCTATTGTTGTGTTAATTGCTATCAGTCCAACACTATAGACATGCTTACAGGAGAATAAAGAGAACAGGCACAATCTCATCAGGATGCTTTTGCTCTTTCATTGTTCAGTTACAATCTAGGAAGGATAGGAGACCAAAAAGCTGAAATTCAGCAGCCTTTTTTTCTGGTATTCATTAATCAGTTTGGTGAGTTCTATTACCATAATTTCAGCAGTTAAAGGAAGAATGCTGGCAGTTATAAGAATTTGATAGATCATATGTATAAGGCTTGTAATGAGGATCTCAAAATAATGACTTTTACCTGGAGTTTTGCTTTAAAGTAAAACCTGTAAGGAACCTGAGGAATTTAGGATGCTGAACTAATGCATTAACAAAGATTAGATCTACTGTGTATTACTGAATTATGTTTTATGACTTAATAGGAACCGATTGCAAAATACTCATCATTTATTATTGTAACACCTGCTTAAAAGTAATGTTTAAATCTTAGAATATAGAATGAGAAGTAGGAAAACCTGTAAGTGTAACAGCAAGAAATCCCAGTGACTGGAGGCCAGCTTTACAACCCCCTAGGCCTAACGGTTGCAAGTGATGCCTGAAGCAAGAGCACTGCTTACAAGACCAGAGCTGTCTTGTTTTTACTCAACCTATGGGAGATGAGCTATCTGCCAATATAGGAGTAAATCATGCACCCGACACAATCCTCTTTACAACTTGGATTAGAGGAATTAGTGTCATGTGCAAGGTGAGCGTTTCAGTTTCTCTTCCCTGTTAAATAGGAATAATCAGCTTCCAGTTTCAAAGTGATTTTCCAAAATGTCTGAAAACCACTTTGTGCTAGAACAACTTATAAAAATGCTCTGTAGTTCTCCTTAGTTTTCCCTTATTGTTTCAAGTGCTTAAATGAGTTAAAACCGTTGCTTTCATTGGGCTGTGTAGTGCGACCCTAAACAAACTCAGGGGCTTGTGTTAATGACAAGTTAAATAAAGTATTCAATCAAGCAGCCTGTTTTGTCATACCTATATGTATTCTGTTGTTGAATTGTACTGCAACAGATTATTATAGTTATCATATACGCTGACATCTAGTGGTGGTTTAGGACCACTTCAACTTGTTTGATTATGTGATTTGGTATTTCCCTATGTAGCGGGGTGTTCAATTTAAGGGGAGTTTCTGAGTGGTAATTAGGCTCAGACACACTGATTGTTAGGGTTTATGGACTCCCAGGGTGCCGCCTTGCGAGGGGACCCGTATCTGGGACGAGGAATTTGACTTTCAGCTAGTGTGGACATTCACATTCCTGGGGAAGTCAAGGACTTGCATCTATCCAAGGTAGAGGTGAGATCATTCTCGGCAGGACTTTGACTCTGGCCGCAGACAAGGCCCAAAACTAACACCGCTCAACCTCTTTACACAGGAGGGTACGGGCTTGTGGTGCGGTGTGCCTCTCTCTTCCTGCGAGGAGCCTAATTAAATGCAGGTAAAGGGAGGGGTGTGTGCGCTACACCTACAAACCCCCCCCCCCACCCACCCTTATATTGGTAGTTAGTTAAGTCCTAGCTGCTTCTCTGTGACCATTAGCTCTTCACAGGGACAGGGCTCGTTACCTTCATGAATTTCAAAAGACTGGAAAAAATATACTCTGTGCTGCATTATCTGAAGTGATTGTTAGGTCAACTTCTGAATGTTATTGAAGAGTTAAGCTGCCTGGAGATGGTGTCAAGTCAGCAGGCAACTATACTGTCTGGACAGACTAGGTGTAAGGAGGTATGTCAATGCATAAAGCGGTGTTTGATACAGAACACAGACCTTGTACTGAAAGCTTTAATTTTAATAGTTTCTCCTCTACTTTCCTGTTATAGCAGTTGCAAGGTATGTGTTAGTATGACTGCTAAATTCGTTCTAGTGCATTGTTCTAGTGTGATGAGCAGTGTGGCCATTACTCATCTATGATGGCACAGAGACCTGATTCTCCTTCAGGCCAAGTGGAGAAGAGATCCTATTGGCCACCGAGAAGGAGGAGAGAGGAGACACAGGGGAAGCCGCCACCCAGAGGAGGCATTGCCCGTGACCGAGATGGGGCAAGTGCAGGGCTGGTGACCGACCGACTGACTGGGGGGGCCCTGTGACCCGACCTACTGACCCACAGGTGGCGGTGGGTGGATTGTTTGCGGCCCCCCCCTTCAAAACAAATATACCACCAGCCGCCACTGCTGTCCCATCTACTGGTGTAAATAAAGCTTTTTAACCTTATCATATTTACATCTAATCTAAGTCGCTATAGCTTTCTGCTACAGAGTTGCAACCAACACCCTTGCATTTTATGTATTTGTTAAGGTAGGACGGTTGTTTTTAGAAGCAAGTCAGGAAATATGATCACAGAAGGATAATAGAATTTAACGCTTTCCAACAACACCGATCTGAACTGGTTAATAACCCTAGGGACACACAAGGCCTGTTATAAATTATATGGACAGTGTTTACCAAGGCAACCAGCTGAGGCTAGGGGAAAGCTTAAGGCTTATTAGCAGCCAAGCTGACAACAAGATGCATGGCAGTTTGTGTTATATATTGCTGCTGTGGCTTTCCATTACTTTAACTGAATAAAAGAGAACCAAACAGACTGCCATTGCTGATTCGGCCATTTAGCACGAGCAGTTATAAACAATAAACTGAAAAAGAAACTGTAATGTCAATTAGCATTGTTATATATATATCAGGCAATGCTCTTTGTGATTGAGGTTAAGTATAGTGCCCTCATCTGCGAGGCTTAAGGGTGCTGCTCTTTAATTAAATATAATTACTATACAGCATACTATAATATTGAGGGTGCTGTATGCTTAAACAGTTAATTAATCAGAAGCCAACTGTTGTAGGAAAATGTGTATAGTATGCAGTATAGTAAAAATACCAACTTGTCAAAATGCACCTGCAGTAATAAAGTTGAAACAAACACAGGAATGATGTTAACATTTGCATCCTTATTGCTTAAAATAAATATATATATATATATATATATATATATATATATATATTAATCTAGGCTAGTGTGTGGGGGAAGTCAATGAAGCATGTGGAACAGTTTATTGGTGGTGGTTTCCTTTAGAACTACCTGTGCATAATTCGTGCAGGTATTTGCGTCAGTTTTTGTGGATTATCAACACGTGCCAAATTCAGGTAGTTCTAACTACCACCACTTTAAGACCACTATGACAGTGAGAGTGTCTTAAAAAATTCCCACCAGCCCCCCAGCTAAAAGCCAAATGTAAGCGGGAGGGGAGACTGTTGATGTCACATATTTTCGAAATTTGTATTTTATTTATTACAGGTACTTAAATAGCGCCGTCAATTTACGCAGCACTTTACACATATACATTCACACCAGTCCCTGCCCTCAAGGAGCTTACAATCTAAGGTAGGGTGACCAGACATCCCCGGTTTCAGGGGGCAGTCCCCGGATTGAGGACACTGTCCCCGGACCAAGTCTGTCCCCGGTTTTGTCCCCGGATTGGATTTGAACAGGGGCTGGGGCAATTTCAAAGACAGTCAGTGCAGAATAAAAAAAAATGTATTCTGAATTACACCTCCCTGCTCCTACTAGCTTAGGGGGGTGAATTTTTTCCATTATCTGTCCCCCTTTCTGATGATCATGTGCTGGTCGGAGCGGAGGAAATATTTCTTCAGTTTTGGGTGCATGCCCATTCAGCTCCGTTCGCATGTTCTTCTGCCCTGGCTCAAGTCCCGGCCAGCCGCCTGCCTGTTTATCTCCTTACCTTCCCTGGCATAGTGATCTTCCTCCGCACCCCACCCAGTAGTAGCCGGGGGCCCGGAGAGTAAGACTTGACAGGCTGTGAGGCGGGCGGAGACGGGCAGAGAGTCGCTGATTGCCGCCATTACTACCGTGTTTCCCCAAAAATAAGCCCGGGTCTTATATTAATTTTGGCAACAAAAGACACAGTAGGGCTTATTTTCGGGGTAGGTCTTACCATGTAATGTGCTGTCTTCTCTCCCCCTCTCTCTCCTTGCCCGACAGGAATCCCCAGTGTGAACTTAGTTAAAATGCTTGTAAAATCCTATAATCCACTCTATTACAGTAGTATATAATGTACAACGTGTGTATTTCTGTAATATAATTGTGCCAAATACCTTCTGTGACTTGCCAGAGCTCTCTACCCTGCAATTATATTACAGAAACACACACATTGTACATTATATACTACTGTATTAGAGTGGGTTATAGGATTTTACAAGCATTCTAAACTAGGGCTTATTTTCGGGGTAGGGCTTATATTGCAGCCCTCCTGGAAAAAAACGCTAGGTCTTATTTTCGGGGAAACACGGTAGTAAAAAAATAAAATATGTCCCCGGATTTCATTTTAAAAATCTGGTCACCTTAATCTAAGGTCCCTAACTCACATTCATACATTCAGTACACATACTAGGGCCAATTTAGACAAGATCCAATTAACCTACCAGCATGTCTTTGGAGTGTGGGAGGAAAGTGGAGTAGCCTGAGGAAACCCACGCAGGCACAGGAAGAACATACAAACTCCAGGCAGGTAGTGCCATGGCTGGGATTTGAAACAACGACCCTAGTGCTGCTACGCAAAAGTGCTAAACACTTAGCCACTGTGCTGCCATTACTTCAGTCAGAGGGGAGATTGACCTGATCGGGATCTACTGTAGTCTTTTAGTATACTATCAGGCTTCCGGTACATGAATGGGGCAGAAGCACCAATAATTTTAATGCAACAGAATTCAATAGACAACCTTTATGAATCACCCCCCTAAGTCTGCACTGCAGCCTAGAAGTTCAGGTGAGTTGAGTAGCTATTTCCTGTAAGCAGCATATGGGAATGCATTAGAATTCCCAGCATATGGAATTCCAATGAATTATATTGAATGAAATGGCCAAAGGTCAAATGAAGGTGATCGGCAATCTCGGTACCCAGAAGGACTGTGTGCTGGTGTGAGTTTCTCCGGGCTGCTCTTTCTGAAACATTGTTTTAGTAAAGCACCCTAGCCCTAATTTTTTCATTCCCAAAACTGTATCATCTGCAGTGTTAATATCATACCATTGGAGTAAATCAGCTGGAGAGTGTGAATACACTGTTTAAAGGAAAATTCCACTGTTGCATCAATCGCTTTTAACTCTAAGTTAGCCTAATTATTTATTCTTAACCACTTCCTCCCTTTCTTCAGCTAATTATTTTTATAAACTTTTCGTATATTCACATGTAAACTTTTTTTTCTGTCTTCGTCCAGCACATTTTCGTAGCGGAACAATGCAAAATACATAAAACTAACAATTTCATTGGTAAAGAATTTTACTGTTTTTTGAATAAGAAACACAAGTGTAGTGCCTTTGTAAAAAGTACAAATTGCAATGTTATTTCCTAGACAGAACAAAAATGTATGATTATCATAATGCTCCTAAAAATCCACCTCAGAAATGTTCTTAACCACTTGACATCCAGGCCAGGTTTTGACATTTTTCACAAACATGTTAAAATCAGTATTTTTTTTGCTAGAAAATTACTTAGAATCCCAAACATTATATATTTTCTGAAACTAGAGGCCCTGTATAATAAAATGTTTGCAAATTTGTCACACCATATTTGCACACCCATTTATCAAATGCAAATTTTATGTGTTTTAGTGCACACAAACATAACATAATACCCATTTTTTTTTGTAAAATATAAAAAGATTAAATTGCGCTGAGTAAATAGATACCAAACATGTCAAGATTTTAAATTGGGCATGCTTGTGAAATGGTGACAAATTACAGAACATAAAATTATCCATAGATGATGCTTTAAAAGCCTTCATAGGTTACCGGTTTAGAATTAAATGTGAGCTCTGACACTGCCCAGGACGACGTCGTTATATGACGAAACACGCGTCGGTTGGACTAGACGTGCTGATGTCATCGCGTTTTGTGCTTCTGAGCGAACGGGGTTCGCAAGCCGACCGGCTACTTTTGCTGTTTTTAACCACTCTTATTGTAAGTGTGTTTTTAATATTTAATAAACTCCATTCTATCTGATTTACACTATGGGAAGGTCCTTTTCATTTTTTGGGTAACATCTGAGCATAATCTGTGATCACTGCACGATTGAGCCAATGCAGCCATCCGCTCTGCATATCCCCTCCATCCTTTGACCATCTTGGAGCTGCTGCCCCGGAATCCCTTGGATAAAGGCCCTGGCTGGGTATATAGCCGCAAGCTCACTTAACTTGCCTTTTGGTAAGCGTGCAATTAATTTGGTTTTCGGTGCACAATTGGTGGTGGTGGAACACGCATTAATCCCAATATTTTTACCTTTTTATGCACATTTGTGTGATTCATGGACTATATTTATTTATTCTGATTGCACTGTTTATTGGACGTTTCACTGTGTTCTGTACATTCATTTATTTATTTGACATTAGGATAATTTTTCTAGATTTTGTACTTTTATATACATTATTTCATTAGTTTTTATGGTGATATTTAATATTTCTTTCTTTCACTAGAAGTTTTATTATCACTTACTCACTGTTTTTGTTTAGCGCGGCTACATTTCTTTCCATTTTTCCCCTGTGTGTATATCTCACATTTAGCTGCTGCTTTATTTGTAGTTCCTTTTTTAAACGCAGTATTTTTTACTTTTATTTACTAGAATTATTGCTCTCACTCTGATGTTCATGGGGATACCTTACGTGTGGTGCAATTAATGTTTCGATATTTGTGCGTGACCTATGTACACATTTGGATTTGAACGTTAGCTCAGGAGAACAGTGGTGCTTTAAAAAAATATATATCTTTTTTTTTTTACACTTATTTTATTTAAGTTTACTTTTATCTCTTGTGATAGCTTTGACAGTGACAGAGTATTTTTATGGAGAAATCAGGGGTCTATTAGACCCCTGATCCCTTCTCTGTCTTTCAAGGAAGCAGATCAAACACAGATATGCTTGAATACCTGCTTCCCTAGCTGATACAAGCCAGAAAAACACTGAACCGAAACTGGAATTGACAAAATCTTTATCACTTCTGGCTTCATTCGTCACAGAGAAGATGTGGGAACTGATGTTCTTCCATCTTCCTCTGGGCAGCCAGCAGGATCCTGGTATAACTGCCTCTTGTCCAGGATGTGTATATATACGTGCTGGATGGGAAACCGTTAAAAGGGGTGAATATAGGGGGTTGCATCTACTTACCAATGTTAACCCTTCACTTCTAACAATCTAATTGACTCGGCTCCACAAGCACCCAAGTTCTATGAACAAACATATATCCATTGTAGGCCACTTAGTATTAGAGGTAAAAAATGGCAGATGCTGCAGAATGAGAGGATGTCAAGTGATAAATGAGTACTGTGCAAATTTTGATATGGAGCCCTATTTGCCATAATGTTTTAAATTTCTGTTTCTGTCCTGTACACTTAAGCCCTGTACACACGATCGGATATCCTATGGATTTTCGTCCGATGGATTCTTTTCATCAGACAAACCGATCGTGTATGGGACCCATCGGTCTTTTTTCCATCGGTTTTAAAAAATAGAACGATGGATAAAAAACCGATCGAAAACTCAGATCGTCTATGGGCAAGTCCATCGGATCAAAAACCCATGCCTTGCGGCTTCACTTCCTGGTTCCCTACTGCGCATGCACGACTCACGCTGCGCTATCCCACTGGTCCCTGCTGTCTTCTGGGACCTGTGTGTCTCTCAGAGAACAGTGGGGGGTGGGCGAAGGAAGTGGCGTAGATACCCGCAGGTGGCTCGGGTATCTATGACCGGAAGTGGGAGCAAATACCTGTATTACACAGGTATCTGCTCCTCCCTCCCCCTGAATGATGCCAAATGTGACACCGGAGGGGGGGAGGGTTCCAAAAAGCGGAAGTTCCATTTTAGGGTGGATCTCCGCTTTAAGGTTTTTAACACCATTCTCAGTAACATTACATAATTTGTTTGCATTCATCTGATCTGTCTCACTGGTGCTCATATATGGAAGCTGCTTTCCAAAAAGAATATGTTTATCATTTCAGATTTTAAATTAATGATGACTTAAGACACCCTGATTTTGAACATGAATACCTGATTAACCATAAAATAGAAGGATCTACCGTACTTTCTATAAATCCTAAAAAATGTAATTTCTCTCCATTAATTAATTCCAATAGTCTTTTTATAACATTGATACAGTGATGAAATTTCACACAGTGTAGGGTGTCATTTGGAAACATCCATTACACAGCCATAGAATATTCATAATTAGAAGGTAATGGCAGCATATGCACAGGTAATATCTACATGTATAATATATTTTTAATAATCACAAATGTCATTGAATACATTTCATTACAAGTCTAGCACCAGTTCTGACATATGTATTACGTTTTATAATTATTCCTTCAAGGCTTTAGTAATAGTTCATAGGTTCTTGTCATTTTACCTGAACTGCATCGCTGCAACTCACAGTACAAAGAAGTAACATTTTTTGCTAGTTAAAATAAATCGAGCTGAAATATCTGACCACCAACGTGTCAAGGCCATTTCTTCATAGAAAGAAGGTGAAAAGTCTCTATGTGCAAGTCTGATGGTTAAAAAAATGTTTATTATACCTTCTCAAGGAAGCACTATGCGCTCTCACTCTGTCATGGCAGGAAATATTTAAATATGCTCCTTTGATTAACATTTGTTCCAAGGTGTACATTACATTATGCTGATTTTACCCTGTCATTTTGTGAGTATTTTTAATCCTTTTAAATAACTTAGTATGCATACTTACTACACCGTGAGAGTTTCTTCTATCCATTTGTGATTTTCAGTGGATGCCTTTTTAGCGATTTGCATATGGAAGGTTCCTTGGAGATCTTATGATGCCCCAGCATTGATCACATTAAAAGCGTGACTCTCCATCTGGTAAGGTGCATCGATATATACAAAATGGTTTTCTGGTGAAGTGCTTCCTGCTTTTCTTGGTGAACTGAAGAATTATTTGAGAAGACATATCACTTATCACTCTTTGGATTATTATTGTTATACACATTGGTTGTGGTGGACTGTTTCTTACACTTTTTTCTTCAGAATCTTTTTCCAATATATGGACTTTTTATATGTGTTTCAACATGCATACATTATTGTTTGTTTTTTAAGTGCTGCACATATTTCTGAACACTTATCAGTATTTATTTGCAAGGGGCCTACCACAGTCCTGAAGAAGCGGCATAATTCCAATAACCTTCCTGTTGACTATGCATACAAAAATCACATAATTTGGTACCCACCCCCCCCCCCCCCACCGCCAAAGGCAGCTTCAACCCTAGCCCTCAACAATTACATGCTTCTGTTTGCCAGCTGGCACCTTCTATCCCTCACTAAACTAAGAAAGTCCAGATGAACCATTTTTGGGAATGTAAACCCTACCAGATATATAAAACACCCTCAAAGTGTGTGAGCACCCCTTCTTAAACCTTGTACTAGAGCAGCCTTTTTCAACCATGGTGTCTTCAGGTTTCCCCTTCCCCTGCCCTTCTCCAACAGTACTGGGGTCACATTAGCTGAGTGAAGTAGAGAAACCAAGGGAGAAGATAAACTAAGGAATAGTAGCCAGTTCCAGTGTGCAAAGGTGTATTGGCTTTGGAAGAATAATTTACCTCTAACGTGATCCCCATGACTAAGCTCCGAGGGGGCGGAGTGAAAAACGTTGGGGGGCATGGCCTGGTGGGAGCCCAGGCTGAGGTTGTTTCCCTCATACCACCATAGGACTCAATGGATGTGTGGCACCAGGGATCTTTCCCCTCTTCCTTCCAGTGACTTCTAACGTTAGGTGTCCAAAGTGTGTGTGGATGTTGCTACATTGTGTAAAACTACTGGGTTTTTTTTTTTTACATTTTAGAATGGGTTGCCTTGAGATGTGCATAATTTTAGAGGGTGCCTTGACTGGGAAAAAGGTTGAGAAACGCCATACTAGAGGAATGAGGTTGTGAACTCTTATGCCCTGTACACACGAGCGGAATTTCCGCCAGCAAAAGTCTGATGTGAGCTTTTTATCAGAAATTCTAACCGTCTGTATGCTCCATCAGACTTTTGCTGGCGGACTTTCTAGGTTCTCAATTTTTCCAACGTTCTCCCAAACCCGTTCATCTGTATACAATTCCGACGGGAAAAAACCCCCCGCATGCTCTGAAAAAATTTGACGCATGCTCGGAAGCATTGAACTTCTTTTTCTCGCCTCATCGTAGTGTTGTACGTCACCGCGTTCTTAACGCTCGAAAGATCAGAGAACTTTTGTGTGACCGTGTGTATGCAAGCCAAGCTTAAGAGGAATTTACGTCGGAAAAAAGTTGGCTGGTTTTTACGACGGAAATTCCGCTTGTGTGTACAGGGCATTAGTGACACTTTATATTTTAGAGTCGATCAAGAAGTTTGGACCATTGATCGGTTACCTAATGTCTTGTGGAGCTAAGTTTTGGACATGTTGTAATGAAAATGAGTGGTAGAAATATGATTTAATTGATGATTTGCAGGTTATGGTTTTTAAAATCAAATCTTGTAAAAGCTAAGACGATTCAGGAAGGTGCACATAATGTAACATTTTATAAAACAAGTTCAAAGCATGTAATGGTGGAGTGCAATTCATTAAAATCTGGGAAAAACCGTACTAATCAGCTATTAATTATCCTTGTTTCAATAACACTCTGCTCTTCTTTTATAGCCAATAAAATGTGCTAATTTCAGGAAAAGTGACATACGTAGGTTGAAGAATAATTAAATCCAAGGGTAGCTTCGAGTAGTGTTACTTTTTCATTATCGCCTTGGAAATACATGAAAACAACACTTCCTGGTTTACAGGATGTCCTGTAGGAAAAATTATGCAGTTACATTTATTTCTCACGATATCACTGAATGCTGTAACCAATAATTAGAAAACGAGTACTAAATTAGCTTGATAATGCTCATTAATGGCTAATGAAAGTGAGACTTTATATGGGTATTTAAAAAAAAAAAAAAAAAAATCTGCCATCTCTTACACCCGTCTGCTATCAGCAGAATAATCCTATTGTTCTTAGGGTGATGCATATTCTTCAATTCCCCACTGAAGACAGAAGCGTATCTTATCCTTTTGAAAGCAATAGTTAACAGAAAACCAATAATGTCTTTCCTTTCAGGCACTGTTGTTCTTATCGTTTTTTTCATATCCTCCTAAGGAAGAACTTTAACAATATGCAGAAATCATAGCTGTCTTACAAATACGCTGTAGGACCGACCTCCCTTGACAGTTCTTAAATTATTCAGCTATCAAGGGCCTGCTAAACATTAAATTAAGCATCCTCTCTCCTCTGTCCTAAGCCATTAAGTTATGCAAATGCACAGATAATGGGGCATATGACAGCTGGGGGCATTAATCAAGCAGCTCTGTCTCTGGGTTGTTGTTATGTAGAAACCACATCTGCCAACAGGCAGAACAGCCACAATTAGATCTCACTTAGAGAAATGGGAAAGGAACTACCTAGACTGCACTCATGTTACCTTGTAGACTCAGGATTAAATAAGGCACCAGGGATAATGGTTCGCTTACATAAACAACACATGTGCGCACACATACACAGCGTGAAATTTCCCTATTTTAGGAGGACTGGGGGGGGGGTTACCTGCAACAGTCAAACAAACAAGTCAAATGAGCAACCTGCTGTTGATGATCAGTGCAGCTATTGGCCCCATTAGAGGTCACGTGGGATTTCTACATTTGTTTTTGAAACTGATGCCGAGTGGGTTGGGGAAAAAAACAAACAGGTTACAAATTAGATGATGTAAGGTCGCTGCAGATTTCATATGTCATGTTTATACATAGTATGTGCAGCTAGATTATAAATCCTTAAAGGGAAACAATAGCGTAATAGCAAAGAGCACATATTATTGCAAAAATGTTTTACATAAAGCAGAACTACTAGGGAAACATCGAAATACACAAGTCAAATACCTATATGAGAGCTGTTTTACCTGGCATAGATTTTGTATTTCTATCCATTCATTCCTGAGATTTGTACAGCCTGGCCAGACAGCACAGCCAGCCTGGTGACCTGATTTTTTTTCACTGCGGTGAAGTAATGCAACTAGGTCTTGTCTCTGCCCCCAGTTTGTGATTGGACAGTAAAGGAGGAGCAGCAGACTAACCAATCTCTCGCTCTGCTTTCTCCTCCTATCATTTTGCTCCTTGTTAATACATGAGCTCTGCAACAAAACTAATTGGCTGCGTGTGTTGTGTTTCCCTCTCCTAATACTAATAGTAAAGCTGATACTAAGTCAAATTTAGGGACTTATAATAGAAAAATAAAAATAAAAAATTAACACATACCTGCATTATTTTGTGTTTTTTTTATGTGCCTGGCTCATGCCATGCATTGTGACATGATGTATTAAAACTAATTGGCTGCATGTGTTGTGTTTCCCTCTCCTAATACTAGGGTCATATCCAAGGACAGAAAAATAAAAAAATAAAGATATTTTTACGCTGTACAGGGCTGAGCAACCGTGTGAATAAGCCCTAACATGTATATTGTAATGTAACGTTTCAGTTTCTACATACTTGCTCATATTTTGCCATCTGTATTGCATATATAGCACCTTCCACCCTCTCCTCCTTGTCTTTGGCTCCTCGCAGGAAGAGAGGGCACACCCAGCTCTATATGCCCGTACCCTCCTGTGTAAAGAGGTTGAGCGGTGTTATGAAACAGGTCTCCACAGCCAGGTTCTCCAGAGAATGGCCCTTATCTCTATGCTCAATAAAGACAAGTCTCTATTTCCCCCAATAACTCCAAGGTCCACACCAGCCGTAACTCCAACGTAGAGTTTATTTCTCTTAAAGCACAGTCTCTGATAGGAAAGGTTCGGAACAGGACAGCATAAGGTGTGGGAGAGGTCCAGGCACAAACGTAATACACTTCACTGCTTAGCTTCTCAAGCAGACTTAGCCCATTTGGATAGTCTCCCTAGATAGGGACTAGCAGCCAGAATTCTACTGTAACTAAGCACACAGTCACTACACAAACTGGTGATCTCAGTCTCTGCCACAGACCTGGTGAACTTGGTTTTCAAAGCTTGGCCTCTTTGTAAGGAGAAGACATCCCTCCAGAGAGTTACCGGGCCCCTTCCTTCACTGTGACTTCTCACCAGTCCCTCGGAGCGGTCTTTCCCCGGCCTCCTCGTCTAAGATGTGGGTCCCCTCACAAGGCAGCACCCTGAGATTCCTCGATCCTTGATGGGCCCCAGCCAAAGGTGCTGGGCTCAAGGCCTTTAGTTGCAGCCCCAGGGCTAAAGGTGCCTGGGACTGATTCATCGACCACCGCCCCTGGGCCAAAAGGTGCCCAGGGTGGACAGGAACACACACTCCCTGGGAGTAGGACTCCCGACAACGAACCCACAAACAGGCAGCGTCCACCCCTTTTATATCCTCTCCCAGCATACACAGCAGGCCGACCACTCCCACTGTATGGTTGCCGAGAGGGGACACACAAGGCACAGCACTGTATCAGCGGTTCAACCCTGTCCCACTACGGCAGCGCCACCTGCAGACCACAGGGAACGGTACACCGATACTCTTCCTGCAGACAAAAATGGTTGATAATGTCCTAACAATTTAGGTGTTTGAGCATAACTACCACGCAAACACTACCCCTAAATTGAGGACCCTGCTACACATATAAAAAAAAATAGTTTCTCCTTTTATGCTATCTGTATTTCCCTATAATAATCATCTTTGATTACGGTGGTTGAGACTGAGATTAAATCTCAGTAACATAGAGTACAGAGAGTGCATTGTTTTTAGTTTTGTAGGTGGGGTGCAGTGCGGTGTGGCAGAATAACACACTCCCGGTGCAATGAAAGAACTTGTAATGAAATAATGCAGAAACAGTTCACAAATAACTCGGTGGGAAGGCAGCCCAACCAGGAACACTCATAGTTACAACAGCGTGTAGAGAGCAGAGTGTAACTGGATTGTCAGTATCTGTAGAGAGGGGAAGAATGCGGCCTGGCCATCTTGTGCCCAACAGGCAGGTTTCCTACGCACCCTACGCTTTCCCTCCTTGTCAGAACCCTTTCCCTGACACTAGTACTGTCCCTACCAGGTGGGGTACCTGTCCCTACCAACTTTCAAAATGCGCACCAAACCTCAGAGTCAGGGCTAGACTCTGCCTGACCCAAGATGGCTGCCAGAGTCCTATTGGGCTGCAGCATCCAATTTGATGCTTCCCCATTGAACCAGGAAACCATAGAGGAAATGTGTTCCTCTTGACATCCTCTCCAACTGCAGTGCCGCTGCAGAAGACCGCCATCTGCAGTGGAGAAATTAGACTGCACCTGCCTACAAGTTAGTCAATGTTGGCTGCATTAGGCAACAGTTTCATGTCTATTGTACCCACATAATTACTGTATTTATTGGCGTATAACACTCACTTTTTTACCCTGAAAATAGAGGGTAAATTGTGCCTGCATGTTATACGCAGGGGGCTGTGGAAAGTTTTTTTCCTAAAACTTCCCTCTTAAAGTTAGGGTGCGTGTTATACGCCTGTGCGTGTTTTAAGCAGATAAATACAGTAATAAGCAACATGTACAATACATGTCTATGGCAATCTGTTACCCATTAAAATGCCTCACAATACCCTTTAGTTTTATCAGAATTATATATTTTTTACTTACCCAAAATTAATATAAAATTAACATACAAATCTTCTATTTGACTATAGTGTCCACCAATCAAGAGGCTACAGAAAGAAATATAGCTGCACTTGTGCAACTTCAGATTCCCTTCCTGCATCTTGCCTTTAATCTGACCCATAAATGGCCAAAGATGTCCACATAAGGCTTAACTAAAAGAAAAACACATACTGTACATGATGTGCCTTGACCCCCCCTTCCCTTACATTGCTCTGCTGACCCAAGCAATGGTCCACATCAGCTTTACAGGAAATACAGTTTCTAATGAGAGTGTTATGACTAGAAGGTTGCCTGTACACAAGTCTATGTGTAGCACCTCGAAGCCTCGTGTATCGTGTCAATACTAAGCACTGTTGTTATTTTCCCACAGGTACCAATCAGATCCACACTTTCAGATTCCAGCCATCATTTTCCAAGACAGATAAGAATCTGGCTGATGGTAGAGGGGAAAGACAATTTTTCGTCTTGACACAATGATATATGACGCTACACAATGATACATGATACTACTGATCTTGACCACTAATCTCCTAGTCTTTTCTTGTGCAAGCCATACACAAACAAATTTCATTTCAGATTTGATTTGTCAAATCTACAACATTTACAACGTCTATGTAGTATGAGGGTCTACTTGACATTATTTTGTGGTGTCATCACTATGTATATAGGTTTTGGTATTGTTGTTGATCTAACAAATTATACGGGAAACAAAATCTGATGGTACTTGAGCAGCATTGTAGACCATAAGGCAGAATGCCTCTGGGTGGTATAATATAACTGTTTTAGTATTAACAACAAAAAAATACAAGGAACCCCTATAGAGATAAATGGGAAAGCCCAACTTGACCCCTTCCCCTTTCCCCCACCAAAGCACAAGGCATCTGGAGAAAAGCAAGGCAGGATAAAGTGGGACCTTGCTGCATCACAGGCCTGATTTAAAAAAAAATAATAATTGGGGGGGAGGGGGGGGGTAACATGTATGAGATTTTTCTGTACTTTAACCATTTCATAATTTTCTCCCTCATAAAAGTTTAATTTTAATCGATCAAGCCTAGTTTTATAAATATTTCAGGAGAAATGGGACTCATCTCTAGAGTACCATACTTTAATACTTCATCGCTGGTAGGTTTTGAACCCCCAACGCCCACCTAACATTAGCCCTCTCTTGAACTCTAAAGCCCTGTACACACGATCGGTTTTACCGATGAAAACAGTCCGATGGACTTTTTTCATCGGACAAACCGATCGTGTATGGGACCCATCGGTCTTTTTTCTAGCGGTTTTAAAAAATAGAACATGTTTTAAATTTTTGCAAAGGAACAAAAACCGATAGCAAATTCAGATCGTCTATGGGCAAGTCCATCGGATAAAAAACCCATGCATGCTCAGAATCAAGTCGACGCATGCTCAGAAGCATTAAACTTAATTTTTCTCGGCTCATCGGAGTGTTTTACGTCACCGCTTTTGGAACGGTCGGTTTTTTGACTGATGGTGTGTAGGCAAGACTGATGGAAGTCAGCTTCATCGGATTTTCGATGGACAAAACCATCGGATTAGAATCCATAGGATATCCGATCGTGTGTACGAGCCTTAACACTACGTTTAATTACAACACTTATGTAAACGTATTTCTTCCTCTGCATACTCCCCACTCCTATGTTAGGATCCTCTGTGCTAAAGACAAGTCTATGTACCCAAAAATGTAGCTGTGTTGGCGTTCCAGCACTGGAATCTACTTTTTTCATTCATTGTTTTACTTATATTGTATAACCAAAGACAGATTTGCATAAATGGTACAATAACTACATAAGGCAGACCATGGGCGTCTGCAGGTAGGGGCAAGGGGGGGCGAGTGACCCCCCCCCCCCCCCTGGAATCGGCAAGGGTCTGCCCTGGCCGCATCTGTAGCTGTTCTGGCTCTCTAGGTTTGTGAGTGTCGTCCTCCACAGCTGCTGCAGATCAGTGTCACTGAGCTTACAGAGCTCTTTACTGCCACCTCTAGCTGCTTCCTGTATGTGCACGCCTCGTGTTTGCTTTGCTGCCAGCTGGATTTTCACAGGGACATGTGGAAACAGGACAGAAGGAAGACCACCTTACAAGTGGGGGCTGTGAGTACAAGTGAAGGGAGGAGGCTGTTTGTGTACAGGGGGGGGCAGAGCTGTGTGTGTGTGTGCTTACAGATGTGTGTGTGGGGGCCTGACATATATACAGATGAGGGGGGCAGCTGAGTGCATACAGGTATGATCAGTGAAGGGGGATGCCAGATATAGGAAAGATCATATCATCTGTCATGTCCTGTATACAGCTATATACACCCATCTTCCTTCCTGTATTCCTCCATCATCACTGACTGTAGATATACAGTACATCATCTGTCCTGTATATATAGCTGTATACAGGACAGATGATGTATATCTGCAGTCAGTGATGGAGGAAGGTCTCTATATACAGGTAGCTGTATATACCCACCTTCCTTCCTGTAAATGGAGACCTTTCTCCATCATCACTGACTGCAGATATACATCATCTGTCCTGTATACAGCTGTATACACCCACCTTCCTTCCTGTATATACTAATACCATCCACTCCCTATATATACACATACTGTACACCCTCTGTACTGTACAGGCCACATTTGAAGAGCACAACGGGGCTGCAATTGATGGGACATGCCTGCGCTTTATGTGATAATGACTAAGCCCCTCTCCTTCATGACATTGTCGAAAAGGGGCGGAGCATGGATGACCTAAAATAATGCCCCCCCTGAAAAAAGTTCTGCGGACACCCAGGAGGCAGACATAAAACCTGATATTGCGCGGTTTAATCAATTTAGTATTGATTTCCTTTTTTTCACTTACCTTTTCTTTACAACGAGCTGCTCCCCTTATTATTATTATTATTATATAATTCATTATTATTATTATCACATATCATTGATCACATTGTTTATTTCTACTATTTCCATTTTTTGCGCTGGTTTGGGGCACGTAACCCCTCATACACATTCTGATAAAACCTGATATTATATGACTTCAGATGTCTGTTGACTCTATGACCACAACTTTCAGGTGCATGATAGGAAGCACACCTCCAAAGAAGAAATAACATAAATTTGTGCGCTTTCACTGAAGTATGTGTGTTTTTTAAAGACATTGGTAGTCATAAAGAGGTCAATTCCAGGAATAAAAGAATATACAGTTTTAATAACTATTCTCCCCGCCCCTTTACAATGACCAGTCTTTTGAGCAATACATGTTTAATGCAGATACAAGACCCCTCGTGAATCCCTTTGTTTTTATCTTGTACAGTTTATCATACAGAACAAACTGACATTTGCATCCTGTCATCCATGCTGGAAAACAATGACATAGGCATTCCTTGCACCCTTTCACCCATCCTTGCAGGTATCCTTGCAGTATTCAATACGGTCCAATTTTTTAAAGTGCAAGTGTTTTGTTTTTTTATCACAAATATTTAAATATATTTTTTAATGCAGCTGTGAGAGCCCATTCACACAGGGGCAACACGACTTCCAGCGTGATTTTATGAGGCAACTCAGACACGACTTGAGAATGAATCACAGAGCAACCTGGAGCTACTTACAAGGCAACTCCAAGTTGCCTGCAGGACAGGAGACATTCCAGTGGCCAATCAAACAAGAATCATCTCTGTGGGAGGGAGGGGGGAGGGAGAGGTTTGCAGGAGAAATGTATGTTTTCTTCCTGGAGAGTTGCTCCTATTAAGACAGGGAGAGGCGACTCCCATTGAAATGAATGGTTACAGGTCGCCTAGGAGTCGGATTGAAGTAGTACAGGGACCTTTTTTGAAGTCGGAGCGACTGCAGTAGTGTGCATAAGGACGGCTCCATTAACTTACATTGATTTCTTCAGCCAGCGCGACCTGAGGCGACTAGGGGCGACCTGGGGCGATTTGGAGTCGGATCCAAAGACGCCCCTGTGTGAATGGGCTCTAAGAACCATATTTTGACTTGGTATTGGCTACTTTTAATGCCCCTTTACAGCAATGCTGGGAGAGGGAGCACTAGGAGCCAATTAGATATGCTACATGCACACATGCTGACAGGAGGAGAGAGAAGAAGGATCAACTGGTGCTGTTTTATTATCCACTCACTGACTTGGGCCTGAGAGCTAACCTTGCTAGGTTGCACCAGCCTCAGAACAGGATGAAATACAATCCCTTTTATTATATGTATTTCAACAGTACTGTATATTTAGCTGCTCACCTGAAGTTTCGTTTTAAAAATGACCCAGGATTTTCAGCTATGTTGATAGGCATGTCTCAGAGAGGATAATTTTCACTGTATTTTGACCTTACTGTAATTATGTTTACAGTCAAGTCAAAATTATGTACATAGAATGCGACTGTAAATTGAACAAATTTTGCAAACATACACACTTACTTGCAAATTTGCAAACATTCACACATTACCTAGAATAAAATAATACCCCTATAATGCCTTGAAAAAGTATTTACACCCCTTGAAATTTTCCACATTTTGTCATGTTACAACCAAAAAACATAAATGTATTTTATTGGGATTTTATGTGATAGACCAACACAAAGGGGCTGATTTAAGAAAATGTTGGCGCATTTGCGCGGGCAGGAATAATTATTGCGACATGGCGCATGCGGTCGACTTGCGCCGGATTCGCGGAATCGTTGCGCGTACGGGCACATACACATTCTTAAATATGAAACAGACATCGGGCACTTGCTCATTGTTATGCTGATCATGTTAATGAGCTTTTCCTTATCACATGGAGAATATTGCTTCCACTTTTATTCCTTTCATTCATTTCTTTTTGAAACAACTCAATATTCATTCTAGAGATCTTCCTCCTATCAACAACTGTTCAGATGTTTCCTGGACTTGTAATTGTGCATTTTATGGTGATAGTCTATAATCACATGTCTGTGTATTGTGCATTCTGGACAATTCTTTCCCCATACACTGTCCAATCCGATTGGATGACATTTACATCCACTCATTTCTCTGAGCAATTCATTTCCCCATACACTGTGCAATCTGATTGTATGGGGAAAGAATTGTCCAGAATGCACAATACACAGACATGTGTTGAGAAGATGTTTTCATGGAAGTTTTGGCTCCACCGATGATTATACACTATCACCATAAAATGCAAACTTACAAGTCCAGGAAACATCTGCACAGTTGTTGATAGGAGGAAGATCTCTAGAATGAATATTGAGTTGTTTCAAAAAGAAATGAATGAAAGGAATAAAAGTGGAAGCAATATTCTCCATGTGATAAGGAAAATCTCATTAACATGATCAGCATTACAATGAGCACAAGCTCAATGTATAAGCAGTTGTGCACTCTGGAGAACGCAGATGCGCCCGTGTGCAACACAAATATTTAACAAGCTAAAGCGTGTGCGCCCTGTCAGGCGAGCATAAAAGGTGTGCTTTGTCAATGCACATGTGCAGTTGAGTAAGCTGAAAGAAGGGTGTAAAAAGGCTTGATTAGTTGTAAGACAGATCTACATGTTCTGGACAGAATTTGTGCATTTAAACAATATTATATACATACTTTTTAGCCTGGTAACAGGAGATGGTAAACTAGTAAAGTTATCTACAGTATTCAGACAAAAATGTTGAAGATTACATTGGCTGTGCTTGCTAATGGTAGGCGCGAAAGAGTGCGCAACAGCGCTTTCTATGCAAATATGGTTTGGTGCATATAAGTGCACCATAATTTTTGATAAATGTTTTGAGTCCCGTTTTTTGTGCAATTGCTCCAATTTCTCCACTGCACCACAGGCGCAGGTCTTTAGTAAATCACCCCCATAGTGACACATAATTGTGAAGTGGAAGGAAAATTATAAATGGTTTTCAATTTTATTTTTACAAATAAATATCTGAAAAGTGTGGCGTGCATTTATATCCAATTCTTCTTTAAAGCGGAGCTCCACCCAAAAGGGGAAGCTTTGTTTATTTCTCCCTCTGCTGCCACATTTGGGATGTTAGGGGAGCGGGTACCTGGTTTTGACAGGCACCCGCTCCCACTTTCGGCTGATCTCGCCTCAGCGAAGGAACCCGGAATTTTGGCCCCCCTCCTCCTTCCCCTGCCCCTGAGCCATTTACAAAATGCAGCGCCGATTGAAAAATGAACGTCACAAATTTCATTCAGTGTATGGCCAGCTTTAGATAGAGTACGGTGAGTGAATGCTGTCATACTAGGACAGGAGGCGTGTTACTGGCTGGATTACCAGGTGCAAATAAAGGAGAAAAAGCCAGAAAAAATTTAATGAATGCAGTCACTACATCTGATGCAGCGTACACACAACCGTTTTTCATGACGAGAAAATGCAATTTTTTTATTTGGTCATTAAAAACGATCGTGTGTAGGCTCCAGAGCATTTTTCACGACGTGAAAAATGGGCATTAAAAATTTGGAACATGCTCTATTTTTTCTCGTTGTTTTTCACGTCGTGAAAAACGGCCATGTGTAGGCTTTAACGACGTAAAAAAAACACGCATGCTCAGAAGCAAGTTATGAGATGGGAGAGCTCGTTCTGGTAAAACTAGTGTTCAGAATGGAGATAGCACATTCGTCATGCTGTAACGGACTGAAAAGCACGAGGCTGAAAAGCGCGAATCGTCTATCACCAAACTTTACTAACACGAGGATCAGCAAAAGCAGCCCAAAGGGTGGCGCCATCCGAATGGAACTTCCCCTTTATAGTGCCGTCGTACATTTCGTACGTCACCGCACTTTGCTAGAGCATTTTTTTTCACGATAGTGTGTAGGCAAGGCAGGCTTGAGAAGAATCACGTCGAGAAAAACGTCGTTTTTTTCAATGACATTAAAAACGGTCGTGTGTACGCGGCATAAGGACTGAGAAGGTGTTTTCACTTTAGGATATACTTGGGCATTCAAACATTTCATTGGCCAAAATAGTAATTTATTATGGGCATTTAAATAAACATGCTAACTAGCGTTTAGGAGCGTTTACATATTTGAAGGCGCGTCTGGTATTTTTTCTGCCCTAAGGCTCCACTCCTGAACATGATTTTGGTGTGTTCATATTTTTACCCCTAAACACTACTGCCTGTAAACGCCTATGTGCACATAGACAAATAGAATAACATAAATGGGTGTTTAGGGACAGGAAAAAAAAAAAATCAAGCGCCAGTAAAACAGGCAATTTCTTTTATCTGCAGTGTGCGTGAGGCCTAAAAGATTAAGCATAACTCTTCACAGTTCATGATCCCACAACACAACATGCTGTCCATTCCTGCCTTACTGTAAAATTAAATTAGAGGTCACTTCAAAGTTCAGACATCTCTGCATTTCTTGCTTCCTAATGAGCCAAAGGTCTCTGATTCTCACCACCTCCCCCCTAGACTAACATCTCTCTTTATCATTATATTATTATCGTAATTAATATTAAGCAAGTCCAAATTCTACAGAGAACATGAAAAGCCTAAACTGGTTAATAAATAGCCTATAGATGGGCACTAGTTAAAGTTATCTTTATTACCAGTAGAACAGGGTTTGTTTATAATAGCTACTTAATGATCGAATATAAATCACAAAAAAGAAATGCCTAGATCAGACATTCCTAGCACTCATCAAATTCCATGACCTTTGAAACCAGCCTGTGCTGTGCATTCTTTCAGTAGTCTTTGCTTCCCTCTTGTGGATAAACTATGAATGAATGCCTACTAATTATTATAGAAGATGTTCAATTAAATCTAAACCATAACTAAATGACTAAAACATGGCATGTCCTAAATAATTTGACTTTTTTTTTTTATATATATATAAAATAGTGTTTTCATCTTAATTTAATTCTTTAATACATGTCAGTGTTGTTGATCTCCAATCCCTTCCATCTCCAATCTACATACACTTGCTTGCTTTCAATGGTGATTATGTCTGCACAATGTGTTTCAGCTTATAGTTCAACCCAGGGTGCATGTGACAATGTGAGAACACCTCCAGAGGACAGCTGAGAAACAGCTGACACCCTACAGCAAGAAGCGCCTGAACAGGGACTTTGATGTCAGGATCATCAGGTATCATTTTAAAGAAAGCTGCAGATTTAAACATATTGAAAACAACTTTTGAAATTGCATAAACATGTTGAAGCTTATATGAGATTTTGGTGGTATTGGGGGCCGCTGGACCCGCTGATTTGCTTCCGCTGTGCCCAATCACAGTGGGGGCCGCGCTCTGGGGGCACCCGCGTGCACAAAATCAAGTGAATTTGCACAGCCGGGCCGCTCTGCCGCAGTATATATGCAGTTGGCGCTCCGGAAGCGGTTAAACAGTAATTTGACTTTCATGGAAAAAAAATTGCATATAGCAAAAAAAACAAAAAACACAGCATATAAAATTGCTACACAAATCATAATTTAATTGAACGTTGTTAAAAATTATCCTGAATTTCCAATCTGCAGCGCTGTCATTTTCTATAAAATGCAATCCAATATGGCAAACTGGAGGCATTCTGTACACATATGATTTCCTCCCAGGTTTGCGCCTCGTGCCACACGGGTCATGCTCCGGAGTGATCTGTCACCCACAGTGTCCACCGGGCACGGGCAATGACAGATCACTGTACCGGCCCGCTGCTGGCACCATGTGATCACTGTGAGCAATCACAGAAGATCACATGACAGTTGTACACAATGAGAGGCTTTGTTACATGCCTTTCATTGTGTACTATTGTGATGAGCTCTGTGATTGGTTACAGTCTTTACATGGTACAGACAGGGCCAATCACAGCTTATCTGTACCATGTGATTAGCTGTGGCCAATCACAGCTAATCAGAATAGTAAACACTGAATGAGTAGTTTTCAATCAGAAAAAATGGTTGCTTATAACTGTAAAATGCACAGTTATAAGCAATCATAGTGTGTAAAGAAAAAAAAATCATGATCACCTCCCCAGCTTAGTACAGTGTTAATGTGGTAACACTGTATTGCTCTGGTCACTGTATGTAAAAAAGAAAAAAGTAATAAAAAAGAAACATAATTAAAAAAATAGAAAAAAAATATTAAACTTGTTTTTTTTACATACTGGTCACCAGTCAGTGTCCTAGAACACAGCCACGCCAGTTATATGATGATGCTGTATTGCACTGGTAACAGTATGTAAAAAATTGAAACAAATTGTGAAAAAAAAAAAAATCTTATTTTCCAAAATATTTTGAGAAAAAAATTGCAACTTCAAAATTTTTTCCATGCCTCGTGAAATGGGGAGCTACAGTTCATTGAGGGCACCATGAATGCCAACATGTACTGTGACATACTGAAGCAAAGCATGATCCCCACCCTTCGGAGACTGGGCCGCAGGGCAGTATTCCAACAAGATAATGACCCCAAACACACTTCCAAGACGACCACTGCCTTGCTAAAGAATCTGAGGGTAAAGGTGATGGACTGGCCAAGCATGTCTCCAGACCTAAACCAGACCAGACCTAAACCCTATTGAGCATCTGTGGGGCATCCTCAAGCGGAAGGTGGAGGAACGCAAGGTCTCTAACTTCCACCACCTCCGTGATGTCGTCATGGACGAGTGGAAGAAGACTCCAGTGGCAACCTGTGAAGCTCTGGTGAACTCCATACCCAAGAAGGTTAAGGCAGTGCTGGAAAATAATGGTGGCCACACAAAATATTGACACTTTGGGCCCAATTTGGACATTTTCACTTAGGGGTGTTCTCACTTTTGTTGCCAGCGGTTTAGACAATAATGGCTGTGTTGAGTTATTTTGAGGGGACAGCAAATTTACACTGTTATACAAGCTGTATACTCACTACTTTACATTGCAGCAAAGTATAATTTCTTCAGTGTTGTCACATGAAAAGATATAATAAAATATTTACAAAAATGTGAGGGGTGTACTTACTTTTGTGAGATACTGTATATACCATAGTTTGTGGACTCTATAACTTTCCTACAGAATAAATAATATACACTGATTTGGATTATTTTCACCAAAGAAATGTAGCAGTATACATTTTGTCCTAAATTTCTGAAAAGAAAGGTTATTTATTTGCAAAATGTTATAACAAAAATTAAGAAAAAAATAAATTGTAAAAAAAATGTGAGTCTTTTTTCATTAAAAAATGAAAAAAAAACAATGGTGATTAAATACCACTGAAAGAAGATTCTATTTATGTGAAAAAATGAAAAACGTAAAAAAAAATCATATGGGTACAGTGTTGCATGACCGCCTAATTGTCATTCAAAGTGTGGCAGCGATAAAACCTGAAAATTAGCCTGGGCAGGAAGGGGGTAAAAGTGTCCAGTTTTAATGTTAATTACTATATTTTGCAGTCATAATGTGTGGATATTATGCATACTAACAACCATAATTGCAAACCTTTTTTTTTTTAATTCACAAATGACACTTGATTTGCTGTTTTCTTTAAATCGGTAAAACTTTATACACTACTTGTCACAATAGAATTTGTTAACATCCTTGACAAAATAATGATGTTCAAGATTGCATACTTTCTTCATCAGTAATATAATGTCTTTGTTTATCAGATCAACTTTTCCTAACATGCCATGACATTGGCATTGGTAATAAAACTTGAAAATTTTAAGTCAAATATTAAAATCTGCCCTCTCTCTACCTTCATAGGACCCAATATCCATACATTTGTCTCCCTCTCTGAACAGAGCGTTCCTTAAAGTGTATCTAAACTCAAAGCCAAATTGTAATATATTGTCAAATTGGTCAAATTGAGGGAGGTGTCTGAGTGGTAATCAGGCTCAGACACCTTAAATTGTTAGGAGTTATGGACCATTTTTGTCCTCAGGGGATAGTATTGGTGTGAAGTTCCCTGTGGCCTATGGGTGGCGCTGCCATATTGGGCCGTGGTGGAACCACCAATGCAGTGCTGTGCCTTTTGTGACCCCTTTCGGCAGCCGTACAGTGGGGCGGGGAACCTGCTGTGCATGCCGGGAGCGGATATAAAAGGGGCAGACATCTTCTGATCTGGGTCCACCCCCAGGCACCTTCAGCCTGGGAGTGCGTGTGGCTCATCTCCGGGTACCCTCGGCCCGGAGGCTGTGTTCCGGTAACACCTCAGGCACATTTAGCCTGGGGTGAGGTACTACCTCACCGTTCCTGTCCACCTGGGTATGGAGATCCGGGAGCTGCAGCGACGGCTCTGGGCTCAGTGCCTTCGGCTGAAGTCCGCTAGGGATTGAGAAGTCCAGGGTGCCACCTTGCGAGGGGACCCACACCCTAAGAGAAAGGAGGATCATTCTGAGGTACCGATGCGGGAGTCACGGTGAAGGAAGGGTCTGTTGACTCTCTCGGGGGACATCTTCTCCTTGATAGCGGCAATGTTCTAGGAAGGGAGTTCAAGTTCATCAGGTCCGTGGCAGGGGCCTTATTCAACAGGTCTGTGGCAGAGACCAAAAGTTTTGCCAGGTCTGTGGCATGGGCCTTATTCACCAGGTCTCTGGCAGAGACCAACTTCACGGTCTGTGGCAGAGACTGTGCGCCTAAATCTGTTTGAGAATCTGAACAGTGAAGAGTTTGAGCTACGTTTGTGCCTGGACCTCCTCCACACCTTAGGCTGTCCTGTTTCCTTTGCTCCAACCTTTTCCTATCCAAAGAGACTGTTTATTACAAAGTGAGAATAAATACTGAGTTGGAGTTTCAGCTGGTGTGGACATTTACATTACTGGGGAAGTCAAGGACTTGCATCTACACATGGTAGAGGTGAGAATCATTCTCAGGAGGACTTTGACTCTGGCTGCAGACACGACCCAAAAATAACACCGCTCAACCTCTTTACACAGGAGGATACAGGCTGATGTGCCTGTCTCCCCCTGCGAGGAGCCGAGTAAAAATGCAGGAGGGGGATAGGTGCGTGCGCTACATAATATGTAGCCCCAATCCGCAGCACTCCCTGCACTACACTCACCTCACAGTACCACTAGGGTTTCCACCTGCCCGGGACTCACCCGGGCAGTATGGGTTTTGAATCCTCTGCCCGGGTTTCAGTTAGCGGACACATCAGTGGCCCCACGCAGCACCAATCCTCCTCTCCCCTCCTGTCGGCTAGCAGTGTTTTTAACTATATTGGTAGGGGGCACTTTAACTCACTGCACAGGTTCATCCCTGCCTCCATGGTAGATCCTATAGCTTCCCCTTAGTGCAGAGCCCAGGATCGGATCGGCTGTCCAGGTACAGTGAAGGAAGGAAGGGTGATTTTGGCAGCGTGGAGAACAGATCCAGCAGTGGAAGCAGCAGTGACAGTCACCTCACTCACAGACATCGGAACTGTGCAGGATTTCTTCCACCTTCTCTGCTACTGTGAGCCTCCCCCTCTGCACTGTGACCGGGGCTGCTGTGTATATGGCTCTGGATATCTTCACTCACTACACACAATTCACCTTCTCCAGAGGGAGGAGGGGGCAGATGCCTGCAGTCTGTCCAGTGGTCTCTTTCTTCTAGAGGGGGGTGGGCAAGGTCCCCTCCTATCACTCCTCTGCAATCCCTCCAACTAGGGTTCTTTTTTTAACTGCATGAAGGGGGGTTACTATGTTCCTGGTTGGGTGTCCCCCCTTATTAGCCCTCCTGCAGTCCTCCTAGCTGGGGGTCTTATTTAACTGGAGGAAGGTCCCCTCTTATCACCCCCCCTGCAGTCCTCCCAGCTGGGGTCTTTGTTAACTGGAGGGGGCTCCTATGCTCCTGGAGGGAGGTCCCTTATTATCACCTTCCCCTGCAGCCCTCACAGCTGAGGTCTTCTTTAACTGGAGAGGGGCTCCTATGTTTCTGGATGGGGGTCCCCTCTTATCACCCCCCTAAAGTCCCCCCAGCTGGGATCTTCTTTAACTGGAGGGGGGCTCCTACGTTCCTGGAGAAAGGTCCCCTCTTATCACCCCCCCTGCAGTCCTCCCAGCTGGGGTCTTCGTTAACTGGAGGGGGCTCCTATGTTCCTGGAGGGAGGTCCCTTTTTATCACCTTCCCCTGCAGCCCTCACAGCTAAGGTCTTTAATTGGAGAGCGGCTCCTAGGTTTCTGGATGGGGGTCCCCTCTTATCACCCCCCTGAAGTCCTCCCAGCTAGGGTCTTCTTTAACTGGAGGTGGGCTCCTACGTTCCTGGATGGGGGTCCCCTCTTATCACCCCCTGCAGTCCTCCCAGCTCGGGTCTTCGTTAACTGGAGGGGGCTCCTATGTTCCTGGAGGGAGTTCCCTTCTTATCACCTTCCCCTGCAGCCCTCACAGCTGAGGTGTTTGTTAACTGGAGGGGGCTCCTATGTTCCTGGAGGGAGGTTCCTTCTTATCACCTTCCCCTGCAGCCCTCACAGCTGAGGTCTTCTTTAACGGGAGAGGGGCTCCTATGTTCTGGATGGGGGTCCCCTCTTATCACCCCCCTGCAGTCAATAGTATGCTTAAACAAGATTAGGTGACCAGAAAGGGGTACAATGTTACCTTGATATTAATAATAGCAAGGATAAGGCTGCCTGAGGTGAGTCATAGGACAGGGAGATGTGGTTAGAAGAGCATAAGTGGCCATTTCCCCATAAAGATGGCTGCCAGCCCCTCTGACCAGGGTGCCACTTTCTGCACATGCCCAGAACTGCCAGAAGGTACAAGTAGAAATTCTAGTCCCAGCATGTGCCAATCACAAAGCTCCGTTAAATTGAGGCTGCTCGAACACAGGAATAATCCAGACTGTGCTGAGGGAACACAAATTAGGGACAGAGAAAAGTAGGATAGGTGACTGACAGGACAATCACTGCTGCCAAGGAGACACAAAGGCTTAAAGGGAGAAAGGGATATTACCACTCCAGGCAGGTCAAACGAAGGTAAAAGCCTCTCCTCCGGATTAGAAGCCCCAGGTGCTGGCAATACATGTAACAATGCAAATGGGAAGAAATTCTGGACAGCCGCACTCCAAAAAAAGTTTTTGCCTTTATTCAAAAAATGGATTTATGACTATGACTAAGCACTGTTTGTTAGTGTGAAATGCGTCAGCTCTTCTGTCCGTTCTGATCTGCTGTGGCATGTATTTTTAAATCCATTTTTTAAATAAAGGCAAAAACTTTTTTTGGAGTGCGGCTGTCCAGAATTTCTTCCCATTTGCAAAGGCTGAAAGGGGTTGTAAAAGCTTTGTGTTTTTTTCACCTTAATGCGTCTTTTGCATTAAGGTGAAAAAACACCTTGCACTCTCGGACCCCTCAGCCCCCTCGTTTTACTTACCTAAGCCACGAAAATCCTGGGCTCGTCCCCGCGATGGTTTCCCCCTGCTTGAGGCGGCTCGTCATTGGAGATTGATATCAGTGCAGCCATTGGCTCGCGCTGTTGTCAATCATATCCAATGATGCAGCGCACCGGGGGGCGGGGCCGAGTGATACAGTCGGCGGCTATAGCCACCGGCTGTATCACGGGAGCGTGCCCGCAAGCTGACCCCCTTGGGAGAGAGCTTCCCATGAAGGGGGTTAGCGCTTGCGGGGAGGAGCCGAGACAGCTGCCAAGGGACCCCAGAAGACGAGGATCGGGGCCACACTGTGCAAAACGAACTGCACAGTGGAGGTAAGTATAACATGTTTGTTTTTGTTTTTAAATGAAGCCGTACAACCCCTTTAAACTTACAAGGATAGTGTCTTATCTTGTCTCCCAGGCATTATTTCCTTTATCCCTCATTGGCAGCCTCTGCGGTTCAGCACTGCAAAGCTTCTGTAAGCCTTTCTTTCTATCTGAGCCAAGACATACAATCAAGGCTGAAAATGTGCATATTAATTGAAGAAAGCAACATATAGTTTTTTATTTTTTTGAGACCAAGGAGAAGGGGAGAGTTTCCAACGAGGAAGTGACTGCTCTGGGCTTCAAAAATGTCAAATTTTGGTAGCATAATTAATATTGTGAAATGTATGTTCTTTAGTTAACCAATTCAGCCCCGGAGCATTTGGCTGCCCAATGACCGGGCCATATTTTGCAATTCGGCATTGCGTCGCTTTAACTAAAAAAAGCTCAGTCGTGCTACCCAAACAAAATTGACATCCTTTCTTTCTCGTACATCACGGGACACAGAGCGACATAGTCATTACTAATGGGTTATATAGATACCGTCAGGTGCTGGCACTGGCAACTTCCAAAACCGGAAGTACCCTCCCCTATATAAGCCCCTCCCACCCGGGAGCACCTCAGTTTTTTGCCAGTGTCTAAGGTGTTGGCCAAGAAGAAACATGTGTTTTTTACTGAGCTTGCGTACAGGTTCTTTTGGGCCTCAGTAAGCTATTCCGGATCCGACCAAAAAAGCTTCATAGCTAAACGGTCGGTACCCGGGCCTTGCAGAGAAGAGCAAGGTTTTGCCTGTAATGCTTCTCTTAGGAGAGCTGGACCCTGGGATCCAGAGCTCTGGTCATACCCACGACCAAGATGTTTTCTGTGCAGGGTGCTATACAGGTCCAGGGGAGTGGAATCCTTGGGAACCCGGTCCCTGAAGGTTTGATTACAATGCCTGCCGTGATAGGTGAAGTTTGGGCTTCTGTGGACCAAACAAAGTCCTGCGGCAAGGAAAAGGTAAGTGGGGGCCCTCAGGAACTTGGTTCTATTGAGGGACCCCCAAGCCTATTTTGTCTTTCTGCCTGTTACCTAAGGTATTCCCGCTAATATTCTGTGTATGCCTGTTACTACTGAGAAAATGTAAAAATTTTAATAGTAGGCAAGAAAAAAAATAAAAAAAAAAAATGTAAGACCGCGGTACCTGTGTTAGACACTAGAGGCCGCTATGGTTCTTTTTCTTGTAATGTGGATTTTTTTCTTCCAGAATCAAATCCAGGCAGTTGGTATGTTCTCTGCTGGGAAGCTGTCTCCTCTGCCCTGTTGCTGCGCTCATCCATCCCCGGGCCCTGCGGCAAAGGGGGCCCTGGCTCCCATCTAGCTCCTTATTGTTTTTAAAAAAGGGCGCCGAAGGCGCGCGTGCACGCGCCTCTATTCATAGAGGCGATCTGGAAAAAGGGGCGGAGCGGGTGGATGACGCTCAGGTGTGCGCCGCGGCGCTACTGCGCATGTGCGGGCGTCCAGCGTGTTTTAAAGCACATTATAGCTGGCTATTGAATGCACAGACAGAGCTAGCAACAGATAAAGGCACACAGAGGCGGTTGATGCAGGCATCCCCTAGAAAGGCACTTTAGTAGACACCAACTGTGATATAGCAGCAATTGTGCTAGACTATTCTCAGTAAAAGTGGTGTATTACGGCTGGAATACCTCAGCTTTAGGCTTAAGAATATGCCGTCCAGAAGCTCCGGAACTGAATCTTCCAGGAAGCGAAGGGGGTCTCATCGGGCTCTGAGGTGGGCATGCTTCTGCTGCACCAGTCTCCCCTGAAGTTCAGAGGTAAGTGACCATAGAGACCCCGCAGGGGTACTTGGTACTGTGGCTGTCCTCAGTCACCTGCTCCTGTGTATGTAACAGAGGAGGTTTTTTCCTCAGCTCTGGGAGGATTAGAGAGAGATTGTCAACATTGATCGCTGCCTCCCTGTCAGGGAAAGCACGCCGATCTCCGTCTCCTCCTTCAGAGTGCCTGTTAGCAGAGCAACAGTCCCATACAGGGATCGACCTGCCTGAAGGGGATCAGGATGAGGTTGATTCTGTTATAGAGGAATCAACAGTGGAGGAACCTTTCTCAGCAGCTCAAGCTGAAAGATTATGGGTTCAGTCTCTGACTAACATGGTCCGATCGGCATTAAAAATGCACCTTGCGGAACCATCAACCACTACTGTATCCTCGTTGGGGTCGCTAAAAGCCCCCAGACTGTCTGTTCTTTTCCACTTCACCCTTTTACTGAAAGGGCTTATTTACCAGGATTGGGAACGTCCTGAGAAAATATTATTCCCCCAAGAGATTTCCGGTGGTCTATCCCATGGAGGATAAGTTCATCAAAAAAAATAAAAAATGGAAGGTCCCTACAGTGGACGCAGCCATCTCTTGTATGTATAAATCACTGACATGTCCAGTGGATAATGTCCAAATGTTCAAGAACCCAATAGATAAAAGATTGGAGTTCTTATGAAAGTCTGCTTCTTTCTACAGCAAGCTTGGTGATACAACCAGCAGTAGCAGCTATTGGGGTCTGCTAAGCAGTGAAGGATCAGTTAAAACAGGTCTTGAGGGACTTGACAGATCAGCAGGCCTTGCCCTAGCTGATCTACCTAGAGCCTTAGGCTTTGCGGTTGACGCCATAAAGGATTCAGTCCATCAGGCCTCCCGCCTTACGCTGTCTAGAGTACATATGCGTAGGCTTCTATGGCTCAAAAACTGGTCTGCTGAAGCTCCCTGTAAGGAATGGCTGGTTAGCGTCCCATTTCATGGTGAACGCTTATTCAGGGAAAACCTGGACAAATATATCCAGAAAATTTCCAGCGGTAAAAATACGCTCTTGCCGGTTAAAAACAGAGTTAGAGGTCCCTCTTTAAGAGGCCTGCTTCTCCAGTCCCTGGGGCATCGGCTGTGTAACAGTTCCGACGGCCTCCTCGGTCAATTCCCGGGGGTAAAAAACAGGGACAATAGCAGGGTAATGAGAAACCCTGGGTCAGGGGAGGTACAAAACCTCCCCCAAAGTTAAATTCATTGAAGGGTTGCCCCCACTCAGTCGGGTGGGGGGAGGACTCCAGTTGTTCACAAGAGACCTGGCGGGACGCGATCAAGACAGATAGGTGCTCTCCGCAGTATGTTGAGGATACAGATTGGAGTTAAGAGACTCTCCTCCTTCCCATTTTTGAGGTCAAACGTGCCAAGGGATCCCCGGAAGAGAGAGTCCCTCCTGTTGGCACTAGAACAACTATTGCTCCAAGGAGTAATTATGGAGGTTCCCCTGGAAGAATGAGGGTTCGGGTTTTACTCAAACCTCTCTACAGTCCCGAAGCAAACGCGGACGGGAGGCCCATATTAATTCTAAAAGGGCTATACAAATTCCTGTATATCAGGACTTTCCGATGAAGTCGATCCGATCGGTGGCCACTGCCCTACAAGGGGAGGATTGGTTAGCCGCGATCGACATCAAAGATGCTTATCTGCACATTCCCATCTTTCCAGTCTACCAAAAGTTTCTACGCTTTGCAGTAGAAGGGCGCCATTTTCAGTTCAGAGCCTTACCCTTCGGTTTGGCCACAGCACCACGAGTGTTTACAAAAATTCTGTCCCTTTATTGGCCAATCTGAGAACACAAGGTGTAATGATAATGGCATATCTAGATGACTTGTTGCTGATAGACCACTCAGTGAAAAAACTAGACGTGGTCGTTCACAAGACAATCAAGTATCTGGAATCTCACGGTTGGATTATCAACCGAGAAAAGTCAGCCCTAAAAACCAGTCAAAAGTCTGGAATACTTGGGGCTAAGGTTGGATTCAGGCCAGTGAAAAATATTCTTGCCTCGAGGAAAGGTGTTGTCTTTGAAAGATTTGATCCACTTAGTGGGTACAAAAAAGACAGCCGTCCATACGCCTGTGCATGAGGCTGCTGGGAAAAATGGTGGCATCATTCGAAGCAGTACCCTACGGTCAATTCCATTCAAGGAATTTGCAGGGGGCCATACTGTCAGCCTGGAACAAAAAAGTTCAGGTCCTAGACTAACAATGTCCTTGTCCCCTTCCGTTCGCAAGAGCCTCCGTTAGTGGTTGGTTCCCCAGAATCTGGAAAAAGGGAAATCCTTCAGTCTGATTTCTTGGAAGGTGGTCACTACAGATGCCAGCCTTATAGGCTGGGGAGCAGTACTGGAGCAATAGTCTCTCCAGGGCAGATGGTCGGATGCAGAAAAGGCCCTGCCCATCAATCTCTTAGAGATACGAGCAGCCCGGTATGCCCTAGTAGCATGGACATCCAAACTCCAAGGGTCCCCTGTCAGAATTCAATCAGACAATGCCACAGCAGTGGCATATATCAATCATCAGGGGGGCACCAGGAGTCGTGCAGCCCAGAGGGAAGTAAATTACATCCTGAAATGGGCAGAAAAATATGTCCCAGCCATATCTGCGGTATTCATTCCAGGAGCGGAGAATTGGAAGGCGGACTTTCTAAGTCGCCAGCAATTAGGCCCAGAGGAAGGGTCCCTTCACCCCGAGGTTTTCTGGACAATATGTCAGCGGTGGGGAACATCGGATGTAGATCTTCTAGCATCCAGATTCAACGCAAAGGGGGACAGGTTTGTCTCTCGGACAAGGGATCCCCTAGCTTGCGGCTCGGATGCCCTAGTGTTCCCTTGGGATCAGTTCAAGCTGATATATGCATTCACACCGCCACAATGGTTACCTCGATTACTCCGCAGAATCAGGGTAGAAAAGAAACCAGTGATTCCGGTGGCTCCAGCGTGGCCCCGAAGAGCGTGGTACGCGGAGATTGTAAAATTTCAGTGGGGAGTCCTTGGACTCTCCCACGTCGTCCGGACCTGCTTTCGCAAGGACCGATATACCACCCTTCTTTACCAGCCCTAGGTTTGACGGCCTGGCTATGGAAGCCCACATTTTAAAAAAGAGAGGGCTCTCTAATCCTGTGGTATCTACCATGATCAATGCCAGGAAGCCGGTATCCAGGCAGATCTAATATAGAATCTGGAAGGCGTACATCGCGTGGTGTGAGGCCAAGAAATGGCATCCACATAAGTACGTAATAGGTAGGATTCTGGACTTCCTACAATGGGCTGTAGATAGGAAGCTTGCCTTGAGTACTATCAAGGGTCAGATTTCGGCCTTGTCAATATTTTTTCAAAGGCCCTTGGCTTCGCATTCACTAGTCAAAGCCTTTATACAAGGAGTGATGCGTATTAGTCCTCCGGTTAATATTCCCATATGTCCATGGGATCTAAACTTGGTTCTGTCGGTTCTACAGAAACAACCATTTGAACCATTACAGCATATTTCTTTGGTGCTTCTCACCAGGAAATTGATTTTTCTAGTAGCCATTTGTTCGGCTAAAAGAGTGTCGGAATTAGCAGCTATGTCCTGTAAGGAGCCATATCTGGTTATCCATAAGGATAGAGTAGTGTTACGTCCTCATCCAGCCTTTCTTCCTAGGGTGGTATCGAGGTTTCATTTGAACCAAGATGTGGTTCTTCCTTCTTTTTTCCCCAAACCTACTTCGGTAGAGGAAAAGTTATTGCATTCTTTGGATGTAGTAAGAGCAGTTAAAGCTTATCTAAAGGCCACTGCTCAGATTCGCAGAACGGATACTTTGGTTATTCTGCCGGAAGGCCCCAGAAAGGGTCAGGTAGCGTCAAAATCTACTTTAGCCAAGTGGATTCGACAGGTCATAATACAAGCCTATGGCTTGAGAAGGAGACCGCCTCCGTTCAAAGTTAGAGCGCACTCCACGAGAGCAGCTGGAACTTCATGGGCAGTGCATCACCAGGCCTCCCTGGCTCAAATCTGTAAGGCCGCAACATGGTCTTCAGTACACACGTTTACTAGGTTCTACCAGGTGGACGTTAGAAGTCAGGAGGATGTCGCCTTTGGGCGCAGTGTGTTGCAGGCCGCAAAAGATCCTCATGTCTGATAGCGCTCAGCTTATATATGGTGTATCCCCCCCCTCATTGGGCATTGCTTTAGGACATCCCATTAGTAATGACTATGTCGCTCTGTGTCCCGTGATGTACGAGAAAGAAAATAGGATTTTTATAACAGCTTACCTGTAAAATCCTTTTCTTGGAGTACATCACGGGACACAGAGCTCCCGCCCCTCTTTGGGGACACTTATTGCTTTGCTACAAAACTGAGGTGCTCCCGGATGGGAGGGGCTTATATAGGGGAGGGTACTTCCGGTTTTGGAAGTTGCCAGTGCCAGCACCTGACGGTATCTATATAACCCATTAGTAATGACTATGTCGCTCTGTGTCCCGTGATGTACTCCAAGAAAAGGATTTTACAGGTAAGCTGTTATAAAAATCCTATTTTTTTGCCCACAAATAGATCTTTCTTTTGGTGGTATTCGATCACCTCTGCGGTTTTAATTTTTTGCGTTATAAACAAAAAAAGAGTGACAATATTGAAAAAAAAGCAATATTTTTTACTTTTTGCTATAATAAATATCCCCAAAAAATATATAAAAAAAGTAGGATTTTTAAAACAGCTTACCTGTAAAATCCTTTTCTTGGAGTACATCACGGGACACAGAGCAGCATAGTCATTACTATGTGGTTATATAGAATTACCTTCAGGTGCTGGCACTGGCAACTTCCAAAACAGGAAGTACCCTCCCCTATATAAGCCCCTCCCATCCGGGAGTACCTCAGTTTTGTAGAAAAGCAATACGTGTCCCCAAAAGAGGGGTGGGAGCTCTGTGTCCTGTGATGTACTCCAAGAAAAGGATTTTACAGGTAAGCTGTTTTAAAAATCCTACTTTCTTGTTCATACATCACGGGACACAGAGCAGCATAGTCATTACTATGTGGGACGTCCCAAAGCAATGCCAAATGAGGGGGGGGATACACCATACATAAGCTGGGCGCTATCAGGCATGAGGATCTTTTGCGGCCTGCAACATACTGCGCCCAAAGGCGACATCCTCCTGACTTCTAACGTCCACCTGGTAGAACCTAGTAAACGTGTGTACTGAAGACCATGTTGCGGCCTTACATACTTGAGCCAGGGAGGCCTGGTGATGCACTGCCCATGAAGTTCCAACTGCTCTCGTGGAGTGCGCCCTAACTTTGAACGGAGGCGGTCTCCTTTTCAAGCTATAGGCTTGCATTATGACCTGTCGAATCCACTTGGCTAAAGTAGATTTTGATGCTGCCTGACCCTTTCTGGGGCCTTCCGGCAGAACAAACAAAGAATCCGTTCTACGAATCTGAGCAGTGGCTTTTAGATAAGTTTTAACTGCTCTTACTACATCCAAAGAATGCAATAACTTTTCCTCTACCGAGCTTGGTTTGGGGAAAAAAGAAGGAAGAACCACATCCTGGTTCAAGTGAAACCTCAATACCACCTTAGGAAGAAAGGCTGGGTGAGGACGTAATACTACTCTGTCCTTATGAATAACCAGATATGGCTCCTTACAGGACATGGCGGCTAATTCCGACACTCTTCTAGCCGAGCATATGGCTACTAAAAATATCAATTTTCTGGTGAGTAGAACCAAGGAAATGTGCCGCAAAGGTTCAAACGGCTGCTTCTGCAGAACCGACAGAACCAAATTTAGATCCCATGGGCATATGGGAGCTTTAATCGGTGGAATAATACGAGTCACCCCTTGCATAAAGGATTTGACAAGTGAATGCATAGCCAGGGGCCTTTGAAATAGTATTGATAAGGCCGAAACCTGGCCCTTGATAGTACTTAAGGCAAACTTCCTGTCTACAGCCCACTGCAGGAAGTCCAGAATTCTGCCTATAACGTACTTACGTGGATGCCATTTTCTGGCCTCGCACCAAGTGATGTACGCCTTCCAAACTCTATAGTAGATCTGCCTGGATACAGGCTTCCTGGCATTGATTATAGTTGATACCACAGAGTTAGAGAGACCTCTCTTCTTTAGGATGTGGGATTCAATAGCCAGGCCGTTAAACTTAGAGTTAGTAAGGAAGGGTGGTATATCGGTCCTTGCGAAAGCAGGTCCGGACGACGTGGAAGGGTCCAAGGACTCCCCACAGACATTTTGATGATCTCCGCGTACCAGGCCCTTCGGGGCCACGCTGGAGCCACCAGGATCACCGGCTTCTTCTCCAACCTGACTCTGCGAAGGAGTCGAGGCAACAATTGTAGCGGAGGGAATGCATATATCAGTCTGAACTGATCCCAAGGGAACACCAGAGCATCCGAGCCGCAAGCGAGGGGATCCCTTGTCCGGGAGACAAATCTGTCCACCTTTGCGTTGAATCTGGATGCTAGCAGATCTACATCCGGTGTTCCCCACCGCTGACATATTGCTCGGAAGACCTCGGGATGAAGGGACCCTTCCCCTGGGCATAACTGTTGGCGACTCAGAAAGTCCGCCTTCCAATTCTCCACCCCTGGAATGAAGACAGCTGATATACATGGGATATGCTTTTCTGCCCATTCCAGGATGTGACTTACTTCCCTCTGGGCTGCACGACTCCTGGTGCCTCCCTGATGATTGATATATGCCACTGCTGTGGCATTGTCTGATTGAATTCTGACAGGGGACCCTTGGAGTCTGGATGTCCAGGCTACTAAGGCATACCGGGCTGCTCGTATCTCTAAGAGATTGATGGGCAGGGTTTTTACTACATTTGACCATCTGCCCTGGAGAGACCATTGCTCCAGAACTGCCCCCCAGCCTATAAGGCTGGCATCTGTAGTGACCACCTTCCAAGATATCGGACTGAAGGGTTTTCCCTTCTGGAGATTCTGGGGGATCAACCACCAGCAGAGACTCTTCCGAACGGAAGGGGACAAAGCCATCGGGAAGTCTAGAGCCTAAATTTTTCCGTTCCAGGCTGACAATATGGCCCTCTGTAAATTCCTTGAGTGGAATTGGGCGTATGGCAGAGCTTCGAATGATGCTACCATCTTTCCTAGCAGCCTCATGCACAGGCGTATGGACGGCTGTCTTTTTGCACAAAGCAGATGGACCAAGCCCCTCAAAGAGGATACCTTGTCTAGAGGTAAGAAAATCTTCCTCTGGTCTGAATCCAGCCGTAGCCCTAGATATACCAGGTTTTTCACTGGCTGTAGGGCTGACTTGTCCAGGTTGATGACCCAACCGTGAGATTCTAGATACTTGATTGTATCGACAATTACCACTTCTAGCTTGGCAACTGAGTGGTCCATCAACAACAGGTCGTCTAGGTATGCCATTATCGTTACACCTCGTGTTCTTAGATCGGCCAACAGTGGGGCCAGAATTTTTGTGAACACTCGTGGTGCTGTGGCCAGACCGAAAGGTAAGGCTCTGAACTGAAAATGGCGCCCTTCTACTGCAAAGCGTAGAAATTTTTGATGACCTGGAAAGATGGGAACATGCAAGTAAGCATCTTTGATGTCGATCGAGGCTAACCATTCCTCCCCCTGTAGGGCAGCGGTGACCGATCGGATCGACTCCATCCGGACAGACCGGACGTTTAGAAATTTGTTTAGACTCTTTAGGTCCAATATGGGTCTTATGTCCCCGTTTGGTTTCGGGACTGTGAAAAGGTTTGAGTAGAAACCCAACCCCCACTCTTCCATAGGAACCTCCATAATTAATCCTTGGAGCAATAGTTGTTCTAACGCCAATAGGAGAGACCCTCTTTTCAGAGGGTCTTTTGGCATGCCTGACCACATAAAATGGGAAGGAGGAGACTCTTTTAACTCCAACTTGTATCCCAGAGTTACTGCGGAGAGCACCCATCTGTCTTTGATCGTCTCCCGCCAGGTCTCTGCGAACAACTGAAGTCTTCCCCCCACCCGTTTGAGTGGGGGCAGCCCTTCATAGGCTTGACTTGGAGGCTGGTTTAGTACCCCTTCGGATCCAGGGTTTCTTATTACCCTGTGACTGTCCCTGATTTTTACCTCCTGAGTTTGACCGAGGAGGCCGTCGGAACTGCTTAGTAGCAGACGTCCCAGGGATAGGAGAGGTAGTCCTCTTAAAAGACGGACCCCTAGACCTCTTTTTAATTGGTAAGAGAGTACTTTTACCACTGGAAATCTTCTGGATATACTTATTCAGGTCCTCGCCAAAAAGGCGTTCCCCATGAAATGAGAAGCTAACTAAGAGCTTCTTACAGGGAGCTTCAGCAGACCAGTTCTTGAGCCACAGAAGCCTACGCATATGTACCAAAGACAGCGTGAGGCGGGAGGCCTGATGGATAGAATCCTTGATGGCGTCAACCGCAAAGCATAATGCTCTAGGCAGATCAGCCAGAGCCTGGGCCTGCTGGTCTGGCAAATCCCTCAGGACCATTTTCATTTGATCCTTTAAAGCTTGGCAGACCCCAATAGCTGCCACTGCTGGCTGTGTAACAGCCCCTGCTGTGGAAAAAGCAGATTTTAATAAAGATTCCAATTTTTTATCTACTGGATCTTTGAACATTTGAACATTATCTACTGGACATGTCAGTGATTTGTTCACAGAAGAAATGGCTGCGTCCACCGTAGGAACATTCCATCTCTGGGTGAACTTTTCCTCCATGGGATAGATCACCGGAAATTTCTTAGGCGGAACAAATAGTTTATCAGGATGTTCCCAGTCCTGGTATATAAGTCCTTCCAATAATGGATGTATTGGAAAGGAGCAATTAACCTGGGGAGCTTTTAGCGACCCCAATGAGGAGACAGCAGTAGTTGATGGTTCAACAAGAGGCATTTTAAATGCAGATCGAACCATGTCAGTTAGGGTCTGGACCCACAATCTTTCAGTCTGTGATGCTGAAAATGGTTCATCTACTGTTGATTCCTCAAAAACAGAGTTAACCTCCTCCTGATCCCCTTCAGGTAGGTCGGTCCCTTCCTGGGACTGTTGCTCTGCCAACAGGCACTCTAATGGAGGGGATGGAGATCTGGCGCGCTTTCTTTCCTGTAGAGAAGAAGCGATCAATGCTGCCAATCTCTGCTCCAATCCCTCCAGAGTTGAGGCAAAAAAAACCTCCTCTGTTATATATGCAGGAGCAGGTGGACTGAGGACAGCCGCAGTACCTGGCACTCCCGGGGGTTCCTTATGGGTATTAACCTCTGATTTCTCAGGGGAAGAAGGTGCAGATGACTGCTCCAGATCCTCAGAGCCCGATGGAGACCCCCTACACTTCCTGAGAGGTATATCTCAGAGTTTTTTAGGCGGCATATTCCTTAGTTCAAAGCTGAGGTATTCCAGCCGCAATACACCCCTTACTGAAATAGTCTAATGCAATTTGCTGCTATGTACATCAGTGGGTGTCTACTAATGCGTCTTTCTGGGGATGCCTGTATCAACCGCCCGCTGTAAGCCCCTATACCATGCTACCAGCTCCTTTTCATGCTCTGTGTCCATAGCAAGCAGCGTGGACTGAGTCCTTTTATCTTGCTGGGACGCCCGCACATGCGCAGAAGCGCTGGGCGCACAGAGCGCGTCATCCGCCAGGCTCCGCCCACTTTTTGAAGCTAAATCTATAAAAAGAAAGCGTGTGTGCGCGCGCGCGTGTGTGCGCGCGCGCGCGCGTACACGTGTGCGCTCTTGGCGCCCTGTAGGGAGAGGAGCCAGGGTCCCTGTTTCACCAGGACTCGGGGATGGAAGGAAACTACTTGGCAGCATGACAGAGGAATGCAGCTTCCCTGATAGAGAGCTCACTCATCTGCCTGGACTTTCACCATGGAAGGAATAGTCCCAAGAAAAAAAGACGTTCCACAGCGGCCTCTAGTGGACAAACACAGGTACCGCACTTTTGTCTTTTTTTTTTTTTTAAAACCTCCTTTATGAAACACATTTCCAGGTTTACAGTTTTTAAAACTTCCTTTATGAAAAGACATTTCTAGGATTTCTTAGGCATATACAGCTATTAGCGGGAATACCTTTAGGTAACAGGCAGAAAGACATATTAGGCTTGGGGGTCCCCTCAATAGAACCAAGTTCCTGAGGGGCCCCCACTTACCTTTTCCCCGCCGCAGGACTTTGTTTGGTCCACAGAAGCCCAAACTTCACCTCTCACGGCAGGCATTGTACTAGACCTTCAGGGACCGGGTTCCCAAGGATTCCACTCCCCTGGACCTGTATAGCACCCTGCACAGATAGCCTCTTGGTTTTGGGTATGACCAGAGCTCTGGATCCCAGGGTCCAGCCCTCCTAAGAGAGGCATTACAGGCAAAACCCTGCTCTTCTCTGCAAGGCCCGGGTACCGACCGTTTAGCTATGAAGCTTTTTTGGTCAGATCCGGAATAGCTTGCTAAGGCCCAGAGAACCTGTACACAAGCCCAGATGAATACATGTTAACCTTGGCCAACACCTTAGACACTGGCAAAAAACTGAGGTACTCCCGGATGGGAGGGGCTTATATAGGGGAGGGTACTTCCTGTTTTGGAAGTTGCCAGTGCCAGCACCTGAAGGTAATTCTATATAACCACATAGTAATGACTATGCTGCTCTGTGTCCCGTGATGTATGAACAAGAAATTTTATTTTTTCCTCAGTTTAGGCCGATATGTATTCTTCTACATATTTTTGGTAAAAAAAACCGCAATAAGCGTATATTGATTGGTTTGCGCAAAAGTTATAGCGTCTACAAAATAGGGGGCAGGTTTATGGCATTTTTATTTTCATCTTTTTTTTTTACTACTTATAGCGGCGATCTGCGATTTTTTTATCGTGACTGCAGCATTATGACGGACACATCGGACACTTTTGACGCTATTTTGGGACCATTGTCATTTATACAGCGATCAGTGCTATAAAAATGCACTGATTACTGTGTAAATGACACTGGTAGGGAAGGGGTTAACTACTAGAGGGCGGGGAAGGGGTTAAGTGGGTCCTAGAGAGTGATTCTAACTGTGTGGGGGCTGGGCTACCTGTGACATGACATTGATCACTGCTCCTGATGACATGAAGCAGTAGATCAGTGCCCTGTCACAAGGCAGAACAGGGAATTGTGTTGTTTACACAGGCATCTCCCTATTCTGCAGCTCCGTGACACGATCGCAGGACACCGGCTGACATCGAGTCCGCGGGTCCCGCGGGCACGGTCACGGAGCTCGGGGCAGGGACGTGCACGCGAACTGCGTGAAATTCAAAGCGACGTACAGGTACGTTGCTTTGCGCAGCCGTGCCATTCTGCCAACGTATATATACAGGGGACGGTCGGCAAGCGGTTAAAGAACATTAATTGTTATCAAATTGGTATGGGTAAAGTTCCGCTTTAAGCAACTACCCATTTTATGTCCTACTAAGATCATTACACAATCATTACACACATGATTATTACTGGTATGCGTTGTATGAAGATTCAATTATTTAATATGATTTTCATGAAATTTATATTGATTGTTGATTATAAAATAAAATAATAACATTTCAATAAATCAATGCGATCACAACTTTTAAAAAGTCAATCACTTTCAAGGACTAGCAGAATGCAGAAAACATTGAATTCAGGGCACACTGCTGAATAATCAGTTGTAAAGCATCAGAAGAGAATTAAATGATACGGTATATGTCATTCATGTAGTAATGATGCTGCTTCTCTCTGTTGTGCATACCAATATTAAGGGCATGCTCATTAAATCAGATTTATTTATTTATTTCTAAGGCAGGCAGTGTTTTCAGTGATTGCAGGCTTTGCCAACTCTGCCTAATGACTCATACAGTTTCATAAATAAACTTTATAGCCTGTGAACTAAATGACTTTCCAATCAGCTTCTTCAAGCTGCTCTTTTCAGTGTGTTTTTCTGACCTTATTAGGATCAAAACAGCATTTTGTTGTTTAAACGATTCAATTAACAAATGCCTTTGTCTAAGTAAATTGGTTGTAAATTATTCAGGGTACTTTAATTTATATCGATTTAATCTTCCCGCGCTATAAAACACAACTTTTAGATGAGACACAAATGCCACAGGCGGAAAATGGCTTTATTCTTTAATGGATTGTGGCTTTGCTGTCACTTCTTTCATCTGTATGATGAAGCTGCCACTCTTTCACAAACAATTGAGTTGTTCCAGGACACCCAGAGTACCTCATTAGCAGGTACAATTTGGGCCACCAAGGGTCACTAAACATAGTTTACAATCTGGTTTAGGTTAAAGGTTTTCATAATGTTCATGGGTGTATATGTTAAAAGTATAAGAAGTTATTTGAAGTTAAAGTAGTATTAAATCCCTCAGCACTAGTAGTACAGGTGAAGCACTACCCCCGTAGGGGTTGCAGATGACAGGGTTCCCCACTCCTACACAGCCAGGCAAACAGCATCTTCAGCTTTCATTCAAACAACAGTGAACAGCCCTTGAGCTTTGTTTTGTGTTTTTATTAGGGAGTAATAACTTGGATGGGGAGAGGAATTATGGGATGCCCAACTTTAAAGCAACAAAACCAGGGACCCCTTCCTCTCTATACACAGCTCCAATTGATTCTTCTCCTTTACTCTGTACAACTCCAATTGATTCCTCTTTATTGTTCTGTACAACTTTGATTGATTCCTGTTTTAGTAGCTAACAGTTTATGTTAGATCAGCAACAGCCCCTTACAGGCTAGGAATGCTATGTCCCTTTAGGAAGTAGCACAAAGTGTTGTAAACTGCATCCTGGAGTACCTCCAATTCACTTGTAGACACCGATCCCAGCTCTACCACTCCAGGAAATGCTAGCCCATCAGCCCACCTGACCGACTCTTCTCCAGTCTACCCGATTGACTCTTCACCATTCTAACCAGACTGACTCTGCGGAGATCTCCCAGGGCAAGGTTACAGAAGATTTAGACACACCGCTATCTTCCAGAGAGATCTGCTACATGTGGCAGCCTCTCCCCTTGTAAGACCCTGCACCATGCTGTAGTACTTGCACTGTCCTCTCAGGGAAGACTCCTTCAAAGCTTCTCCTGTTGTCAAGATCCTCCAATGCCAGCTCCTGAGCCCCAGCCCAAGGCAAAGCACCCCGCCCCAGACCAGGGGGGGTTTGCCTCAAGGGCCACCGACAGTCCCATCAGCACTCCGTCTCCATCTTCCACTGGCTCCCCTGCTGGCATGACTCATTCATATTTAAGGGCTCACTTAGTCCCCTGCCAGGCTCACCACCTGAGAATGGGCTCCCCAAATATGCAGAACAACCCTCCAAGCCTTCACCCTCCAGCTTCCAGAATGTTCTTCAACTTCCCAGAACCAGGGGCAGGCACCAGAGAGCAGCCTGCATGAGTCATCCAGCCCTGAACTATAATAACACTGACCCAGATTAAAACTCACATGTTTTAAACATGAGTCAGAGTTTAATTTTACTGTACTCACACTAATAGCACACTAGAGGGTGATATAGAGGCAAATGTCACTGCTCATGATGGACCAACACTGCACACAGGTGAGTCTTTAGATCTGCCTACGTGCACTATGCTACCTACCTGCCCTGACTGTATATGACAACCTCTGCTCGCCCTCAAAATGAATGATAACTCTTCTGCATGTGTTGACTTATAAATCTGCATCTCTTATGACATACTTTGATGCCCAAGAGTATTAGTCCTAATAAAGACAGCTTGAATGTGTCTTCTATCCTATGATAATTTATTGCAAAAATAATATGTAAAAAAAAGGGAAACATTTTACCGTAACACTGAAGAGGATCTCCAGAGGCCCTTTTGGATGAAGTTTGGCTTTAAGTGTTAAGAACTAATCCAGCCATTCTTACCATATATACTTATGCTGGGCCCTCCCTCATCCCTAGGCCCTAGCTGCTTAGGCAGTTATATGTGCAGTTGCCCCCTTAGTGATAGCAATGCACTGAGCCTGAAAATGTGTCTGGTGGCACATTGTAGCAGGAGAACACAAGGATGCCCTTCTTGGGACCAGCCACTGAAAACAAAAAGTGAGTCTGAACTCCGGAACGGAGCAATAACAGACAAGTATATTCTCAGACCTTGGACAACATCCAAGGAGACAACGTAGTTTCCTTAGGATTCGATGGATGAGGACACAAGGATGGCAGTACAATGTCTTCCTTGAGATGGCAGGTCGAATGACCTTAGGAAGAAAGAAGGCTGCGGACGCAGCACCACCCTATCCTAGTAGAGGATTAGATAGGGAGCCTTGCCTAACAAGGCTGCCAGCTCAGAAACCCGTCTTAACTGACGTAACAGCCTCCAAAAGTAACAGCCTCCAAAAGGTGTCAACAAGGGAATCTCCCTGATGTTCTCAAAACGGTGGTTTCTGAGGTAGTGGAGGGGGGACCGGAAGGGCCGTATGCCCAACCCCCTGTACAAACGTTCTCACTAGAGAGTGAGCCATCAGGGGTCGTTGAAAAAGACAGCCAGGGCAGATATCTGCCCCCAATTGTACTTAGCAAAATTTTTGGTCCGCCCCACGCTGTAAGAACAGCAGGACTCTGGAACCAAGTAAGTACGTGGCTGCCACCTCATTTCCTCACAATGGATATGTAGGTCTTCCAAGTGTGATGGTAAATCTTCCTAGAGCAGTGGTTCTCAACTCCTGTCTTTGGGACCCACTAACAGGCCAGATTTTAAGTATTACCTTGGGGAGATGCAGACTAGAATACTGCAATCACTGAGCAGCAAATGATATCACCTGTGATGTATTTCAGTTATCTTGCAAACTTGGCCTGTTAGTGGGTCCTGAGGACAGGAGTTGAGAACCACTGTCCTAGAGGATGATTTCCGAGCACTCCTCATGGTAGAGAACACTGAGTCTGACAAGCCCCGGTCTCTTAGCACCTGGCTCTCAATAGCCATGCCATTAGCCAGTGACTGTAAAAAAGGAGGGCGTATGGGACCTTGCGACAGCGGGTCCTTTCTTAGCGGTAGACGCCAAGAGGCGCCTACTATAGACACACTAGATCGGCGTACCGGGACGCCAAGGCCAATCCAGAGCAATTGGGATTCTTGGAATCCTCTCTGCCTCCAGTCTGCAAAGCAGATGAGGAAGGTCAGAGGAAGGAAGGCATAGATTAGCCGGTACTGACTCCATGGTGCCACTAACGCATCTGTCGCGTCTGCCCCTGGGTCGCTTGACCTGGCCACAAACCACATACCTTCTGATTGAGTCGAGAAGCCAGGAGATCTACTTCTGGCGTGCCCTATCTTGGGCAAAGGAGCTGAAACTCCTCCGGGTGTAGAGACCATTCTCCTTGGTCCAGCCTCTGGCGACTTCGCCTGCCAGTTTTCCACGCCCAAGATGTAAATGGCCGACAGGGCCGGTACGCTCCTTTTTGCCCACCTTAGGATATGAGCGACCTCTGACGCTGCAGCCAAGGTTCTTGTTCCCCCTTGATGGTTGACATATGCCACTACTGTGGCGTTGTCCGACTGGATCCTGACTGGACGCCCCTGTAGCCTCTGGGACCATGTGGAGAGGCACAGCCTGATTGCCCGGAGTTCCAGGACGTTGATCGGCAAGTGAAATTCTTCCAGAGTCCAGCGACCCTGGTCGACTGAACCCCCCCCAGGTAAGGCTGGCATCCGTCGTGATCACTATCCAGTGAAAGGGAAGACCGACTTCCCGGACAGAAGTGCCGGTGATGTCAGCCACCAAACTAGGGAGGTCCTGACTAGCTGGCTCACCCGGATTTGACAATCCAGGGATGATGGGCACTTGTGCCATCTGGACAGACCTTCCTTCTGTAACACTCGCGTGTGAATTGCACATATGGTACCGCCTCGAAGGAGGCTACCATGAGGTCCAGGCCTCGCATGTAAAAGCGGCGTGACGACCATCCTGGGGATGTAAACTGCCGCACCGCAGCCCGAAGGGTCTGCAACCTTCCCCCTAGGGAAAAAACTCCTGTCTCTGGAGGAGTCCAAAATCAACCCCAGCTTTACCAGGAATTGAGTCGGTACTAATACTGAATTGTGAGTGTTCAGCACCCAAGCAAAGTATCAGAGGGTCTGACAGGTTATAGACACGCTCACCTCCAATTCTGAGGTGATGTGGCCCTCAGAAGAATATCGTCCAAGTAGCCAACAATAGTGATGCCACGTTGTCTTGGCCCGAATCAGAGCGAGCACCCTGGAGAACACCCTCGGTGCTGATGCCAGGCCAAGGGGGGTGCCACCATTTGGTAGTGGTCTTCCCCAGCCGCAAGTGCAGATATCTCTGGTGCATGGTGCATGGTGCATAGTGCATAGTGCATATGGGGACCTGCCAGTATCGTCCTTGCCAAGGATGCCAGAATCCCCCGGATGGAAGGCAACAACAGCACGAACCAGCTCCCTCCAGAATCTTTGTACCTTCACAAAGCAATTGAGGACCCTGAGATCCAAGATTGAGCAAACACCCTCCTTGGTACTACGAACAGATCTGAGTAAAAACCCCTGAAACCGTTCCCTGTACTGAAACAGGAATATCGGTCTGCGTCTCCGCAGGCTTCGAACCGCCCCCTATAGGGCTTCCCGACGCGTCGGCAGTTGGAGGGAAAATATAATCTGTTCGGAGGGCAAGAGAGAACTCTATCTTGTACCCTGAGGAAACGACTTCACAAACCCACCGGTCGGGGATCTGAAGTGTCCCCCAGGTCACGATTTTGCGAACACGTCCCCCTACCCGAGAGATAGGTGGAGACAGACCTTTATGCGGACGTAGGTTTGTTCACAGGTTTGTTGGGTTTGCGAAACCAGGGACGCTTCTGTCCCTCAACAGGCATATTATCGACCTGGGATCGTCTGTTTGCCTGGGCAGATGAAAAAACAAAACCGCTTGTACGCGGTGAAGTAGGGCTCTAGCCAATGGCATGGCTCCTACCCTTCCTTGGATAGTGGGAGCAGCATTCTCCTACCTCATGTGGCATCTTTAATAATGTCATCCAGGGGTGCTTCAAAAGTCTGTCGCCGTCAAAGTGCAATCCATCAGGGCTTCCTTGGAAGATTGGTCCGCAGATCAATCTTAACCCAAGTAGGCGGTGTAACATCACCGCATAGCTTGAAGCTCTGGCCAGCAGAGGAATCGTGTCCAAGGCTGATTCAGAACAAACTTTTTGGCCCTGTACTATTGGTCAGCTAGGGCTGTCCCCTGACGTGCCCTTAACCCATAGTGCAACCTCCTTGATCATTCAGTGAGTGTCTGAGACACCAGTGCCCCAACTATCGTTGGGCGCACAGCCGAGCCCACTACCGTGTACAGGTATGTCCGAAACGGTGGCTAGCTTGCTTAGTCTGAACACAAGAAGGTCCACTCTTGGGGGTGAGGTCCATCTTCTCAAGAGGGTAACGCACCGCCAATTCCTTGGGGACTGAAAAAAACAAAAAAAAACCTTCTGTGGTTTGTCCCACTCCTTGTATACCAGTTGTCTATATAAGACCTACAAGGCAACACCTTAGCAGTGCGGGTCGCCTGCAGAACCCAAAGGGGGTCGGCGCTTCTCCTTTTAGAGTATCTCGCACTGTGGTGATAAGGTCACTTACCAGAGCCCTTTCGCATGCTGACCCGGACGGGATCAGTAATCCTCCTGTCGGTCTCGGTCCGCATCCTCAAATACATCAGAGCCAGGCCATAGGTTGTAGCTGGACCTGGCTCCGCATCTGAGTTGTCCCCAGCAGATGGCGAGGCCAGGGGGCACTTTCTAGCCCCCGTTTTCCCACGTGCTGCTTCCACCTTGCAATAAGGCATCTGGGATTGCCAACCTAGCATCCACCGATACATCGGGTGCAGGGCATCCTTGCAGGCTCAGGTGTTACAGGTGAAAAAGGCGTCTGCTTCTGATGCCATGTTGACCCACATGCCTGACACAGGGACCTGAGGGCAAGGCACAGTAACCCACCCTCCTAGCTGCAGTCAGAGACACCCAGAGGACTCACCACCCTGGAACAGTAGTACGCTGACGTCCGCCACTTAATGGCTCTGATGCTTCCTTGACAGCTATACAGTCTGACCCTTCAGCAACGTGTGTCTGTCAGTCTGCGCCGTTTGAATGCTGATTGATAGACAGCAAAATGGCCGCCGAGTGGCCACTAGAGGCCAACAACGCCACGGGCCACAAGAACATGGCCACCGAGCGTATAGAGCGTGGGACACCAAAAAATGGCCGCCGCAGCAGCTAAAAGCCCACACAGCGCTTTAGATTGAGCATGAAGAAAAAAACAGGCCGCCGAGCGGCCGAAACATAGCGCGACCACCTAACCCTGGCAGCCAAGCCTGGATGTCACAACACCGCCTGGATCATAGGAAATATGGCCGCTGAGCGACCACTAGAGGCCAACACAGTGCGGCCACAAGAACATGGCCACCAGTGCAGTAGAAAGTAAATACAGCAGTGAATCACCAAAAACATGGCCGCTGAGCGGACTATAGAGGTCAAATACAGCGCGGCCACAAGAACATGGCCGCCAATGCAGATAGCAAAACAGCATGGATCACAGCAAAAATAGTCGCCGACAGCATGGAGCAGACACATAGGTAAGCAAATTAAGGTAGCTTATAATACATTTTAGTGGACGTACAGCACAGTTCCCCACAAGTGGAGCCCTCCCCAGGTAAACCCCAGCAGCTAGCTTTATAGAGCCTAAGGAGGGGGGAAGGGAAGGATAGAGCCCTTAACTCACCTCTCCAGGGATGTCCAGCTCTGTCCTCCTGCCGAAGCAGGGGATTATACTTACCCTTCCTGCGGGATTATGCTGGAAACATCCCAGACAGACGATCTTCCGCATGGTGATGGCAATGACTGTCGGCCAGGCTACTGCGACTCGGCCGTAAAGGTCAGCCATAGCTGAGCAGTCCGATGAAAGCCCTGGAGCATAATCTCACCAGCCAGGCTACTGTGACTCAGCCGTTTGAGCGGTCCGATGAAAGCCCTGGAGCGTAAGCTCACCGGCCACCTGTAGAGCGACGGGTATGTCGTGGACGACCCAGTGCTGGACTACGGTCGGCACACGCTCGATGGCCAAAACTGGGGGGACTACAAGGATCACGGATCCAGCCTGTCGCCCAGTCGGCAGTTGATCGAAGATCACCGGAACAAACAAAAAAAACAAAAACAACGGGGCTGTTCTGCTTTGAAGTTGTTAACACTTTCTGCCTAGTCACTCCTAAAGGAAGGCTAATACCCACTTTGTCAAGATTAAGGCTGTGTCCGTCCATGAATGAAAGAGAAATATTTGTTTACAAAAAGTTGTCACTAAAATATATATTGCTCACACATGCCATGGTTATATGTGGAATTGCACCCCAAAATACATTTCGCTGCTTCTCCTGAGTACAGGGATACCACATGTGTGGGACTTTTTGGGAGCCTAGCCGCGTATGGAGCCCCGAAAACCAAGCACCACCTTCAGGATTTCTAAAGGCGCAAATTTTTGATTTCTCTCCTCACTACCTATCACAGTTTTGAAGGCCATAAAATGACAAAATAGCACAACCCCCCCAAATTACCCCATTTTGGAAAGTAGACACACCAAGCTAATTGCTGAGAGGCATGTTGAGTCCATGGAATATTTTATATTTTGCCACAAGTTGCGGGAAAATTACAAACTTTTATTTTTTTGCACAAAGTTGTCACTAAATGATATATTGCTCACACATGCCATGGGCATATGCGTAATTACATCCCAAAATACATTCTGCTGCTTCTCCTGAGTACGGGGATACCACATGTGTGGGACTTTTTGGGAGCCTAGCCGCGTACGGGACCCCGAAAACCAATCACCGCCTTCAGGATTTCTAAGGGCGTAAATTTTTGATTTTACTCCTCACTACCTATCACAGTTTCGAAGGCCATAAAATGCCAAGATAGCACAAAACCCCCCCAAATTACCCAATTTTGGAAAGTAGACACCCCAAGGTATTTGCTGAGAGGCATGGTGAGTATTTTACAGCTCTCATTTGTTTTTGAAAATGAAGAAAGGAAAAAAGAAAAAATAAGATTTTTGTACTCACCGTAAAATCTGTTTCTCTGACGTCCATGGACTGACACAGCCTCTTAATATTTGACAAGTGGGTTTATGTCCCTGCTTGCAGGAGAGAACTAAGCAGAATGTTAGATGTTACAACATACATTCTAAAGACCAGAGCTGAACAGCGCCGCCCAGGGGGCGGTCCCTCCAGACATAACCCACCCACCTGCAGCCAGCAGCCCTCAGTTTGTAACAAAGCAGTACAAACCTTAAAAGGAAGGGTGGGTGCTGTGTCAGTCCATGGACGTCAGAGAAACAGATTTTACGGTGAGTACAAAAATCTTATTTTCTCTTACTGTCCATGGACTGACACAGCCTCTTAATATTTGACAAGTGGGATGTCCCAAAGCAGTGTCAAAAAAGGAGGGGTGGGAGTAAAGAGAAAGGAAAACCAAAACTTCACTCCAAACAAGCAGAGCTCCTCAACGGAGGAGTTGCAACTTAAACAGCGGCCTGCAACACCTTGTGGCCGAAGGAAGCATCAGAAGATGCAGCCACATCAACCTTATAGAACTTTGAAAAGGTAAGTGCGGATGACCAGGTCGCCGCCTTGCACACTTGTGCAACAGATGCTTGATGTCGGAAAGCCCAGGAAGCACCAATTGCCCTGGTTGAATGCGCCGTAACCGGAAAGGGAGGCGCCCGCCCCTTAAGGGCATAGGCCTGTATGACAGTCTGTCTGATCCAACTAAAAATGGTGGCAGATGAAACCGCCTGGCCCTGTTGTGGTCCTCACACAGCCACAAACAGCGAGTCAGACTTCCGAATAGGAGCAGTAACGGACAGGTACACCCGTAAGGCACGTACCACGTCTAGCGAGTGAAGCGCAAACTCTCTGGGATGCAACGGATGAGGACACAAGGACGGCAGGACAATGTCCTCATTAAGGTGAAAGGCCGAAACCACCTTTGCTAGAAAAGAAGGTCGCAGACGCAACACAGCCTTATCCTTATGGATGACCAAGAAAGGTGTCTGACAGAAGTGATGGCTACCAGGAAAGCCACCTTCTGAGACAAGGTCAAGAGAGGGATATCTCTGATGTTTTCAAAAGGAGGTTCTTGAAGAACCGAGAGCACCAAATTCAGATCCCAAGGAGGGAGAGGTGGTTTGACAGGAGAGGCCACATGGCGAACCCCCTGGACAAAGGTGCCAATTAAGGAATGGCCCGCTAGCGGCCGTTGGAAGAAGACAGCCAGGGCCGAAATCTGACCCTTGATGGTACTCAAAGCCAACTTTTGGGTCACACCACGCTGTAAGAACAGCAGAATCCTGGGAATGGAATATGTCAGTGGACGCCAATCTAGCTCCTCGCACATAGCGATGTAAGCTTTCCAGGTACGGTGATAGATCTTTCTGGAGGAAGATTTTTGTGCCCTCAACATGGTCGAGATGACCGAATCTGAGAGACCATGGTCCCTCAGCACCTGGCTTTCAATAGCCATGCCGTTAAAGCCAAGGACTGTAAAGCAGGATGAAGTATGGGACCTTGAGACAGAAGGTCCTCCCTCAATGGCAGCCACCAAGGAACGTCCGCGACGAGGCACACCAGATCGGCGTACCAATGACGCCGTGGCCAATCCGGAGCAATGAGGATCACCGGAATCCCCTCGGTCTCTACCCTGCGAAGCAGGCGAGGCAGCAACTGTAGCGGAGGGTAAGCATATATCAGGCGATACTGACCCCACAGGGCTACCAACGCGTCTGCCCAGGGGTCCCTGGACCTGGCCACAAATCTCGACACCTTGCGATTGAGTCGAGAGGCCAAGAGGTCCAAGTCCGGCGTGCCCCACCGCCGACAGAGGAGTTGGAACACCTCTGGATTCAAGGACCATTCCGCCTAGTCCAACGTCTGCTGGCTCAGATAGTCGGCCTGCCAGTTGTCTATTCTTGGAATGTAAACGGCCGACAGAGCCGGCACGCTTCTTTCCGCCCACCTTAGGATGTGGGCGACCTCGGACGCCGCAGCTGAGCTCCGAGTTCCCCCCTGATGGTTGACATAAGCCACCACTGTGGCGTTGTCCGACTGGATCCTGACCGAGTGGCCCTGTAGTCTCTCCGGCCACGAGGAGATGCACAGTCGGATTGCCCGGAGTTCCAGGACATTGATCGGTAGACGGGATTCGGCCGGGGTCCACAGCCCCTGAGCTGAGAGGACCCCCCAAACTCCACCCCAGCCCGTCAGGCTGGCATCCATCGTGATCACCGTCCACTGGACAGGAAGGCACGACTTCCCCGACCGAAGAGCCGGGGATCTCAACCACCACATCAGGGACGCCCTGACCGGGTGACTCACCTGGATCTGATGATCCAATGACAATGGGGACTTGTCCCAAGTGGACAGGATCCTCTTCTGTAAGGCACAAGTGTGAGATTGGGCATACGGAACTGCCTCGAAGGAGGCCACCATGAGTCCCAGGACCGTCATGCAAAAGCAGATCAATGACCCTTTTCGGGACATCAGAAGCCGTACCGCAGATTCTTCTCCGAGGGTAGGAATACTTTTGCTTCCGAGGAGTCCAGGATCAAACCTAGATACTCCAGACACTGAGTCGGGACCAGGACCGACTTCTGGGTATTCAGAAGCCACGCGAAGTCCCGGAGGGTCCGACTGACAATTGTCACACTTTCTTCTAACTCTGAGCCAGTGTCTGCTCTTAGAAGAAGATCGTCCAGATAGCCCCCGATAGCAATGCCTCGCTGTCTCAGCAAAGCCAGAATCAGGGCGAGTACCTTGGTGAAAACCCTTGGTGCCAACGCCAAACCGAAGGAAGTGCCACAAATTGATAGTGGACTTCGCCTATCGCAAAGCGCAGAAACTTCTGGTGACTTGCATAGATTGGGACATGCAAGTAGGCGTCCTTGATATCCAAGGATGCCAGAAAGTCCCCTGGGTGGAGCACAGCAATCACCGTGCTAATGGATTCCATGCGGAATTTTTGAACCTTCACAAAGGCATTTAAGGCCTTGAGGTCCAAGATTGGACGCACTCCGTCCTTCTTTGGGACCACAAACAGATTCAAGTAAAACCCCTGAAACCTCTCTTGTGACGGAACCGGCGCAATGACTCCGCACCTGAGCAAGTCCTGCACTGCCCCCAAGAGGGCCACCCGACGTGCTGGAAGGAGAGGGAGATTTGAGGGAAAGAATCTGTCTGGAGGCCAGGAACGGAACTCTATCCTGTACCCCGAGGTGACCACCTCGCACACCCACCGGTCGGAGATCCGGGATGTCCACCGATCCGCGAACCTGCAAAGTCATCCCCCCACCCCTGAGTCAGGCGGGGGCAAAACTTAATGTGGTGGCGGGTTTGGGAGCCGACTTGGTCGGCTTACGCACCCAGGGACGCTTCTGTCCACCAGCCGCACTCTTTTCAGTCTGGGCGGGCTTACCCGTGGACTTTGACTGACGAAAAAACCTCTTCTGTGCTGGAAAGGAGGGACCCGGCTTAGGGCGGGGCTCCTTACCCTTAGTAGTCTGAGGAAGCAGGGTGCTCTTACCCCCCGTGACATCCTTAATAATGTCATCCAGGGCAGCACCGAACAGCCTACCGCCCCTAAAGGGCAAGTCAGTCAGGAGCTTTTTAGAGGCCAGGTCAGCAGACCAGCATTTTAACCAGATAAGACGACGCAATACCACCACATACACTGAGACCCTAGAGATTAAGGGAGCAATGTCCAAAGTGGCATCACACACATACATCAGGCCCTGCACCATTTGGTGGGCTAGTGAAACGGTCTCTGGAGGAAGATTATGCTCCTGCACAGTCTGGTGCAAAATCTTTGCCCATTCCGTGAGTGTCTGAGACACTAGGGTCGCCGCTACAGCAGAACGTAAATCAGATCCCAGCAAGGCGAACATGGCTCTGCTCACCACTTCTGACCTCCTGTCAGTGGGGTCCTTAAAGGCAGGAGTCCCCTCCATCGGGAGAGTTGTGGCTTTATTCAAACAGGCGACCGGGGGGTCGACCACTGGAGGAGAGGCCCATTTTTTAACCAGGGCCTCTTCAAAGGGGTACCTAGTAGACAGACGCCGCGGGAGCGCAAAAGTCTTCTGCGGCTTTTCCCAAACCTGATCTATGAACCTGTCAAAGAAAGGCATGTAAGGAAAAACTTTTTTAGAAGGCTTGGCTTTGAAAGAACCAAAAGGAGACAGCGTCCGCCTAAGGTTCCGCACCTGCAGCATCCAACTTGAGCGTGTCCCTCACAGCATCAATGAGTTCACTTACAAGCACCCTGTCCTTTGCTGACTCAGAACAGGAGTCTTCCTCACCAGGAATGTCCTGTTCAAAAATATCAAATAATTCAGAGCTAGGGTCCTGAGCTGCAGCCAGGCCCATATCTGAAACAGAGCACTCCTCCACTAAAGATTGTGTGGGGAGAGGGCGCTTTGTAGCTCCCGTGCGCTCACACACCGCTTCCATCCTGACAAGAAATGATTCCAGGACTGCCGACAACTGGTCCATAGGGACTGCAGGTGCTGAAGCACTGCCTGTTGCCTCTGACATGAATGGGGAAGCAGGTGACACAGACTCCATAACTCGCCACTCTCTGAGAATTGTATCTTTTTTTTTTTTTTAAACACAAAAAAAGTCCACCCTCTGGCTGTGGGGGGTTACCCAGGGGACACACCGACCCAGTGGGGACCGCTCGGTTCCGCTGCCTGCGCTGCACTGTACAGCGCGAATGAGCAGTGAGGAGAATGTGAGGAGAACCGCGGCGTTCCAGCCGCGATAGAGGCCAAACAACAGAAAAAGCGTGCGCGGCTTCAAGAAAATGGCCGCCGCAATAGTAACTGCACCATAGCGAATCCTCGGCAAGATGGCCGCCATGCGCGCCATAGAGGCATACAGAGACACAGTAAAACATGGCGCCGAGCGACGCACAGGCCCAAAATACACATATTCCTCATGCAGAGCCCTGAGCCCCCCCCCGGGACCGAGTAACCCCCCAGGCAGCACAGCGCCAGTGAACAGGTGACAGAGAGCAACAACAACAAGGGGGAGACAGGGAAAATCCCCCATATAGAGGAACACACAGCACTGTACTCACCTGCTGAAGCAGGAGATACTACTTACCCGGCCTGGAAGGACCTACTGGTGTGTTCCTGACAGACCTATCACAGTTCGGTACTGAGTAGCTGTCGGCCCGGTCCACCGCGAAAAGAGACAGCAGGTACTGTTCAATCTTAGCGGACCGCGGAGCATAAAAAGCCCACCGGCCACCCCTGGAGTCATGGGGCATGTCGTGAACTGAGTCGCACGCCGCAGCGAGGATTCAGCGCGCTTGATGGTCGGACTGGGAAGACTACGGAGGATATCCAATGTACCCAACCTGTTGCCCAGCCGACAGTTGATAGAAGATCACAAAAATAAAATAACAAAATTCCAAAAGGAATAAAAATTCTTCAGGAGACTGGCTCCGAAGCGAGCCACGTCCTCTCCTTCTGCTAGGCAGAAAAAAAACTGAGGGCTGTTGGCTGCAGGTGGGTGGGTTATGTCCGGAGGGACTGCCCCCTGGGCGGGGCTGTTCAGCTCTGGTCTTTAGAATGTATATTGTAATATCTAACATTCTGCCTAGTTCTCTCCTGCAAGCAGGGACATAAACCCACTTGTCAAATATTAAGAGGCTGCGTCAGTCCATGGACGGTAAGAGAAATGTTTTTTTTTTCTTTGTTTAATTTTCAAAACTTTGTGACAAAAAACGAGATCTGCAAAATACTCACCATACCTCTCAGCAAATAGCTTGGGGTGTCTACTTTCCAAAATGGGATCATTTGGGGGGGGGGGGGTTTGTGCCATCTGGGCATTCCATGGCCTCGAAACTGTGATAGGCAGTGAGGAGTGAAATCAATAATTTACACCCTTAGTAAAGCCTGAAGGCAGGGCTTGGTTTTTGGGGTCCCGTACACGGCTAAGCTGCCAAAAAGTCTCACACATGTGGTATCTCTGTACTCAGGAGGAGCAACAGAATGTATTTTGGGGTGTAATTCCACATATGCCCATGGCATGTTTGAGCAATATATCATTTAGTGACAATTTTGTGCAAAAAAAATTGTCTTTTTCCCCCACTTGTGTCAAAATATAAAACATTCCATGGACTCGACATGCCTCTCAGCAAATAGCTTGGGGTGTCTACTTTCCAAAATGGGGTCATTTGGGGGGGGTTTTGAACTGTCCTGGCATTTTATGCACAACATTTAGAAGCTTATGTCACACATCATCCACTCTTCTAACCACTTGAAGACAAAGCCCTTTCTGACACTTTTTGTTTACATGAAAAAAATATTTTTTTTTGTGCAAGAAAATTACGTTGAACCCCCAAACATTATATATCTTTTTTAAAGCAAATGCCATACAGATTAAAATGGTGGGTGTTGTATTTTTTTTTTCCACACAGTATTTGCGCAGCGATTTTTCAAACGCATTTTTTTGGGAAAAAACACACTTTTTTTTTATTTTAATGCACTAAAACACACTATATTGCCCAAATGTTTGATGAAATAAAAAAGATGATCTTAGGCCGAGTACTTGGATACCAAACACGACATGCTTTAAAATTGCGTACAAACGCGCAGTGGCGACAAACTACATACATTTTTAAAAGCCTTTAAAAGCCTTTACAGGTTACCACTTTAGATTTACAGAGGAGGTCTACTGCTAAAATTACTGCCCCGATCTGATCTTCGCGGTGATACCTCACATGCATGGTGCAATTGCTGTTTACATATGACGCCCGACCGACGCTTGCGTTCGCCTGTGCGCGAGAGCAGGGGGGGGACAGGGGTGCTTTTTTTTATTATTATTATTTAATCTTTAAATTGTTCCTTCCATTTTTATTTTTATTTTATCATTTTTATTGTTATCTCAGGGAATGTAAATATTCCCTATGATAGCAATAGGTAGTGACAGGTACTCTTTTTTGAAAATATTAGACCCTAGATCTCGCCTCTGCCCTCAAAGCATCTGACCACACCAAGATCGGTGTGATAAAATGCTTTCCCAATGGCGCCGTTTATATCCGGCGAAATCTAAGTCATGAAATGCTTGTTGCTTCCGGTTTCTTAGGCCATAGAGATGATTGGAGCCATTCTGGTCTCTGATCAGCTCTATGGTCAGCTGGCGGAACCACTGGCTGCATTCTCAGGTTCCCTGTTGGGACAGGAGAGCCAGAGAAAACCATGGAAGATGGTGGGAGGGGGGGAATTCCCTCCCACTGCTTGTAAAAGCAGTCTAGAGGCTAATTAGCCGCTAGGATTGCTTTTACATGAAAGCCGACCGCTGGCTGAAAAGAATGATACCAAGATGATACCTAAACCCGCAGGCATCATTCTGGTATAACCATTCAAATTCCAGCAACATACCAGTACGTTGCTGGTTCTTGTTGGGCATATATTGTAATCTTTTTTTTCATGCAGCCTGTTGGCTGAATGAAAAAAAGAGATTGATCGGTGGGTATGCCCACCATTAGAATACCTCTCTTCATCCACTCACTTCTAATGATGGGCATACATGCACCATTTATATATGCCGAAGCATATATGCTCTTTTTTTTAACTGTGGTGGTGAAATCACCTCCTACAGCATTGGAGTCACGGCTTTATGTATCGTGGGAGCAAACGCTGTTACTGTGAAGATAAATAAATCTGTGCTTCAACTGAATGGCGTACCTGCTAAGCAAATGATGGTTAACATTAAAACAAAGTAACATTACAGCATAACAGTAAGACCTTACCATACCATACCTGTAAAGCAAATACAAAAAAAAATAGTAAAAAATAAAACATTTTTTAACGCAACCTGTGCCTAAAATATATATATGCCGAAGCATGGGGGCATCCTCCCGCAAAAGTTAGGAGCAAATCGCTCCTCTGCAAAAGTTAGGAGCAAATCGCTCCTCTGCCCCTTCTGCCCCCATGCTTCAGCATATATGCTCTTTTTTTAACTGTGGTGGTGAAATCACCTCTTACAGCACTGGAGTCACGGCTTTATGTATCGTGGGAGTAAACGCTGTTGCTGTCAAGATAAATAAATCCGCGCTGCAGCTGAATGGCGTACCTGAAAAATAAAAAAATGGTTAACAATAAAACACAGTAAACAGTAAAGTATAAAAAAATTACATACCTGAAAAGCAAACATGATAAAACATACCAACAATAAAACATTGCAGAATAGAATACAGTAAAAAAGAGCAGAACAATAGAGAAAGAATAGAGAGAGAGAATAGAGAGAGAGAGAGAATAGAGAGAGAAAGAAAGAGAGAGAAAGAGAAAGAAAGAGAGAGAAAGAGAAAGAGAGAGAATAGAGAGAATAGAGAGAGAGAGAGAGAGAGAGAGAGAACACAATAAAACGACAACTATTTTTTTTTTTTTTTTGTGTTTTTTATTTTTTTACTTTTTTACTTTATTTATTTTACACTTTTTTTGTAACTGTAATGAGTGTCACGCCTATATCCGCGCTTTCTACAGACACAACATTTTCTTGGGGGGCTCGTTGGGTAGGGGTACCAGGTATGGCATACAGAAAATGCCTCTTTTGCAGCCGGCTTACTGCATTTGGTTGGGCATGGTGAGGTGAAGCACCGCCTGGATACAGGAGGGCTCTGACGATGTCTTCCTGGAATTTAAGGAAGGATCCAGTCCGACCTGAAGCTCTTTATAGCACATGAGCGTTCAGCAAAGCCAATTGAAGTAAGTATACAGACACTTCTTTGTACCAGCGTCTGGCCTTACGGGCAACTAGGTACGGCACCAACAACTGGTCGTTGAGGTCCACCCCTTCCATATTTTGGTTATATTCGTGGACACAGAGGGGTTTCTCCACAACACCAGTCGCAGTACGAATTTGTACTGTCGTGTCTGCGTGAAGGGAGGAAAGAACGAAAACATTCTTATTATCCCTCCACTTTACAGCGAGCAAATTATTACACCTTGAGCAGGCTCTCTCCCCCAGCCTAAGACGGGAATCTACAAGCCTCTGGGGTAAGCCCCGGCAATTAGGTCGCACGGTGCCACATGTGCCAATTTGATGATCAAACAAGTGACTAAAAAGTGGCACGCTCGTGTAATTCCTTTCCGAATAAGGGTGACACCAAGTTCCACACTATCTTGCCATGTTACTATCCTTTCCCTCGTAAACCATAAAACCATAAAACTACATGTATAGCCTGTGGCCCTGTCACAGAGCTTATACATCTTGACCCCATATCTGGCACGCTTGCTGGGAAGGTACTGTTTGAAAGACAAGCGGCCAGAAAATTTAATGAAGGACTCATCAACGCAGACATCTTGATGGGGAATATACAAGGCTGCAAAATGTTCGTTAAAGTGGTTTACGAGGGGGCCGAATTTTGTAGAGCCAATCGAATTCAGGGTCTCCACGAGGACGAAAAGTTCATTGTTGTTGAAGTGCATGAACCGCAAGATCTGCTCGTATCGTGCCCTGGCCATGGAGGCAGAGAACACGGGCAAATGGGAAACTGGGTCAATTGGTTAATATGACCGCAGCTCACTCAATTTAACTATGCCCATGTCGAGGGATAGGCCCAGAGAGGTCTTAAATTCGGAAACCGTAATTGGTTTCCATTCTTTGGCAGGGGAGGACTGGGGATTAGCGGCGATGTATTGACCAGAATACAAATTACTTTGGTCCACAATAGATCTATAGAGATCTTCCATGAAAAACAGCAAATAAAAATCAAGTGCTGTAAAATCAACTGTTTCCACCTGAATTCCGGGTTGGCCACCGAATGGGGGAAGTACGGGTGCTGCAGAAGTGGTGGGCTCCCAATTAGGATTGGCGAATTCTGCAGGAAGGGCACTATGGGCCTGTCTTTGTCTTCTTCTTGATGGCAGCGGGACACTACTTGTGCTTGCCACCTCGCCAGCTTGAACTGCACTTATGGGACTCGCCACATCACCAAGTGTTATTGCAGTGCTGGATGTACGACCAGGGTGTACTAGGCCGCTGGTGCTTGCCAGTTCACCAGAAGGATAAGCAGCACTAGTACTTCTCTGCTCCATACGAGAGCCCTGCGGGTTCTTGCACCTCCACAACAGCAGAAGAATGGGGTCGGGTACGCCTTACCTTGGCAGGGACCTCAACTTCGTCGTCAGTGCTATCTATCATGGAGCCGCTATCATCTACAGGATCGTATTCTGAGCCTGAATCTGACAGATGAGTGACTTCCTCTTCACTATCTGTCATGCTCAGAAACGTGTAGGCCTCTTCACTAGTGTACCTTCGATTTGCCATTTTGGACTCTAAATTTACTGGTACACTAGTAAGATTCACAGGTAAAAAAAAGCACCTGACTGTCAGCAACTGTATCAAACGATACCAAAGAAAACCGTTAGCAATCGTAGGGATCAGGCCTGACTCTGCGAACGCTGCAGTTGTGTGTTTAGTGTTTTGTAAGTGACAGTGATCGATCGATACTGCACTTGGGTGGGCTGGGCTAGGCGGAGGGGCAAAACGCAGGTGCTAGCAGATATCTGGGCTGATTCCGCTAACACTGCGTTTTTGGGTAACCTAAACTGTTGGGGATGCTAGTATAGATCTGATCAGATCAGATATTGATCCGTTCAGATACTATACCACTAAGGGAGGTGTATGCTGCGTGCGTGGGTGTTAGCGCTACTGGCACTAATCTGACGCTGCCTGGGGTGACGCAGACCCTATCTGACACTAAAACCTATATGATATCACCCGCCGGTCGATAAGGGGGTTAAACCTTTATTGGATAACAAATAGCGGGTGCCCTGACACTATAAAAAGCAAACTAACTAACCAGCGTCACCCGTAACACTTATACGGTGATCACTGGTGAAAAGGTTAACTAGGGTGAAATCAGGGGGTTAAAACCTTTATTAGGTAATATATGGGGGTACCTGACACTATAAAAACCTGACGGTGAACCTAAATAATTAACTGGCTACCTAGCGTCACCAGTGACACTTATACGGTGATCACTGGTGAAAGGGTTAACTAGGGGGCAATCAGGGGGTTAAAACCTTTATTAGGTAGTATATGGGGGTACCTGATGCTATAAAAACCTGACGGTGAACATAAATAGCTAACTGGCTACCTAGCGTCACCAGTGACACTTATACGGCGATCAGAAAAAAGATCGCTTAGTGACACTGGCGACAGGGGGTGAAAGGGTTACCTGGGAGGCGATCAAGGGGTTAAACCTTTATTAGGGGGGTTAGGGGGTACCCTACACCTAAAGGGGCCTAACACTAATATCCCTGACACATTTTGCAATCACAAATGACACCAAATGCTGTGATCAGTAAAACAAATGAACACAGCAAACGATGACACTGTGACTGGAGGTGCAGGGGGTGATCTGGGGGTGTTTTGTGTGCCTACGTGTCCTGGTGTCAGTGTACTGTTGTGCACTTACTCTGAGATGTCATCCTCTCCTCGGCGCCGGACGAAAAGCCCGGCACGAGGAGAGTGACATCACTTCCTCTGCTTCTGTTTACAGTTACAGAAGCAGAGGAAGAAGCTGATTCGTCAGGAGCGATCGTGTGGGGGTGACCATGAATCGGTGGCCTCCCCCTCATCTCGGATTGCTCCTGCAATGATGCCGACCTCCGCAGGGACGTATATATTCACCCATTTGCCTGCCCGTGCCATTCTGTCAACGTATATCGTCGTGCGGCGGGCGGCAAGTGGTTAAAATGCACAGACATGAATGTTATATTGTGCACGTGCCTTGATAATTCAATTAAGACTTATTTTTAAATTTAGAATGAATATATTATTAAACACATATCATGATAAAACCATTGTACAGACATTGGCCTTAGCTTTTTAGAGACAGACAAAACTGTGTATGTCTCTTAATATTTGGAATATAATTATTTCATACTGCAGTTAAAAATAATACAACTCCAATTTGCTCTGCCATATATATATATATATAAATGGTTTTAGTAATGTATATGCAAAAACAATTCAATTACCAAAAAAGTACACATGAAAAGATTAATATAGAAGATTAATACTTTTTTGAGAAGTATCAGGTGAGGTATCCCTACGGACTTCTTTTGACACGCCTACATCTCTGCGTTATCAAGACCCTCTCGCCTTCCAAAATTCTTTCCGTCTCTCTTCTTTAGATTTTAGAATCCCTTCTCTGCAAAAAGTGGGTGTGTGTGTCACTACTAAGTAATTGATGATGTAAGATGACCAGCTGTTCCCATGTTACCATGACAACCAAGTGTGGCAGCCATCTTAGACTCTTTAATATTTTCACCTCTAGGGGCAGTGTTGTATAAGAAATTACTTTTAATGCTATTTTCATGACCTTTTGACCATGGCTTAGTAAAACACCATTAATTGTCTAAGGTCGACAATCATGTGCCGATTCCCTCCAGACATTCTGGAGTCCTCTAGAAATATATGGGTTGAGAAAATCTCCCCCCACACAATTAGCTGCGCTATAAATGCCATGAAAGTGAAGTCATGATTCTAACGATAAGCATAACAGTTATTCATGAACATTCTGATTAATAGGACACCATGTTTGCAACCTTTATCATAATATTATGTATATGCATGAATGGGTTTTATGAATATCCAAACAAAACATTACGAAAATATTATTATTTAAAATATATAATACAATAGCTTCATTTGTGAATAAGCCCTCTTGTTTTCGTGGCTTAGATCTGGAAATACCAATTAGGTTTGTAAGCTCACTTAAAATACGATTAAAATACGATTCTCTAATCTTTACATTGCCTGTAAAATTTTCCCTTATCTATAAGTGTCAAAGGTTTTAGATTTATAATCTAGGATAAGGCAAGGAGCCTAAAATTATTTTCCAAAAGAAAAACCTCTTCTTTAGAGACAGTGAACTTAGTTTAACCTCTTAAAAAAAAAAATGAAAGCCAAAATGGCTTTGGTCATGTTTATAGCATATATATGAAAAATATACGATATACAGGCCTTATATATACTCTTTTAACCCCAACATTCCTGACAAAATGTACACTTGAAAATCCAGTTAGTACTACAATTCTGCAGTGACACTGTGTCTTTAGGTGTGTAGAATCTCAACCTAATAAAAACACATACATATCTATAGAAACTTTAATATTGTATATATGTATTGTGAGGGGGTTAGCTCGGCAGCGGGTGTGTGTGACCCCCGGGATGGGCTCCCCACACAAAACAGGCCCAGCAAACGGAGGTTGTGGTTTTCAAAATCAAAAAAAAGGTGTGGTTTATTTTCTATTTACAGTGACAAAACACAGCAAAGCCAAAAGAAACATAAACAAATTAAATCCTGGTCAACTTGACCTCTGACTAAACATACAGGTTTCCTAACTAACAACTGGGATCAGCCTAGTGCTGTCCTAGTCCCTAAGTCCCTGGTTTTAAATGTCCAAGCAAATAGCCACACAGGCTTTTTCTCACCGCACAGGGGTTCACTCTCCCTAGACAGTCCACACAGGTCTGGTTCCAGGCATGAGCTAACACCTAATGAATCTGGGAGTTCTTATAGAGGCCTAAATGAGCTGACAAGCTTCAGCTGGCCTCATCAACTCCCTGTCTGTACGACGCCCCACACTCTCCCTAGAGGTATGAGTCATCCATGAGCCTACTAGCCTCAGCTGGGCTTATACAACTCTCCACCCTAGTTGTATAAGTCAGCATAAAGCCTGAATCTGGGAGAAATATATCTACCCCCCTGGATGCAACCAGGTGACTTTACCTTCCTGCTGTCACATACCCCCCCCTCTTGTTTTAACCTCGGGGTTGGAACACCAGCAATCAGGCATTCATGTACTCGAGACAAAGCATCCACATTCCCCATTTGAACGCCAGGGCGATGCTTTACTGTGAAGTTGAATTCCTGGAGGGCCAGGAACCACCTATTCACTCTTCTATTTGTTTCCTTGTTTTGAGCCATCCACTTTAACGGAGCGTGATCCATAACCATGTCAAAGTGCCTACCTAGCAGGTAGTACCGAAGGGAATCTAGAGCCCACTTCACCGCTAAACACTCCTTTTCAACGGGGGCGTAATTTACCTCATGGGACTTCAACTTCCTGCTGAGGTAAATGACTGGGTGCTCTTCCCCGTTCCAGACCTGGGACAATACTGCTCCTAACCCCACATCTGACGCATCACTTTGTACGACAAAGTCTTTAGAGAAGTCGGGTGAGTACAACACTGGCTGGCTACATAAGGCTTGTTTCAAGAATTGGAATGCTGCCTCAGCCTCGGGGGTCCATTTAATCATGACCGACCCTTTCCCCTTCGTTAGGTTGGTTAGGGGCACAGCCTTAGAGGCAAAGTGGGGAATGAATCGCCGATAATACCCAGCGATTCCCAGAAAGGCTCGTACCTGTTTCTTGCTGTTGGGACGTGGCCAACTCTGGATGGCCTCGACTTTGTTGAGTTGGGGTTTTATTACTCCCCTCCCAATGGTGTACCCAAGATATTTGGCCTCCTCCTGCCCAATGGTACACTTCTTGGGGTTAGCCGTAAACCCCGCTTCCCGAACAGAGTCCAGGACTGCTTGCACTTTTGGCAGATGTGAGGCCCAATCTGTGCTATGGACAATTACGTCATCCAGGTAAGCCGCAGCATACTTCCGATGGGGCCTCAGCATCTGGTCCATTTTCCGCTGGAACGTGGCCGGCGCATTCTGTAACCCGAACGGCATTCTTTTATATTGGAACGCCCCGTCTGGGGTTACAAATGCGGTTTTCTCTTTGGCCAATTTGGCCAGGGGGATTTGCCAATACCCTTTTGTGAGGTCAAGAGTCGTCATGTATCGGGCTGTTCCCAGCCGGTCGATCAACTCATCTATACGTGGCATGGGGTAGGTGTCAAATTTTGTAACTTTGTTTAACTGACGAAAATCGTTACAAAATCGCCAGCTCCCATCCGGTTTAGGCACCAACACAATGGGACTAGACCAATCACTTTGGGACTCCTCTATCACCCCTAAGTTCAGCATTTTCTGTACTTCCTCCCGTATTGCCTCCCGTCGGGCCTCTGGGATCCGATAGGGTTTTAACTTCACCCTTTCACCGGGCGGGGTAATGATGTCATGCTCTACCCCAGATGTTTGTCCCGGCAGCTCAGAGAATACCTCCTTGTTGCGAAGCACAAACTCCTTAACCTCCTGTTGTTGGGGTTGTGACAAGGTGGCTGCTATTCCAACCTCAGGAATCACGCAACCAGTTTGAGCTGGTGACCAAGTGTCTGCGACTAGGGACTCTCTATCCCTCCAGGCTTTCAACAGATTAACGTGATAGATCTGTTCGGGCTTTCGCCTTCCTGGTTGTCTGACCTTGTAATTCACTTCGCTCACTTTTTCCATTATCTCGTAGGGGCCTTGCCATTTGGCAAGGAATTTACTTTCAACCGTAGGGACAAGTACCAGTATCCTATCCCCCGGGGAAAAGGTACGGGTCTTGGCTCCACGGTTGTACACTCTCTGCTGTGCTAACTGCGCTTGGGCCAAATGTTCCTTCACGATGGGCATTACCTGTGCAATTCGGTCTTGCATCAGGGCGACATGCTCAATCACACTCCTGTGGGGAGAACTCTCACTTTCCCAAGTTTCCTTGGCAATATCCAACAGCCCTCTTGGGTGTCTCCCATACAGTAACTCAAAGGGGGAGAATCCCGTAGAGGATTGGGGCACCTCCCTAATAGCAAACATCAGATAAGGAAGTAGACAGTCCCAATCCTTTCCATCTCTATCCACCACTTTCTTCAACATTTGCTTTAGGGTTTTGTTGAATCTTTCAACCAGCCCATCGGTTTGGGGGTGATACACAGATGTACGTAATTGCGTCACTTTGAACAATTTACACAGCTCCTTCATAACCCGGGACATAAAGGGTGTACCTTGGTCCGTAAGCAGTTCTCTACAAATACCCACCCGGCTAAACACAAGAGATAGCTCTTTGGCTATGGTTTTGGCCGAGGTATTTCGGAGAGGGATCGCTTCTGGATAACGGGTGGCATAGTCCATTATAACTAATATGTACTGGTGCCCCCTAGCGGACTTGATTATAGGACCTACCAAATCCATGGCGATCCTCTCAAACGGGACCTCAATGATGGGTAGAGGGACCAGCGGGCTACGGAAATGTGGTATCGGGGCCGACCTCTGACACACAGGGCAGGAGGAACAATAATTTTCTATGTCCTTTATCACCCCCGGCCAATAGAATCTCTGTAATACCCTTTCTCGGGTTTTCTCTGTCCCCAGATGACCTCCAAGAATGTGCCCATGGGCCAACTCCAACACCAACTTCCTGTAAGGTTTGGGCACCACAAGCTGCTCAACGGTTTCTTCTGCCCTTTTTGCCACCCGATACAGTAGGTCCTTCTCTACGCTGAAGTATGGGTAAGTGCAGGTATTATCTGGGTTCACTAACTCGCCATCTATTTTCACTACGTTTTCCCGTGCATTTATTAGGGCGGGGTCTTTCAACTGTTCTGTGGCAAAGTTTTCCCTGTGAACCTCAAGATCAGAAAACTCCACAGACGGTAGGTTTTCGTCTGAGGAGGTGGGATCCTCTCCAGTTTCTTGAGTCTCCCCTGCCAATACTGATAAGGGAAATTCCGGAGAGTCCTCACCACTCTCAGGGGAGTTCTGGCTATCACATTCCTGGTACATAGGGGCACCAGTGGGGGGCTCAGGATCATCCCACAGTTCCCAGAACTTCGGAAAATCCCTTCCCACAATGGCGTCATACGGTAACTGAGATACTAAGCCCACTGGATGAGAGAGGGTACCTTTGGGGGTCTCGAAACACACTGTAGTCACTGGATACTCTCGGGTGTCCCCATGCACACAAATAACAGCTACCTTGCTATTCCCAGAGACCTCTGTTTTAACTAACTCAGCCTTTATCAGGGTCACAAGGCTACCTGAATCCAGCAATACCACAACATTTCTACCATTAACACACATTTTGCATAAATGTTTCTCAGTTCCTCGAATGGCAGTGCATGCGACTGTCGCACACAGCGACTGACGTCTGCCCATCAGAAAGTCACACTGCATGGGTTCCTCCACAACCGGGCAATTGGCTGCAATATGTCCCGCTTGCCGGCAGCGGTAGCAAACGATCCTTCTTGCCGCCTCTTGAGCCGCTGATTTCCCAGGCTGTTCTCGCCAAACTTGGGGTAGAGCTCCCACCCTCTCACTCTCTCCACCCTTACCCCTTGGAATCCTCTTATCCGCCCCTGGGGATGGTCTGGTCTTAGGGTGGAAAGTCCGAGTGTCTCTGGAAGAGGCCGTCAGGTTCTCTGTAGCCAAGTATTTCTCCACACGATCCACAAGACCATCGGCCGTCTCTGGGTCTCCATGGCTTACCCAGTTTTGGATGGCAGTAGGAAGAGCTCTCAAAAACCGATCCATTACAACACGTTCCACAATCTTTGGTGCGGACAAAGTCTCTGGCTGTAGCCACTTTCTGCTCAGGTGAATGAGATCATACATTTGAGACCTGGGGGGTTTTCCAAGCTGGAAAGTCCAGTTATGCACACGCTGAGCCCGGACAGCCTGGGTGACACCCAGCCTTGCCAATATCTCAGCTTTTAGCATCACATAGTCTTTTGCTTGGTCAGGCTCTAGGTCATAGTAAGCCTTCTGCGATTCACCAGTTAACAGAGGAGCCACCAGTCCAGCCCACTGCTCCTCAGGCCACTTTTCTCTTTCAGCAGTCCTTTCAAATGTGGTCAAAAATACCTCTGGATCATCCTCTCCAGTCATTTTTGTCAATAAACGACTCACCCCAAAGGACGCGGTATTAGTGGGACGGCTTTCCTCACTGGTCTGCGGACGTTGCTGCATTACTGCTTCCATTTGTTGTAGTCTCTGCTCTTGCTTCTGTAACAGGTCTATGAAGCGGGCCTCAGATTGCTGCTGGGCTTGTTGCTGGGCTGCAAGGCTCTGTTGATGAGCTTGCTGCTGGGCTGCGAAGTTCTGTTGTTGAGCTGCAAGGCTCTTTTGCAAACCTGCATTTGTCTGCTGTTGATTGGCATTTGCTAGAGCCAGCTGCTTCAGTATCTCCTCCATGCTGGCTTAAAAAAAACTGCCACTGGTTCTCCACCAACTGTGAGGGGGTTAGCTCGGCAGCGGGTGTGTGTGACCCCCGGGATGGGCTCCCCACACAAAACAGGCCCAGCAAACGGAGGTTGTGGTTTTCAAAATCAAAAAAAAGGTGCGGTTTATTTTCTATTTACAGTGACAAAACACAGCAAAGCCAAAAGAAACATAAACAAATTAAATCCTGGTCAACTTGACCTCTGACTAAACATACAGGTTTCCTAACTAACAACTGGGATCAGCCTAGTGCTGTCCTAGTCCCTAAGTCCCTGGTTTTAAATGTCCAAGCAAATAGCCACACAGGCTTTTTCTCACCGCACAGGGGTTCACTCTCCCTAGACAGTCCACACAGGTCTGGTTCCAGGCATGAGCTAACACCTAATGAATCTGGGAGTTCTTATAGAGGCCTAAATGAGCTGACAAGCTTCAGCTGGCCTCATCAACTCCCTGTCTGTACGACGCCCCACACTCTCCCTAGAGGTATGAGTCATCCATGAGCCTACTAACCTCAGCTGGGCTTATACAACTCTCCACCCTAGTTGTATAAGTCAGCATAAAGCCTGAATCTGGGAGAAATATATCTACCCCCCTGGATGCAACCAGGTGACTTTACCTTCCTGCTGTCACAGTATCTACTGCTTATTGCTCAAATTTGCACTTCATGTTTACACAAAAGGCTGAATGACTCCTCTCTTGGGGGTAACTACTTTTTCATTTGCTTGTTTTCGTATACTCATAGTGTTTCCAACATGTACTGTATGTCATTAAAGTGTCACTCTATGTTTGTGTCATGTTTCTTTATGTTGTTGTATATATGATCTCTAAGGCAATCACGTAATCGCCTTGTATGTGTCACGTATTGTATGGCACACTCTGTGAATGTAATAGGATACAATATATTAAGTGTGTTTCAATTCATGAAAGAGCTCATCTCAAATTCTTTGCCACTAGTAGTTGATCTAAATCTGCTGCCCTCCATAATCCTCGGACAACAAGGGCAATTATCACTGCTGAATTTAAAGTGTCCTTTAAATTTCAAACAGTGTGTACCCCTGGTGCTTGTTGTGAAAAAAAGTACTGGTAGATATTGTCTCAAAGAAGGAGCTGGTCTAGAGACCACCCTGACACCCCTTTTTAGGACCTTTGCATAGATTTAATCTCTATAAAATATGGAGATGTATCCTTCAGCTATATTTCTGACTTTAGGGAATTACAAACTATATGAAGTGGAAAAAACTGGTATGCTTTTTTCCCACTTCTTCGTTTTACTTTCTTTTAATAGAGATGTTCTGGGTGTACTTTTGGCAATATCTAGAGCTCTATTCAACATTGGTTGTGAATACCCCCATTCGGTAAAACGGTGGCAAATCGCTTATGACTCTTGCTTGAAGTCCATATCTTTTGACCAGATACGGCGGACTCTTAGTAGTTGTCCCACTGGGATCCCCCTAATCGTGTGTCTAGGATGACCCGAATCTGGTCTAAGGACTGTATTGCCGATAAGGGTTTCCCGTATATGCCTGTCACCACCCTTCCATTTCTCTCTGTTATCTGAACATCCAAAAAAGATATTGTATGTTCATCCTTATTTGCTGTAAATTTTAGATTAAGTGTTTTGTCATTAACCACTTAAGCCCCGGACCATTTGGTAGCTAAAGGACCAGAGGTGAATTCAGAATTTTGCACTGCGCTGCTTTAACTGTAAATTGTGCGGACATGCAATGTTGTACTGAAACGAAATTTGTGTCCTTTTCTTCCCACAAATAGAGCTTTCTTTTAATGGTATTTGATTGCCTCTGCGATTTTTATTTTTTGCGATATAAACAGAAAAAGACCGACAATTTTGAAAAAAAATGATATTTTCTACTTTTTGTTATAAGAAAAATCGAATAAACTCAATTGTAGTCATACATTTAGGCCAAAATGTATTCAGCCACATGTCTTTAGTAAAAAAAATATCAATAAGCGTATATTTATTGGTTTGCGCAAAAGTTATAGCGTCTACAAACTAGGGTACATTTTCTGGAATTTACACAGCTTTTAATTTATGACTGCCTATCTCATTTCTTGAGGTGCTAAAATGGCAGGGCAGTACAAAACCCCCCCAAATGACCCCATTTTGGAAAGTAGACACCCCAGGGAAATTGCTGAGAGGCATGTTGAGCCCATTGAATATTTTTTTTTTGTCCCAAGTGATTGAATAATGACAAAAAAAAAAAAATTACAAAAAGTTGTCACTAAATGATATATTGCTCACACATGCCATGGTTATATGTGGAATTGCACCCCAAAATACATTCTGCTGCTTCTCCTGAGTACGGGGATACCACATGTGTGGGACTTTTTAGGAGCCTAGCCACGTACGGGACCCCGGAAACCAAGCACCGCCTTCAGGATTTCTAAGGGCGCAAATTTTTGATTTCACTCCTCACTACCTATCACAGTTTTGAAGGCCATAAAATGCCAAAATAGCACAAAACCCCCCCAAATGACCCCATTTTAGAAAGTAGACACCCCAAGGAAATTGCTGAGAGGCCTGTTGAGCCCATTGAATATTTTTTTTTTTTTGTCCCAAGTGATTGAATAATGCCAAAAAAAAAATTACAAAAAGTTGTCACTAAATGATATATTGCTCCCACATGCCATGGTTATATGTGAAATTGCACCCCAAAATACATTCTGCTGCTTCTCCTGAGTACGGGGATACCACATGTGTGGGACTTTTTAGGAGCCTAGCCACGTACGGGACCCCGGAAACCAAGCACCGCCTCCAGGATTTCTAAGGGCGCAAATTTTTGATTTCACTCCTCACTACCTATCACAGTTTTGAAGGCCATAAAATGCCAAAATAGCACAAAACCCCCCCAAATGACCCCATTTTGGAAAGTAGACACCCCAAGCTGTTTGCTGAGAGGCATGGTGAGTATTTTACAGCTCTCATTTGTTTTTGAAAATGAAGAAAGAACATTTTATTTATTTTTTTCTTTTTTTTTCTTCAATTTTCAAAACTTTGTGACAAAAAGCGAGATCTGCAAAATACTTACAATACCTCTCAACAAATAGCTTGGGGTGTCTACTTTCCAAAATGGGGTCATTTGGGGGGGTTTTGTGCCATCTGGGCATTCCATGGCCTCCGAAACTGTGATAGGCAGTGAGAAGTGAAATCAAAAATTGACACCCTTAGAAAGCCTGAAGGCAGTGATTGGTTTTTGGGGTCCCGTACGCAGCTAGGCTCCCAAAAAGTCTCACACATGTGGTATCCCCGTACTCAGGAGAAGCAACAGAATGTATTTTGGGGTGTAATTCCACATATGCCCATGGCATGTTTGAGCAATATATCATTTAGTGACAACTTTGTGCAAAAAAAAAAAAAAAAATTATTTTTTCCGCAACTTGTGTCAACATATAAAATATTCCATGGACTCGACATGCCTCTCAGTATATAGCTTGGGGTGTCTACTTTCCAAAATGGGGTCATTTGGGGGGGTTTTGAACTGTTCTGGCATTTTATACACAACATTAGGAAGCTTACATCCACTCTTCTAACCACTTGAAGACAAAGCCCTTTTTGACACTTTTTGTTTACATGAAAAAAATTATGTTGAACCCCCAAACATTATATATATTTTTAAAGCAAAGGCCCTACAGAATAAAATGGTGGGTGTTGCATTTTTTTTTCTACACAGTATTTGCGCAGCGATTTTTCAAACGCATTTTTTGGGGAAAAAATACACTTTTTTTAATTTTAATGCACTAAAACACACTATATTGCCCAAATGTTTGATGAAATAAAAAAGATGATCTTAGGCCAAGTACATAGATACCAAACACGACATGCTTTAAAATTTCGCACAAACGCGCATTGGCGACAAACTACATACATTTTTAAAAGCCTTTAAAAGCATTTACAGGTTACCCCGTTAGATTTACAGAGGAGGTCTACTGCTAAAATTACTGCCCTCGATCTGACCTTCGTGGTGATACCTCACATGCATGGTGCAATTGCTGTTTACATATGACGCCAGACCGACGCTTGCATTCGCCATTGGGCAAGAGCAGGGCAGGACATGGGTGCTTTTTTTTTTTTGTTTGTTTTTTTTATTATTAATTTTGCTTTTTTATTTTATTTTTAAACTGTTGCTTCCATATTTATTTATTTTTATCACTTTTATTGTTATCTCAGGGAATGTAAATATCACCTATGATAGCAATAGGTAATGACAGGTACTCTTTTTTGAAAAAACTGGGGTCTATTGGACCCTAGATCTTTCCTCTGCCCTCAAAGCATCTGACCACACCAAGATCGGTGTGATAAAATGCTTTCCCAATTTCCCAATGGCGCTTTTTATATCCGGGGGGGGACATTCCCTCCCACTGCTTGTAAAAGCAGTCCAGAGGCTAATTAGCCACTAGGATTGCTTTTACATGAAAGCCGGCCGCTGGCTGAAAACAATGATACCAAGATGATACCTAAACCCGCAGGCATCATTCTGGTATAAACATTCAAAGTCCAGCAACATACCAGTACGTTGCTGGTCCTTGTTGGACATGTATTGTAATCTTTTTTTTCATGCAGCCTGTTGGCTGAACGAAAAAAAAAGATTGATCGGTGGGTATGCCCACCATTAGAATACCGCCCTTCATCCACCCACTTCTAATGATGGGCATACATGCACCATTTATATATGCCGAAGCATGGGGGCATCTTCTCGCAAAAGTTATGCCGCGTACACATGGTCAGACTTTTCCACGGGCAAGCCTCCGTCGGAATTTCGACCGTATGTACGCGGCATTAGGAGCAAAATCGCTCCTCCGCTCCTGCTGCCCCAATGCTTCGGCATATATGCTTTTTTTTTTTAACTGTGGTGGTGAAATCACCTCCTACAGCACTGGAGTCGCAGGGATCAGGCCTGTCTCTGCGAACGCTGCAGTTATGTGTGTTGGGTTTTGTAAGTGACAGTGATCGATCGATACTGCACTTCGGTGGCCTGGGCTGGACGGAGGGGCAAAACGCAGGTGCTAGCAGGTATCTGGGCTGATCCCGCTAACACTGCGTTTTTGGGAACCCTAAACTGCTGGGGACGCTAGTATAGATCTGATCAGATCAGATATTGAGCTGATCAGATACTATACCACTAAGGGGGGTGTATGCTTCACGCGTGGGTGTTAGCGCTACTGGCACTAACCTGACGCTGCCTGGGGTGTGACGCAGACCCTCTCTGACGCTAAAACCTAATTGATATCACCCGCCGGGCGATCAGGGGGTTAAACCTTTATTGGGTTATATACGGCGGGTGCCCTGACACTATAAAAAGCAAACTAACTAACCAGCGTCACCCGTAACACTTATATGATGATCACTGGTGAAAGGGTTAACTAGGGGCAATTAGGGGGTTAAAACCTTTATTAGGTAATATATGGGGGTACCTGACGCTATATAAAAACCTGACGGCGAACCTAAAAAAAAATTACTGGCTACCTATCGGCATCACCGACACTAAGACAACGATCATAAAAACGATCGCTTAGCGACAGTGGTGATAGGGGGTGAAAGGGTTACCTGGGGGGCGATCAGGGGGTTAAACCTTTATTAGATAATATATGGGGGTACCTGACGCTATAAAAACCTGCGGCGAACCTAAAAAAAATTACTGGCTACCGATCAGCATCACCGACGCTAAGACATCGATCAGAAAAATAATCGCATAGCGACGGCGGTGCTAGGGGGTGAAAGGGTTACCTGGGGGGTGATCAAGGGGGTTAAACCTTTATTAGGTAATATATGGGGGTACCCGACGCTATAAAAACCTGCGGCGAACCTAAAAAAAATTACTGGCTACCGATCAGCATCGCCGACGCTAAGACATCGATCAGAAAAATTATCGCTTAGTGACAGTGGTGATAGGGGGTGAAAGGGTTACCTGGGGGGCGATCAAGGGGGTTAAACCTTTATTAGGTAATATATGGGGGTACCCGATGCTATAAAAACCTGCGGCGAACCTAAAAAAAATTACTGGCTACCGATCAGCATCACCGACGCTAAGACATCGATCAGAAAAATGATCGCATAGCGACGGCGGTGCTAGGGGGTGAAAGGGTTACCTGGGGGGTGATCAAGGGGGTTAAACCTTTATTAGGTAATATATGGGGGTACCCGACGCTATAAAAACCTGCGGCGAACCTAAAAAAAATTACTGGCTACCGATCAGCATCGCCGACGCTAAGACATCGATCAGAAAAATTATCGCTTAGTGACAGTGGTGATAGGGGGTGAAAGGGTTACCTGGGGGGCGATCAAGGGGGTTAAACCTTTATTAGGTAATATATGGGGGTACCCGACGCTATAAAAACCTGCGGCGAACCTAAAAAAAATTACTGGCTACCGATCAGCATCACCGACGCTAAGACATCGATCAGAAAAATGATTGCTTAGCGACGGCGGTGCTAGGGGGTGAAAGGGTTATCTGGGGGGTGATCAGGGGGTTAAACCTTTATTAGGGGGGGGGTAGGGGGCTACACTGGACCTAAAACTAAATGTAGTGACACTTTTACAGTCACAAATGTCACTGATTGCAGTGATCACTAAATAAATGGTCACTGCAATCAGTGACACTGTGACTGGGGGCTGGGGGGGCTGGGGGGTGTCTGGGGGGGCCTGGGGGGGCGATTTATGTGCCTATGTGTCCTGGTGTCAGTGTGCTGTTTTGTGTACTAACCTGCATCTTCTCCTGTACGGCGCTTGGTATATGTGAGCGCCGCAGGAGAGATGACATCACTTCCTCCTGCCTGGCAGGCAGAGGAAGCTCTCTCATTCGCCGGAAGCGATCGAGAGGGGGTGGCCGAAATCGAACGGCCGTCCCCTCATGCCGGATCGCTCCCGAAGGTAAAACGACCACCCACTGTAAAGAAGGGGGGTCCGATCGGACCCCCCAACTATACAAAGGCAATCACGTACATATACGTGATTCTGCCTGTCGGTGCCATTCTGCCGACGTATATTTACAGTGGGCGGTCGTTAAGTGGTTAAAATGAACAAAGCGTTCCAGAGAAAAATCATAATCCTCAATGACAAAAATTAGGTCATCTATGTAGCGATGGAAACATTGTATCTGACAATGAAACAGATTTCCCTCACCATAAAAGTGTGCCCTCTCCCACCAACCCATGTATAGGTAGGCAAGAGATGGGAAAACTCTAGCGCCCATGGACGCTCCACACCTCTGACAAAAGAACTCCCTGTCAAATTGGAAAAAAATTGTACACCAGAAGATAACCCTAACGATCTAGGATGAACTCCATCTGGACGCATGTAAGGCCACTATATCTATCCAAATAGAAAGTGATGGCTTCAAGGCCTAATCTGTGAGGGATGCATTAATACAGGCTGGTCACATCACGTCACCCAAATATAATTTTCTTTCCATTGAAACGGTTCAAGAATGTCCAGTATATGTTTGGTATCCCTTAAAAAAAAACTGGGCAAATCCTTCACTAAAGGTTGTAATTGAGTGCCAACCCATTGGCCCAGCCTCTCATGCAAGGACCCAATCCCAGATACAATATGCCTACCTACTAAAGGGTCAAGACCCTTATGGGTCTTAGGGAGATGGTAGAACACAGCCATTACCGGAAATTGAGACACCAAAACTTCACCCTCCCCTTTATCCAGAACCGCTATTCTAACTCATTTTTCTATTAATGTTGATCTTCCCCAGATGCGGGAGAACAGAGTGGGATATGATCCATATGTTTTGGAGATGCCCGAAACTATTTCGGTATTGGAGGGAGGTAGTGGGAACCATTGAGCAGACTTTTGAAACTCATATAGAACTGGATCCAATACAATGTGTACTGCGCTGGACAGATGGAGAAGGGAAAATTGGTAGCAACCAGCTTGCAATTCTGAGATGCCTGTTTCAGGCAAGGAAGCTGATTGCACAGAGATGGCAAACAGTCCTCCCACCGTCCAGTAAAGAATGGGAACAAAGCATGAATATAACGACACTAAAACAAAGAGTAACATATATTAGACAAGAATGCTGCATTGTTTGGCAAAAATGTAGGGACCCATACATCAGACCTATCTCTATCATTACTGCTAACATCATTCTCTTGTTGAACATCTTCAGAATAAAAATGTTTGCGTAATGTAATTGCTCTCACAAATTTATTTTCGAGTATTGTGTCAAAGAGGTCTTTTTGGAGAGAAATGTTGTCCCTTGGATAGCAGGGCATTATCCCGTTGTCAGTTATTTTCTAGAGAGGTTTAAAATGTTACCCTAAAGGCATAGCCACCCTTTCCTTCAGTGTTTTTGTCTTCCTCATCTTGTTTTCTTTAGCAATGTTTTTTTCTTTTTCTTGGTACCACCATTTAAACGGGAGTCTCCTGGTGTATTTGCCACAGCTCCTACTGTTAGACAACAATTCCTCTCCTAAAGTGCACCAAGTTTGATCCAAGGTATCTGTCTGTGTGCCTGAAAAGCTCACCTTTTTTTCTGGCGTTACCCGGACTATTCTGTTTGCTCTATCTCTGTTGGAACCAATGAGGCTTCCTCCATATATAAACAGAATTTATTTCAGTAATTTTTATCCCTTATGAGTTTTTCTTTTTTAATAGCAGTGATTTCATTCTACTTTTTATCCAGCTTATCATTCAGGCATATATCTAAGTCCTTAAACAGTGGTGTGTCCTTGAGAGTTGTATATCCCCTATTTATTTCTGTATTTTCACCTATCCTGGGTTTTTGCTGCAACAATAATCCTCAGAAGATCAAACGAACAGACAGTCAGTGTTCAAGCCACTTTTTTTTTAAGGTCTTCATCTACAACAGCCTTTCTCAACCTTTTCAACACAGAGGAACCCTTGAAATAGTTCTCCGGTCTCGGGGAACCCCTGCTAAAAATTAGAAATCTACAATTCATGATACCTTTGTGTGATGGTCAGTGGGAAGGATGGTCCTTACACTTGTGGTCATTGGGAAGAATCACCTCCTTACAAATAGCTAAAAAGATCAATGGTGTCAGTAGGAAATTATCTGAGAGGCAGAAATTGCCCAATGCTGAAGGAACCCCTAGCAACTTCTGGAGGAACCCTAGGGTTCCACGGAACCCTGGTTGAGAATCACTGATCTACAATGTCAAATGTAGGAATTTTTTGATTCTGCATCCCCTTGGGATCATTTCAGTAGTCAAATATTCAGTGAATGTGCATTCATTCCAATAGGCTCTAATTTCTTTCACCATTAACCACTCCAACTTACAGAATAGCAGTTTCAAAGATTCTGAGCCATCAGTATTATTGGTCTGTAACAGTTGTCTTGGTTCTATTCTGAGATGGTTATCCCTGGGGGTCCGCAAAGTTCTACTGTATCTGTCCCCAACACTGTTGTCCTGTGAAGAAGTCATCTTCCAATGTAAAATAGCAGTGGGAATCCGCAAGTATATAAATGTTCAAAGATTACACTCGCTGAGCTGGCTTGAACGAGATCCAGAATACAAACACAAGGAAAAGCCTGCATTTTAAGAGTGAAGGTGCAAGCACAGCTCGCCTGCAGATTTACACTCAAAAAGAAAGGATCCGGAATTCACTGTAACGCTTCACCTTTATTAATCCTCTTGTAAAAAGCATCACAGGGTGGGGTGCAGTAAAAGTTAATGTGTTTCACACTGCAGTTAGCGCTTACTCATAACCTACCATACTACAATTGAATGAACCATTATAAGCTCTATGCATCAATAAATTCAATTATACTAATTAGAGGTTCCCTCCCATCCCTCCAGGAAGAGGGTAGATGTGCTCACATAATCCAATTCCAGATAAAGGATCTTTTTGAGTGTGTATTTGCAGGCGAGCTGTGCTTGAACCCTCACTCTAAGGCCCCTTTCACACTGGGGCGGTGGGTGCGTCGGCGGTAAAGCGGCGCTATTTTTATTGGCGCTTTACCGTCACTTTCGCAGCGCTATTTGGCCATTAGCGGGGCGCTTTTACCCCCGCTAGCGGCCGAGAAAGGGTTAAAACCCGCTGCAGCGGCACTTTGCCGGCGGTATAGCCGTGGTGCCGATTCATTTCAATGGGCAGGAGCGGTGGAGGAGCGGTATACACACCGCTCCTTCACCGCTCCAAAGATGCTGCTAACAGGACTTTTTTTTACTGTCCTGTTAGTGCACTGCTCCAGTGTGAAAACCCTCAGGGCTTTCACATTGGAGAGACAGCAGCGGCTCTTTCAGGGCGCTTTGCAGGCGCTATTTTTAGCGTAAGACCACTTTCACACTGAGGCGCTTTTCAGGCGCTTTCACGCTAAAAAAAAGTGCCTGAAAAGCTTACGAAAACGTATTTACATTAAAATCAATGAATGCTTTCACACTGGGGCAGTGCGCTGAAAAAACGCCCCTCTCCATTGAAATGAATTGAAAGCGCTTCAAAAGCGTCTGAAAAGCGCTTCAAAGGCGCTCAGTGTTTTACTGGCAGTTTTTCAAGCGCCTCAGTGTGAAAGAGGCCTTATAGTGCCTGCAAAGCGCCTCAGTGTGAAAGGGGTCTTACATGCAGTGGATGGATGGCTGATTGCTCACCTGGAGTGGCTTTTCTGCACTTTGAGATTTGACATTGGCACGCTTAATAGCACCAAACAATAAGTGAGATGTCTCAGATGAGGAAGAGCTTATAGTACAGTACTTTCTGCCCATCCTTGCCTACATAAAGGATACATTTTAATTTTGAGTACTTTGAGCTGCTCAAGGCCCGTACACACGATAAGAAAATTGTAAGTAAAATTTTTAGCAGATGAAGCAAGCACAAGGAATCCAATCCTCTCCAAGGAAATGGCACAGAACTCCAAAGCGTCAGTGCATCAGAGACCATATAAAAAAATGGAACAAAGGAGGCTCCACATAGTGCAGGATCAGATGGCAAGATAAAAATCTCATTTATTCAGGAACAAAACACACATGATGTAAAAAGTAAAATAAAAAAATCATACAGGCATCCATGCAGAGGCTTGCAAAAAAAAAGTGATCACAGAAGTTGTATCAAATTACGGCGTAGCTGTAAGGCAGGTTCATGTACCCGACATGTTTCGCATAAAAAATGCATCAACTGGGGCATGAACCTGCAAGAAAATACCACGCCATTATATACATAAAACAAGATTGCTTGAACCCATCACAGCTGATGTGTAACCTCTCTCTGAGGGAGATGGTCCAATCACAAACACAGATTACCCACCTTCGTGTTCGTCATTTAATAGAGCCAGAACTTCAGAGCAATGGAGCGAGTATGAGCCACGCACAGCGATGAGCCGTGACGTCTCTGCTAGCAAGCGTCATCACGCCGCCACTCCGGGGAGTGATCGTGTTCCTATCCCTGACGTGCATCGCATCATGTAAGCGACGCACGTAACGACGTCATCACGGTAACGCTGGGGAACATCATCACACAACCCATCCAGGAAGTGTCTGCGTTCCACACCTCTATCGCTAATTCCATTGCGTGGACCGCAATGGGAAGTGCGTCCAACAGCAGACAGCCATGTGATCCTGCCGGCAACAGCCCCTCAACGCATCCAAAGTCAGCGCAAACAAAGGCAGAGCCTGGCTGATAGAAATGACGAACGAACACAAGAGGGGGCAAGCATATCTGATTTCACTGAAAAGTATTAGTCTGTGACACCAATAAAATGCAGGGATCACTCATAACACAAATAAAATCTGTACCAATAAATATAATAATAAAACCATCCTGTGAGATTAAAAAAAGAATAAAAAGCATCTTCAAGGGAAAAGGTACAATAATAACAATATATGGCGACTATACAGGTATACAAGATAAAGATCACTAATACCAAAATAAAATGAAACAGTAGTCATAGGTCTGTTAAACCGCTGGGTGCGGATTACAAAACTGCAAATGACATCCACATCATGTTAAATGACATGGAAGGTGTCACATAGATATATATATTAAAAATATCTTTAAACATAAATTATAATATATAAATTGTACACCCATACGATGAAATGCGAAAAGGAATAACTATAGCCATGATAATAGCCAACAATGGTTAGATAAGTAATAAAATAATATATCCTAAAATAGGATGATACATACAGAATAGAGCCAGGAATAATGGACAGTAAAATACAAAAAATTTTGTAGAACGAACAGTCGGCCGATTATCTGATCGTTGGTATAATGCTTTTGACAGCCGATTCCAACTTTTCAGGCGACAAAACCTGAAGGTGCAGGCTAATTTTTTTTTATCGTAAGTGAACACAATGGGGGTTATTTACGAAAGGCAAATCCACTTTGCACTACAAGTGCAAAGTGCACTGAAAGTGCACTTGGAAGTGCAGTCGCTGTAAATCTGAGGGGTAGATCTAAAATCTAAATTGAGGGGAAGCTCTGCTGATTTTATCATCCAATCATGTGCAAGCTAAAATGCTGTTTTTTTTTTCCTTGCATGTCCCCCTCTGATCTACAGCGACTGCACTTCCAAGTGCACTTTGCACTTTTAGTTTGCACTTGTAGTGCAAAGTTAATTTGCCTTTCGTAAATAACCTCCAATGTCCAAATTTTCGTTTAATTAGTAAAGATTGTCCGAAAAAAATCGTAAGAGCAAGACTACACATGCTCGGAAAAGAAAGAATACAATACAAAACAATTCAACACATTACATCACTTCTGAAGTTGTATTCTGTCGTACGAGATCATTCGTAAGTTGAGTAACCTTTTCATTTTCGATATGAGCCTAGCATGAAAAAAAAAAAAAAGACGATTAGTCCTTCGATTTTCTTATTATGTGTATCAGGCTTAGGGATTCTTCAATCATCTATAGGAAGATGAGGGAGTAATGCTGCCAACAACTTAAAAGAATCTACTGTGAAGAAAACTGCGCTGCTCTTGTGTTACTGGAGCTTATTTGTTTCCTGCAGAGCAGATGCTAGGTTCTCTCCTAGCTTTTTTTGAGTGAATAAGGTGTTGTTTTTGCCTGACCTTTGCCTACAACAACTGCCTTTCTTTCCTTATGACATTAGAAAGGTCACCAACTGCCACTGGATCACTAAAATGCACCCTCTTTGTAGTTTAAGTGTTCACTTGGCATTGTGGCTGAATTCAGTGCTTGTCTTCACGTGTTTGTACATACATTATCAACAATCCTGCATTTTTCTAAGCTGCCCATGTCATCAATAGTTTCCCTAAAGTAAGTTGATGCATCAAAATGGAAAAATACATGACAATGCATCCCACATATGTGAAGTAGCGCCATTTAAAACAAGGACTAACCTGTGTACATGCACTGATATGTGTCAACTCACATGTTAAAATACATAGGTGCGAATGGACTCTATATATAATTTATTGCGTAACCTATGCTAAAATCACTCAGTAATTACATATGTACATATTGTGAGAAATAACACTTTCAACGGTGTTTAAACACACAGATGCATAAATATGAAACTGAGAAAGTAAATGGCTTCCAATTATAGCTGCAGGCTTATGTCACATGATTATGTGCAACTTCTTTCTTATGCTTATTTGGGTAGGCAAGAGTGTACAAGAAAGCAGGCACATTGGGGGAGATTTACTAAAACTGGAGCACTCAGAATCTGGTGCAGCTCTGCATGGTAGCCAATCAGCTTCTAACTTCAGCTTGTTTGATTAAGCTTTGGCAATAAAACCTGGAAGCTGATTGGTTTCTATGCAGAGCTGTCCCAGATTTTGCACCCTCTAGTTTTTTTTAAAATAACCCCCATCAGGACTGATATACTAAAGGCAGATGGGCTGTTCACTTTGCAGGGGATTTTCACTTAGAATGTGGTGAAAATATAGTTTGGAAAGAACATTCATGTGCGAGTAAAATGAAAAATATACATTTTGGGTTGTACATAATTGGATGATGTAAGTCAGCAGAGTTTTACCTCCTTCGCTAAGCTAAGGAAAAAATTATTTGGGAAGTGAAAAGCATATTTTCCTTTAGTAAATCAACTCCACTGTCTTGTTTGTTCACAAACTAACTTGTACGGCCATTCTGTGCTGCCTGTGTGTTTAAATGCGAACATTTCCATATTGGACTGGAGTGTACCTTAAAATGCATGCAAATTCTGACACTCATTTCGATGTTTGCAATGCACTCATCATAATTTTTTTGTTATTAATACCATATTCATATGAGCCAATAGGACAGTGAGCATACTCCACCTGTAGTGAAGGTACTATTGGTACATTTAAAAATACTTACGTCTGTTAGGATGATAGCATCTTCACAGAAACACATGTAATGATGTACACAGAGGAACCGTCTAGGTTTAATGTAAGTGACAGGTTCACTTTAATCCTCAGTCCTTAGTCTCATTATTTAGATACCCTTAAGCCGATTATACACACTGGCTTTATGTAGCATAAGTACAGCAATATTCAAAAGCTCAGCAGAAGCCACCACTACACCATGCTATATGACTATCTGCATTAGTACATTTCCTCTTTCCGCGATCTCCCAATGTTGGTATTCACAGAGCGCACATTAGCCCTTGGCTCAGTTAATCATTTCTTTACATGTGTAAATATATGTATGCTGCATACACGTGTTGCCCTGACACGTTTTAATTGCTTTAGTTTGATAGCTTCTGGCATGAAAGTTCATTTTTCACAGTATACCTTGCTCTTATCACATTTCTTAAGAAGTGTTCTTGTTCACAGTTGCCTAGTTATTATGTGGTTTCACAGTATTTATGCTCTTTGGGTTCTTGGAATTACAGTATCTCCAAGAAGTTCCCTTTATTATGCAATGAAAGCAATTTCTGTTTTGGCTGGTTTGCTGCAAGTCATTGACATGTGAAACCTAGCTAGGGCAAAATTAACCAGCAACATTACAGTCTGCAAGACTAAAAGATAAAGAGTCCAGTTCAGTAACCTGTTGGACATCCTCTGGCCCTGGCAACAGCTATCATATACAGGTCCTTCTCAAAAAATTAGCATATTGTGATAAAGTTCATTATTTTCTGTAATGTACTGATAAACATTAGACTTTCATATATTTTAGATTCATTACACACAACTGAAGTAGTTCAAGCCTTTTCTTGTTTTAATATTGATGATTTTGGCATACAGCTCATGAAAACCCAAAAATCCTCTCTCAAAAAATTAGCATATTTCATCCGACCAATAAAAGAAAAGTGTTTTTAATACAAAAAAAGTCAACCTTCAAATAATTATGTTCAGTTATGCACTCAATACTTGGTCGGGAATCCTTTTGCAGAAATGACTGCTTCAATGCGGCGTGGCATGGAGGCAACCAGCCTGTGGCACTGCTGAGGTGTTATGGAGGCCCAGGATGCTTCGATAGCGGCCTTAAGCTCATCCAGAGTGTTGGGTCTTGCGTCTCTCAACTTTCTCTTCCCAATATCCCACAGATTCTCTATGGGGTTCAGGTCAGGAGAGTTGGCAGGCCAATTGAGCACAGTAATACCATGGTCAGTAAACCATTTACCAGTGGTTTTGGCACTGTGAGCAGGTGCCAGGTCGTGCTGAAAAATGAAATCTTCATCTCCATAAAGCTTTTCAGCAGATGGAAGCATGAAGTGCTCCAAAATCTCCTGATAGCTAGCTGCATTGACCCTGCCCTTGATAAAACACAGTGGACCAACACCAGCAGCTGACATGGCACCCCAGACCATCACTGACTGTGGGTACTTGACACTGGACTTCAGGAATTTTGGCATTTCCCTCTCCCCAGTCTTCCTCCAGACTCTGGCACCTTGATTTCCGAATGACATGCAAAATTTGCTTTCATCCGAAAAAAGTACTTTGGACCACTGAGCAACAGTCCAGTGCTGCTTCTCTGTAGCCCAGGTCAGGCGCTTCTGCCGCTGTTTCTGGTTCAAAAGTGGCTTGACCTGGGGAATGCGGCACCTGTAGCCCATTTCCTGCACACGCCTGTTCACGGTGGCTCTGGATGTTTCTACTCCAGACTCAGTCCACTGCTTCCGCAGGTCCTCCAAGGTCTGGAATCGGTCCTTCTCCACAATCTTCTTCAGGGTCCGGTCACCTCTTCTCGTTGTGCAGCGTTTTCTGCCACACTTTTTTCCTTCCCACAGACTTCCCACTGAGGTGCCTTGATACAGCACTCTGGGAACAGCCTATTCGTTCAGAAATCTCTTTCTGTGTCTTACCCTCTTGCTTGAGGGTGTCAATGATGGCCTTCTGGACAGCAGTCAGGTCGGCAGTCTTACCCATGATTGCGGTTTTGAGTAATGAACCAGGCTGGGAGTTTTTAAAAGCCCCAGGAATCTTTTGCAGGTGTTTAGAGTTAATTAGTTGATTCAGATGATTAGGTTAATAGCTCGTTTAGAGAACCCTTTCATGATATGCTAATTTTTGGAGATAATAGGATTTTTATAACAGCTTACCTGTAAAATCCTTTTCTTGGAGTACATCACGGGACACAGAGCGACATAGTCATTACTAATGGGTTATATAGTTACCGTCAGGTGCTGGCACTGGCAACTTCCAAAACCGGAAGTACCCTCCCCTATATAAGCCCCTCCCATCCGGGAGCACCTCAGTTTTGTAGCAAAGCAATAAGTGTCCCCAAAGAGGGGCGGGAGCTCTGTGTCCCGTGATGTACTCCAAGAAAAGGATTTTACAGGTAAGCTGTTATAAAAATCCTATTTTCTTTTTTGTACATCACGGGACACAGAGCGACATAGTCATTACTAATGGGATGTCCTAAAGCAATGCCAAATGAGGGGGGGGATACACCATATATAAGCTGAGCGCTATCAGACATGAGGATCTTTTGCGGCCTGCAACACACTGCGCCCAAAGGCGACATCCTCCTGACTTCTAACGTCCACCTGGTAGAACCTAGTAAACGTGTGTACTGAAGACCATGTTGCGGCCTTACAGATTTGAGCCAGGGAGGCCTGGTGATGCACTGCCCATGAAGTTCCAACTGCTCTCGTGGAGTGCGCTCTAACTTTGAACGGAGGCGGTCTCCTTCTCAAGCCATAAGCTTGCATAATGACCTGTCGAATCCACTTGGCTAAAGTAGATTTTGACGCTGCCTGACCCTTTCTGGGGCCTTCCGGCAGTATAAACAAAGTATCCGTTCTGCGAATCTGAGCAGTGGCTTTTAGATAAGCTTTAACTGCTCTTACTACATCCAAAGAATGCAATAACTTTTCCTCTACCGAAGTAGGTTTGGGGAAAAAAGAAGGAAGAACCACATCTTGGTTCAAATGAAACCTCGATACCACCTTAGGAAGAAAGGCTGGATGAGGACGTAACACTACTCTGTCCTTATGGATAACCAGATATGGCTCCTTACAGGACATAGCTGCTAATTCCGATACTCTTTTAGCCGAACAAATGGCTACTAGAAAAATCAATTTCCTGGTGAGAAGCACCAAGGAAATATGCTGTAATGGTTCAAATGGTTGTTTCTGTAGAACCGACAGAACCAAGTTTAGATCCCATGGACATATGGGAATACTAACCGGAGGACTAATACGCATCACTCCTTGTATAAAGGCTTTGACTAGTGAATGCGAAGCCAAGGGCCTTTGAAAAAATATTGATAAGGCCGAAATCTGACCTTTGATAGTACTCAAGGCAAGCTTCCTATCTACAGCCCATTGTAGGAAGTCCAGAATTCTACCTATTACGTATTTACGTGGATGCCATTTCTTGGCTTCACACCAGGCGATGTACGCCTTCCAGATTCTATAGTAGATCTGCCTGGATACCGGTTTCCTGGCATTGATCATGGTAGACACCACAGCATTAGAGAGCCCTCTCTTTTTTAGAATGTGGGCTTCAATAGCCAGGCCGTCAAACCTAGGGCTGGTAAGGAAGGGTGGTATATCGGTCCCTGCGAAAGCAGGTCCGGACGATGTGGGAGGGTCCAAGGACTCCCCACAGACATTTTTACGATCTCCGCGTACCATGCTCTTCGGGGCCACGCTGGAGCCACCAGAATCACTGGTTTCTTTTCTACCCTGATTCTGCGGAGTAATCGAGGTAACAATTGTGGCGGTGGGAATGCATATATCAGCTTGAACTGATCCCAAGGGAACACTAGGGCATCCGAGCCGCACGCTAGGGGATCCCTTGTCCAAGAGACAAACCTGTCCACTTTCGTGTTGAACCTGGATGCTAGCAGATCTACATCCGGTGTTCCCCACCGCTGACATATTGTCCGGAAAACCTCGGGATGAAGGGACCATTCCCCTGGGCATAATTGTTGGCGACTTAGAAAGTCCGCCTTCCAATTCTCCACCCCTGGAATGAATACCGCAGATATGGCTGGGACATATCTTTCTGCCCATCTCAGGATGTAATTTACTTCCCTTTGGGCTGCACGACTCCTGGTGCCCCCCTGACGATTGATATATGCCACTGCTGTGGCATTGTCTGACTGAACTCTGACAGGGGACCCTTGGAGTTTGGATGTCCATGCTACTAGGGCATACCGGGCTGCTCGTATCTCTAAGAGATTGATGGGCAGGGCCTTTTCCGCATCCGACCATCTGCCCTGGAGAGACCATTGCTCCAGTACTGCTCCCCAGCCTAAAAGGCTGGCATCTGTAGTGACCACCTTCCAGGAAATCGGACTGAAGGATTTCCCTCTTTCCAGATTCCGGGGAACCAACCACCAACGGAGGCTTCTGCGAACGGAAGGGGACAAGGACATTGGTACGTCCAGAGCCTGAACTTTTTTGTTCCAGGCTGACAGTATGGCCCTTTGCAACTTCCTTGAATGGAATTGACCGTAGGGTACTGCTTCGAATGATGCCACCATTTTTCCCAGCAGCCTCATGCACAGGCGTATGGATGGCTGTCTTTTTGAACCCACTAAGTGGATCAAATCTCTCAAAGACGACCCCTTTTCTCGAGGCAAGAAAATTTTTCTCTGGTCTGAATCCAGCCTTAGCCCCAAGTATTCCAGACTTTTGACTGGTTCTAGGGCTGACTTGTCTCGGTTGATAATCCAACCGTGATATTCCAGATACTTGATTGTCTCGTGAACAACCACTTCTAGTTTTTCCACTGAGTGGTCTATCAGCAACAAGTCGTCTAGATATGCCATTATCGTTACACCTCGTGTTCTTAGATTGGCCAATAATGGGGCCAGAATTTTTGTGAACACTCTTGGTGCTGTGGCCAGACCGAAGGGTAAGGCTCTGAACTGAAAATGGCGCCCTTCTATCGCAAAGCGTAGAAATTTTTGGTGGGCTGGAAAGATGGGGATGTGCAAATACGCATCTTTGATGTCGATCGAGGCTAACCATTCCTCCCCTTGTAGGGCAGTGGCTACCGATCGGATCGACTCCATCCGGAAAGTCCTGATATGCAGGAATTTGTTTAGCCCTTTTAGATTTAATATGGGCCTCACGTCCCCGTTTGGCTTCGGAACTGTAAAGAGGTTTGAGTAAAACCCGAACCCCCATTCTTCCAGGGGGACCTCTATAATTACTGCTTGAAGCAATAATTGTTCCAGTGCCAACAGGAGGGATCCTCTCTTCTGGGGATCCCTTGGCACGTTCGACCTTATAAAGCGGTAAGGAGGGGAGTTTTTTAACTCCAATTTGTATCCCAGATTTACTGCGGAGAGCACCCATCTGTCTCGGATCGTGTCCCGCCAGGTTTCTGTGAACAACTGAAGTCTTCCCCCCACCCGATTGGGTGGGGGCAACCCTTCATGCATTTGACTTTGGGGGAGGTTTTGTACCTCTCCTGCTCCAGGGCTTCTTGTTACCCTGCAACTGTCCCTGATTTTTACCTCCGGGATTTGACCGGGGAGGCCGTCGGAACTGTTTCACAGCCGATGTCCTAGGGACTGGAGAAGCCGGCCTCTTAAAAGAGGGACCTCTAACTCTATTTTTGACCGGCAAGAGTGTACTTTTACCGCTGGAAATTCTCTGGATATACTTGTCCAGGTCTTCCCCGAATAAACGCTCCCCATGAAATGGGAAGCTGACCAGCAATTTTTTACAGGGAGCTTCAGCAGACCAGTTTTTGAGCCATAGAAGCCTGCGCATATGTACTACAGACAGCGTAAGGCGGGAGGCCTGATGGATTGAATCCTTTATAGCGTCCACCGCAAAGCATAAGGCTCTAGGTAGATCAGCTAGAGCAAGCGCCTGCTGATCTGGCACGTCCCTTAAGACCTGTTTCAACTGATCCTTCACTGCTTGGCAGACCCCTATAGCTGCCACTGCTGGTTGTGTCACCAATCCTGCTGTAGAAAAAGCAGATTTCAATAAGGACTCCAATTTTTTATCTATTGGGTCCTTGAACATTTGGACATTTTCCACCGGACATGTCAGTGATTTATTCACACAAGAGATGGCTGCGTCCACTGTAGGGACCTTCCATTTTCTGACGAACTTATCCTCCATAGGATAGACCACCGGAAATCTCTTGGGGGGAGTAAATATTTTGTCAGGATGCTCCCAATCCTGGTAAATGAGCCCCTCCAATAAAGGATGGATCGGGAAAGAACAAACAGTCTGGGGAGCTTTTAGCGACCCCAACGAGGAGACAGAAGAGGAGGATGGCTCCGCAAGTGGCATTTTAAATGCTGATCGGACCATATTAGTCAGGGACTGAACCCATAACCTCTCAGCATGTGATGCTGAGAACGGCTCCTCCACTGTTGATTCCTCTACAACTGAATCAACCTCATCCTGATCCCCCTCAGGTAGGTCGACCTCTGTATGGGACTGTTGCTCTGTTAACAGGCACTCTGAGGGAGGAGACGGAGATCGAGCACTTTTCTCCTGTGACAGGGAAGCAGCAATTAGTGCTGACAATCTCTCTTCCAGCCCTCCCAGAGCTGAGGAAAAAACCTCCTCTGTTACATACACAGGAGCAGGTGAACTGGGGACAGCCACAGTACCAGGTACTCCTGGGGGTGCCCTACGGTCACTAACCTCTGATTCTTCAGGGGAGACTGGTGCAGCCAAAGCATGCCCAAGATCCTCAGAGCCCGATGGAGACCCCCTATTCCTCCTGGAATTTCTAGTCCCGGAGTTTTTAGACGGCATATTCCTAAGCCACAAAGCTGAGGTATTCCAGCCGAAAATACACCAGTTACTGATAATAGTCTAGCATAAATGCTGCTATAATAAACAGTTGGTGTCTACTAATGTGCCTTTCTAGGGGATGCCTGTATCAACCGCTTGCTGTATGCCTTTAAATGTTGTCAGCTCTGTCTCTGTACTTCATAGCCAGCTTACTGCAATAATGTGGCTTTTTAAAACCTGCTGGGACGCCCGCACATGCGCAGAAGCGCTGCGGCGCGCACAGAGCGTCATCCCCCAGGCCCCGCCCCTTTTTCCGGCCACCTCTATATATAGAGGCGCGTGCACGCGCACGCGCGCGGCTACGTGCGCCTCGGCGCTAATTTTCAAACATGGAAACCAGGGACAGGAGCCAGGGCCCCTTTTGCCGCAGGCCGGGGGATAGACGAACACTGCAACATGGCAGAGGAAACAGTTTCCTGTAGGAGAACTCACCAGCTGCCTGGACTTTGCTCTCTGAGAAGAAACTAGTCCATATGACAAGAAAAACATTCCACAGCGGCCTCTAGTGGACAAACACAGGTACCGCAGTTTAATATACTAAACATATATAAAAAAACATTCTTTTTTTTTTTTTTTTTTCTTGACCACTATTAAAAATTATTAAATTTTTTTAGTAGTTACAGGCATGCACAGATATTAGCGGGAATACCATTAGGTAACAGACAGAAAGACAAATTAGGCTTGGGGGTCCCCCAATAGAACCAAGTTCCTGGGGGCCCCCACTTACCTGTTCCCCGCCGCAGGACTTTGTTTGGTCCACAAAAGCCCAAACTTCACCTATCACGGCAGGCATTGTAATCAAACCTTCAGGGACCGGGTTCCCAAGGATTCCACTCCCCTGGACCTGTATAGCACCCTGCACAGAAAACATCTTGGTCGTGGGTATGACCAGAGCTCTGGATCCCAGGGTCCAGCTCTCCTAAGAGAAGCATTACAGGCAGAACCTTGCTCTTCTCTGCAAGGCCCGGGTACCGACCGTTTAGCTATGAAGCTTTTTTGGTCGGATCCGGAATAGCTTACTGAGGCCCAAAAGAACCTGTACGCAAGCTCAGTGAAAAACACATGTTTCTTCTTGGCCAACACCTTAGACACTGGCAAAAAACTGAGGTGCTCCCGGATGGGAGGGGCTTATATAGGGGAGGGTACTTCCGGTTTTGGAAGTTGCCAGTGCCAGCACCTGACGGTAACTATATAACCCATTAGTAATGACTATGTCGCTCTGTGTCCCGTGATGTACGAAAAAGAAAGGAATTTTGGGTTGTCATGAGCTGTATGCCAAAATCATCAATATTAAAACAAGAAAAGGCTTGAACTACTTCAGTTGTGTGTAATGAATCTAAAATATATGAAAGTCTAATGTTTATCAGTACATTACAGAAAATAATGAACTTTATCACAATATGCTAATTTTTTGAGAAGGACCTGTAATGGAAGCTACTCTGCAGGGGTCCTAAAACACATCCATGTAGACATAAATATATATTGCAAATGTCTAAGTGGCTGGGTTCATCTTGATCCTGAAGACATTGTACCATAACCTGAGTCTACCATCTTGGTGATTGCACATACATCCCAACTTTGTGAAACAATAAAGCGGGACACCTGTTAGCAGATAGTGAGATTGATTTACTAAAAATGGAGAGTGCAAAATCTGGTACAGCTCTGCAGAGAAACCAATCAGCTTCCAGGTTTTTTTTTTTTGTCAAAGCTTAATTGAACAAACTGAAGTTGGAAGCTGATTGGCTACCACGCACAGCTAAAACAGATTTTGCACTCTCTAGTTTTAGTGAATCAACCCCAGTATGTAGGCAAAAGGATACTTCCTTGCTACAATTCTGATCAGGGCTGTCTTTAACATGGGGCAAAAGGGTCAGCTGCCCAGGGCCCAGCCATTGTTATGGGGCCCAAAGCAGCTGCCCCTGGAGCCTGTGCTGCACGCCAGATTTTTTGCAGCCGGAGTTCAGCCACCTTTGGGCTCTGCAGCCTCACTGAGGGTTTTTTTTTAGGTGGTGGGAGAGGATTTGGTGTGGGAGGACTTTTTTGTATTGAAGGGGGGGGCTGGAATCTGGGGGGGGGGCTCTGTATCTGGGAGGGGGGTCTTGAATGTACACAATACACCCCTAGAACCTGTACATAGTGCACCCCTCAACCCTGCACTTCATACAAAGCGCAACCTTCAACTCTGCACGCAGCGCATCCTACAACTCTGCACTCTGGGGCACCCTTCAAATCCGCAGTCTGTACACAGCGCACCCTTCACTTCGGCAGTCTGCGCAGCGCACCCCCTCAGCCCTACACTCCATACAAAGCGTACTCCTCAACCCTGCACTCCGTACAAAAGTGCACCCCTCAACCCTGCACTTCGTATAAAGCGCCCCCTCAACCCTGCACTCCATACAAAGTGCATTCCTCAATTCTGCACGTAGCACACCCCTCAACCCTGCACTCTGTACATAGCGCATCCATGAACTCTGCTGCCTGTATGTAGCACACCCCTCATACCTGCACCCCCCAACCCTGCACTCTGTATGTAGCACACCCTTCAACCATGCACTCTGTACATACTGTAGCTCACCCCTCAATCATGTACTCTGTACATGGCCCACCCCTCAACCCTGCCCTCTGTACATTGCGCAGGATTGGGGAGTGCACTCTCTTCAACAATGCACCGACTGTAGTGTACTCCTCAACTCTACATTGTATGTAGTTCACTCATCAACACCAGTATGTAGGCAAAGGATACTTCCCTGACAGAATCTTGATCAGGACTGTTTTTAAACAAACACAGGACAAATTTTTGTGGGGCCCAAAGCAGCTGCCCCTGAAGTGCCAGCTTTTTTTCAGTCATAGTTCGGCCACCTCCAGGCTCTGCAGCCTCACTCTGTATGTAGCGCACTCCTCAATCTTGCATTCTGTATGTAGTGCACTCCTGAACTCTACACGCTTTATGTAATGCACTTATCAACCCTGTACTCTGTATGTAGTGCACTCCTGAACCCTGCAGTCTGTATATAGTGCATTCCTGAACTCCTGGTATGCAACAATGCTTCACTGTTCGTGCAGTTTGGCCACACCCACAGTCTGTATATAGTGCATTCCTGAACTCCTGGTATGCAACAATGCTTCACTGTTAGTGCAGTTTGGCCACACCCACAGTCTGAGGCAGAGGGACGTCCCCATCCAGCCCCATTCCCCTCCAAAGTGCGGCGAGGTTGAGTTCCTGCACCTATTCTCTAAGGAAAAAAAAGCCCTGCTGGCCGCAAATAGTTTTGCCGACTTTGGCTTTCCAGCGTGCACACTCTGCAATGAGCAGACAACACATGCAGCCTCCACTCCAGGAGTACTAGAGGTGCCGACTGCCGCTGGACACCCGACAAGGCGCTGCACCAGGACAAACTTTGTATGAATCTCACTTGTCCGGTGTGACTTCTCTATTCCCAGCTGGTCCTTCTACTGCAGGCAGCATGACTAGTCATTTATTTCTAGCAACCTATGCTTGAGAATTAGAGATGAGCCCGGTGTTCGCCGAACAGCAAACATTATGCGATGTTTGCGGCAAATTCAGAAGCCACGGAACACCGTTAGAGTCTATGGGACACTAACATGAAAAACCAAACCGTGCTCATTTTAAAGTCTTAGACCACTTTCACCCCGAGGCGCTTTCACGCCCAAAAAAAAAAAAAAAAGCACCCGAAAACGTATTTCCATTAAAATCAATGAATGCTTTCACACTAGGGCAGTGCGCTGAAAAAACGCCCCTCTCCATTGAAATGCTTCGAAAGCGCTCAGTGTTTTACTGGCAGTTTTTCAAGCGCCTCAGTGTGAAAGAGGCCTTATACGCACGTTATTGCCATAAAAAGTGTATGGTGACCCAGGGGACATGTAAAAAGTATTTAAAATGGGCGTTTTTTTTTTTTTTTTCCCCAAAAGCAGTGATTCTATGGGTATTGCCAGGATCCGACAATTTATTACAGCTACGAGCAGTTTTAATTTACTTTTTTTTCCCCCCCCTTTAGAAATTTTATTTTGCTGTGGTATTGTTCTAAACATGGGAAAAACGTGCTACTTTACAGGCATACTAAGGACACCCCCAGGCATGTTATTTAAGGGATAATCACAGCACCCTGTACCATATGATAGCTGTGGGCTAATCACAGCACACAATAGAAAATCGCAGCTGTTATGAATGTACCCCATTCATGACAGTTCAAAGCATCGCTGTTAGTGACCACTGTACCAGCAAAGTGTAAAAAAAAAAGTAATTGACAATTACAACTGCAAAACTCGCCATGCCTTACTAAACACCTCAGACTGTCTACTTTCCAAAAAAGGGTCAGTTGGGGGCGTATTTGTAATGTCCTGGCATTACAAGGGCCTCAAAAAAATAAAAAAAATGGGAGGGAGAGAGACACACCCATTAAGATACAGTGTGGGATTTTTATTTTATACATAAAAGATATGTAGAAGAGTGCATTTTAGCGTAAATTTATGAAGAAATTCAATTTTTTTTTATTGGATATAGGGTTTGATAACTGAATATAGAAAATAAATTTTGTTTTGTCATAAGGGCTCATTCACACCTAAGATTGTGATGCAACATATGCACACATATGTGAATGGGCCTATAGGCCTCATTCACATGTGAATCTAACATACACATGTGATGCACAGATGGTCCATGCAGCCACACACAGGCAGTTCCATTCAGGAATACTGGGATGCAGAGGCTGCACGGACACAGCCACTGCTCCCAATTTGTCAGCCATGCAGGTGCATGTCCCTGAACGCATACTGTCTGTTTGGAGGACACAATCCCACACGGTCAACAAAATTGGGACGAGTGGCTGCATCCCACACGTTCCGTGGGGGGGGGGGGATCTAAGGCTGGGTTCACACTAGTGCGACACGACATGTTCTACTTTGGATCCGACTTGGCCCTGCGTCATGAAGCCGACATATGTCCGACTTTCAATGAACGGGGATCCGACTTGGATCCCCGCCAATATCAGGCACTGTGTTTGGTATGAATCTTGAAGGGGAACTCCAGGCCAAATTTTAAAATTAAAAAACGGTGCGGGTTCCCCTCCAGGGGCATACCAGGCCCTTGGGTCTGGTTTTGAACAGGCGCCCCTACGCCGAAAAAACGGTGTGGGGGTCCCCCCCAAAATCCAAACCAGACCCTTATCCGAGCACACAACCTGGCCGGCCGCAGGGGAAGAGGGGGGGACGAGAGAGCGGCCCCCCCCTCCCTCCTGAACCGTACCAGGCCGCATGCCCTCAACATGGGGGGTGACCTGCGCCCCCCCCCCACCCCCATGTTGATGAGGACAGGGCCTCTACCCGACAACCATGGCCGTTGGTTGTCGGGGTCTGCGGGCGGGCTTATCGGAATCCGGGAGCCCCCTTCAATAAGGGGGTCCCCGGATCCTGCCCCCCCACCCTATGTGAATGAGTATGGGGTACATCGTACCCCTACCCATTCACCTGGTGGACAAAAAAATTGCAATAAAAAAACACTACACGGGTTTTCAAAGTAATTTATTGCACAGCTCCGGGGGTCTTCTTCCGACTTCGAGGGTCTCCGGTGTCGTCTCCCGCTCTTTCTTCCGCCGGGCCTCCGCTAACTTCTTTTTAGCTCTCTTGCTAACAGAGGCCCGGTCTTCCCGTTGTCTCGTCCGGCTCTCCATTATTCTTCTGCCGGCCCCTCCACTAACTTCTTCGTAGCTCTTTCGCTAGTGGAGGGGCCAGGCTTCCCGTCGCTGTCGGCTTCTTCTTCCCTCTTCTCCTCCTCGATGTTGACGCGTCGCTTCCTCTCGCTGTAATACTGGCTCTCCGCTCCGCATTAATATAGGCTTCTCATGACATCACAGTCACATGCTCCCATGACGTCACAGTCACATGCTCCCATGACGTCACAGTCACATGCTCCGGGGCCATGTGCCCTGGAACATGTGACGTCATGAGAAGCCTATATTAATGCGGGGCGGAGAGCCAGTATTACAGCGGGAGGAAGCGACGCGTCAACATCGAGGAGGAGAAGAGGGAAGAAGAAGCCGACGGCGACGGGAAGCCCGGCCCCTCCACTAGCGAAAGAGCTAAAAAGAAGTTAGTGGAGGGGCCGGCAGAAGGACAACGGAGAGCCGGACGAGACAACGGGAAGACCGGGCCTCTGTTAGCAAGAGAGCTAAAAAGAAGTTAGCGGAGGCCCGGCGGAAGAAAGAACCGGAGACCCTCGAAGTCGGAAGACCCCCGGAGCTGTGCAATAAATTACTTTGAAAACCTGTGTAGCGTTTTTTTATTGCAATTTTTTGTCCACCAGGTGAATGGGTAGGGGTACGATGTACCCCATACTCATTCACATAGGGTGGGGGGGCAGGATCCGGGGACCCCCTTATTGAAGGGGGCTCCCGGATTCCGATAAGCCCGCCCGCAGACCCCGACAACCAACGGCTAGGGTTGTCGGGAAGAGGCCCTGTCCTCATCAACATGGGGGCAGGGTGCTCTGGGGTGGGGGGGCCGCAGGTCGCCCCCCTGCCCCAGAGCACCAAACCCCCCCATGTTGAGGGCATGCGGCCTGGTACGGTTCAGGAGGGGGGGCCGCTCTCTCGTCCCCCCCTCTTCCCCTGCGGCCGGCCAGGTTGTGTGCTCGGATAAGGGTTTGGATTTTGGGGGGACCCCCACGCCGTTTTTTCGGCGTAGGGGCGCCCGTTCAAATCCAGACCAGACCCAAGGGCCTGGTATGCCCCTGGAGGGGAACCCACGCCGGTTTTTTATTTAAAATTTGGCCTGGAGTTCCCCCTCAAGAGCAGTACAGCACAAGTCGCATGCCAAAGTCGGACCATGCAAGACTGCGGTCCGACTTTGATCCGACTTCAATGATAGTCAATGGGCTGAAGTCGGATCAAAGTCGGACCAAAGTAGTACAGGGAGCATTTTCAAAGTCGGACCGACATGTGTCGGACCAGTTAGGACGGCTCCCATAGGGAAACATTGATTTTCACACGTCATGCAACATGAGCTCCCAATGTCGGAGCGTTTGTCGCCCCAGTGTGAACCAGGCCTAAGACAGCCCTTCGCACAGGTGTATTGATGTACCCCATGTGAATGAGGCCTATCTGTGCAACAAAATACCCAAATTGTAAAGAAGACTGTGCCATTTTTGGCCGGCCCACACACAAATTTTAATGGCATCCCAGACTTAGCCTGTAGGGTTCGATATTGAGTTGACCCACCCTTTGCAGCTATAACAGCTTCAACTATTCTGGGAAGGCTGCTGTCCACAAGATTTAGGAGTGTGCCTATGGGAATGTTTGACCATTCTTCCAGAAGCGCATTTGTGAGGTCAGGCACTGATGTGGACAAGGCCTGGCTCACAGTCTCCACTCTAATACATCCCAAAAGGTGTTCTATCGGGTTGAGGGCAGGACTCTGCAGGGCCAGTCAAGTTCCTCCACCCCCATGGACAGCCTTCTCAGAATAGTTGAAGCTGTTATAGCTGCAAAGGGTGGACCAACTCACTATTGAACCCCTTCAGACAATACAATACTTTTGGTAGTAATAGTGTGCCTATGCAAGATGCAAAACAAGATAGCCAAAATTAGTGTACAGCAGACTAGAAAAGCAAATACCAACAATGCTGTGCAACACATATAGGGTGGACAAAACAGTGGAAGCATAGCAATGACCCGTTTTAGCAAGGCATCCATAAGCTGCTTTTCCAGTCTACCCATTCTGTATATCATCAACCTTTCTAATCAGCAACAATTGTGGCTCTGGGGTCTCGGATGCAGAATTCTGGTCAAAAAGGACAGAAGAAGAATATGCTGGGTTCTTCACATAGGTGATATACAGTAGTGTTGCTAACATACATTATATACACAACCTTGTCTACCTATGTACAAACATTTCTATGCCATTATCTACCTAACCCATCCTCTGCCCAGAATGGGCACAATTTGCAAGTAAAATGAAAACAAAAAAAAAAAAAAAAAAAAACCACCACACAAAATACACAGAAACATTTTATTTGGTTAACTTTTTTTTTTTTTTTTTTTAATGAAAAGTTTATAATAAAATTCCATATATGGTTGGTCTCAAGACAATACATTGTGACGACGTCTATTTACAGACATACGGGGGAAGAAAGAAAAAAAAAAGTCTGTATACAAAGAGAGTTGTCTGACCAAAGCAGCCTTAATAGACAGACAATTGAAATACACAGCAACTAGTACTAGTAAAATGATGTATAAAAGCAATGGTAAAATACAATACACTGCAGGGGCGTGGCCTGGACGTGAACGGCAGCGGACGCTTTCTGGAGGAGCTCCGGGTATTCCAGGCACAATCCGCCACCATCTGTGGATTTAACTAAGAATCCTCAACCCAAAACCTCCCTGCATGGTCAGCACAGTCCCCTGCAATATCCATCGCAACTATTCCGGGGAAATTCGGCCAGAGGACACTGGAATTGCATCTCCTGGAGACCCGGAGGCCGCAGCCATCTTGTAGGCCAGAGGCCCTCCTGAGGAACCAGTCTCCAGCAGTCAAAAAAGGTACAGAGACCAACACCTGTCCCTCCCTGCCACCCATCCACCCATCTAGGGGGGTCCGGAGCTCGTTCTTAGTCTCGGGGACATCCGCGGCAGGTGCGGCCTAGTGAGGCCTCAGGATCCCCGGACTTTCCTAAAACTGCGCCCCGCCGGAGCGCACCGCGGCCGGTCCGCTTCCGCCCCAGAGGTGCAAGCCCCCCCACAGCACTCATCCAGACACCCCCCCTTGGCCCATCCACAACTGAGGGTGCCAGAAAGCACTACCTACCTACATGAGCTTTAAAAGTCTGTAAGGCAGACATACGGCGGCCATCTTGGTACACCTTTGCAGACTCCCCGGGCCTTCAAACCACCTGTAGCCTGACACTGATCTAATCCCTCCACCGAAGCATCTGATCTGGTCAATACGGCGCCCTGGTGGAAGTTTGTGGCGGGTTTCATCCATTAAAGCAGATAGCAACTGCAGCCAGGACCCCAAAGCTCTGCTGGGCGGACATCTTGCTACACCCGGCCACAAGTTCACAAAGGTCTCCCTTACCCATTTGCAGTAGATCTCTTCCCTGTAACCAGATAAAAGTGACCAGGCCTGAAAGACTATAAACAGAAGTCACCAGCAAAAAAGGGAGAGGGGAAGAGTAAAAGGAGGGGGAAGTTGAAAGAGAAGAGGGGAGAAAAGAGAAGGAAAAAAAAGTAAGGAGAGAAGAAGCAACTCTAACCACCCATTCCTCTCTATAGGGAACAGAGAACAGCGCTAATATTTTCCTCTCCCCAAGGCCATCGCAGAGATCCCTTCCTCAATAGGCTGCGCATCACAGCCATTAAACAACGGACAGTTTACTGCACCCAGAAGCGCCATCATGGCCTCCTTGTCTCCTCTCTATTAGAGCTACATATCCCCCCCCCCCCATCTAACCACCATGGTAAATATGTGATAAAACCCTGAGCAGAGGGGACGCATGCACGACGCGATGCGAGTAGGACGTGAGTGACCAGAGCTCCGTTATACCCGTTCAAAGCAGGCGAGATACCCACGGCTATATCGCTTGAATATCAGCACAATCTCTCGGACCCCCCGTGGGAACAATCAGTATATGCCAGAAGGGAGAAACAGGCGTTCTCGCCGCTCCACCCACAACCTAACTAACTTTCTCCTAGAATCTGAATCCAAGCAGCACAAGATGTCTCAGGGCGGCACGAAGGCCAGCACACACGCGGTCACGGGGAAGAACCTACAAGATCATCCCCCCTCAGAACCAAACTGTGAGTACACTATACCATTATCTAAAGCTGACTTAGATGCAAGCTTAACATCCATATTTGATAAATTAGTAGACAAAATAGAAACAGAAGTACACAAATCCACAACCGCCCTATCTCAGGAGATTGCAAGCATAGGAAATAGAACCGATCTATTAGAAGCAAAGCACGATGAACTTTCACTGGCCCATAATGATTTGAGAAAAGACTATGAAACTTTGGCGGATAGCTTTGCGTTTATGCAGGCACAGGTTGAAGACCTAGATAATAGAAACCGCAGACAGAACATCAGAGTACGCGGGGTTCCGGAATCGATCACCGATCTCATGCCAACTGTATCAAAAATTTTTCATAATCTCCTTCCTGATAAACCAAAGTCAGCTTTCACCTGTGATAGAATCCACAGGGCCCTCCGCCCTAAACCCACACCTGATAAACCGCCTAGGGATATCATCATGTGCTTGAAGGATTTCCTGGTCAAAGAGGATATAATGCGGGCAGCTAGGAACTCTTCTGACATAAATTTGGACGGCAAAAGAATTCAAATATACCCTGACATCTCCCCAGCCACATTAGACAGGAGACGTAGGATGAAGGAAGTCACTAATGTTCTACAAACAGCAAGGATAAGATACAGATGGGGCTTTCCTTTCAAGCTCACCGTCCCACACAATGGTTCTACATATACGGTCTATAATGTGATTGAGGGTAAAGAACTGTTGGTGAAACTGGGCTTGCTGGATCCGGAGCCTCCTAGCCGCCCGCCATCAACCCCCAGATCTTCCCCGATATGGTCAACACCTTCCTCACACCGCAACCAAAAAGACCAAAGAGATCAGAGACGCTGGAGACAATCATTTCAGGACCAGAATCCCTGATCAATGCTTCTACTCCAGAAAGCCTGGAAATATAATCTTAAATAAGAGGCTGCTTTTATCATATAATGCCGGAGTTTCAAATGTTTGAGGAGACTGCAGTATGCCTGAGTAACACCGTCCCATATTCCTCAGAAATTACTATTACTGTTATCATTCGGTTTGACTCCCACTGCAGAAAGAGCTTTTTAGACATGGGAAAGTGGACTCTAAATTTCTTACCTACTTTTTCATAGGCTACCTGAAGTCCTGTCTCATAGACTGACGTAGAAACTCGGCAGAACTCCTGAATATTATCACCTTATTTTCATTTCAATCCCCTCAGAAATGACTCTCCTCAATGTTGATTATTTTATATGTTTCCCTTACATAGCGATCTTTATACCTGACAGCAATGCCTCTCTACCCTCTAGTGATAGTTACACATATCACATGTTTTTCTAAGATGCCTGCTACATCCGTCGTAGTTAGTTTGTCCCCCGGTCCTGCTCTCCGGGATGGAGCCACAGCTCTCGCTTTTAGAGATGCGGTGCCCTTCCAGGTTTGCAGGAATTGGACTTATTTGTCCTCTTGTTGCTTACGTAAGTTTTTTTGACAGGTTATATCTTGTCCCCATCTTAGTTCTGTTCATGTCTCTCATTTTTGAAATTTTAGCCCATAAGGCTTATAATGTTTTCACTTTAAAAAAAGGAAGTCCTGTTATCTACGTACGGGTATTGATGCTAGACATAGATTTCATAACTCTAGACTACTTTGGTAATCACATAAGGTATAATGTACATTACTCTGCTAGTATATCAACCCTTTTTCTTACAATACCTCCGGTCACAATCACAACTTTAGCTTTAGACTTAGTCACTATCTATATCCAGAATTTACATTACACATATAACCCAAGCCTGTTATCTCTCCATCACGGAATCATAAAGCCTCACACCCTTAACCGTTTCAATGGGTTTTAAAATAATATCGCACAATGTGCAAGGTTTCAATTCCCCCCACAAACGAAAAAAGGCTTTTCAGCATTATAAAAGAATAGGAGCAGACGTCATACTCATTCAAGAATCCCACTTTTGCACGACCAATCACCCGAAATACTTTGATAAAGCATACAACCAAGTATACTATACAACATTCCACAATAAGACTAGAGGAGTTGCAATCTTCATACGCAACTCGATTATATTTGATATTCACAGCATATTCAGAGATATGGATAGTCGTTACATTATCTTAAAAGGTACTATTGATAATAGGGCCGTAACAATAGCATCAGTATATGCTCCCAATGATTCACATTCCTCATTCTTCACAAACTTTTTTGAAACTCTAGACCGCTATACCTCCCCCCACATCATTTTGGGTGGGGACTTTAATCTAACCTCACATCCGGCCCTAGACAGGAGTAGAGTCGCACCCTCATCTAAGGCATTTCCAAAGTCACTGAACCGCTCTCTCAGTAATTTTCAACTTATAGACTCATGGAGAGCTCACAATGTCGGCATCAAGGCATACACTTACTATTCACATCCCCATAATGTATATGCCAGATTGGATTACATATACTGCACCCCTATCCTGCTAGCAAACTCTTCTAAAGCTGTCATTCACCCCTGCCCGTGGTCGGATCATGATATTACCTATCTTGAAACCACTTATATTGGTCTTAAACCATCCCCTTTCAACTGGCGTCTAAATGACTCCTTGCTATCTGATCCTACAATAGCGCAATCTGTCTCTACACATATAGAGAATTATTTCACTGAGAACATTAATGACGAAACACCTCCCTCCTCTATCTGGGTAGCTCACAAGGCAGTCCTACGAGGTCAATTAATCAGTCTCGCTGCCAAAAAAAATAAAGAAAGGCTCTCAGACATTAGATGTCTTACTAAAGAACTCAATAACTTATACAACAAATTACAACACACCCCCTCCCAGGATCTTACAGATCAGATCAAATCCAAACGCCTTGCCTTAGACCAAATTTTATCTGCTAACACTGAAAAATCTCTCAGATTTTCTAAGGCTAAATTCTTTCTCCATAGCAACTCCTCCTCCACTATGTTCGCCAGAAAACTTAATCAAGCCAACAATCCACCTCATGTCTATAAGCTTAGAGATAACGCGGGTAACATCGTTACTCACCCACAAGAGGTGCTGAATATCTTCTCCTCTTTTTACAAAGACCTCCTTTCAGGTCCACAATCCCAACCTAAGCAGTCCTCCAAAATTTGGTTAGATGATATCCCTTTACCCACCCTCAACACCCAACAGATTGAATCTCTCAGTGCACCATGTACAGACTTAGAAATAATAAATATAATTAAATCCCTTAAGACTTCTACAGCCCCAGGCCCGGATGGCTTCTCCTCCACATATTATAAAAAATTTGCATCTCTTTTAGCCCCCAACTTATCCAAACTCTTCAATCACGTGCTAGACGGACATCAATTCCCAAAAGAAATGCTCTTGGCGAACTTATCTTTAATACCCAAGCCGCTTAAAGACCATTCTCTCCCGCAAAATTTCCGCCCCATCTCAGTTCTCAACAATGACTTAAAAATCTTTGGGAGACTTCTTGCAGATAGATTGGCAGCAGTAATCACTAGCTTAGTACACATAGACCAAACAGGATTCATTCCTGGACGCCAAATAACGGACAATATTAGGTTGGTGACCAACATCATACAAGATGCCAACATATACTCCAAAGAGCTATGCCTCCTCAGCCTAGACATCCACAAGGCCTTCGACAGCGTATCTTGGTCGTACCTTAATCATATCTTGCCCAAATTTGGTATCCCGGATAAGTTCCTCTATGGCTTTAATGCACTATATCACTCCCCCCAGACCCGTATAAAGATCCCAGGACATAACTCAGAATTCTTTCCTCTTAGTAGGGGAACTAGACAGGGATGCCCTCTATCCCCACTCCTGTTCGCACTAGCAATGGAACCCCTGGCCCACAAAATTAGAAACAGCCCTGATATAAAAGGAGTTGTCAAGGGTGAAGACGAGTACAAAATTAGCCTTTATGCGGACGATGCATTAATCTTCCTTACTGAACCTCACATATCTATTCCCTCCCTTCTTAAAGAGTTGAAATCATTTCATAACATATCGGGTTTAAAAATTAACATGAATAAATGCTCTGCCCTTCCCATCAATCTCTCGGAACACTCAAAGACCATGCTGACGAAAAATTTCCCTTTCATATGGTGCCCTCACTCGTTGAAATATCTTGGTGTCTCTATCACCTCCTCACACAGCCTACTATTTAAAACCAATTATATCCCTCTATTCAATAATATATCTATACTCCTCAAGACCTGGTCAACCCTTCATATCTCATTTCTAGGCAGAATTTGTGCCATTAAAATGACAATTCTTCCCAAACTACTATACTACTTCCGATCCCTTCCCATTAACATCCCTAAAACTAAACTTGCTTCTCTCCAAAAAGAAATCAATAAATTCATATGGTCAAACAAGAAACCTAGATGCAGCCACGCACACATGCACAGACCTCAAACTATGGGCGGGATGGGTCTCCCGAACCTGTGGCATTATTTTCTTGCCGCCAAACTTTCTCAGTTAGCACAATGGTTCTCGCCCATTCAATGTATCCCTTGGAAAAAGTTTGAATCATCCTCAATCTCCCCCTGGTATTTACAGGGAATCCTTTGGTCCAGAACAACCTCATACAGCAAACTATTCAAATACAATGTAATTGTAGCTCACTACTACCAATTGTGGCTCAAAGCCCAACATACCTTTGAATTATCTTCACTCACCCCCCCCCTGGCTTCCTTCCTAGGTGACCCGAGATTTACCCATGCCTATGGAAACTGTCAATCGTTTGCCTATTGGATCAATAACAATCTTACTACACTCAAATCTTTACAATCTAAATGGGAATTCTCCTCATTCACCGCTTTGCAAGATAAATATGGCACTCCCCTATCCGAATTCCAACACTACAACCAAATCAAAGCTTTCTATGCAGAATATTACTCTCTCTCCACCCTTCCCGCTGTAACAACCTTTGAACGGATTTGCATATCTTCATCTAGAGATAAGGGCATCATATCCTGCCTATACAACCATCTCAATACTTTTCACTCACCTGACAAGTCCGTTCAAATGCTCCATTGGGAATCAGACATAGTTAGCTCCTTCACAGTGGATGAATGGCATAGCATGTCAGATAATCTACGCAAGAGTAACAAAGCTATCTCCTTCAGAGAGACTCCCACAAAAATATTCTCTAGATGGTATCTCACCCCGTCCAAACTTCACTCCTTCTATCCCTCAATCTCCCCAAACTGCTTTAGGGGTTGTTCGGAACCAGGCAACATCCTACACATATTTTGGAGCTGCAAACACCTACTTCATACATGGCGCAACGCAGTAGAAATTTTTGAAAACTCCACCAAACAAAGGTTCCCCATATCCCCACAAATATGCCTTTTATATGCTAAGGTTCCTAATATTCCAATCCCTTGCATGAGACTCTTTCACACTTTATGCAGCTCCATCCAATGGATGATTGCCTCTAATTGGAGATCCAAAGATCTCCCTTGGTCGCAGGTACTAGCTAGGATGGAGATGATGAAACTTTCGGAGAGAATCTATCACACTCTCCATGATACCTTCCATGTATATGAAAGGAAATGGTCATATTGGCGTACAACATAATTTAACAATTTAGTCCCTAAGGCTCCACTTACTCTCTTTCGCAATACCCTGAATTCTAGACCTATAGTGCTTGATTTGTGTGTTTGTGACATATACCCATGAACTATTTCTTTGTACCTTATTACTATGTCTACAACCAATATTTGCATATATGAACTCTACGTTTTTTATATTGATTACCTTTATCAACACCCTATGTACCTGTACATTTGAACTTCCAAATAAAACTTTGTAAACAAAAAAATACAATACACTGTTATAATGGCTGGATTGTAGGCAGAGGAGGGTGGCAATTATATAGGGAAGTTCTGTAAAGTCCATGTTACTATTCTCCCATTTACTCTTAGGTCTCCTAGTGAAGGTCACCAAGCACTCCTGCTGCAAGCATTTTTTTTTTTTTTTTATAGTTTTACAGCTGGAGTATGGCAGCTCAAATATCTGAATATAAAAAAAAAAAAAAAAAAAACCCACACACACACCCAACAACATATTGAACACTGCTGTTCACACATTTTTTTTTCCCCCTTTCAGTTATTAGAGCTGCACAATTAATCGTTAGAAAAAAATAAATAAAAAATTGCGATCTCGATTCAACCCCCCCCCCCCCTCACAATCTCTATTGCAGAGTTTCCCCGGTTCTTTCATGTAACAAGTATAGAGAGTTCTCTGCTCACTCTGGCAGTCTGCCAAGTTTTTAAACAACATTGTCTGTGCTAGTAAGTAGAAACATTGTAATTCTTCCTTCTTACATCAAAGGGATAAGAGCCCATTCACACAGGGGCGGCACGACTCGTGCCACGACTGTGCTGGGCGATCTGCAGACGACTTCAAAAGGAGACTTCCAAAATGACTTCTGTATTGAAGTCAATGGAAGTCGCCTTGAAGTAGTACAGGAACCTTTTTCCAAGTCGGAGCGACTTCAGTCGCTTCACTTAGAACGGTTCCATTGTACAGAATGGGACGCGACTCGTCAGGCGGCTGAGACGCCTGACGAGTCGCCCGTGTGAATGGGGTTTAAAAGTTCTGTATGTAAATGCAGAAAGTTTAACCACTTTAAAATCAATTTTTTTTTTTTGAAAATTACTTGGGAACCCCCAAAACATTTTTTTTTTAGCAGAGACCCTAGGAAATAAAATAGCGATTGTTGCAATATTTTATGTCACACTGTATTTGCACAGTGCTCTTTCAAACACAATTTTTTGGGGAAAAATACTTCAATGGAAAAAAAACACACACCAGTAGTTAGCCCAATATTTTTGTTTAATGTGAAAGATGTTACACTGTAAGAATCGTGATCCATCTTCTAAGCAAAAAAAAATAAAAATTGCGATTCTCATTTTAGCCAGAATAGTGCAGCTCTAGTCATTATACAGACATCCATGTGTGCACATCAACTCAAATCCAGCAATGTCAAATACTGGTCTTGCCACTGACCACTTTGGTTAGAAGTTGCAAGATCCCTGGCCGTTTGGCATGTCCTCCATTTAAAACCCAACTTAATTACTTTTTTTTTTTTTTAAATAGAGGTTCACTTGGAAATGTCTTAAATACCTTTTCCTCTTAGAGGAAATGTGTTTCCTACCCCTCGCACACCAGTGCTTGATGGCATAGCCTCAGCTCACAAACCTCCTCACTCAAACTTGTAGAGTTGAGGGAGATGTGGCTGACCAGATCTGTTAAGATTACAAGATTGAATTCAGAAGTAGTCAAGTCCAGTGCCCAATGAACTGTGCATTCATACAGACACTGCGCAACCGATAACAGAATATTGAAGGTGAGACTAGTACGCAGGTTTAGTACAATGTATCTGTCAGATGTCACAAAATATACATTTCTGTGACGCCAATTGCTTTTCCACAAGTCACAGGCCCAAACATGTTCTGATCTGCATACCAAGTCTCTGGCTCTCCAAATAATGAGGCTTGGAGTATGACAATCAAGGAAGTAGAAATGGCCTTAAAAAGAAGTCCAGCACTCATTTCTGTAATCATAGGTTCAAAAGGCAATGCCAGTTCCTACACACCCCGATTACCATAGAAAAGAAGGTAAGCGAGTGTGTGTGCGTGTGAGTCACACTACTATAGTATCACTGCACTAAAAGTTTTACCTTGATACAAAAAAAAAAAAAAAAAGCTAAATTTACAAATGAGGTTTTATACATTATGAAAATAGCTTATCTATCAAGTGCCATATTTTGTACAGTGATACAAAGACGACAGAAACCGGTAGGTCTGCTCTTCACTAGTGGGTCTCCTTGAAATGCCTCATGAATTCTGCAAGCTTCTCAACATCCTCCACAGTCACCGCATTGTATAGTGAAGCACGGATTCCTCCCACCGATCTATGCAAAAAACACAAAAACGTGGATATTTCATTAAAGCAGAACTGCGCTACGTCTGAAAGTTTAAGGGCATTATAAATTCAGGTACGTGCAAAAATATTAGAGATTATATATTGATTGATTTATTATTTATAAAGCGCCAAATACAGTTCATGAACTGCGCCTAAGCGTTCACTCACAAGAAATTATGCGATTCCCTGCAGATTTTGTAAGTTTGCCCACTTAAGAAATGAAGACGTATCTATAATTTTTTTTTTATTAAATCGGTGCATTTTAAATAATAGAGACTAGAGGTCGACCGATATGGGTTTTTCTCTGGCCGATATTTAGAAAATCGGGGCGGCCGATATATGCCGATTTTTGTAGCCGATATTTTAGGCCGATTTCTCCTCTTTTTTTTCCCCCCCTTAATCTCATAAAATCGAACAGTTAAAAAATAAAAGCGTGATGCCAGACATCGCATGCAATTCGCACCACATTGGAGTGCACATCACATGCGATGTCTGTGCGATGCAATTTCAGCCACACAAACTGTTTGGCTGAAATCGCATTGCATTCGCACCAAAATGGTGCAGGACCCTTTTTTTGGTCTGCACTGGAATCGAATCGCATGGGTGTTCACACCCATCCAATCCGATTCCAGCACCATTTCATCATTTGCACTGCAATCTACAAACTGATCTGGGGGTGTTAGTTTTACATTGACACCTGCAGTGGTTCTCAGATCTCAGTGAGAGCCACTGTGCGATTCAGGTGCGATAAGGGAACCCGCACTGATATTGCACGGTTCTCGCATCGCACTAGTGTGAACCGGGCCTAAATCTGACTGCCCATAGAGTAGAGTGGGGCTGTGTCTGTGTTCGCTCAGCAGAAACAGAGCAGATATGGGCTTGTCATCCGCCCGCACTCAGTGGATAGATACCCCACCCTGTGTCTTCTGTTTTAAATGCCAATTGAACCTGCACTCGTTCTGAGTGCAGATTTTGTGAGCACCTATTTTAAATTATTTTCGGATTAATAAAGCGTTTAAAAACGGAGAGCACTATTTTGTCCTTTCTGCTTCCTCCTTCATGTGTGGGGTGAGATTCACTGCTCCATTGATTTGCATATCCTCACCCCAGGAGTGGGTATAAGGCATTGTGACCTACTTAGTACAAGCCTGTCAACTCATATACTCGACCGGCTTGTACTATCTGTGGTGGAGGGATTACACTCGCCTGATATTTGTCTTATCTGCAAGATCACGGGGAGAAGATTTATTTCCAATTATTCACATGAAGTGTCATGTCTGGATGGTTTCATAAGGACTATTAATATTGGATGTAATTTCTTGATGAATCATATAGACTTTCAGATAGTTTTCTTTTTTCTGTTCATATGAGGTATTTTCTGAATTACCCTTAGTGGCAGCTTGCAATTTTAGAGTTAATATAGGATTATTAGTCTGCGCTGAATACTTTTTATATTCTGTTTTGTCCCCATCAACTTTTCTCTGTCCCCTTCTGCCCCCCTCCTTTTTTCACTTGCCGTTTGCCCCCAACTATTCCTCATGAGTTTACCTCTCTAGTCTATAGAGTCCCCATGGTGTACATGCAGCAGCTGCAGGCTGCATAATCAGAGAGAACAGTCACATAGTATGAGGCATCTAATCCATGTCCTACCTTCCACTGAGGATTGTCACCCGTGCCATGCCATTCCAGAACCTGTTCCTGTTGGCCCCGCCCCCTGGTATCACTCAGCTCCTCCCTCTGGTTTTACTCCTCCCGGGCTCCCTCTCATCTCACCTCCAGTTTAGCAGCCATTGTCTGTGCTGACTGAAGGTGGGAGAGGATTGGTCATAGGGCGGGCGGGAGGGAGGGAGAGGTTCAGAAACGAGTGGCCATCATCCATCCTGCAGCTTACTGGGAGAGATGAGGAGAAGGAGGGGCCGGGGGGAGCAGAAAGAAGTTTGTGCAAAGCAGCAGCTGAAATTCACAGCGCCCAGGGCTGTGCTGCTTGTCACTGTGCGAGGTACATATGGGAGCCGCGCCACTGTGCTAATCGGCCGATTCCTTAAAAAAGGCCAAATCTCGGCCGATATATAGGCCGACCTCTAATACAGACAGAATATCAAACAAAAATCCAGAAATAAAAAAAATAAAAAAAAAAAAATCATCATGATACAAAAGGTTATAAATGGAGTTGCAGTTCAGCAAGTAAAATAGGCATTTGATCCCCTACCAACCAACAATCCTGGCTCCCACAGACTGGCTACAGCTCACGTGGTACACAGACTAGTCCTGTCAATTTAGGAAGGTGCTCCCAATGACAACTCCTTACGTGTATAGACAAAAAAAATAAAAGAAACACACACTCTTCCTTCCATTCAAGCCTCATTCATCACGGGCAAGACCAAAGAGCTGTCAAAAAGGACAAGATTGTAGGTCTTCACAAGGCTGGAATGGGCTACAAGACCAACAGCAAGAAGGATGGTGAGAAGGAGACAACTATTGGAGCGATTATTTGCAAATGATAGAAATACAAAATAAGCATCAATCGCCCCATGCAAGATTTCACCTCATGGGGCAAGGATGATCATGAGAAAAAAGTGAGGGATCAGCCTAGAACTACACAGGAGGAGCTTGTGAATGATCTCAAGGCAGTTGGGACCACAGTCAAACAAACCATTGGCAACACAATTACGCAGCCATAGATTGAAATTTTGCAGCATCTGCAAGGTCCCCCTCCTCAAGAAGGCACATGCACAGTCCCGTCTGAAGTCTGCCAACGAACATCTAAAAGGATTCAGAAACAGATTGGGAGTAAGTGCTGTGGTCACAAGAGCCCATAATTCAGCTCTTTAGCATTAACTCAACTCGCCGTGTTTGGAGGAAGAACAATGCTGACTATGACCCCAAGAACACTATACCTACAGTCAAGCATTGAGTTGTAAACGAGCATTGGGGTTGTTTCTCTGCTAAAGGTACAGGCCGACTGCTGCATTACGGGTCCATGTATTGTAAAATCTTGGATGAGAACCTACTTGCTTCTCTCAGCCAGAACACAGTCATGCTGGAAGACCCATCCTTCAGTGACCCAACTTTAGTGACCCAAAACATACCGCCAAGGCAACAAAAGGAGTTTTTCCTCAACGTGGTTTTTCGGGTTTCCTCTCAAGCCTGCCTTGCATACACACGTTTGTGAAGAAAAAACAAAAAAAAAAAAAACAAACACACGCAAGCTCGAGCAAAGCACGGTGACATACAGCGGCACTATAAAAAGGGGACGTTCCATTCGAACGGCGCCACCCTTTGGGACGCTTTTGCTGATCCTCGTGTTAATAAAGTTTGGTGAGAGACGATTCGTGCTTTTCAGGCCGTTACAGCGCGACAAATGTGCCATCTCCATTATGAACCCTAGTTTTACCAGAACGGGCGCTCCGTCTCATACTTGATTCTGAGCATGCGCATCCCCCCCCCCCCCTCGTAAAAGCATACACAACCGTTTTTCACGACGTTAAAAAGAACGACATGAAAAAAAAAAACGAGAAAAAAAGGAGCAGGTTCTAATTTTTTTTTTTTCTGGCATTTTTTTCTCGTCGAGAAAAATGCTCTGGAGCCTACACACAACCGTTTTTCACAACCGTTTAAAAATGGCATTTTTCTCGTCATGAAAAACGGTCGTGTGTACGCGGCATAAGATCATGGCGTGGCCTAGCCAGTCCCCAGACCTTAATCCTATAGAAAATGTATGGAAGGAGCTGAAACTTCGAGTTGCCAAGCGACAGCCAAGAAACCTTAAGGATTTAGAGAAGATCTGTAAAGAGTGGACCAAAATCCCTCCCGAAATGTGTGCAAACCTTGTAATCAACTACAAGAAATATCCTACCTCTGCGTGCCAACAAGGGTTTTTCCACCAAGTCATGTTTGGCTTTGGGATCAAATATTTTACTCACTGAACTGCAAATCAATTTATAATATTTGTATCTTGTGCTTTCGGTTGATATTCTGCATCTCTCAATTAAAATACACCTATGATAAAAATTATAGACCCTTCATTTCTTTGTAAGTGGGCAAACTTATAAAATCTGCAGGGGATCAAATATTTATTTTCCCCACTGGTGAGCTTTAGAGAACACAAGGCCTGTGAGCCACTGCCTGCCTTAAATCAGTGCTCCCGGTATAGGTTCAGTAGGGAGGGGCAAGTTATTGGTTTAGTGGAGGAGAAACGGCTACAAAACTAGGGTGGATGTTAAGAGCAGAAGTCCTGTTGCTACACAGTTAAGCAAAGAAAATACTGTATGTATCCCTCTATACCACATTTGTGAAAACACAAGGCCCCACCAGGATATTTCATGTGGCCTTCAAACCCAGCCCTTCTTTCAGCCACAACCTGGTTGAACTGTTCCACCACCTCCGGCTCTCGCCCTCTAGTCCCCTCTGTCACTTGCAAATATAGAAGCCTGCTGTGTTTGCAGACAGCTTTCCTCTGTGGCTCACAGATCCCTCTGCCTGCCCGCACTCATGGCAGGGGATGGATGGAGGGCAAGAGGGAGAGCCCTACACTGATGGGGGAAAGTGGTGCAGAGGTCAGAGCAGAGGAAGGGTGGAAGTGAAATGTGGACAGCCTGTGAAAGAGCTGAACCCTGCATTCTGTATGTAGCACACTCCTGACACCGCATACTCCTCTGTACCAGAGCAGATACATAGTGAAGTTGATCTACTAAAACTGGAGAGTTCAAAATCTTGTGCAGCTCTGTACAAAAACCAATCAGCTTCCAGGTTATTTTTTTTTGTCAAAGCTTAATTGAACAAGCTGAAGTTAGAAGTCGATTGGCTACCATGCACAGCAGATTTTGCACTTTCCAGTTTTAATTGACTGAGGAGGGTTTTTCTGGGATTTTTAGGGAGCCACGGCCTGGCCAATTATTCCCAACCCAGGGGGACTTTAAAATGAGAGACGTGGCATGGTAATGCCATGCATCTCCATCCCAAATCATGGAGAGGAGCAAAGGGGGGCGGGAATCCTCCCCTCCTCCTTTTGGGTATTTCATTGCACCAAAGTAACCTTTCACATTCATCATTTGTTTGATTCGTTTTGGTTGTCACTTTCCCTTCCCTGGTACTTCCCAGGGTCCTCTCTATCTGCTGACTTCTATTCTACCAGTTCACAATCCACTGGGTAGTTTTTGGTCATCATTCCATCACTGCACTTCCTTTCCACCTTCCACTCCCCCCCCCCCCCCTCTTCCTCATCTCTTGCTCTCACCGTTTCCTCACCCTCACTATTCTGCACTTTACCTTCGTGCACTTTCCCACTTTTCATAGTCCTGATCTCTCACTCATTCTCCACACAGGGATGCCCTGTGTCTACGCCTGCCCTGGTGGTGGCCTGTGGGTCGCCTCTGCGGCTCCCGGGTGTGGGTAACACTGGTCGGCCTGCAATACCCGACTACCACAGCATCAATACACGAACCCTAGTAAGTCAGGATGCACTTGATCTGTGGTTATTATAACCAACTCTTGTCCATGCTTTATTTCAATTAACTATTGGCTTATTTATATCAATTTTGTTTTAGAGAACTGGCTTGCTCCTGATGAGTGGCATTGAGGCCATGAAACGTGTCGAGCTACCTGAAGCCGTTTCTTTACAACCAATACCCAGCAATTACAGCATTATCCCTTCTTACCCTTTTAGGATCAGAGAGGCCATAGGCCCTGCAGGCATTACTCTCGCTTATGCCTTTACCTCAATTGCTCTGGTGAACTATGGAATTTATTTTGGATGTACCATGACATAAATTTTGCCACTTTACCGATTGCATACTCCATGACCTATTGATGTCTGTGGAATGAACTTGCAATGCTCAACCGCATTGTAACTGTATATTCTATGACTGATGTCTATGTAATCAATTTCATATGCTTGTTTAATATGTAATAAATTCCAATTGTTTAACCTTATTATGCCTTTGCTTACACATGCTTCATTCAAAGTCCCGCCCCTCTTTGCTCCTCAACTCTCCAGTTTTAGTAAATCAACCCCATAGTCTCACAGATGTAACTGGCCCTTTGAGGGCAACCGTAATTCTGATGCAGCCCATGAAATGGAGTTCGACACCCCTGCTCTATACACCCGAAAAGCTATACTGCAATTTATGTTCCTGAGATTAGAGCCCTATATTCTAGTAAACATATGTCTAAAGAAAAAAAAAAAAAAAAACCACACAAACGAGAAGAGAATTCATTCAAGGATTGCATTTCTGTCGGAACCAAGTATAGGAGAGTCTTGGTTCAACTCGAATCGTCTAATTTTATGGCTCAAAAAAAAAAATAGAGCTGGGAAATTAGTCTCAAATCATCTACTGGTTGAAGGAGCAATGATAAGGGATATATTGGCCACCCACTTGGAAAGAAAAATTAGTTTTGAGGTCATCAAATCTGGGATTGGGTATGAAGATATTAGAAGCTTCAGTTTTTTTTTAGATTAAGTTGGAGATTGATTATATGTAATCATTTCTACCAGCAAGTCAGGAGATGTCTTAGGCTGGATTCACACCTATGCAGTTTTAGTGCTTTTTGCACTACAGTCCATTTACCATGGTTTCCTATGGAACATGTTCAGTAGAGCAAATCTGCAAAATGCAGAAAGCACTAAAACTGCATAGGTGTGAATCCAGCCTTACAGTGTAGGTATGAAGAATAAAAAAGAGCAGCAAAAAGGTCAATACCTTATGCAGGAGTTGTGTGTAAACCCAATATGTTCTGAGCTTTGTCCAACATGTCAGAGAGGGTTCCAGAGTAAGGATAAAATTTAGAGGCGACAGTGGACATCCCAGTCTGGAGCCATTTAGAGAAAATATTTGGGTATGGATTAATTAGCCCTTAAAAAGAGGTAGGAAACCCTAAAGGATTTTACTTCCCCAATCACAGTGGGAGCGGGTCACCTTATTATAGGCTTACCTGTAGGTAAAAAGTGGAGTAACTAGGTTTACAACCACTTTAACTGTTGCCATTGCAAATGGAGTGGAGTAGATTGTGTTTATGCACCTACACATTATATCAATTGGAAGTGCACATCCAGGAGCATCACCCTGGACATATTCCAGAGAAAAAAAAAAAAAACAAACACACACAGCTTACGAGCAGAAATGTGTCCAAACAATAGTAGTTTCTGTCCAGTTTTAATGGACCACGGTCCATATTTGTCAAGGCTTTTTAAAATGTATATGCTAGAAATATTGCATCAAGGGCTCGGTTCTTCCAAAGTATTGAAGGGTAGGTCACAACCAGAGTTATATGTCTTAAATGAACTGGGGCCAGGATCTGTGCATAGGCTTTCTAGGAACCACTGAGTACCCACCCATTGGGGTCAGGGGCTTTTGCAGGTTTTAAAGTATGTATCTGTTAAATTGGAACTCCTTTATTGTAATAGAAGCATCCAGCAATTCTGCGTCAGCTTGACCAAGCATTTCCTGCTGCAAAAACTAAGAACAAGTGATGGAACACTACAATCTACACATGGTTTTCATACCAAGTGCTTAGGATGATCATAAAGACTGTAGGAACTATACTGGCAACACACACACACACACACACACGTTTTACAGTATATTGATTCCAGTGGGGAATCATCCAATCTTGCCTAGACTGAGACAGACTGTTCTATTTAAAAAAGAAATAATCAGTGCATCTAGTGGTTTAGGCAGCTTGAACAAAGATTTACCACACGTGTGTATAGGGTCAACTCATTTTTTCTTTATAGAAAAGAGTGAAGGATCAAGCTTGCTGCATAGTCTATGGAGATTACTGTCGGTTCCAGAACTTAGAGGACTAGTGCGAAGACAGGCAAATCTCTCCCCCACCCTCAAAAATAAAAACCCACACCCCATTTAATTTACCTGTGCCCTTTAAGAGACAACATGCCAAGTGCTGCAGCTTTGTCCAGAAATTCTCTTTCTAGGTTACTATCACCTTTGATATCTCCAATGTGGAATGGAATATTCATTCGGCTCCTGCTCTTTTTTTCTACCGGACAGCTGAAATCAGGTAAAAGTGTTCCAGTTAAAACACACAACATCCAGAAAATTACTAAAGCATCCCCCTGCCCATTGGAGTCATTTTCACATTGTGTTTGTAGTACAGTAATCCTACACCAGATACATTGACCAAAAAAAATAAAGTTCTCCTAGATGCAGGAGTGCATTCTACTACACTACAAAAACCACACTGATGGACCGCTGCATCCAATCGCAGTGGGAGCGGGTCGTCTGCGGCATTCACACACACACACACACACGTCGCAGACCCTGTGCACGAAATCACATACTTGTACGTGATTTTGCGCAGGAGGGCCACCCTCCCGCAGTATGTTAGCGTGGGGCGGACCTTAAGGGGTTAAAGCATGGTATACAGCATTATACTTTACTGTGTAATGTAGCCCCCTGTATCACCTAAATTACCTGGCAGATCCTGCCCTCCCCCTGTAAACCACGGTTCATCATGGCTGCTGTGCCTCGACACCATGGTCAGTTTATGTGCCTGTCATTCGCCGTCTGTCCTTGCTCCATCTCTCCTCCCTGCCTGTCAGCTGTGTCATGGCTGATTACTTTCCTCCTGCTTCAAAAAAATAAAAAATAATTAGTTTTCTTCCTAAAATTCCATGTTATATTACAGTATGTGCCCCAGTGCAGTAATTATATATATATATATATATATATATATATATATATATATATATATATATACATACATACATACATACATACACACACACACACACACACACACACACACACACACACACACACTGCATAATACCCAATTTCAGAGCGCCACTCAGTGCTCACATGACCACCTGCAGCTCTCCTCCTGGCTGACATTGCCCAGGTATTCTCAGCCCTGCCCGCTGTACCGTTAGCGGTCACGTGAGCGTGGAGTGGCGCTCTGAAATTGGCTATGAAGCAGCTTTTTTTTTTTTTTTTTTTTTAAAAACATGCACTGGGGCACATACTGTAATAGAACACTGGGGATTGTAGGAAGAAAAGTGGCTTTACAGACACTTTAATCACTTACCAGCTTCTTATAACATTGGGCCATCTCAGAGGAAAAATCTCCCCACTTTAATCAGAGCAAGTCCCTGTCAACGAGAGGCTCTCATTGACAACTTACGGAGGAGGAGACGGAGGAGTTCAGTTCCATGAAATACTCACCCCAGGCTGGTCTCCGTGGCTCCATAAAGATGCCTGAGCTGCAAGCTTTCTCCTCAGGCACACAGCACCGGCTGCACACAAGGGGATTGCAATGTAGGCGGGGCAGAAAGATAGGGGTCAATCTGCTCCGCCTGCTCCTCTCTTCTCTCCATGGAGCAGAGGGGTGGCAGCAGTGGGAGTGTGCTGGCTAAAAGCTGGGCACTGTGAGTGATAGAACTACAGCAGCTATTTTCTGCTGAAATAGACTACGTGCAGTCCTGCCTGGGCACAGCATCATCCATCAGAGGGGGGCCCGAGCAACTGAAATCTTTGGGTGCCTAGACCACCCCCTAGATCCAGCCATGTTCTGTAGGAGAGTTCAGGCTGCAGGGAGGACACAGGCGTCGAGGTGCTTTTGCCGGGCTAGTGTGGCTGTGCTCTCACTGGCATGGGACAAGGAACTGGGAGGGTTCAGTGCAGGCAACCGCAGATGGGAGAGAAACCTTGCTTCTGCGTTTAGAGGTGACAGGAGAATGCAGCAAGTGCGGGGCAGTACCTCAGGTAGTTCCAGCTGAACAAAAAAAAAAAAAAAAACCCAGACGCCAGCACACAGAGCTTACATCATGCAAGCATGACACTGCACGCTAGAGGAGGGAGCCTTGGGTCTCGGGCAGTTCGCCCATGTTATCGCTCCTCTTTAAGTGCCGCCTGGCTTCACTTACTGCATCCACCCACACAATGGTCCCACCTTTGTCTCCCAACCTGCAAATTAGGATCTCACAGCCAAGCTCCACCACTCATCACATGGATTCTCCCAAATTTCCTGTAAGCATTAGGTTTCTATCTTCAGAGATGACTCCTAGCATTATAAAAGCCCCTATAGCTAGGCTCACCAAGTTTAAACTGTATGCAGAGAGGCTCAACTCAGGGTGTAGGTGATAAGAAGCGAGACAAAATTCCTGCTGCCCTTATTGTATTTTGACAAGCAGCCCCGTTGGCTGTCGAAATTACTGAAGAGCAGTTGCAACAAAATTTCACCCTGCTCCTTTGATTTTCCAACTGGACACCTGATAGAGGCATCCGCTGAGCAAAAATCAACCGATTTCTCAAGAACCAGCCAAAATTCAAACAGCATATGGCCAGCCTAACATTATTACATGGTCTGTAACCCCTATTGCCTTATCCTCAATGCATTGAACAAATAAAACACAGGATAGAAGAAAAAACACTTACACAAACAGTCCATTTGATTCATCAATGACATTATAAATCATCTCCGATTTCAGGATGCTTAGCTTTTCCATACATGCAGCTCCTCCGTTATTCCTAATCCATTCCAGCACAAGTTCCATTATATAGATGCTGAAAATTGAGATGTGCTACGTTAGACAAATAAAAATATACAGATGATTGGATTTACTTGTACGTTAAGTGACCACTACGGCAGATCACCAAATCTCAAAACATACACACACTTTGTTACATGTGGTTTCAATTGGAAAATTTAATTCTACAGTTTTCATTAAATATCTGGTGACCATGCTATGACGGTCCTTGTGCAGGCACTTCTGTTTTCCCATCATTGTCACCCTGTCAGAGGTTCTGATACAGACAACCTACATACATTTTCACAAGCATTATCTACCGCTATAAACATTAGGGATGAGGTTCAACCACAGGTTTGCTGCTCCATGGCCCAGAGCAAATCTTCAGGTTAGAGATTCGCTGTATTTACATGTACAGTAGATCATCCAGGAGACTTTTTAAAACAAAAAAGGTTCTACATGGCCTTTGATCTATGGCCATCAGGATCAACAAAGGGGGTGCTTAATAAGCTAACCCCCTCTCTATAAAAAAGGGGTGGGGGCAAAGAGGAGCCATATAGTCAGTGTATTGAAGAGGTTATGGGGAAAGCATACAAACTAAATATGGAGAGATCAGGAATCTGTATCTTTGCTGCCTTTATTAATAATAATCGTAGCTTTTCGGTCTTAAATTGTATTAAGAAATCACATTATTTTTACTACACTGAAACAAATGGCTGCTCATACTGATAATGATCATTGTAAACATTAGATTGTGATAAACTAGCAAAATAAAAAGGCCTGGTTTACACCTATGCAGGTCCCAGTTGATGCATATTCCAGGTGCATTTTGTGTTTAATACACATTTTTGATCCATTGAAATCTATAGAACCAAACCGTTCCATAAAATGCAGTGATGTGAACATGACCCAAAGGAAACAATGTTAAATGGACTGTAGCACGTTTCTGCAAAATTGAAGTGCACAGGTGTGAACCAGGCCTAAAATGTAGAACTCTAGGCCACACACAATTTGGATAGATGAAGGGGAGGGTTATAACCTGTTGGTTTATTTTTGCCATCTCTGTCCTATTATTAGGGAGATCAACTTTTATTTCCTGCCCATAGCAAAAACAGGAAGTCTCTTGGAGCCTCCAGAACCAGTGTCCCCACTAGAACATTTCTCCTCCATTACTTTTCTGGGGACAACCCAAAACTTGGTATTTACTTTTAATAAAATGGTAAAAACAGGACAAATAGAGAGGTTGATATTCCCTAACAGGCACAGACAAGCCTAATCCAATCCCTCCATGATCCAAAATGTAAAAAAAAAATATATTATATAGTCCATTGTTTATTTATTTTTGCATGTAGAGCCAAAATTACTACAACCAAGTTGAGTACTTTCCATTGCACTCGATGTTGGTCCTGGATGAATTTAGGAACAATGGGGGTTATTTACGAAAGGCAAATCCACTTTGCACTACAAGTGCAGTCGTAAGGCTGGGTTCACACTTGTGCGTTGCCTTTTTTGAGCTCCGGAGTCTTTTCCAAGTTGGCAATCAGTCGTTCTTGCGGTTCCTTCGCGTTTTAGCTGACCTGGGAGAGGGGAGGGGAGTGTACAGTGCTGACCGCAATCTCGCCGCTGTCATGAGGGGGAACTCCGCGCCAAATTTAAATAAAAAACCCGGCATGGGTTCCCCTCCAGGAGCATACCAGGCCCTTTGGTCTGGTACGGATTTTAACAGGAACCCCCACGCCGAAAAAAAAACAGCGTGGGGGTCCCCCCAAAATCCATATCAGACCCTTATCCGAGCACGCAGCCCGGCCGGTCAGGAAAGGGGGTGGGGACGAGCGAGCGCCCCCCCTTCTCCTGAACCGTACCAGGCCGCATGCCCTCAACATGGGGGGTGGGTGCTTTGGGACGGGGGGCGTCCTGCAGCCCCCCCACCCCAAAGCACCCTGCCCCCATGTTGATGAGGACAAGGGCCTCTACCCAACAACCTGGCCGTTGGTTGTCGGGGTCTGCGGGTGGGCTTATCGGAATCCGAGAGCTCCTTTAATAAGGGGACCCCCAGATCCCGGTCCCCCACACTATGTGAATGAGTATGGGTTACATCATTCACCTGGTGGGGAACAAAAAAAAAAAAAGTTTTTAAAGTTATTATTAGGCAGCCCAGGGGTCTTCTTCCGCTGTCATCTCCGCGCCCGGTAACCCCACCCCCATATGACGTCACAGTCCCATCATTCCCTGGGACTGTGAGGCCATACGGGGGCGGGGTCACCGGGTGGCATCACGCCCCATGCCAATATAACCCCATACTCACATAGGGTGGGGGGCCGGGATCTGGGGGCCCCTTTATTAAAGGAGGCTCCCGGATTCCGATAAGCCCCCGCCCGCAGACCGACAACCAATAGCCAGGGTTGTCGGGTAGAGGCCCTTGTCCCCATCAACATGGGGGCAGGGTGCTTTGGGGTGGGGGGGGCCGCATTTATTTAAAATTTGGCGTGGAGTTCCCCCTCATGATTTCATACGTACTGTGTTCAGAACGCAACACATCTGCGAATCAGATGGGTTCCCATAGAACATAATGGGGAGACAATTCGCACCGCAATGCCTAGAAAACACAAGTTTTTTGGGCAATGCATCGCACATATGTGAACCAGCCTCATTGAAATCAATGTATTAGAATGTTATGCGAATTGGATGCGCTGTAAGCCGCAACCAATTCGCATAGGTGTGAACGGGGCCTAAATCTAAGGAGTAGATCTGAATGAGGGAAGCTCTGCTGAATTTATCATCCAATCATGGGCAAGCTAAAATGTGGTTTATTTTCCTTGCATGTCCCC